>CM076677.1:7209622-7897122 GCA_038501925.1 Xenopus petersii | reverse complement strand
ATTTTTTAACCTGCCCGATCAAGACTTTCGGCCAGATATCGATCGGGAAAGACCGGCGGATGTCCCCACACCAGGGCCAATAAGCTGCCAACCCTCTGTTTGTCAGCAGCGTTTATTGGTCCATGTATGGGGCATTTAGTTTCTTATGCAAACAGACTCCTGCTGCACAAATATGGCAGCCCCCTCATACAGGAACATTGGAGATGAAGAAAAACTTAAAACCAGATTATGTTTGAGGATAATAATAATAATAATAATAATAATTCACTGTATTTTTTGTTGTAGTTGATCTTGCTGCTGGAACTGCCCCCATGGCTACACAGCAGCTTATTTATATAAACTATAGTAGTACTTATCTGTTATCTACTGTGTATCTTGTGCTTGAATGGCTGCCCCCATGACTACACAGCAGCTTGTTTATATAAACTATAGTAGTACTTATGTGTTATTTACTGTGTATCCTGTGCTTGAATGGCTACCTCCATGGCTACACAGCAGCTTGTTTATATAAACTATAGTAGTACTTATCTGTTATTTACTGTGTATCCTGTGCTTGAATGGCTGCCCCCATGGCTACACAGCAGCTTGTTTATATAAACTATAGTAGTACTTATCTGTTATCTACTGTGTATCCTTTGCTTGAATGGCTGCCCCCATGGCTACACAGCAGCTTGTTTATATAAACTATAGTAGTACTTATCTGTTATTTACTGTGTATCCTGTGCTTGAATGGCTGCCCCCATGGCTACACAGCAGCTTGTTTATATAAACTATAGTAGTACTTATCTGTTATCTACTGTGTATCCTTTGCTTGAATGGTTGCCCCCATGGACACACAGCACCATGTTTATATAAACTATAGTTGTACTTACCGTATATACCCGCGTATAAGCCGAGTTTTTCAGCATCCAAAATGTGCTGAAAAAGTCTAACTCTAGCTGAGATTGCAGTCACTTTTAATCATTCCTATACCAACAGTTCACTTGGGGAGAGACTGCAATATCCCACAATGCCCTATGTTGGTTATACAAAAGATTAACAGTGATGGCAGTATCAAACAGCACCCTCTGCACATGGTAGTGGGACAGTGGGACAATGCACACAGTAATCCGTTTGGCAATTCTCTGTCACCATCAGGTTTGCAAAGAAGTCCGGTTGATCGCTGGAGGGGTCGCTTTGGCAGAATGTGCGCTGCTGGGAGACAGGGCTATAGTTGTGTCTAGGCTTGTACTAGAGTCAATAGGTTTTCCCAGTTTTCGTAGGTAAAATTAGGTACCTCGGCTTATACTCGGGTCGGCTTATACTCGAGTATATACGGTATCTGTTATCTACTGTGTATCCTGTGCTTGAATGGCTGCCCCCGTGGCTACACAGCAGCTTGTTTATATAAACTATAGTAGTACTTATCTGTTATCTACTGTGTATCCTGTGCTTGAATGGCTGCCCCCATGGATACACAGCAGCTTGTTTATATAAACTATAGTAGTACTTATCTGTTATCTACTGTGTATCCTGTGCTTGAATGGTTCCCCCATGGCTACACAGCAGCTTGTTTATATAAACTATAGTAGTACTTATCTGTTATCTACTGTGTATCCTGTGCTTGAATGGCTGTCCCCATGGCTACACAGCAGCTTGTTTATATAAACTATAGTAGTACTTATCTGTTATCTACTGTGTATCCTGTGCTTGAATGGCTGCCCCCATGGCTACACAGCAGCTTGTTTATATAAACTATAGTTCTGTACAAGTGCAGAGCACCAGTAAGTTGTATTTTCATTCCTTTAAAACTCTTTCTACATAGACCCCACAATGTCCTCCCCCCCCCAGCTTAGCTGCTACCCCGGGCAAATGCCCCTAACTTTTTACTTACCCCTCGGTGCAGATTGACAGAATCTGAGTTCACGGCAGCCATCTTCTTCTCTTAGGTCTTCATCGTGTCTTCTTCTGGCACTTTGGTAATTTTTCGACTTTTGGCGCATGCGCAGTTGACAAAAACCCAAAGACTGCTCCAACTGCGCATTCGCTGATACAGAACTTACTCCCCGAAGAGAAGACAATGGCTGCCGTGAACTCTGATGCCGTGAATCTGCACCGAGGGGTAAGTAAAAAGTTAGGGGCATTTGCCCGGGGTTCCAGCTAAGCTGGGGGGGGGAGGACAGAGTGGGGTCTATGTAGAGTAGGGGGGTAGGGGTTTTTTAATAAGGCGTTCCTTCTCTTCTCCTTTTAGATGTCTGTGACATTTTTTACAGTAAAATCCAAGGCCATAGTTTCTATGTTTATGTTGCTCAAAACAGCTTTCTGGTAGTTAAGGAAATTGGGGGGGGGGGAGAATAGTGAGGAACATAATAAACAATTTACCAAGAAATCAAATGACAGGCCAATTGTAGTCATTACTAACCTGCCCAGTTTTCTTTAATGTCTAATTGAATCCCCCTTTACCGGTTGTATTAATATATTGTGGACAATCGTATGTTTGGGTCTGTGTTGTGAAACCATATAACTTTGTGTGTTCCTACTGCAAATACTCAAAACTTCCTGCCCTTTCAACCACTTCCTCATTTTTCTGGATGTTCTTTTGATGCAACATTCTGAGTGTGTAACAAACACTGCTACACAAACACTGCTACACAAACACTGCTACACAAACACTGCTACACAAACATATACCAGTGACACACAGCTCTGTTACTACATCGTGTCTCCTGCTGGGGTTACATTATTAAGCCATTATGGTAATTTAGTGTTTGCTGGAGTACTCCTGAGGTCCAACCTTTCCAAAATAATTGTTTACCTGGATGACCCAATAAGCAAAGAAACTACATTCCAATTGGGAAGCACAATATAGGGGTAAATTTACTAAGCGTCGAAAATTCGCCAGCAACGGCTTCACCAGGTGAAAATTTGCTGGGACAACGCTAAATTACTAAAATGCAAAGTTTCTTCCTGACGGACGGACGCTGGCGAATGTTCGCTATCGTTACTTCGCCAATGCGAGCAAATTGAAAGCGAAGATGCTCTAGTGTTCAATTCTACCTAGTGCAAATTTGTTAGAGTTCTTGTGCTCAGGCTAATTTGCATACGGCGGGGAATTTAACGTTTCATGTTACATGTTGCATCTAATACATTACATTGACACTGATAACTAGACATGTCCAGGGAACCTTAATGAATTCAATAGAGTTGTTTTAATGCCCTACACATGAGCCCACTGTAAAATAGTGTTCCATATGTTAGAAAATATATGGGGAAAACTGGTTACACAAAAATATTGTTTTAGGACTTTTGTAGTCTATCACCCTGAAAAAAGGAAAAGCCGCCAGCATTTTTGGAACTCCACAAAAAATATGATGTGTAAGTGAAGATTGAGGAAGTTCTATGCACTCCACTTTACCTGGTCTGAGCTGGCAAAGGCAAGTCTGGCGAAAGAGGTAACGGTCAGTAATATCCGCATTTTTGTGAATTTGCGGAGTAACGTCCATTCGCCAGAGTGAAAAGTTGCCAGGCGATAGAGTGGGAATCAACATTAGCGTCTATCTCCTTCGCTAGTGAAGTGACGCCTGTGCCCATTTGTAAATCGACAAAGTCGCTGTGGGCGGTAAAGCTGGCGAATCGTTGCCAGCGTTAGTCACTTCACACTTTAGTAAATCTGCCCCACAGAATCATGTGTGGGTGTGACTGCATTTTGTACAAATAACTGACTGCACCTTCAGCGCAGTAAGATTTCAATTTCAGAAAGGGTAAATGTACTGTAAGGACAATCATGTCATGGTGGTCTCTCCTAGGAGAGAGTTCAATAAAAAAGTACCTGCAGGGAATGAGAACTGTAGAGCATGAGGTGAGCAAGTGCCCCGTTGCAATTGAAAGTGGGTGACAGTGAATGTAAAGTAACAGTGAATAAGTTCCTTTACAGAAGGAGCATTTTGAGTAAGTACTGAAACTGGGAACCATATCTGCTTCCTCTGCAGGTATTTGCTGCTCCCATGTGCCCCTCCGATGACAAAGTCAATTCTGCTGACCGCACTCATGCCAGGATGGAAGGTGAGGGAAGCCCTGTGGAAATCCAAGCAGCACCCATTGGTACAACAGCTGTGCCTGTGTCCCCCAGTTCCCCGGTCTCACCCACTGACTCACTTACTGAAAAGAAGCGGACACCCGTGGATAAAGAGGTTCTTCCTGCCAACGTGCCCGTCATAAGCCTTGGCCACAGCAAGATGGTTTTGCGTCCAGAGCTGACCACCCTGCGCCCTGTGCCCTCTCTGATGTTGGCTTTGCCTGGCATACGAACTCCTTTGTACCCCCCACAGTACCACCCTCATCCCTATCTGCCCAGGTAAGACTAGGGTATCTAGGACTTGGCACCAGAAACAAACCCAGGTCCTTCTGCAGGGGAGACTGCTGTAAGTGATTGTCTTTTCTTTGTTCCACAGTCCATACCTGCGTGCCTCTAGTCTTTATCCCATCTTCTCTGGACGCTTCAAGAAAAGGAGTCACCCTAACATCCCAGAGGTGCCATTCTTAGGTAGGATAACTGTGCTCGTGACTGGACATCTCTTTGTATTTGTGTAGTTTGCCTTAATTAACATAATTAATATAAATTTGTTACAGCAAATACAAAAGCCTGTTATTATTCCTGCCCACTATTGGACACAAGCGTTGCCTCCAAATACTCCCCTTGCACTTTTATATAGTTGAGCCAAGTACCCTTACATCTGTTCTGGCTCTTCTGCTGAAGTGTGCCTGTAGACACTCGGAACTATTATTCCTCCTCTCTGAAGTCAACCTCTTTATTCTCCTAGTCTTTTATATCTACTTACTATACTTTATTAATATTATTACTATACTATACTTCCATTATTAATCTTCTTTTTTACCATAAAGAAATAGGGAATGACCATGAAATAGGCCGAATGGATTGAAGCAAGAGGCTCACTGACCCCTGGGCCCACTGGGAGTTTTCCTGATATACCGACGGGCCAGTCTGACAATGGCTAATGTCATTTTAAATATGTGCCAAATGTGACACAATCCCTAGTGTGAATGTGGCTTTATCTGATTGGCTACAACATGCACACCTGTATTTTGGTGCATTGGGTGGAATATGGCCAGTCACAATTCTATGCTGGAATTATGGAGAAATGCTTTATGGCTCGTTATATGTATTTAAGACCAACAAGTGCAGTATAATAAGTGACCTATCAGAGAATCTGTTAAAAATATTTTATTTGATTTTCATATTAAACAAATGAAATCAAAATGACAACAAATGTTATGCAGATGAAGAAAATATGTTGCAAAGGAGACAATGGCATGATAGTATCAAAACTATATCATTCATGAAAAATAACAAAAAACGAACTAAAAATTAACTAAGCCAGTAGATGCACAAGTAATAAAAAAAAGAAAAAGCCCATTTATCATCTGGAGTGTCAGATAGGTCATCTAACTATTGAAGAAAGCGCATTATTTGATCGCCACTATTGGAGTTACAGATTTCAAAATAAGGAGACCAAACCAGCCTAAAAGAATCTTTGGAAATACTTCCTTTAGTTTTAGTTATTAAGGCTTCTTGCCAAGTAAGCTGATTCATATAAGAGATGATGTCCGATAATGAGGGGGGTTCCTTTTGTAACCAGAAATTAAATAAAGCTTTCCTAGAAGCAGCTAGAAAAAAGGAAGTCAATAATTTACTTTCATAGGAGATAATATTTGACTTAGGATTTGCAGAAAGCATATTAATATCTAAATGCAGTAAAGCAATACACGGAGATAGTTTAATTTTTATCTTCAGTCTAGAATTCAAAAAATTAGTAACTTCCCTCCAAAAAAGGTTAATTTTTGGACAGGACCATAAATAATGAAAAATTGACACATTAGTCTCGTCACATTTAGGACAAAATGATATAGGACTATTAGAGGTACTTTTAGCAAACATTTTCCCATAGCCTAAATGAATAAGCTTAAAGTGTTGTATTCTCCAACTCTCTGCCAAAATTAATTTATTATAAGTATTAATAGATTTCACCAAATCTGAGGGAGACACTTGACATTGTAAAAACTCAGTCCATTTAATGGACGATTTAGATAATGGATGTGAGTCTGTACCATAAATATTCCAAAATTTTTTAGATAAAGAGTTAATTGAAATCAAACAGGGGAGTTCCAGAAATTCTGCCAAATCATCTGCTAGCTTGTGGTCAGCTAAAATCAAATTGTTTTTATCATGCAGTAGAGAAAGACCGCATTGACAAGCTAAGTAATAATATCTATCAGATTCACTATCAGAGAGTCTGATCAAACTGTATAGACAACAGTAGTGATGGCTTTTTGACATTGTTTGCCTTGAGCAGCCATTTTGTGTCATTCTGTGCCACTCACTGATCACCTGACAGGAAATAATGCAGGTTCTGACTGAAACAGGAAGTTATCATGTGAGGAAAAAAGCAGCTCTGTCCATTTATTGGCTGATGTAACCCAGCATGTATGTGTGCACTTGGTTTGCGTGTGAGCACAGTGCCTCAGACAACTTGGGCTGTTTTATGTGATATACAATAGCTTTTAATGGAGACCTGCAGTGTTCACTATTAATTTTACCTTATAACATGACTATGATTACAGAATTAGTGGAAGATGGGATGTTATGTTATAGGTGGGATTGATGTAGCGTTGGACTAGGGTTGCCACCTTTCCTGCATTCAGAATCCGGGCAGGGGGCGGTACCTGTGATGTCAGAGGCGAGGCCAGTGACATAAAGGGGCAGGCCTGTGATGTAAGGGGGTGGGCCTGTGATGTGGCAGCCCATTTATGATATTTATTATGTTTCCCAATGAGCCCCATTATACAAGATCAACATACCCCTCCTTCCCCATAACTGTGATTGTTGCAAATCCTTCTGTTTCTCAGAGTATATTTTACCTTTAAGACCTTGAAGTGGTTTGGGTGTTGGTCTTGTAGGTATCAGGCTATGGATTTATGGGTATTAAGATAGACATTGACTAGGTAAGGCCAGGGTATTGCCTAGATTACCAAAATGACCTGGGAGGTGACATCTTGTGGGTACAATGTATATACTGAGTATTAGAAGCTGCTGGCTGATACCTGTGTGTTACAGTAGAGAATATATTTTTAAAGGGATACTGTCATGGGAAAACATTTTTTTTTTCAAAACATCAGTTAATAGTGCTGCTCCAGCAGAATTCTGCACTGGAATCCAATTCTCAAAAGAGCAAACAGATTTTTTTATATTCAATTTTGAAATCTGACATAGGGCTAGACATATTGTCAGTTTCCCAGCTGCCCCCAGTCATGTGACTCTGATAAACTTCAGTCACTCTTTACTGCTGTAGTTGGAGTGATATCACCCCTCCCCTTTCCCCTAGCAGCCTAACAACAGAACAATGGGAAGGTATCCAAATAGTAGCAACCTAACACAAGATAACAGCTGCCTGGTAGATCTAAGAATAACACAATAGTAAAATCCAGGTCCCACTGAGACACATTCACACAGAAAGCAGTTCCATCCTGCTGGCTCTTTCTGAAAGCACATGACCAGGCAAAATGACCTGAGATGCACCTACACACCAATATTACAACTAAATACACTTGCTGGTTCAGGAATGACATTTTATATTGTACAGTGAATTATTTGCAGTGTAAACAGTGTCATTTAGAAATAAAAACATTAACATCAAAAAATGGAAATGTTTTAAAGTAATGAAAATATGATGTACTGTGCCTGTGCTTGAATGGCTGCCCCCATGGCTACACAGCAGCTTATTTATATAAACTATAGTAGTGTTTCTGAAGCAAACACAGCAGTTTTACTTATGTAGGGCACCACTGGATTATATTTGTATTACTTTTAAACAATATAATTTTTTGATGTTACTGTTCCTTTAAGGTTGTGAGCATATATATATATATATATATATATATATATATATATATATATATATATATATATATATATATATATATATATATTTGTGCAGGCCTGTGATGTATTATATAGGGGGGGCTCACTTGAGTAATATGTAATATGGCAGGAGTGCCTGTGGCTTGTGGCAGTTGGAATAACTAGGATGTGGTCTGGTCGGTTTGCAGATTCTGTTATCTATCAATCTTGTCTTCCGCAGAAGAACTTGTGAAGTGTAACACATGAAAGCTGGAGGAAGGAGAGGCAATAAAGAGAGGAGAGAGAGAGACCAAGGGCATGACGGTGGGGGCAACAAATCAGAGATAGATGTGAAGTTAAAGGGGAAGTTTGCCTTTAGATTTTGAAGGTTTGCTAGGGTAATTAAAGGGAATGTAAAGGCAGAAAAATAAAATCCCATTTTTATTTACTTTAATGAAAAAGAAACCTATCTCCAATATACTTTAATTAAAAAATGTGTACCGTTTTTATAAGAAACTTGTATGCAGTGAAACCCCCCCTTCAGTTACTTGCTCTGTCTGCTGTGGATAGGAAACTTCAGACTGTCCCTAATTGCTCTGCAGGGAAGTGATCATACTTTCAAACTGTAGGGGGAGGGACTTCCCACCTTACTTTCCAGAACTCGAGCAGCTTTGTTTGTTTCCCTGTAATACAGCTGGCGTCCATGTAGAGCTTCCGCACCAGTAAATGAAGGGGGAATTTCACTGCATACAGTCAGGTTTCTTATAAAAACTTTACAGATTTATTATTGGGGATAGGTTTCTTTTTCAGTTAATAAAGTAAAAATGGAATTTTATTTTTGCCTCTACACCCTTTTTAATGTTCCCAACTCCAGCTGCAGGGACAAAGATCATGGAGCCAGATTTAAACAGATAAACTGGGATTCTTTTTGGAGGATTATTTTGCTGCAGCCACTGGTTCTGTAGAGTTGGAGAAAGTTTTTATTTAACAATACAAAAACTATAAAATCCACATTAGATTACATGACAACACAGGCCCCAGTGCAGTCTGTATATTCTGATTATTAATCAGTCTTGTTGTATCGGCTTCTGGCAGATATTATTTGACTTGTGCTGTTTGATCATTAATGACGATTCCCTAAGCAGCCCAGACCACACTGAGCATGTGCACAGTCTTGGTCTTGCAAAGATGTTTATCAAAGTTACAAGATGGTGACACCCTGTGGCCAGCTTTGAAAACATAAATATTTTTTTTTATTAGGCCTCTGGTGCAGTAAGTTTATGTTTATGTTTAGTATACAAAATACAGCATTTCTAGCCTTATTATATTTTAGACTTTCGTTTCCCTTTAAGCCAGAGACAGTCCAAACTGGAGCACTGCAAAACAAAAATATACACATTTCAAAAGCTGCAAAAGTTATAAAATGATGAATTAAGACTAATAATAAAACTAATAATAAAAGGAAGACTAATTGCAACAGCTCTGATGTCATAAATCATACTGAAAGGCCAAATTTGAGTTAAAGCACCCCTTTAACAAAAGGAAAGGGCAAGAAGAGTTTGGTGCAGGTATAGCAGAGGATCCTGTGCAGTATTAACTATGGGAACAATGATTTACCTCTGTGCCATTGTAGGATATGGGATGCTTTTAAGGTGGCCATAGATGCACACAACAACAAATTTTCATATGATATTCGGTGTATGTATGGTGGGAAACAAACCAACTGATATCCGATATCGGTCTGCTCGTCGATTGGGCTGGACGGCCATTGTCAGTGCTGAATCGTCAGATACAGGTAGAATTCTATTGTTTCTATATGTATATCTGACGATTCAGCTCTACACGTGTGTAAGACCGTTTCCAAGAAAGATCGTAATGGTTACGATCACGGCCACCCTTATGTTCTCATCGATGAACTGCTGGGAAACTGTAGGCTGCATCAACCAGGGTTGGACTGGGACACCGGGACACCGGGAAAAAACCCAGTGGGCCCTGCCGTCCCAGATCTGCACCCTGGTTTTCTTCCTGCCGTGAAAAGCAGTGTGAGTGTGTGCACGTGTGGCAGGCGTTGCCAGGCAGGACGCCCTGAGTCAGCAGCCCCCAGGGTCCAGAGGGCCCAGTCCCCCCCCCCATAGTCCGACCCTGGCATCAACTACTTTTGGAACCCAGGATTGCAGGGCGGTTCAGTGTGATGCTGCAGAGGCTATTTGCCTTCTGTACTAAGCTGTCTGGGCTTTTCAGCAATAAATGCACATAATACATATTATTATAGGCACACAAAGATACTCAGTGCTGCAGTGTCAGTAGTCTGTGCTACGCAGAGAAGAGTTAATCAAGTAGGAACTGCCCAGGAAGTTGGACTGGAGAGAATTACAGTAAGTGCAAAGGAAGTAGGTGCCCCTAGAGAGCTGTAGTGCATAGCAATGACAGACTGGAACAGACAAAGGCTTTGCTTTGAGATATTGGAATTGGGAAACAGCAGAAAAACAAAAAAGTGGGGGACCCCCCAGTGGTGTAACTAGAGTTTGTGAGGCCCCCTGCAGAGGAACTTTCAGGGCGACCTGAACAAAAACATGGGTGCAGTTTGTCCAGCATATTAACACCGGCTGTGCAGAGTTGTCAACTTCAAAGTAGGAGAGATCAGGAGAATCACGGCACTCTATGTACATGTTGCAAAATTTTCAGACCCAAAAGTGAGAAACACAAGCGAGGCTGAAGCCACTGACTACTCGCCAGAAAACTGCGGCAACTCCTATTAGACTGGGGGAGGGCAAAATTAAGTAACTCCATGGAAAATGGGGGGGGGGGGGGGTGACAGGTATGGCTGTGCCAGTATAATTACTGTAGATATGGCCAATAAGTGCTGCATTAATCCCAGACATGCCAATAAGACCAATAAAAAATGACCAATAAGCAATTCATTAATTACACACATGTCAGTAAGATCACTGAAAATGGGCAATAAGCACTCCATCAATCCTGAGATGCCAGTAAGATCAGTGAATAGATTGAAAGCATTACCTTACACTTCATGAATACCGGTAGACAATTTTCCTCTTTCCTTGTGCTCCCACAGCTGCTTGGCATACTCATTCTCTGCCTGCCTCCTCACTAAGTTGCTAGAAGAAAAAAAAAACAAGATGGTGGTGCGTTCCACAGTGGAACGCATGGGCCTTCACTAGCAGCATGAACGGTGGCAGCATGGAGGCACAGTGGGCAGCGGGCCCTTCAGGACTCAGGGTCCCTCCACATTGCTGGGTCTGCAGGGGCCTTAGTTCTGCCACTAGGACCCCATTCCTTATAGTTTGCTTACAGTTATAGCTTCACTAACATATAACCTTCTGCATTAAAGGAGAAGTAAACCCCTTATTAAAAAAAACCCTACCCCCTACCCTACATAGACCCCCATCCCCTGTTTCCACTGGGCCGATCCTTTAAAACCCTCGCCTCCGCGGATGATATAACTCTAGTAATGTCAAAACCTGAGGAGGAGGGAAAGGTTTTGGAGTGTATCAGAAGCTTCTCTGAGGCCTCAGCGTCTCAGATCAATCATGAAAAATCAGAAGCCTTTTGGAGTTTAGACGGGGAACCAAGTTTCAGACTTGAGAAATTCCCAGTAGCCTCATATCTAGTCTAAATCTTAGGGATCAAATTTGGGAAGGGAGATCTTGATAAGGTAAAGAAAAACTGCACCATATTGGGGAGAGATCCGCTCTTTTGGCGACACCGGATCTCTCCGTGTATGGCCACCTTAGTTACTGTATCTGTATTGGTGCATTGCATGCGTCGGGCTCTACTCACTGATGCTGCAATGGAAGCAGGCGCTGAAGTATCAGGGAAAAGTGGGATGTCCATAGCGCAACATTTTACTGGTCAAATTAACCCTCTCGTCCCATAGGTCGCCAGCCACAGAAAGTTGCTCGCCGGGTCTTCACTAACAGCCGGGAGCGCTGGAGGCAGCAGAATGTGAATGGGGCCTTTGCTGAGCTGCGCAAACTGATCCCTACGCACCCCCCAGACAAGAAACTGAGCAAGAATGAAATCCTGCGTCTGGCCATGAGATACATCACTTTCTTAGTTACGTTACTGGGGGACCAGCGCAGCTCCCCCCCAAAACAGTCTCCTGCTAAGAGAAGAATCCCACTCCCTGTCCTGGACTTACCCTCAAAGGGCAAGGAAAGCAAGAGACCCCCTGCCCGAGTGCAGAGAGCAGAGGACACAAAGGATGGAGGAGGGTTTGGTACAGTGTCCCCTGTCTCTGGAAGCTGCGGGGAGAGTCTGGAAAGCGAGGAAGAGGGGGACCAGGGGCCCTTAGCTATAAGCAGGCAGAGGGTTATAGTTCAGGCAGAGGTGGGAGGGAGCTGATGGGGCATGTGAGGGACCAACTCTGACTGATGAAGGCCCAGAATGCACTGCTGTTCTTCATATTGCATGCACCTCACTAACTGCAATGATGTGGGTACTGTGGGTCCCCATTACCAGAATTCCCCCGTCTGCATTATAATTTGCATTTTCCCTTTCGAGTTATAACTGCACTGGATTTGTATTTGTAAACACCTCCGGAGATGCATCTTTGCGTGGCTGCAGTAACTCTGGAATTTCATTGGATGGAGACGCCCCTGTGACATTTTCTAATTGGATAAATGTTGTAGGACTATACAATGCTGAATGTGCAGTAGAACTGGATTCAACAAGACTACGCTCCCCCAAATGGATTGTTGGGATTTCTCTTTGGATTATAGTGATGGCGTTGCATAGATTCACTAGAATGTATTTCCCATAATGCAAAGTTACACTAGAGGAAAGTGAGTGGACATTATGGTCAAAAGCATCAATTTAGGGATAAAATGACTGGACCCCAAAACCCAGTATGCACTGCCAAAGTAGGGACAATTAAAACTCTTGAAGCATTGATAATCTTTGGGTGATGGAACCCTAATGCACTATTTGTAATACAATCATTATGATATGAGAACAAAGCCTGTGTCCCTTGTCTGTGTTTTAAAGAATGTATGTGGGTTTTGTGCATGAGAGAATGCAGAGGGGGTGTGTGGGACAGGAGGGAGACCATGAATGGGCATGGGATGATCTACTGTAAGAGAGTCCAGAGGGAGACCATGAATGGGCAAGGGATGATCTACTGTAAGAGAGTCCAGAGGGAGACCATGAATGGGCAGGGGATGATCTACTGTAAGAGAGTCCAGAGGAAGACCATGAATCGGCAGGGGATGCCCACAGTGAGAGAGTCCAGAGGGAGACCATGAATGGGCAAGGGATGCCCTACTATGACCAAGTCCAGAGGGAGAGAATGAATGGGCTGGGGATGCCCAACTGTGAGAGAGTTCATAAAGAGAGACTGTGAATAGGCAGTACAATAGTAGTTTGTACTTGATCCCAACTAAGATATAATTAATCCTTATTGGAAGCAAAACCAGCCTATTGGGCTTACATGGTTTTCTAGTAGACTTAAGGTATGAAGATACAAATTACAGAATGATCCTTTAACGGGAAAAACCCTAGGTCCCAAGCATTCTGGATAACAGGTCAGCTTTGGCTGATGTTTTTGTCCTTTTTTACATTTTTCAAATGCTGGGAAGTATGTATTTGCAAACATGTAACTCATATACAAGTGCTTTAAAGGAGAAGTAAACCCTACAAATGAATATGGCTAAAAATGGCATATTTTATATAGTGAACTTATTGCACGAGGCTAAAGTTTCAGCTTGTCAATATCAGCAATGAACGAGGACTTCAAACTTGTCACAGGGGGTCACCATCTTGGAAAGTGTCTGTGACACTCACATGCTCAGTTGGCTCTGAGCAGCTGTTGAGAAGCTAAGCTTAGGGCTCGTCACTAATTATCCAGCAGAAAATGAGGTTGGTCTGGAGTTTATTAAAGCAAAGAAGTGGAATATTCTTGAATGGCCAAGTCAGTCACTGAACCCAAATGAGCTGCATTTCACTAAAGACTAAACTTCAGACAGAAAGGCCCACAAACAAACAGCAAGTGAAAGCCGCTACAGTAAAGGCCTGGCAGAGCATTAAAGGGCATGTAAAGGCAAAAATATAAAATCCCATTTTTACTTTCTTTAATGAAAAAGAAATCTATCTCCAATATACTTTAATTAAAAGATGTCTACAGTTTTTATCATAAACCTGACTGTATGCAGTGCAATTCCCCCTTCTTTTACTGCTGTTGATAGGAATTGTCAGACGGTCCCCAACTGCTGTGCAGGTAAACGATCATACTTTCAAATGGCAGGGGGAGCCCCCCCCCACCTTACTTCCCACAACTTGAGCAGCATTGTTGGATTCCCTGTAGAGATTTGTATCCAGAGACGCAGTGCAGTCTCTATATTATGATTACTAATCAGCCTTGCTGTATTGGCTTCTATAGAAGATATTATTTGACTTGTGCTGTTTTGATAATTTATGACGATCCCTAAGCTTAACCTCCCAACTGAAGCCCAGACCACACTGAGCATGTGCGAGTCTTGATATTGCAGAAATGTCTAACAAAGTTACAAGATGACAGCCCCCTGCCTCAACTTTGAAAGCATAAATCATTTGTCTTATTAGGCTGCTGGTGCAGTAAGCTCATGTTTATATTTAGTATACATAATACAGCATTTCAAACATTGTTTTATTTTAGACTTTAGTTGCCCTTTAAAAAGAAAGAAACCTAGAATCTGGTGATGTCCATGAGTTTAAGGCTGTCATTGCCAGCAAAGGGTTTCCAACCAAGTATAAGAATTTAGAAAAAGTCTGTCCAAATATTTATGCTCCTAAGTGTATATTGTGACATTTCTATTCTATGTGTACTGTATATTGTGAGTGGGTCTCTAAGCTAAGTAAGTGACAGCAGCACAGAGCATGTGCAGTGAATCAGCAGAAAAGAAGATGGGGAGCTTCTGGGGCATCTTTGGCGACACAGAAACACAGACACACCATGGTTGCCTTGGGCTGGTACAGAGGCACAAAACCTAATGCACAACATTTATACCTACTTCTTTAATTAGGCTTTAGTTGTCCTTTAAAGAGAGGAAAGGTTGCATCTTGTCTGTATTATTCCACATTTTGGGGAGTCTGTGGAACATTTATACCATAAATATTGTGCAGGGATCCATAGGATTACGTTCCCCTATAGACTGAAAATCCCACATGGTTGGAAATCCCCTGCTGTGGCTGTGTTGGACCTAAATTGGATTTGGGAAGGGGAGTGAGCCCTTTGTCCCTTCCCCTGGCAGATTCCAGATTTGGCCAGAAGGAGTCATTGTTGTGCAAGAAGAATTAAAAGCTGAGCTGCCATGTGCTCTGTCCTTTCCCTTCCTCTCCAAAATGGGGTTGGATGGGGCTGCAGTAGAGAGATGCCACATGGGTGGGGAAGACCTTGATGGGCTTGGGGATACTGGGACCCTGATAATTGTGAAAGAGGCTTGGGCATGCTCACACTCCACAGTGTTGAAGCTGGGTTGAAGATCAAAGATCCTGTGAGACAATGTGGATGCCTATATCAGTTCTATGCGAGCCCTCAGTGAGTTTCGCCTTAAGAAAGGGTATTGAAAGGTCCCAGAATGTGTCCCCTGTGAGAGGACAGGTTGTGCTTGATAGTCTGCTACATGGGATCAACTGCCTCTGTCCATCAGGGAGGTATTTGGGCAGGTTGTGCAACCTGGGGTAAAGAGCTCTTGGGACTAGGACTGTGTTTTTTCAGCAGGAGTGGAGCATGGGACTGTGTCCTGGGCAAAGTCTGTGCCAGGGTTGGACTTACCACATGGGTTCCCCAGGGCAGGGTGAATAGTGATATGTAACTGCATTTTGCATTTTTCCCAGTTATATAAAGTTATATTAGATACTGCATGTGTGATTAATTCAAAAGAGGACAATAGTCACCTCCAGCATAAAGATGGCAGTGTTAGGCAATGCGGAAACAGCAAGGCTCATGCCATATGACTGTGTAGGGAATGCTGGGAGAGAGGAAGGCAAGGTAATAGTTTATATAAACACGCTGCTGTGTAGCCATGGGGGCAGCCATTCAAGCACAGGATACACAGTAGATAACAGATAAGTACTATTGTACTTTATATAAACAAGCTGCTGTGTAGCCATGGGGGCAGCCATTCAAGCACAGGATACACAGTAGATAACAGATAAGTACTACTATAGTTTATATAAACACGCTGCTGTGTAGCCATGGGGCAGCCATTCAAGCACAGGATACACAGTAGATAACAGATAAGAACTACTATAGTTTATATAAACACGCTGCTGTGTAGCCATGGGGCAGCCATTCAAGCACAGGATACACAGTAGATAACAGATTAGTACTACTATAGTTTATATAAACAAGCTGCTGTGTAGCCATGAGGGCAGCCATTCAAGCACAGGATACACAGTAGATAACAGATAAGTACTACTATAGTTTATATAAACACGCTGCTGTGTAGCCATGGGGGCAGCCATTCAAGCACAGGATACACAGTAGATAACAGATAAGTACTATTGTACTTTATATAAACAAGCTGCTGTGTAGCCATGGGGGCAGCCATTCAAGCACAGGATACACAGTAGATAACAGATAAGTACTACTATAGTTTATATAAACACGCTGCTGTGTAGCCATGGGGGCAGCCATTCAAGCACAGGATACACAGTAGATAACAGATAAGTACTACTATAGTTTATATAAACACGCTGCTGTGTAGCCATGGGGGCAGCCATTCAAGCACAGGATACACAGTAGATAACAGATAAGTACTATTGCACTTTATATAAACAAGCTGCTGTGTAGCCATGGGGGCAGCCATTCAAGCACAGGATACACAGTAGATAACAGATAAGTACTACTATAGTTTATATAAACAAGCTGATGTGTAGCCATGGGGCAGCCATTCAAACACAGGATACACAGTAGATAACAGATAAGTACTACTATAGTTTATATAAACAAGCTTCTGTGTAGCCATGGGGGCAGCCATTCAAACACAGGATACACAGTAGATAACAGATAAGTACTACTATAGTTTATATAAACACGCTGCTGTGTAGCCATGGGGCAGCCATTCAAGCACAGGATACACAGTAGATAACAGATAAGAACTACTATAGTTTATATAAACACGCTGCTGTGTAGCCATGGGGCAGCCATTCAAGCACAGGATACACAGTAGATAACAGATTAGTACTACTATAGTTTATATAAACAAGCTGCTGTGTAGCCATGAGGGCAGCCATTCAAGCACAGGATACACAGTAGATAACAGATAAGTACTACTATAGTTTATATAAACACGCTGCTGTGTAGCCATGGGGGCAGCCATTCAAGCACAGGATACACAGTAGATAACAGATAAGTACTATTGTACTTTATATAAACAAGCTGCTGTGTAGCCATGGGGGCAGCCATTCAAGCACAGGATACACAGTAGATAACAGATAAGTACTACTATAGTTTATATAAACACGCTGCTGTGTAGCCATGGGGGCAGCCATTCAAGCACAGGATACACAGTAGATAACAGATAAGTACTACTATAGTTTATATAAACACGCTGCTGTGTAGCCATGGGGGCAGCCATTCAAGCACAGGATACACAGTAGATAACAGATAAGTACTATTGCACTTTATATAAACAAGCTGCTGTGTAGCCATGGGGGCAGCCATTCAAGCACAGGATACACAGTAGATAACAGATAAGTACTACTATAGTTTATATAAACAAGCTGATGTGTAGCCATGGGGCAGCCATTCAAACACAGGATACACAGTAGATAACAGATAAGTACTACTATAGTTTATATAAACAAGCTGCTGTGTAGCCATGGGGGCAGCCATTCAAGCACAGGATACACAGTAGATAACAGATAAGTACTACTATAGTTTATATAAATAAGCTGATGTCTAGCCATGCGGGCAGCCATTCAAGCACAGGATACACAGTAGATAACAGATAAGTACTACTATAGTTTATATAAATAAGCTGCTGTGTAGCCATGTGGGCAGCCATTCAAGCACAGGATACACAGTAGATAACAGATAAGTACTACTATAGTTTATATAAATAAGCTGCTGTGTAGCCATGTGGGCAGCCATTCAAGCACAGGATACACAGTAGATAGCAGATAAGTACTACTATAGTTTAATAAACAAGCTGCTGTGTAGCCATGGGGGCAGCCATTCAAACACAGCATACACAGTAGATAACAGATAAGTACTACTATAGTTTATATAAACACGCTGCTGTGTAGCCATGGGGGCAGCCATTCAAGCACAGGATACACAGTAGATAACAGATAAGTACTACTATATTTTATATAAACACGCTGCTGTGTGCAGCCATGGAGGCAGCCATCCAAGCACAGGATACACAGTAGATAACAAATAAGTACTACTATAGTTTATATAAACAAGCTGCTGTGTAGCCATGGGGGACAGCCATTCAAGCACAGGATACACAGTAGATAACAGATAAGTACTACTATAGTTTATATAAATAAGCTGATGTGTAGCCATGGGGGCAGCCATTCAAGCACAGGATACACAGTAGATAACAGATAAGTACTACTATAGTTTATATAAACAAGCTGCTGTGTAGCCATGGGGACAGCCATTCAAGCACAGGATACACAGTAGATAACAGATAAGTACTACTATAGTTTATATAAATAAGCTGCTGTGTAGCCATGGGGGCAGCCATTCTGATAACCTTCCCAACCAGCAAAGGCTTAGAAGACAAAAGGACCCCTTGTATTCCTTTATTTTTTCCTACATATCACACTCCCTGCTAATAAATGGCTTTATACTTATGATACCTAGAGATATTGATTCTTCTCTGCCATCACTGATCCCTATACAAGTGAGTGTCCCACTGTCTAACTGATCATTTCCTATTGTAGGACCTTGTGATGGAGATGTCTGCTATAGATGAGAGACTCACTGAAATGGAAGCCAGGTCACTTAAACTACTGGACTTTACAGAACAATTTTTGGCCACAATTGATTATATCAGTGAAAGAGAAGAGAAGAAAATGGACACAGATGTAAGTGAGTTTGGTTCAGGGATTGATTAGTGGCCCTTGAGCTCGTTATTGTACATAGTACAGATGCAGCCACTTTGGTTTGTCTGTTTGACACAGAATAGCTAAACACAGATATCCCATTTATCTCATTTAACACAGAAAACTGCGTCACAACATCCCATCTAATTAAAGCATTCACCATTGTGAACAATGGAGCTTTGGTATGCTAATGAAAAGGTTAAATGCATTAAATGAGTTAAGATGACTTAAGATAACACAGTTTCTTCAATTACCCCTGAGTCATGACGCATTTAACTCACAAATCCAAGTGGCTTCATCTGTATGTGGCTGAGAGCAGTTGGCTCTTCCTGCTATTGGTGATTTTATGATAATTTGGAGTTGATCTTTCTGAGTAACTGCTAATCTTCTTTAGTAGAGTCTTCTGGCACGGATGTCTTATTTGGAGGAATTGAAGAGGAGCATAAATAAGGAGGTAAGTTGCCACAATGATTAGAGATTGCGAAGTACAATTTAATATAAGCAGAACTGTATTTAAGTCCAATGCTGCCCTATATATCGGACCTAAATATGTCCCATTCGTCGTGTGAGTGACATCACTTCTGCAGGCCACCCCGGCCCCGTACCCCTCCAATGGAAATCTGTGGAAGAGGCTGGTGGATTTTTTTTTAATTTCAAAAAAATAATTTTTAGGCACAAGAGGGCTGTCCCCCCAAAAACTGTCACCCTGTCACAGGCCCTTGGGTGCCTTAATATAAGAGTTTCCAGTATTTATTCCCTACTAGCCGATGCAGCCGGCAGGTCTAAAAACACAATATTTTTCTCAAACTGTCGGTACAAAATATTTTTCCAATTCCCATTTACCTGCTAATAGTGACTGTCTGCTAATATTCTGATATTTTGTAATTAACATTAAAAAATGTTAACATGGAAAAGTATTTATAAAATACATTTATTGCTTGTCTTTTTAATTATGGGATGTTCTGCTTACTGTCTTGTTTTGCTCAGGGTACACTCTCCAAATATGTCCTCTGGTCATGTATATTTTTATTTGGCGCTTTGAGTTTCTCCTTGTAATCTGAATATACAGTAAATTTGAAGAAGTAGAACAAGGCTGATGCTCATGCCAGAGAAGAGATGTCTAGTGTAGCAGTTCAGACTGACTTCCGAAAGGAACTTGCTCACCCAATTCTCTGGGACATGATGAAGGCACTGGAAGATAGCGGAGAAAGTGATGATTTAGAGGATAATTCTGATGCCTTCTCCAGCCAAGGATCTCATTCGGACATGGAAGAAATGAAAGGAACCAAGAAAGCAAGAAGAAACTCTTTGGCTCCAAAGTCCATAAGTATTTCTGGAATTGTTTAAAATTGAGAAAGAAAAAGAAAAGCGTAACCTTGCACCATGAGACATCAGAGTGATGAAAATCTGGATGAGATTTTAGATGAAACAGATGATGTACTTTCCAGCGCAAGCAATGAAAATGAAACATATGAAACATCTGAAACATCGGGAAGTGATGAATCCATAACTGTCTTCTTTGCTGTAAGAAGTGTAAATCCCTTGAATATGAGGACAGATAATATAACAATGGCAAAAAGAAACACACAGGGCTTAAACTTGGCAAATATTTCTACCGCTATGAATAATTGAATAGAAACAGAAACGAGAAGAACAAGAAATGGTTATGTCGATGGGGCCAACATAAACCATCCAGCGAAGAAGAGGAACGTCTGGACGAGATCGATGATGAGATCGACGATGTGACGACATTATATGAAACTATCCAAAGATGTACTAGCAAGGGAAAAGAAGAAGCTCAGAGGCTTTAAAATTCTTCGGAAGAAAAAACTAAAGTTTTCTGATAAATCCCAAAAGGTCAAAAAGAAACGCTTTGGATTTAAAGTTGGTAAATATTTCCGCTGCCGGTCTGGCAAAACTCTGCAAAAGAGGAAAAGAAAAAGAGAAGGTTCAGATACTCTGTGCTCATGTTTATCTGGTGATTCTCACATCACTGACAGAGATGAGGAACAACTGTCTGAAGTTAAGACAAAGATGCCATCTCCAGAAACAAGTCCTGACACTACCCTACCCCAGTGTCAGAGGCAGAGCAAGATCCCCAGGGTCAGAGAGGGAGGGAAGGAACCATTTATAACAGAGGTGGTGGGGGACCACTGGGGTCAGACAGAAGATGGCGCAAACCCAGAATAGAATGGGCTGGCAGAAGGGGCATGTCTGCCCCTTAGATTTCTATTTTACATTTTATATTAAATACAATTTGAAAACAAATCTTTATTGTCTGATTCATCATTTCCAGATCTAGATCTTTATTTTCTGTCTTCGCAGAGGGGGCTGGCGGGAAGTGATGTGGAATAGGATTGTGTGTTACATAGAAAAGGCTTTACATGGAAAGGTGCAGTTCTTCTGAGGCTCATGGACAGATTATTAAGCAAAAGCTATCAGAAGGAATTTTTTATAATGTAATCGCTAGACTATTAAATCCGATACATTTATTAATGTCTATTAACTCTGAATTTATCTCATTATTTCTATTAAAAAAAGTCCGACCAACTCCAAATTGGACCTTATTTAACATAAAAAGCTCACTAAAATCAGTTCGAGCAAAAAATAAAACAAAAAAACAAAAACAAACAGATTTTCCTGCCAAAGTCAGATTTTGACTTTTGGCGCCAAAGTTCAAAAAGTTTTTAGGCGAAACAGAGCGGACCATGATATTGAAATGGGACCTTTGCCATTGATTTCTACAGGACCCCTGGAAATGGAGATGGCAGATTTTCAGATTCTGACTTTTTTCAAGGTATAATAAATTCCGGGGAAAAATGGGTTTTTTTTGGTCAAAAAAAATCTGAATTTTTCGTGATTTTTGTATTCAGAGTTTGATAAATAACCCCATAGTATCTATATAGGAGGGATACTGCATTGAGCTGATTGCTAAGTTGCTGGCCCTGATTTTAAGGGCCATACAACAAAAGTTAACATGGTGGTATTTTAGGGTTGTGTTGGTTTTAATACGTGTGCACTTTTAAAAGTGCAAAGTCAATGGAAGTCATACACACTGATGTGCAAGCTAGGGCCATGGCAGGGGACCCCAATATACCGCCCATGTGCTACTTAATGAAAGTATTGCCACAAACAATAAGTGGAAGAGATGTATCTCAGGTGGTTCAGTGGGACAAGGTGTAAAGTGCAAAATACATGGTTTAGGTTCCAAACACACCACTGTTGAACAAGCACCTTTAGAGGGCAGAAACATCTGAACTACAAATATTGTACCATATGTGCATGTGCCAGGGTTGAACTGGCCCACCAGTATAGCGGATGAGCTTCTGGTTGGCCCCAACCAGGTGAACAGTGTTGGTGGTGGGACACCTTGTCCTGGTGGGCCCTGCTTCCTATCTGGGGTGCACAGAGACTGGTTGTTCAGCATGGTGGGACTTCACAGAACTTTGCAGGGATGGACTGTGATGCTCTTCAAAGTGAAAGGAGATGCAAACTTGTGTCCTATCAGAGCTGGAATGGGGGGTAAATGAGTGCTGAAGTGAACTTGTGGGCAGGCAGGGGCATAACTACTGGGGGTGCGATCGCACCCAGGCCCGCACCCCCCTTGAGGGTCCCATCCTTAGTTCCATTACTGTGGTCAGGGGTTGAACTATGGAAAGAAAAGCACAGAGAAGAAAGGGGAAAGCCATGGTACATGTGATAAAAGTAGAATGACTGGTGGAAAGAAGGAGGATGGAGGGCTGGAAAGCATAATGTGAATTGGGAAAGAAAATGGTATGGTAAGAAAAGTTGAGAACTGCAAATGTGGGTTGGTGTCAGGAGCACTCGATGCGCTCCAGTCATCGTCAGCTTCCAATCCATGATGGCGGTGCCCATGAACCACGTGGGTCGACTCCGGTCCTATGATGTCAAGCGCCAGCGTTTAAATTAAAAATAAATGGTCACGGGTTTAATGCTGATGGATTTCCTAAATTCCTAATTTTCTGATTCCTGACCCTCTGCTAGACTTTGATTCCGATTCTTGCTGCCTACATTATTAATCTCTTGCCTAAACTTGACTACACTTACACCTGACCCCACTGGATACCACAAACTTAGACTTTAACCCCTAAGCTTCCTCCTTGGTCCGGACTTCTCCGCTAGGAGCCGATAGGCCCCTGACAGTTGGGAAGAGAATTGCTCACACCTGGGGAAAACACATAAAGAGACGCAGAGAGAAAGATAATGTAAATCATGATGGAAATATCAGGAAAAGAGTAGAAATATATGAAAGAGAAAAGAACAAGAAAATACAAAATGTATTTGCCTTTGGCATTCAATGTTGGACTGGGGGGTCTGGGGCATCTTATTGGTCAGCAGCCTAAAGGTTTGCCCAGAGATTAGTTGGGAGTTCTGGAGATTGGTTGGTAAGAAGGGGTGTTGGGGAGTTGGACAGTAAGAAGAAAGACTCTTCTGACCTGTTGCGCTCTCCTCCAATGTCCTTTAGCTTAGTGTATTTGAATTGTTTCATATTCCTTTAGCTTAGATGGTCGTCGATGGATTCCAATAAACACTGACTATGGCCCATGCTCTTACCTTGATCTCAAGTGTTTTCAGAATATTCCTTTATTTTTGGAAGATTAAGCATGAGCCAATACACTAATATGCACGAATACAGTGCCCAGCCAAGGACAATTTCCACCAATCCTGTTCACTGTGTCATTGAAGTTGTCACACTCTCAGCTGGGACCTTGTGGTCCCGGTCTGACGCTGTTTAGCAAACTAGTAAAGGAAAATATTTTTCCCTACTGAGAATAATTGTTAATGATGTTGCTTCTTACACAACCGATGGACAACTTGCTTCCCGCAGCACTCATGACCTTATCTGCAGTTGTTGCTTGTGGCTTGTTGAGTCTCAGCATGACGGCGAGCGTAAATCAGTGTGTGTCTGTCAGCGCAGCCCAGCACGCGCCCATTGTGTCATCACTAAGAGATTTACAGAACTTTGTGGTTTGGCCGTTTGAATTTCTCAAGAGTGGAAGAACAGCTCAGGGGCAAGTGAAAGATTGTGGAGACAGGATCAAAAGAGAAGAAATTTACTGCAGGAAATGCGAATGAGGAACCTAAAGGCTGACTGCAATGAGACACAGAGAAGTCTCGGCCAGAAAGATGCATGTTATAACAATATGAAAACTACATGGACATCTGGAAATGTAGCAACAACATGAAGAGAGATTAACTAGATTTTTCTGTGTCATCTAGATCTTTAGAAATCTCATAACAATGTTGTGTATGATCAGTCTAGAACAGTGATCCCCAACCAGTGGCTCATGAGCAACATGTTGCTCACCAATCCCTTGAGTGTTGCTCTTAGTGCCACCAAAGCAGGTGCTTGTTTTTTAATTCTAGGCTTGGAGGCAAGTTTTGGTTTCTAATTGAGCCTCCTGTATGCTGACAGTCCACTCACAGGCAACAAATAGCCAATCACAGACCTTATTTGGCACCCCTGGAACATTTTTTATGCTTGTGTTGCTCTTTTACATTTCAGTGTGACTCACAGTTAAAAAAAGTTTGGGGACCCTGGTATAGAACAAGAAATGAGTTTGTGCATCAACACCCTTAGTTCACAGGCAACTATGATTGCAATAAAAATTCTCTCCCTGAATCAGTCATACAGGCTGATTCATTAGATTTAATTAGGTTTAAGAAGGGGTTGGATGGCTTTTTAGTAAGGGAGGGAATACATGGTTATGGAAGATAGCTCATAGTACAAGTTTATCCAAGGACTGGTCCCATTGTATCTTGGAGTCAGTAAGGAATTTCCCCTCTGAGGCAAATTGAAGAGGCTTCAAATGGAGTTTTTCACCTTCCTCTGGATAAACTAGCAGTTAGGCAGGTTATATACAGACTTAAGGTTGATCTTGATGGAGGCTTTTTTTCTACCTAACTTTTATAAAAGGGAGCATAATTTTAACACTGTATTGGTGTAGGGTCTAAGAAAAGTGTTCTTGGTTGCTTTGCACCTTGGTATGCCAGGAACTATGTTCTTTGCCTCAATAATCTTGTTGTGTTTGACATCTTATTGGGTTGTTTCTCAAGAGCTTTTATTTAATGACTAAGGTAATGCCCACCCACTTGGCACCAACCTGGTCAGAGAGGCCCTTTAGAACTGCTACTATTCACAATAAATATAGCTAAATAGTGAGGGACGCCAGTTTAGGTACTTTTACTCCTTAGCATTTTTCAAAAGGCCCTGGAAAACACATCACATGAAGGAAGAAGTTTTTTGCCATCCCTTCCTTGCCCATAGATATTGTGTTTCACACATTAACAACACATAGAGTGTAAGATGTTCTGGATTCACTGCTACAGGCAAACCAAACCTAGGTTCTGCACAGTGTGTTCCACTAACAGTAGCAGCTTCAAAGGGGAACCACAGGTCACAGGTAGGCAGCAGGCTTAGAATGGCAATCTGTATGTTCTGGCTATAGACTAGCACCAATTATTGGGTCTGTGGGGGTTGATTTGGAAAAAGCTATGAAGCAACTTTGTGTGCTGCATTTTAAAGTTTTTATGAGTTACCATATGATACCAGATTTGACATATGAGCTAAATTAGATCTTATACCTTGTCACTTTCATTCTTAGATATAGAGATGCCAATCTGGACTTTCTTTTCTGAGCTTGAAGTGCCCCACCCTACAATAGTGCATGCTTATCCTGACCAAATACTGGGAGGTTAGTTCCAGGATGATGAAGTTGTTCATCCTACAATCAGATCACTTGGAGGGTCATGAGAAGAAGTCAACCACAGACCTCTTCTTTTACCAGACCTATCCTGCCTGATTTAGAGCTGAACAAGCACCAAACAGACCAATCAAGGAGGACACAATTAAGGGTCCCTACAGAGGTCAACTCGCTGTTGTTTCAAGAGAGACTGAGCCTCCAGCCATTATCAAGTTTAATGTACCAGTTCTAGACAAGGCATGCCATGCATTCTTGATTACAGAGTTCCCATATGTTTCTAGGTTATGTGTCCTGATCTAAAGGTTACTAAATTATTTAGAATTTGCTGCTTCCATTTTTACATATTCTTTACTCTGTGCACTGCAATAGTCTTTACAAATGGTGCGATTGGCCTCCTTATGTCGGTTTAAAGAATTGTATGCGGGAGCCCATCTGAAGTCCAATTAGACTTTGCCAACATTTAGGATACTCCGGTTGGGCGAGAATCCAATATACATGACTCTTCAACCAAAAAACAAATGAAGGGAGCTTTTCCAACCATTTTCATTCAGAAACCAAGCGTCTCAAATGTAACATACAGTGATGGTTTTTATAATCAGTATTTTTGCTATGGTTAGTACCTGTCCATGCAGTTCCATCAGCTGAGACCTACTCCAAAGCTCTCTGAGGCTGGGTATGGGGGATCCTCAAATAAACTGCTTACTCTGTCTCACAATTTCAATTCCTGTTGGACTGTTGAATTGCTCTGTACCCAATTTTTTGCAGCAAGTTTTCTCCAAACTGGCCAACCAAATAGCTTTACAAAATAAATCTTACATTTGCACTGTTTATTTCCAGGAAATGATTTTTATTTCACATACACATAATAATAGCCATCCAATAGGGAGGTGTAGGATACAAGGGTAAGGGTAGGGGTGGATGCAATCTGGGTACAAGGGCGATTAAAAAAACATATAAAAAATTAAAACATAATATTTCAAGCAGGGGAGCATTACACATAGAGTAAGGAGGCAAAGGGGTTTGGAAAATTCTAGAAAAAGATACGGTATAGAGGGAAAGGAGAGGAATACGCAGGAGTAAGCACAAGAAAGGGGAAAGGATAGAAGGGAGAGATGTAGACAAGAATGAGCGTGTGCCTGAGGTGAGATGATCTGGGTGAAGTGTATAAAAGGAGTGTAGGCAGTAAGGCAAGAGGTTTGGTGATATTGACTAGAGAAGGACAGGGAAGGAGCAGCAAAAAGACAAAGGCTCAGAAGAGAAGGGGATATATAGTAGACTGAGCAAGAGATGAGTAATAAGGATATAGGGAGGAGGGTGAGAAAGGGAGGGGAGCTATACTGACAAAAAGCATTCCATTTACACATTCTGTAGAGAAGAACAACAAGCGGTGGATCATACACAGTGGTAATATTGTGTAGAAAGAGGGGTGAGAGGGCTGGAGGAGGTTCAAATACCGAATGAGGACGAGAGGAGGGATTGCATTTTGGATATGCAATGTAATGATATATATATACAGTATATATATATATATATATATATATATATATATACTGCCTTTCTCAAGAGCTAAAAGAAACTTGCACCTTCTGGAGGAATCAGAAAGCAGATCTGGGCCTTTGTAGTGGGAGTTACTCCGTTCTGCTCGGCCTCGCCACACCCCAAAAAAAGTTCCTATACAATTGACTAATGCTGTGAATACCGTAAACCCAAATTATTTGGGGAAAAAAATCCTTATTATACACATAATAATGAAAAATACTGTAAGAGGCCGATTTTCGTATTTTTATTTCACAAATTGTATTTTTTCTCTAAAAAATTGTGGGTTTTTTTTTGTATTTCTCTAAAACTCCAAAAAATCAAGAATTATTAAGTATAAAAACCAAAAAAAAAACCACGTATATAAAACTGCGCCAAGTAAAAGCTGCCGAGGTCCCATAGAGGTCAATGGGAGCTTTGCTGATCCTACTGGACCATAATTGATCAATTCAGACTTTAAGGGAAGAACTCCACTGGTGATCTTAATTGCGATACCGTCCATTCCGATGCACTGAGATGAATTGCAAGCGTTGAATTTTAGTGGTTTTAGAGGTTAAATGCTATTCCTGTAAAACTGTGAACACAATGGAATTTATTAAAACTTCTGATTATAAAAAGCACGGACGGAAAAAAATGCTGCGCTAAAAAATACCTAGAAAAACTCTTTAAAAGAATGACTGAATCCGAAAACCTATAAGGGTAGAACCGTTTCCATGCACTGAGATGAATCTCAATCGTCACATTCTTTGCGCCAAATCTAAGGTAAGTCATAGGAATGTCGGACGTTGTCACTGTGTGCTTCTGACACAACACGACGGATGAAGAAGCAACATGCAGCGTTCGCACCTGACAGTTGTGTCGTAAGCACGCAGCAACAACATCCCATATTCGTATTACTTACCTTAGATTCGGCGCATCCGGCGTGACGCCTGCGATTCATCTTCGGAACGGACGGTATCTACCCTTAGAGGTTTTTCGGATTCAGTCATTTTTTTTAAAATAGTTTTCAAAGTGTTTTTTCACGCAGCATTTTTTTCCAGCCGTACTTTTTATAATCAGAACTTTAAATTAATTCCATGGTATTCACAGTTTTACAGGAATAGAGTTTAACCTCTAAAATCCGACCTTCGAAAAACAGGCCTCCGCGTGTGTTTCCCAAATAAAGACGTCTCCTCTTTGATGCTAATTTGAGTTTTTAAAAATCCCAACATTATTTTTTTTTTATAATTAGTTTAAGAAAAGATGACGGCTTATTGCTATTTTTTTTTTTTAGGAACGTAAAACCCCACCATTCTTCCTAAATCCCAGCTCCTCCAAACAGAACCACTAGAGTTTTAATATGATAAAAGGCACTGAGCAGGCTGGTATAAAATTTGATCACAACACCCTCTTGCTGGGAGAATTATGGGAAAGCTGACAATATAAGCAAGGCCTTCATTGAATTAAAAAAATGCCCCTGTTGCCTCCAGCACCAGATAAATACGCTGGATAAGTCATATACCCCCACAAAAACCATTTACGGGGAACCCCAAAATCAATCAATGCTCTCGGTGCCACCACAAAGGCCCAAAGTTGGCTTTCTGCTCCTCCCTGGACATCACCCAACACACACCCTAAAAGGTCCTATAAAAAGTGGGAGAACTCAAATAAAAAAAAAAGTGCATTTATGCTTTAAAGTTGGTTTCTAGACAAATGGCATTAAAGTAAAAGCAAAGCACCATTAGGAGTTATCCGTTTAGATTTCTAATGTTAGACCCCAAAAATCTTCTATCCTCTCAATTACAGAATCTGTCAATCAGCAGCAGAACGTGAAATTCTTCCAGCAGTTCCCAATATCAGGTGCAAATATATAAGCCCCATAAAAATAAAACAAAATACACAGTTTTTCCTGTATGTGCAGAAAAATCAAAGATGGCTGAAATATTTACATTTGTAGAATAAATGGGAAGAATACAATGAAGAGATCAAAGGACGAGGTTATCCGTCTACGACATTAATCCAGATTTTTCCATTTCCGCTATTTTCCTTGGTACCAATTCTATATATTAGCTTTATGACCTTTGCATTTGAAGCATCTTTCGTATAGCCACTGTGTTCATATAATACATCTATAATACAATGTATTTTAAATTTCAAACACTTTTGACCATTTTTAAAACTTACATTTACTTTCCTCTCTGCTTAATTTTTATCAGGCAGTAGGAAATTCTGGAAATTTAATGCACAAGCCCAAATAAAGCAACTAAATCTATCATTTTCAAATGATATATTGTAATTATGAAATATACCATTTTATTTTAATTCTGAAGACATTTCGATATTCTGCTAATCTGATTTATTTAGCTTCTTTTCAGAAAATTAAGTGCAGAGACACAGGTGGAGATTCAGGGAGATTTAGGTGACAAATCGCTTTATCTTCTGGCGAATAATCTCCTTGAACTTCCTTCATGCGGCTAGAATGAAAATCGCCGGTGTGATGGCACTCGGAGGGCTTCGTTTTCCAAAGTCGCCTGAAGTTTCCTCGTGAGGCAACTTTGGAAAAAGAAACGCTCCAAGTGCCATCCCACCAGCGATTTAGATTCTAGTCGAAGGGAAGATTAGTCGTCGCCCGAAGAAGAGGCGATTTGTCGCCGGGTGACTAATCTCCCCAAATTTCCCGGTGTGTCTCTGCCCTAAAGCTGAAAACAATTCAAATTGGAAAAAATTAATCTATCGTTAGGCAGTATGGATTTTATATGGAATTTATAAAATGTTGCAATTATGCTGCTTTAAACAGAATTTTTTTTTTGTCCAAATTAAAACAATTAATAACACAATGGGAGAATAATGCTGGCAATTAAGGAGTTGCTACTATTTCAATACAATATGGAATTTTAAAAAGCTGTAATAATGCTGCTTTAAATATTTAACAAAAAAGAATAGTGCAATGGGTGAAAAAGGCTGGCATTTGAGGAAATTCTGTTTCATTACAGTTTTTTTTAAAAAAAATTCTGTAATTTTGCTGAATTAAAAATAAAACAAACATTTTAATTATTTTTTTTTAAAAAACTACTGCAATGGCATAAAAAAATGCAAGAATTTGAGGAAATTCTATAAAATATTGTTTTTTTTAAAAAATGTTTTAAATGTAATTTTGCTGCTTTAAAAATAGAAAAGAAATAGCATTTTTGTTTTTTCCAAATTATATGTTTAAAAAATGAATAGTCCAAAAATGTAGAAAGTTTGAGGAAACTACAGTATTTTTATACAATAAGCATCTAAAATGCTGCAAATTATACTGCTTTAATAACATTTTCATGTCTTTTTCAGATTATTTGTTTAAAAAACTCAGTACAATGGGAGAAAACATTTTGGAATTTGGGGAAATTCTATTATTTTTATTAAATATGATTTAAAATCAATTTTGTAATAAAACTGCTTTAATAACATTTTCACGTCTTTTTCAGATTATTTTTTAAAAAACTTATAGTGCAATGGCTGAAAAAATGTTGGAATTTGGGGAAATTCTATTTTTATAAAATATGGTTTGAAAACAATTTTGTAATTTTGTTGCTTTAAAAAGAAAGAAAAAAACATTTTCATGTTATCTTGTTTTACAAATTATTTGTAGTAATAGTGCAACAGGAGAAAAACAAGCTGGAGAAAAAGAAATATCTTATTTAGTGCAAGAAAATAATTTTTAAAAAAAGATCTTAATGTCTGATTGCAGACAGCTTCCCCATGTTTTTAGAGTCCACTGGGAGATACAGACTTTTTATTTTAAAAACAAAAGCACATTTTTTTTGCCAGTTTTACAAGAAAATAAAAATGTATTTTTGCTCATTTAAATATTAAACTTAAGAAAACAAAAATTCTACACTGATTTAAATCATTGCACTTAAGTGTTTAAAGTTCTATTCCTTGTCCCTCGTTTTTAAAACCAGGCGACAGTGATGCATATTTGTTAATATGTAAATTTGTAAAGAAAAAATGCTTGAAAGGATTCATTTCTATTTCTGTTTTTTTTTTTTGGCTGAATGGAAAGTGGAAGTTGAGAGAATGAACAGCCCAAGCTGTATAAATGTCACTGGGAAAAGGCTTCAATTTCTCAGGATTCTGATAATTAGGAAACAGTGGTAACAAATTAGAGTTACTAAATAGAACATTTTTGTTTTTCAATCTGTCTCCCTGACCTGGGAGGGAAGCCCTGCGTGTCCCTTACGTAACTGTGTCACCTTAGAGGAGACCAATGTCCCACAGCTCATTCCTTTCTCCTGGGGGAAAAGAGGGCGAATGACAAAGGGAACATACACAGAAATGATATGATAGGTTGGCGGAGGTGAGGGGAGGGTGAAACATGAGTGGTTTAAACCTTCACTATCAGAGGGGTGCTAGGCAGCGCAGACATTAAAAAGTTCGCCCCAGTAAGGGATAATCCATCCCGCACACTCAATGAGCATTTTGCTGGTCTCTTCTTGTTCTGGGGGGGTCGTCGTCAAGTTGTCACGCGTAAGTGGAAGGGGGGGGATCGATGTGTAAAGGGCGGGCTTCTGCGTCACAAAACGTTGTTCCTTTAGCTCGCAAATTCGCAGCTTGGCGGCAATATCAAAGGAACCAGGACTGAAGAAAAGAAAAAGAGATAAAGGGTGCAAAGGAAATGTGATGGGGAAGAGAATGAAACATTGGAGTTAGTGTAAATATAGCAAAGGAAATACATCACAACAGTTTCATAAATTTACCTTTATATAGAGAGCAAGCTCCTCAGTCTACTGGCCTATATAATAGTAACACAGCTCCTGAGTGCCTTCATGTCCCTGTAACTCCTTATTCCACTAACCCCTCCCCTGAGCCCCTTATTGTCCCTGTAACTCCTTATTTCACTAACCCCTCCCCTGAGCTCCTTATTGTCCCTGTAACTCCTTATTCCACTAACCCCACCCCTGAGTCCCTTATTGTCCCTGTAACTCCTTATTCCACTAACCCCACCCCTGAGTCCCTTATTGTCCCTGTAACTCCTTATTCCACTAACCCCACCCCTGAGCCCCTTATTGTCCCAGTAGCTCCTTATTCCTCTAACCCAACCCCTGAGCCCCTTATTGTCCCTGTAACTCCTTATTTCACTAACCCCTCCCCTGAGCTCCTTATTGTCCCTGTAACTCCTTATTCCACTAACCCCACCCCTGAGTCCCTTATTGTCCCTGTAACTCCTTATTCCACTAACCCCTCCCCTGAGCCCCTTATTGTCCCTGTAACCCCTTATTCCACTAACCCCACCCCTGAGCCCCTTATTGTCCCTGTAACTCCTTATTCTGCTAACCCGGCCCCTGAGTCCCTTATTGTCCCTGTAACTCCTTATTCTGCTAACCCGGCCCGAGTCCCTTATTATAATTGCAAAACTTTGCTGCAGTAGCTGACACTGTGAATGCCTTATTGCTTTTTAACACCTTATCATCGTAATTATTAATGATTGTTATGAACCTTTTAATTATGCTTTCCTGAAACACTGAAAAGAAGGAATACTAATTTTATGCCTTGTGCTGCAAAAAACATTTCTAGCAGCAGGGGTCAGTGTCCTGCAGATTTACAGCAAATTCAATTATTTTCTCAATACTATCAAGAGAGACAAAAAAAGAGACAAGATCATAGTTTTATAGCTTTCCTGTACAATACACTGCTCACTATATCTGTATCACCCTGCAGTGGGAGGGACAGACTCATGTCCCATAGTTCCCTCTTGCCTGTATCACTGTATCACCCTGCAGTGGGAGGGACAGACTCATGTTCCATAGTTCACTCCTGTCTGTGTCACTGTATCACCCTGCAGTGGGAGGGACAGACTCATGTCCCATAGTTCCCTCCTGTCTGTGTCACTGTATCACCCTGCAGTGGGAGGGACAGACTCATGTCCCATAGTTCCCTCCTGTCTGTGTCACTGTATCACCCTGAAGTGGGAGGGACAGACTCATGTCCCATAGTTCCCTCCTGTCTGTGTCACTGTATCACCCTGCAGTGGGAGGGACAGACTCCATGTCCCATAGTTCCCTCCTGTCTGTGTCACTGTATCACCCTGCAGTGGGAGAGACAGACTCCATGTCCCATAGTTCCCTTCTGTCTGTGTCACTGTATCACCCTGCAGTGGGAGGGACAGACTCATGTCCCATAGTTCCCTCCTGTCTGTGTCACTGTATCACCCTGCAGTGGGAGGGACAGACTCATGTCCCATAGTTCCCTCCTGTCTGTGTCACTGTATCACCCTGCAGTGGGAGGGACAGACTCCATGTCCCATAGTTCCCTCCTGTCTGTGTCACTGTATCACCCTGCAGTGGGAGAGACAGACTCCATGTCCCATAGTTCCCTTCTGTCTGTGTCACTGTATCACCCTGCAGTGGGAGGGACAGACTCATGTCCCATAGTTCCCTCCTGTCTGTGTCACTGTATCACCCTGCAGTGGGAGGGACAGACTCATGTCCCATAGTTCCCTTCTGTCTGTGTCACTGTATCACCCTGCAGTGGGAGGGACAGACTCATGTCCCATAGTTCCCTCCTGTCTGTGTCACTGTATCACCCTGCAGTGGGAGGGACAGACTCATGTCCCATAGTTCCCTCCTGTCTGTGTCACTGTATCAGCTAAAACATTGTAAAGGTATATATAATCAGTACTGTTTATGTGTATGTGAAATTAATAGGATGAAACATGGTTTCCTTCGCTCCACAACAACATTCTGTTATCTGAATCACTCCCCCATTGCTTAAATTTACGCTGCAGCCTACAGAGGCCATGAAACAGAAAAAAAGGAGAGAAATAAGGAAACTTAGCTGAACTCTCAAAGCGATATGGCTCTGCCACATGGGAGTAAAGCTAAGGACAGAGACACAGGGTCAGATTCAGGGAGATTAGTCGCCTGGCAACAACTCTCCTCTTCTTCAAGGCGACTAATCTCCCCGAACTGCCTTCCCACCGGCAAGAATGAAAATCCCGGCGCGGATGGCACTCGGAGCGATTCGTATTCTGAAGTCGCTCAAAGTTTCTCACGAGGCAAGCGGCGGGAAGGCAGTTCAGGGAGATTAGGCGCCCCGAAGAAGAGGAGATTTGACGCCGGGTGACTAATCTCCCCAAATCCGACTGTGTGTCTCTGCCCTAAAGGAACACTGGTGCTGCTGGGGCACAATGGGAAGGCTAACCTCAGAGGTATATTAGAGACAGGTCTCAAGCCCCAACCATTAAACCATCAAAACAGCAATGCAGGTTGTAATCAGTGTCTGTGCCCTTTCTGTTCGCTACACTGCCCATTCTGTCTTTTATGACAATGAAACCAAAGCCGGCTGATTTAACAGAAACGTGAAGAAGCTGCAAAACTGATTGCTGCTACAATGTTTCAGAAGTCAGAACCAGAGCAGAGAAAGAGACTGACACTGCTTCCAACAGCCATTCTATTAACACATAATTACAAACCCATTTTGGGGTTTAAACCACCTTTAACATCATTGCCTAATTGTTTAGGCAGTTGTTTATGTTTCTGACGAGATTACGGTTTGACGGTATTTGCAAGGCATGGGAGGGGTTAATTTTGCATTTAACTTCAATTCAGGGGAACCGGAGGCGGAGGTAGAGTTTTTGGCTTTCCTCCTTTTGGCCCTCCCAGGGAGGAGAGTGTTGTTAGGGGGGGGTGTCCCCATTGTTGTGGAAGTGACATCATGTCTCGTTGTTAGGGGAGACCAGACGATATTATTCGTGACAGCACTAAATGGGGGGGGGGTAGTAAGTTTCTGGCAAGGGAAGCCTGCAAGTGACTTGGCTTTTCATAGGGACCCCTCTGTGCTTTCAAAGCGTAGGCAGAAACTGGCACCGGCCTGAGATGCGAACGTGTCGAAAACATGGCAGGGCCTACCAAAACCCCCCATTTAGATTACCGCTTACAGTTCCATGACTAGTAAATGTAATACCAATTACTATATTACCTTCCGATAGTCCACCAAACTGCTATAAATGAATTTCGCCCTGGCCCCCAGACAGTTTGGCTGAAATTAAAAAAAATACATCAGCTTCTCGCTAGTGACCAAGACTCAACCAGCCTGCTTGACCACAGGAAGGAGAGCAGCCCACATAGATGCATAATAAGGAGGCTGTAAATGATTCAATGAAGTTAAAGGGATACTGTCATGGGAAAAAAATTTTTTTCAAAATGAATCAGTTAATAGTGCTACTCCAACAGAACTCTGCACTGAAATCCATTTCTCAAAAGAGCATACAGATTTTTTTATATTCAGTTTTGAAATCTGACATGGGGCTAGACATTTTGTCAATTTCCCAGCTGCCCTTGGTCATATGACTTGTGCCTGCACTTTAGGAGAGAAATGCTTTCTGGCAGGCTGCTGTTTTTCCTTCTCAATATAACTGAATGTGTCTCAGTGAGACATGGGTTCTTACTATTGATGTGGTTCTTAGATCTGCCATCTGGTTACCTTCCCATTGTTCTTTTGTTTGGCTGCTGGGGGGGAAAAGGGAGGGGGGTGATATCACTCCAATTTGCAGTACAGCAGTAAAGAGTGATTGAAGTTTATCAGAGCACAAGTCACATGACTTGGGGCAGCTGGGAAATTGACAATATGTCTAGCCCCATGTCAGATTTCAAAATTGAATATAAAAAAATCTGTTTGCTCTTTTGAGAAATGGATTTCAGTGCAGAATTCTGCTGGAGTAGCACTATTAACTGAGTCATTTTGAAAAAAATTTTTTTCCCCATGACAGTGTCCCTTTAAGGAGGAATACATAAGATCCTCCTAGTCTGTAGCTGGCTTTCCATAACTCTTATAACAGTATAAGAAGGGTTGGATGCAGCCCTCCAAGAGGTATTGTATGACCTTAAAAGTCTCAACAGACCATTAAAATGCTGCCTGACCCATGGCCCCTATCCCCTGGAAGAAGTTAGACAGATATATGTTATTTACATACTATTATAAATTACAGCTACAGCATATGAGCTCAGCAATTCAACTGGAAGATGATAGTGACCAATCAGGAATTGGCTTTGATCAGTCTACTGCAGGCATAATTCAGAAAGCAAATCCTTGATTGGTTGCTAAGTATTGCTACCTAGAGTAAATAAGCCCCATGTATTAAAGGCAGACGAGGTTCCCCTGGGAGCCCAGTTATGTTGGTCTTTTGTATGCACAATCACTCACACAGCAGTCACTAGTGAACATGCACAAGTTTGTGTTATATATTCAGTCAGTGTGCACATTAACACTGCCACATAGGCTTGTACTACTAGGAATTCCCAACGGCTTTGTTCCAGGACTAAAGGGGACCATTTGTTTGCTTAGGGCACAGCGAGTTAGAATCTCTCCCACCCTCCCACACACACATGCAAACAGCTAAATGGGAGCCCCCTCCCCTGACTGTTCTCTGTGCCGAGAGCTTAGCCGGGGTGAAACGGGGATAAGGAGGAAGGGAGACGTAGAGTGTGAGCTCATGTTACACTCACGCCCTATTGCTATTCTATAGCCAGCAATCAGCACCAATCTAAAAGGGGGGGGGGAATTATGTAATTCAGGAATGCACAACTTGCAGCCCCCCAGGCATTGTAACACAACAGCCTCCAGCATTTCCCTGACAGCTAAGACAGCCAGAGGGCCACGGGTCAGGCACAGCTGTCCAGTATGTACTAAAAACATCAGACAATTTTTCACACCTTTGTGCTTTGTCAAACATGTTTCCCTCTTGGGGCCTCTGTGAATGTTGGGGCCCAGCACCAGTGAATTTTTTAACCTGAAAACAAGCCCTGTGAGGCTACAGTAGTGAAGAGACTGGTGCCAAGATGTTAAGGCCGGGGCCAAGGCTCCTCTAAGGGTGCAGTTATGACACCTCAGCTAACTGTATACTACTTTCACATCGTGTCTGTTCTGTATAAGGTAAGAAAACCTTACAAAATTAATATTCAAAAAAAAAGAGATGCTGAAGGTACACTGGGGTCAGTGCTGGGCCAAGCATCGCAGGTACCCTATTCGACCTGGCCCACCCCCCGTGCGTGCGCATGCCCCCAAACTGTGTGTGTACGCGTCCACAGAGTCCCGAAGGGGAGGGAGGCGGTATAGAGCGCCGGAGGCGAGAGAGAAAAACAGAGGGGAGGGAGGTGGGAGAGAGCAATGGAGTGGAGGGAGGTGGGAGAGAGCGCCGGTGGGAGGTGTAAGACAGCAATGGAGGGGAGGGGGCCGGGAGAGAGCGCGGAGGGGAGCGAACATGGGGTAGGCAGAAGACAGGTACCTGCTCAGCCTCCTCCTTTCGTTGTGCCCTAGGCAGGTGTCTCTTCTGCCTACCCCTAGTTTCGGCCCTGGCTGGGGTCAAAAGCACAGATGGAAGTCAAAGGGCCCAGCAGCAAATTTCCCACCTTCCCCTGAGATTACTGTACAATTTGTCCCCTTACCCATCTGATTAAACTCAGACGTGACACCACTTCTAGTTTCCTAGGCCCAAGGCTGAACCGTAACTTTTTGTGGGTCAGGTAACGAGTTTAAGTATGGGAAAATATTTGGTGCCAAGTGCAGCTTGGGTTGCTGGTCAGTGGGTCCAGGTTGGGCACATGCAGGTCTCTACTTGTCTCTCTACACACTGGGGCTCTCCAAGTAGCAGCAGCTGCCAATACTACCATACTGTTATTGTAGTTTGCTTCCTTAGCTGAGCTGGTGTCGCAGCTGAAACCCTGTCAACTTTGGGCCAGTATAGTTGTTTTGTGTGTAGTGGCAGCATGTGTGCCAATCAATAAGTGCTCAGGGCACACGCCTCATTTTGTCACCTCCACACCTCCACGCACACACTTGGGCAGTAGATGAAATTCTTGCCCACTGCCCAACTAAATCTGTGCACCTTTAGACCTACTGTTATTTGAAGACTCTTGGGTGAGTAGGAGAGCAGTGAGCGGGCAAGGTAAGCAGCATGAGCAGGAAAAGCCATTAATTTCCTATTATGAGCGTGGGCAGCATTAGCTGGCACAGGGCCAGTAGCAGGGGGAGGCCGGAGAGGGACATAAGGGGAGCCTGGTGTGCAGGGGAAGGTAGCAAATCTTGCGAAAGTTGGGAAAAAAACCTGTTTATTCCTCTATACATTAGCAGATGACTGCTAAATTGGTGCACCTATATAAGGGACAATGCAGACATGAGGCGAATTGAGAAACTGCAGCGGCCCCACAACTTACCAGGGACGGCAAAAAAGTCACTCCTGGTAACTTTAAGGGCACACGCAAAGATTGGAGAGATTTAGTCACCAGGCGATAAATCTACTCTACTTCGGGGCAACGTATTTCCCTGAACTGCCTAGAATGTAAATTGCCAGCGGGATGGCATTCGAGAGGCAACTTCAGAAAACTAAGTGCACCGATTGCCATCCTGCCGGCGATTTACATTCTAGCCGGCGGGAGGCAGTTCAGGGAGATTAGTCGCCCTGAAGAAGAGGAGATTTGTTGCTGGGCGACTAATCTCCCCGAATCTGAGCTTGTGTCTCTGCCCGAAATTCAGAGAGCACAATTAGGTTCTCCAAACTAGAGATGTGCCCCCCCCATGCTCAAAATGGTATGTCCCGGGTGTGAAAGGGAGGCGGCATCAGAAAGGCTGCCTCAGGGCAGCAAGGACCCCCGAAACTCCCCTGACCTCAATTTTAGCCCCCAAAAAATATATATATTGGGGTCAAAGGACTCTTTTTCAGTTACATGCCAATCAGCTAACAGGAAGTAAGCTCCGTACTTGAGAAGTGGTAATGTCACTACTCCAATGACACAGAACCATTTTCTACTGATGATACTATAGTTTACAAGTATTTACCTAACATGGTTTAACTGCGTTTCACTGGAAATGTTAAATGTTATCAGGAGCATTTTTATGTTCAAATTCCTTTCGTTAGAACTGGGGAAATTCCAGCATCTCCATAAAAATGCCTCTCTGCCATCACTTCCTGTGTTTCCTCCAAACATTTCCTGTTTTCAGCTTATCAAAAGAAATCTGCGCCCGTCTGTATTTTGCATTATAAGAAATGACAGACGACTGTTAAGGGATTATCAGGGATGAGTGATATTTTATTAGCCCTGTAGCTTTTTCCTTCCCCTTTTCTGGTTTCCCCCTATACACTTGCATTGGAATTGCCCAACAGCACTGGCACAGGGGCTTGTCATGTGATCTCAAAGGAAGTCTACGGGCGTGGCCTTAGTTCCTTTAGTGCTGTGGTGCTCAGAGATTTTACCTCAGGATTCTCCTTTGTGTAGGAAGTATGTCTGATCCTCCCTCTCAGGCAGGGTCGGACTGAGCCAGCAGGAAACTGGGAGAAAATCAGCCCAATATCCAAGAGGCATTGTGTCCCCTTTGAAGTCTTCTAAATAGAGAGAAATGCTATAGTTCTCCATGAGTCTATGGTATATCTCAACCACTCAGAATTGACCTGTGTGAATTCACTCTGTCAGGTTCTGCTGGGATTCAAGCCAGGGACCTTTGGGTTTCTGGCTCGGTGCCTTAACCATTGGGCCAGGTGAGCAGCCTGTAAGGTTGATTACTGTCTATTACCTGGCCTTTACAGCCCTAGCCCAGCAGCAGCCTGATTGGTTTGCAGTCAGCCAATCAGAGCTGAATCTGCCCTATTGAAGGCCAGCCCTCAAAACACTCCTTGCTTGAGCATTGGTTCCCAACCTAGCAGTGTGGCATCGTCCCTAGCTAAGGGTTCAAGCTCAAGCTTCCTTTCCTTGCCTTGTCTTGTCCTGCCTTACTGTGAAACTTTCCTCCTTACTCTACCTTGTTCTGTTCCTGCCTTGTCTTTCAGGTCAAGGTCAAGGCAGTCCTACTTTTAACCTTGTCTGAACCTATCCCTGCCTTGACCTGACCCTGCCTTGCCTGTTCTTGATCACTGTTCTACCCTTTACCTTTCCCTGCCTTGACCTTGAACCAACCTTACCTTGCCTGTTACTGAATCCTGCTTCCTGTTCTGCCTTGTACCTAACCTGTCTTATATGCAGTCCTCTTGCTATCCAGTCCTCTCCTGCTATCTGCTCCAGTCTCCTTCTGCTCTACATCCCCAGTATGATCCGAGCTACGCCTGCACCGTCCTGTTCCATCCTTTCAGTCTGCTCCTGATCTATGCCCGCACTGTCCTGTACCATCCAGTCTGTTCCTGTCCTGACTCATCGCCCTCTTCATCCTGTCTAGTTCAGTCCTGATCTTCACCCTCTCCGTCCTGTTCCGCTCTGCACCTGTTCAAGTCTCACTCATCAACCTCGTCACCCTGTTCCTGACCTTTTCCTGTCTGTGTCCCGTGGATTCAGCCAGCTCTTGCCTAAAGGACTCAACTTCCTCCTGCTGCCTCCACAGCGCCCCCTACCTAATCCTTGACAGATTCTGAGCTTTTATCCCTTGTGGGTGCCCCTACTCTCCAACTCTCTATCCCTGACATGTACGGCCAATGTAAATAGCTGTACAAGCTGACTCTATGCCTTTAGATGATTTACAAGGCCAAGCTTTGCTGTGGTGAGTCTAACTAGTATAGTGACTGACACAAATAAAAGGTTAAAAACCTGTTGGGAAAAACAATCACATCTGATCATGATATAATGACGTGGCGAGGCTAGTCATGCACTGACTTCTACATGATAAACTGCAATAAGGCACTCAGGAACCTGCTGCTATTATACATTACACTGATAATAAAGCAACAAGAAACTGGACAATGACATGTTAAAGGGGCCACAGTGATATTGTTTGAAGGGGAAGTTAAAAAGTGTGTTAATAAAGTGAATCATATTAACAAAAGGTTTAATGTTTTTTGCAGTGATCAGCTACTTTTTTTTTCTTTTTATGCTGCCGTCACCTCATTAATTACCACAGTGGGAAATTTTTAATCAGTTGCACCTTAATTAAAGTAAAATCGTGGGAATTGGAGACGGCAGGATAAAATGATGAAGATGAAGCAAAAACAAACATATACAACTAAAAAAAACACATAATTTATCCCTTTCCCACTGATGTATTAGGGCTGAGATGCTTTAACTGTGGCTCCAACAGCTACTGCTGAACTACAATTTATCTGGGTGTGTGGTAAATATCTGGGGGCCCGCAAAATAGACATGTAATAAACTATAAGAAGTATTGTTAGTCGAGTAAGAGGTTAAAGAGGAAAGTCAGGCTCAACCACTGGCAATAAATGGGTTATTACAGTAAGATAATACAGGGAAAATAATTCACTCAGGGTCCAGATTAGTGGAAAAGGAGTTACAGGGAAATAAGAAACTCAGGGGTGGGGTTAGTGGAAAAGGAGTTACAGGGAAATAAGAAACTCAGGGGCGGGGTAAGTGGAATAAGGAGTTACAGGGACAATAAGGAGCTCAGGGGTGGGGTTAGTGGAATAAGGAGTTACAGGGACAATACGGTGCTCAGGGGTGGGGTTAGTGGAATAAGGAGTTACAGGGACAATAAGGAGCTCAGGGGTGGGGTTAGTAGAATAAGGAGTTACAGGGACAATAAGGAGCTCAGGGGTGGGGTTAGTGGAATAAGGAGTTACAGGGACAATACGGTGCTCAGGGGTGGGGTTAGTGGAATAAGGAGTTACAGGGACAATAAGGAGCTCAGGGGTGGGGTTAGTGGAATAAGGAGTTACAGGGACAATACGGTGCTCAGGGGTGGGGTTAGTGGAATAAGGAGTTACAGGGACAATAAGGAGCTCAGGGGAGGGGTTAGTGGAATAAGGAGTTACAGGGACAATACGGTGCTCAGGGGTGGGGTTAGTGGAATAAGGAGTTACAGGGACAATAAGGAGCTCAGGGGAGGGGTTAGTGGAATAAGGAGTTACAGGGACAATAAGGGGCTCAGGGGAGGGGTTAGTGGAATAAGGAGTTACAGGGACAATAAGGAGCTCAGGGGTGGGATTAGCGGAATAAGGAGTTACAGGGACAATAAGGAGCTCAGGGGTGGGATTAGCGGAATAAGGAGTTACAGGGACAATAAGGAGCTCAGGGGAGGGGTTAGTGGAATAAGGAGTTACAGGGACAATAAGGGGCTCAGGGGTGGGGTTAGTGGAATAAGGAGTTACAGGAACAATAAGGGGCTCAGGGGTGGGGTTAGTGGAATAAGGAATTATTTTTATAGAATGTTACAGGGAACATAAGGCACTCAGCAGCTTGGTTAGGTTACAGGAGTTAGACAACACTGAGGGGTTAATACTTTACTAGGACATAACTTAAAAGTGTTAAAGGAGCAGAAACACCAAAATTAAAAAAAATGAAAGGGTTTCAATGCATCATAATAGTATGTCCTCACCCATAATTGCTATAAATGTTTGCTTTAGAGGCTCAAAATACGTTAATATAAACAGACATAGGAGCAGCCAGTAAGACTGACATAGAGCAGTAGGGCATGTGGTTACATATCAGATAAGAAATAATCTGTGGTTTTAGGGTGATAATCAGGGGTTCTTGTTGGACAGATACAAAAAAAAGTAAATGTAAATAATAATGGGGTAACTGGTCCTTTAGAGATGTAACAGGGCTAGTAATAGAGCCAGGGTCATGGATGCTGGAGAGTTATTATGTTATAGTTGGACTGTATTGTATGACACATGACAGAATGCTGTACACAGAAAGGAGGATGGTGTTACAGAAGAGAAAGCTGTGTTACAGAACATAGGGCTGTGTTACTGAATAGGGAAAGCGGTGTGTAGAGGAGAGTGGTGACTTACTTGAGACTGCTGGGGGAGGTTCAGAAAGTTGGTGTCTCGTGATCCAATTGTGACAAACCTGTTGGACCCGGCGGGGGAAGGCGCTGAGAATGCTACACAACACAGCGACACAATGACACAACGCAGTGATGAAAAGCAATAGCACAAATACAATGATGCAGAACAACGACACAAAGACATTGGCACAGGACACAAGCAGCGACATGACAAATGATACAGTGAGAAGGCAACATGAGAACATGACAACAAGCAACATGGCAGCACGTGATGTGGCACACACAATGGGAGGCACGATGATGAGCACACACACAACCAGAGAACGTAACAGAATCGGGAGAAAGGAGGAGAGAGAGAGAGAGATATAAGCAATCAAACGCAAAGCTAATACAATACAGCTCCACACAAACACACATATTTAAACACACACCACAATGGTAATGTGTATCTGGTGTGTCAGAAATAGAAGCTAACAGCCTGAAGAACTAAATCTGAACACTAAACATCACCAATTAAATTAAGAAACATTATGGGATGTATGAGACCCAGATGTGACAGACTGCACAACTCTGAGCACTGCACAACCAACAGGCACCAAATGTCACTTGAGTCTGTCACCTTACAACTCAGATACTCACACTCACTTACTCCCTGATCATCTATTAGTGGAAGACACTAACTCCATATTGCTTAGTCTCTTCTACCTATTGTATTCTGTCACCCTGCATGGTACAGGCCAACTCCATGGCCTATAGGCCTTTCACCATGCACAGGGTAGGACTACAGACCTCCTGTCTGTGTCACTGTATCACCCTGCAGTGGGAGGGGCAGACTCATGTCCCATAGTTCCCTCCTGTCTGTGTCACTGTATCACCCTGCAGTGGGAGGGACAGACTCATGTCCCATAGTTCCCTCCTGTCTGTGTCACTGTATCACCCTGCAGTGGGAGGGACAGACTCACGTCCCATAGTTCCCTCCTGTCTGTGTCACTGTATCACCCTGCAGTGGGAGGGACAGACTCATGTCCCATAGTTCCCTCCTGTCTGTGTCACTGTATCACCCTGCAGTGGGAGGGACAGACTCACGTCCCATAGTTCCCTCCTGTCTGTGTCACTGTATCACCCTGCAGTGGGAGGGACAGACTCACGTCCCATAGTTCCCTCCTGTCTGTGTCACTGTATCACCCTGCAGTGGGAGGGACAGACTCATGTCCCAACATTCCCTCCTGTCTGTGTCACTGTATCACCCTGCAGTGGGAGGGACAGACTCATGTCCCATAGTTTCCTCCTGTCTGTGTCACTGTATCACCCTGCAGTGGGAGGGACAGACTCATGTCCCATAGTTCCCTCCTGTCTGTGTCACTGTATCACCCTGCAGTGGGAGGGACAGACTCATGTCCCATAGTTCCCTCCTGTCTGTGTCACTGTATCACCCTGCAGTGGGATGGACAGACTCATGTCCCATAGTTCCCTTCTATGTGATATAACAAAACTCCTAACTGCCTATTATGCAGTTTTCACAATATTTTCAATGCTAAAGGAACACAGTTATTTCATATGTAAATTGTAAATTGCATAAACATATATTCTGTAACAACAAGTTCTCCTGGTTTATGTAATAATAAACACTAATACTTTGTTTTTTGGACAGTGTGTCCTATGCAGAAACAATTAATTTATTAATGTCAAATCAAACCTCAAAATATATACTATAGCTATAAATTGTCAGCTCTTCTGGCCACAGGGGGGAATAAACTATACCTACCATATAAATAGTTGTTGAGCTGCCAAGTACTCAACTGTAACTCAGAAAGCATTTGTATGCTGCAGAGCCAAAATCAGATATTTTAAGAAAAAAAAAATACATAATGATTTTTTTTTTATTCTCAGCATCATGCTTATTTTTGAACAAAATGTTTATTTTAGTAAACGATTTTTTAAAAAAGCTTGTTTTGGAAGAATACGTTTATTTTAATAAAATATATATATATATATATTTTTTTTTAAAAAAAGTCAAATCAAGTGGGATGAATGCAGTTCGTAAGGCTAGAATAAAGCCTGATGCACAATAAGAAATATCCATGATCTATACTGGCGCTGAATGAATATATTTTGCCAATATTTGGCCTAAGTCTGTATAGAGAAAAACAATTGATTTAAGCTTTATTTTGTATTATTTTTCATAGTATACATTCTGCAGTCATCCCCTTGCATTTATTCTGTAGCATTCAGTTATCCCATACCTCTATTTATATTAGGGATGCATCGAATCCAGGATTCGATTCAGGATTTGGCTTTTTTCAGCAGGATTAGGATTCGTACGAATTGAATCCGAATCCTAATTTGCATATGTAAATTAGGGGCAGGTAGGGAAATTACGTGACTTTTCGTCACAAAAGAAGATTTTTTTCCACTTTTTCCTTTCCTGCCCCTAATTTGAATATGCAAATTAGGATTCAGTATTCGCCCGAATCTTTCAACAAGAATTTGGCCGAATCCCAAACAGTGGATTTGGTGCATCCCTAATATCTATGCATATGCTATATAGACTGTATCTGCTGAAGGCTCTCCACCTTTAAATTAACTTTTAGCATGATGTAGAGAGGGATATTCTGAGACAATTTGAAATTGGACTTTTTATTTGTGGTTTTTGAGTCATTAAGCTTTTTATTCAGCAGCTCCCCAATTTGCAATTTCAGCCATCTGGTTGCTAGGGTCCAAATCACCCTAGCAACCTTGCATTGATTTGAATAAGAGACTGGAATATGAATAGGAGAGACATGAATAGAAAGATGAGTAATAAAAAGCAGCAATCATGATACAATTGTAGTCTTAAAGAGCATTTGCTTTTTAGATGGGGACAGAGCTGGAAAGAGTCAGAAGAAAAAGGCAAGTAACTCAGAAACTATAGAAAAAGAATAATGGAGACCAACTGAAAAGTTGCTTAGAAGTAACCATTCTCAAACATACTAAAAGCTAACTTAAAGGTGAACCACCCCTTCAATTGTATATATTACCTTTAATTTTAATCTCTTTATTCCTCTGCCCTTAGTTTGGGTCATTATGGTTTGTTTTTTTTGGCATAAAATATAATTTCTTCCTTTCCATTTTTCAGCCTATCCCAATATATCTTTCTATTTGCCCCCCCCCCCAAAGCCGTGTACTCAGATCAAATAGTGAAACTGTTCTACTCTCTGGTTTGTGGGACTTGTGGAGTAATGTCACTTACAGGGCGATGCTGGAGAAGACAGTCCTCCTTCTAAGACAGAGTTGTTGCTGGTGACAGGTTTTGTGTCTGGCAGGGGAAGGGGGACAGGCCGGGCCACAGGTGCAGGGGGTGGCAGCAAAAAGGAACCAGACATTTTCCCTTGGGCCCCGCTGCTGGGCTGCGGACAACATAAATAACAAAGCGAGAGTAAACGGAGCTCAGCGTGGCCCCTTGCCCGCACCGACCCTAAATGACTCTGTGCCTAAAAACTATGGGAAACTGGGGTATGTGTAAAAAAAAAAACACAGAAAAAGGTGAAAAAACAAAATTATTAAAAATGATTAGTATTTATGGTTTCTGTAAACTGGAATTACAAATAAAAAATTACGCTGTAAAATAGATTTTTGAATCATTGCATTAAAAAAAAAATATGACAAAGGAAAAAAAATTGCTATTAAAATTCAAAATCTAAATGAAAAACATGATGATTACATTGAAATGAAAAAGTAGAAATAAAGCAGAAATAAGGAGCTTGGGATGTTCTCTTCAACGTGGATTAATGGACAGAAGAGCTGACAATCTAATCCTCCTAGAACGTTCTATATAGGAGACTATGACTTAAAGCTATTGCCATAGGTTTATACAGTTATAATTCATGTTCAAGTGTACGACCCATTATCTAATTTTAAGCAAAGCTTTATTCTATAGAGACATGGGGATCCAGTGGTGGGAAAACAAAACAGCTCTTGATCCCCCCATAGTGCTCAGTGAGGGCAGTATCTTGGTATATATATAACATAAGCCTTCCAACACTCTACACAGATATTGTGGCAACCTATGTGTGAACAATCTGCGTCTGCCTAGTGTGCTTTCACTAGCATTAAAAGAACAGTAACGCCAAAAAATGAAAGTGTTACAATATACAATTAAAGAATGACAATATAATGTACTGTTGCCCTGCACTGGAAAAGTGGTTTGTTTGCTTCAGAAACTCAACTATAGTTTATATTATCAAGTTGCTGTATAGCCATGGGGCAGCCATTCAAGCACAGGATACACAGTAGATAACAGATAAGTACTACTATAGTTTATATAAACAAGCTGCTGTGTAGCCATGGGGCAGCCATTCAAGCACAGGATACACAGTAGATAACAGATAAGTACTACTATAGTTTATATAAACAAGCTGCTGTGTAGCCATGGGGGCAGCCATTCAAGCACAGGATACACAGTAGATAACAGATAAGTACTACTATAGTTTATATAAACAAGCTGCTGTGTAGCCATGGGGCAGCCATTCAAGCACAGGCTACACAGTAGATAACAGATAAGTACTACTATAGTTTATATAAACAAGCTGCTGTATAGCCATGGGGGCAGCCATTCGAGCTGGAAAAAAGTAAGTAAAAGTAGAGGCACAGGATACACAGCAGCTCTGTAGTATACAATGGGATTCTTCAGAACTTATGTGTTATCTACTGTGTATCCTGTGCTTGAATGGCTGCCCCCATGGCTACACAGCAGCTTGTTTATATAAACTATAGTAGTACGTATCTGTTATCTATTGTGTATCATGTACTTGAATGGCTGCCCCATGGCTACACAGCAGCTTGTTTATATAAACTATAGTAGTACTTATCTGTTATCTACTATGTATCCTGTGCTTGAATGGCTGCCCCCATGTCTACACAGCAGCTTGTTTATATAAACTATAGTAGTACTTATCTGTTATCTACTGTGTATCCTGTGCTTGAATGGCTGCCCCCATGTCTACACAGCAGCTTGTTTATATAAACTATAGTAGTACTTATCTGTTATCTACTGTGTATCCTGTGCTTGAATGGCTGCCCCCATGGCTACACAGCAGCTTGTTTATATAAACTATAGTAGTACTTATCTGTTATCTACTGTGTATCACGTGCTCGAATGGCTGCCCCCATGGCTACACAGCAGCTTCTATATATATAAATAGTTTCTGCAGCAAACACACCAGTTATACGAGTGCAACAATCAGTACATTATATTTTCATTACTTTAATACACTTTCTTATGTTGGTGTTACTGTCCCTTTAATCTGAATTCTTTCCTTTACACTATACTTCTTATTTATTTATACAACACAAAGAGCCCGTGGTAGAACTTCCTTTTTAAAAATATTGCAGCAGTCACACATATAACTCTTGCTGTTTTACTCACAAGGTGGGCTTCGAAGCGTAACCCCAATTAAAGGAGAAGGAAAGGCATATTTAATTGAGGGCGATTATATATACTTACCTCACACCCCCACTGGTGCTCCTATCAGAAGAAAACCGCACCTGTCCGGGAATTCTTCCAGCGAGCACCACGGAGCGATCGCTTCCTTCTTCAAATTTCCTGGGGCAGACGCATGCGCAGTACAACAAAATAGCGACTTTTTCGTTAAAGTTTGTTTTTTCGCTCCGTGGTGCTTGCTGGAAGAACCCCTGGACCGGTGCACTTTTCTGCTGATAGGAGCACTGGCCCAGGGTGTGAGGTAAGCATATATATATATATATATAATCACTTTGGCTTTCCTTCTCCTTTAAGATTTGTAATGCTAATTCATTTTCTATTTGTAATGATGCAGCCTTACAGTTATTCACTAAATTGTGTCAACCATAAAAATAAATGTCTATACAAGTAAAAATGAAATCAGGAAATATGCGGGAAATTACAAAAAGCCAACTGCTTCTTCTGTATTATAAAAATGCTGGAAAGAAGTCAGATAACATGAAGAATATGGTTACCTTTTAATGCAACCACATTTATTTTTAATATTATTCAAATTTCAGCTTTTTTAATATTTCGAATGCTTTTTTTTTCTAGAATTGTCTTTATTTTTTTATCGTTTGGATTTAATATGTACTTAAATTTTTCAGTAAAATGTGGAATATTAAATTTGTATTCATTTTAAATCTAAAATATTACTCTACATATATATATATATATATATTTTTTTTTTTTTTTGAAAATATATCTTTATGACTTTGAAACATTTTAAAGAACAACATTAAGGGGATTATTTGTTAAAATGTGAATGCAAAAAAACTCGAAGGATTTCAGTTTTTTTTTACTATAATTTTTAGTTGGAAAAAAAACTAATTTTTTGAGATTTATTATACCCAGGGATGGGAAATCCAAAATCCTCCATCTCAGACCGGTTGAGCTTGTATATAAAAGTCAATGGGAGAGCTTCCTATCCTATTTGGAAGTTTCTGTGGTCTACACTGGATTTAGGCCAAAAAGCAGACTATTTCGGGAAAATTTTGTCTTTTTCGGGGAAAAAATTGAGCAATTCAGGAAAAAAATCTGAAAAAAATGGTATGATTCAGATTTTCACTCGATTTTATCGAGTTTGTCACCAAACCGATTAAATTATGCTTTTTTAATAATAAATAAGGTCAAATCGTGGATTCTAGTTTGGTCAGACTTTTTTATTTAAAATAAGATCCGGATTTTAATAAATAAGGCCCTAAACATCCGCGAATAAAGCAGAAGCACAAAAAAGCACTATCCTTTAGCCAGAAGAAATATTTCAGTATATTTGGATTGTATTACTAAATTATAATTGAAAAGCAGAAATACATTTTAACCGTGATCGCACAGTTAAAAAAATATATTGTGGGTAACCAGCAATTACCCATTAAAAAAAAAAAACCGCAAAGATGTTTTATAGAAATTAGTTTGCAATGGACACTTCTATTTTTAGATAAATCACTGAATGTGCTACAATAATATATAAATGATAAAAAAAAAATAATTTTATATATTAAAGAATATTAAAACATAAATAAGGAATATGAAATGAATATAAAAGTTACCTACGACAACAAACAAATAAAAAAATTGTTTGTTAAAGTTTTCTAGGTCCCAGAATACTTTACTACTTTTGTACTGTTTTCTATTTATTTTGACAGAATTAAAAAAAGACTGGTTTTGCTCCACCTCCAGTTCGAGTTACTCACCTGTCCTGACCCCTGGCCAGAGGTGTCTGAGCAGACAAACTGAACAAACTCTTTAAGAGAGTCCTGGGTATGATGATGGTGATGATAGCGTATTGTTGGATGGGTGAAGTAAGGACTGGATTGCTGGATGATGGACGTTGAGGGGAAGTGGAGAGCAGACGCTGATGCCCGAGGGCTTCCTGAAAGCAAAGGAAGTCAAAATCTCAGAAACCATTAAAATAAAACGAAATGGAATTCACATATTTCCCAAACTTGTACATAGATTAGAAAAGTGAGCAAACAAGTAGGAAGTATTCTACCCATCTGCAGCTTTGTATTAACAATATCAAATGAATTACAAAAATGAGGCACAAAAGGACATGACCCTCTACATACAAGGTGCCTTCCCTTCCCCTCCAGCAAACCAGTTCAGATGGTGAATACCATGTGACAATTTAAGCACTGACTATTAAAACTTAACCTTTAGTTCAGAAAATAAAACTAACTTTGAACACCGCCCAGTCACTTAACCAAAATTACCAACAGACTCGCTGCACATTACACTTCCATGTAGTGTAGGACACTAAAACATAAATTAAAAACCGAAGCTAAACACACTTTATAACTGCTATACTTAAAAGCCTCATCCAAAACGTCCCTCAGTCAGACCGTCTACTTAGAGGGTTATTTATTAAACTCCGAATGCCAAAAAAACGGAAAAATTTGTGTTGTCGTGTTGCATATACTGTAAGTCAATGGGAGAAGGGTCAATGGGTTTCGTGCAATAATCCGAAGATTTTGTTGTTTTCGGGCAAAAATTACAAAAGAATTTGAGTTTTCGGATGTTAAATCTGAAAAATTTATATGATTTGGTTTTTTTTAGAGATTTTTAAGGTTTTTGGCAACAAAAATGTTTTTCGGGAAAGTGTATTGATAAATAAGGAGAAAAAAACCTGTGCAGAGTCGTTTTCAGAAAATATTGAAATAAGTTCGGTCTTTGATAAATGGTCCTCCCCATGTGCTTCATATGCCTCCCCCCCTAAATTCCCATTGTAGCAAATTCTACTTGTCAACGTTGGGAGCGGATGGGAGCTAGTCACACAACCGTCCACCTATGCTGCCCTACGCGTTTCGCGTGTCTATAGCTTCATCAGGGGCATAAGTACCGGGCGCATGTCTCTACAAGGTTTAAATAGGCTGTCTGTGGAGTCTCCTGTGAAGCCGAACTTCCATCATGTCACTTCTAGTTATGCCGTAGCAGTGGAGACTCATTCCCGGTGTGCGACGCACATTTATGCCCATAGTGGCGTCCCGCTCTCAATGTGCACGAGTTTTAATAGTCAGCGCCACATGGTATTCACTATCTGAACTGGTTTGCTGGAGAGGAAGGGAATACACCTTGAATATAGAGGACCATACCCTTTTACACCTCATTTTATGTAATGAATCCAATCTTGGACATATAATAAACGTTGCAACAATACATATGTATAAACCCTTAAAGCAATAAAAGATACAGCTTTCACTATCACATTAGAGTTGGAGGGACAAGAGCGTCCCCGTCTAGTATTGTTAGTGGGGAACCAATACACCAAAACTTGCCCTTTCCTTAGATAATCACAGGAAACAGTGTGACTATGGCAGGTCCAGGCAGTGACAGATGAACGCTCTAACACTACATGTTAGAGCACTGCAGCTATCAACCCCCCCCCCTCACCCATGTGTCTTAGGCCTTACTGATTCTTCTACTTCTATTGTACAGACTTCAAACAATACACTGTTGTTGCAGTAAAAAGAAAAATATACCTGCATAAAATGATTTATTACACATTGGTACCTACATGGCATCAAGTACATGAACAGCGCCCAAGTTAGGCAGGTGGTATGAATCAGCTGCGACTGATAACAGCCTCCCGTGAGCAGAACAAATGATGGAATCCTCAAAGTGCTTAGTCTCTGCAGTGATTTCCTTATCTACCTCTTAACACCTGCCACTTTAGCGTAACCCAAATCAATATATTTAAATAGATTTATTGTTCCCCTATAGATACTATTAATATACTGTGAAAAATGAGCAGCACTGTGCCCATGTTCTGGCCCTTACCTGGTCTCACTCCTGCCAGCACTGGGAGAGGGTGATGGGTGAATGCCATTCGAGAGGAACTGGTCTGTGAGGAGAGAGCGCTGCAGAAATCCAGCTTTCCCGGCTTTTTAAGCGACCCAGGTCCTTTAAAAGAGCAGAGAGGGAAATCACAAGCTGCCCACAATATCTCCCTTATGGCCAAATTGCTACGCACCTGTATTTTTATACCTAGTTTCTCTTTTGTATCCCAAATGGGCACAAGCTAACAGGTTTATATTCCATTGCGCTAAGCACTGGAGCTGTGAAATACACAGATTAAAAGCAAACTTAGCCTGAGCTAAATTGTACCCAAGAGATCTTTAATTCTTGCATACATATTAGCAAATAATGGGTGACTAGTTCTATTTATAAATCACATCAAACCATGATGATGATGATGACGAGATTAATGGCATCAGTTTTTCAGAATCTTGAAAAATCAGGATCGGGGGGTCCCCAAACTATTTTTTTAACCTGTGAACATTCGAGAGTTGGGGAGCAACACAAGCATGAAAAATGTTCATGGAATTCTAAAACAAGCACCTGATTTGAAGCCACTGAGAGTGACATTTTAGGGTGACTTTGGAAATCTAAAGGGATCCCGTTGGCAATTTGTATTCTTATGAAGGAGGGAAGGCAGACCGGGAAGATTAATCGCCCGCAGTAGAGGAGATTTGTTGCTGGGCAACTAATCTCCCCTGTCTTCCACCACCCTTACTCACGAGCCACTGGTTGGGGATCACTGAATCAGATATGAATTCAGAGCACCATTACCTGTGTCTACATCATTTGGCCACACATTGGCCTGGCTGCCTCCTGCTGCAGGCGACCGACCCGTCCCCGGGTAAAAAACATCATCGACCGGACTCTCCATCTCACTGTCATCCAGGGACTTGGGACGCTTGGTAGAACTGTAAGGTTGGACATGAAAAACAAATAACTACTTACACTGGTAACATTAGTTCTAAATTGCATGATGCCAATTATCCACAGAAACCAATCAACCATTGGTTTCAATCAGTCTACTAGAAGTTAGAAAACAAATACAAAAGATCTGATTGGCTGCTATGGGAATCTGCACTGGGGCGGTACAGCACTTGTGTTAGTAAAGTAACCCTAATATGTCACAATAGCAAAGTCGGATTTCATGTCCCATAATTCCCCCTGTCTGTGTCACTGTATCACCCTGCAGTGGGAGGGACAGACTCATGTCCCATAGTTCCCTCCTGTCTGTGCCACTGTATCACCCTGCAGTGGGAGGGACAGACTCATGTCCCATAGTTCCCTCCTGTCTGTGTCACTGTATCACCCTGCAGTGGGAGGGACAGACTCATGTCCCATAGTTCCCTCCTGTCTGTGTCACTGTATCACCCTGCAGTGGGAGGGACAGACTCATGTCCCATAGTTCCTTCCTGTCTGTGTCACTGTATCACCCTGCAGTGGGAGGGACAGACTCATGTCCCATAGTTCCCTCCTGTCTGTGTCACTGTATCACCCTGCAGTGGGAGGGACAGACTCATGTCCCATAGTTCCCTCCTGTCTGTGTCACTGTATCACCCTGCAGTGGGAGGGACAGACTCCATGTCCCATAGTTCCCTCCTGTCTGTGTCACTGTATCACCCTGCAGTGGGAGGGACAGACTCATGTCCCATAGTTCCCTCCTGTCTGTGTCACTGTATCACCCTGCAGTGGGAGGGACATACTCATGTCCCATAGTTCCCTCCTGTCTGTGTCACTGTATCACCCTGCAGTGGGAGGGACAGACTCATGTCCCATAGTTCCCTCCTGTCTGTGTCACTGTATCACCCTGCAGTGGGAGGGACAGACTCATGTCCCATAGTTCCCTCCTGTCTGTGTCACTGTATCACCCTGCAGTTGGAGGGACAGACTCATGTCCCATAGTTCCCTCCTGTCTGTGTCACTGTATCACCCTGCAGTGGGAGGGACAGACTCATGTCCCATAGTTCCCTCCTGTCTGTGTCACTGTATCACCCTGCAGTGGGAGGGACAGACTCATGTCCCAAAGTTCCCTCCTGACTGTGTCACTGTATCACCCTGCAGTGGGAGGGACAGACTCATGTCCCATAGTTTCCTCCTGTCTGTGTCACTGTATCACCCTGCAGTGGGAGGGTCAGACTCATGTCCCATAGTTCCCTCCTGTCTGTGTCACTGTATCACCCTGCAGTGGGAGGGACAGACTCATGTCCCATAGTTCCCTCCTGACTGTGTCACTGTATCAACCTGCAGTGGGAGGGCAGACTCTATTGGCCTAGCTATTTTTGATGTGACTCAGTAATTTTCTTCAGTGTTAACAGCATCCCACAATCTTCTTTGTATATATCAGGCTAAAATTGTGTATTTCAGGATCATCACTTACCTGCTGGAAGGAGGCGACGCTAAAGACCGTCTACCAAGTGTCACCTGGTTTATATTGTAATAGCTTGGGCTCTCCAGGTCAGCCAATGAGAAGTTGGGGCCAGATGATGTGGCAACGGGTGCTAGGAGACAAAATACCCCAATCACTTGTAAGTTCCACCTTAGGCAACCTAACATCTGATATTCCCATTCCCTATTTTCCCTCCACATCCCTTATAACTCACTCTGGGACACGCGTACAAGCTCCGTGACGTTCCACACTCCTGAGGTGACAAAGCAATCCTGAAAGGACAGATGACCTGCAAGGAAACAGTACATCACACTGACAATTTTTCTGGGGATATTTTAAAAATGATACATAGTGATTGTGAGAGCAAAAATGATACAAGTGATTGTGAGAGCAAAAACGATACATAGTGATTGTGAGAGCAAAAATGATACATAGCGATTGTGAGAGCAAAATGATACATGGTGATTGTGAGAGCAAAAATGATACATAGTGATTGTGAGAGTAAAAATGATACAAGTGATTGTGAGAGCAAAGATGATACATGGTGATTGTGAGAGTAAAAATGATGAATAGTGATTGTGAGAGCAAAATGATACATGGTGATTGTGAGAGCAAAGGGTTTCCATGGAGAGGCAATACCGAGTTTTATAAGATTTTATAGGAAACAATTTCAGAAATGCAATCATGGACTTTAGACCCTGCTTAGTACAAGTCAAGCAGCTAGGCTCAGCAACAAGCAAGGTAAAAATAAAAACAAATATAGCTTAAAGAGAATGTAGGCACTGGCAGGTGATGATGGTAAATGGCATGGGAATGAGAGTAGAGAGGTAAGAATCTGGGTATACAAAAAGATTCTATTGGAGGACCTGTAATGGCATTGCGCCCTGTCGAAGGTGCTGGTATAAATGGGTTGGATGCCTTTATGGTAAGTAAATTTATATGCCATAGCACTGAGGGCAGAATTTGATGGGAAGTGAATTGATATTGGCAGGATGCGTATGTAAATGGGAAGCTCCTGGGACAGATCGTAGTGGAATAGGCAAGAAATAGAGGAGCTGTGAATGGAGAACAACCCAGAGAGAGTTGCCGAACCCAGAGAAGTGTTGAAATTAATAATACAGTGAAAACTGCATGAGAAGTTAAATGGGGAGGGATTGTATTGCAATGGGTAAAATAACGGAGGGAGGGAAGTATTTTGTGGGGGGAGGTACCGAAAAACAAAGTCTCGGTTGGAGGATATGGACTGGACAGCTGAATGGATTTTGCTAAAATGGGCAGCAACATGGAGGGATTGCATGGGATGTGCTTACTATGAAGATGGATTTATGTCAATGAAGAGTAACTTAGAGGGGCTGCAAGAGGTTTGTATGGGAAGGAGGTGAATAGGCAGTAACAGAGAGGAACAAAACAACAAGGAGTGATATAAGAACTGAATGGGCATATATAGTAACAGAGACGGACGGTTTGAGTTAAGGGTTGGAAGAGAAGCTGCATGCAAATGCACTCTAGGAAAATCATCAGGGGAACGTACCATTTAGAGGGGGCTTGATATCCACCTCAGTCTGGTTTGAAGCGTCTGACTGTCCAGAATCTGGAATGAAAGAAAAGTGATGAAACAACATTAGTGTTCATCTTTAAATGGCTTCTTACTTTCAAGTATGACTTTAAATGTTAGTTAAAAAGTAATATACACTTTGTCTATCCCCTGCATGTACTCCAAGCAAGCAACAACAACCATCATCTTGTCCTACCAGCAGCCACCGGGCCACTTGAGCCATGTCATAAAAATAATGATGCATATTTGTATGTGTGGCTCAAAACAAGGTGGTGCATGAAGAATGGAAGGAACCGGCAGTCCTGACAGAAGACTAGAAAAATGACGCTTTATCTGAAAAGCCAGCCGCACAGGAGTATGGAACTGGCCAAATGTCCCTCCTTCCCCTCTCAGTCATTGCAGAGAATGATAAATGTCATTTGTCACTGCTTTCATCTCGAGGAAGACCCAATGAAACGGCGGAAAAATAAGGAAGTCCATTTGCCAGCTAAGGTTAATTGTATTCATTTATTAATGGCTGCAGTATTTCACTGGCTAAAAGTGGGTTTTAGGAAATGCAAGAACTACATTTATTCTCTTCCCACAGGAAGAGCCTAAACTTCCACAGGAAGTTACTAAACCACCACAGTTTACATACACAGGAAATTACTATACCCACCCAAACAGGAACTTACTATACCCACACAAGAAGTTACTATACCCTACACAGGAAGTTACTATACCCACACAGGAAGTTACTATACCTAAACAGGAAGTTACTACTACGACAGGAAGCTATCCAGATGCTAAGACCCATGTATGATGATAGCCTAAAGCAGTGGTTCTCAAATGTGGATGAGAAGGCAGATATAGTAAATTAACCTAAAGGCCAGTTAGGGAGAAATTTGGGTAGAATGCTTGCTTACTATATTAAATAATCCTGTAAACCCAGTTTAAAGGTCATTTAGGCTTTCCGTGTTATTAAGTGAGGGGCCTTTCCACTGCAGAGTGACATAAAAAGGACCTGGGCCGTAACCCATGGCAAACAATCAAATCTGCTTTTAGTCCCCAACCTGCAGGCAGCTGAAAAAAAGCCATTCATTGATTGGTTGCTATGGGTTATTGCCCATTTACCCAATGTTTATAAATAAGCCCCACAGAGTCTGTCCCTTCCACTGCAGGGTGATACAGTGACACAGACAGGAGGGAACTATGGGACACGAGTCTGTCCCTCCCACTGCAGGGTGATACAGTGACACAGACAGGAGGGAACTATGGGACATTAGTCTGTCCCTCCCACTGCAGGGTGATACAGTGACACAGACAGGAGGGAACTATGGGACACGAGTCTGTCCCTCCCACTGCAGGGTGATACAGTGACACAGACAGGAGGGAACTATGGGACATTAGTCTGTCCCTCCCACTGCAGGGTGATACAGTGACACAGACAGGAGGGAACTATGGGACATGAGTCTGTCCCTCCCCCTGCAGGGTGATACAGTGACACAGACAGGAGGGAACTATGGGACATGAGTCTGTCCCTCCCACTGCAGGGTGATACAGTGACACAGACAGGAGGGAACTATGTGACATGAGTCTGTCCCTCCCACTGCAGGGTGATACAGTGACACAGACAGGAGGGAACTATGGGACATGAGTCTGTCCCTCCCCCTGCAGGGTGATACAGTGACACAGACAGGAGGGAACTATGGGACATGAGTCTGTCCCTCCCACTGCAGGGTGATACAGTGACACAGACAGGAGGGAACTATGGGACACGAGTCTGTCCCTCCCACTGCAGGGTGATACAGTGACACAGACAGGAGGGAACTATGGGACATTAGTCTGTCCCTCCCACTGCAGGGTGATACAGTGACACAGACAGGAGGGAACTATGGGACACGAGTCTGTCCCTCCCCCTGCAGGGTGATACAGTGACACAGACAGGAGGGAACTATGGGACATTAGTCTGTCCCTCCCACTGCAGGGTGATACAGTGACACAGACAGGAGGGAACTATGGGACATGAGTCTGTCCCTCCCCCTGCAGGGTGATACAGTGACACAGACAGGAGGGAACTATGGGACATGAGTCTGTCCCTCCCACTGCAGGGTGATACAGTGACACAGACAGGAGGGAACTATGGGACATGAGTCTGTCCCTCCCACTGCAGGGTGATACAGTGACACAGACAGGAGGGAACTATGGGACATCAGTCTGTCCCTCCCACTGCAGGGTGATACAGAGGAAGCTATTGGACATGGAGTGTGACACAGAAGAATGTGCCGTGGGGGACAGGGTGCAGTGCTAAAACAACAGGGTTAGGCTGCTGGATATTTCCTCTGTTTTTCCAGCCAAACTACACATTGACACACTGCCCAGACAGGGAGATCTGACTATTCCCCTATTCTAACTGAACAATAATAATAATAATAATATACCACAATCGTTTACTGATCTGAAATCCAGTCACCCCTTTAGAGAGCAATTCTATAGTTGCTGACTTTGGTAGGCCTGTGGATCCCCTTCACCTCAGCCCGAGTTGTTTTTGGAAAGTGTTTTCTTTGGTACAAAGGCCGACATTTCCTGTCTGGCCCCAAACTCACACAATTGCACCAACATAAACCCTAGGAAGAGGAATTATTTTGCCATCTTGTATTTGTTCCTAATTGTTTACTTGTTTCCCTCCTGCGTAGGCGAGGGCATCTCAAACTGCCCGCTGTACGTTTTACACCTAATCCCAGTTCAGCGATGGAGAGCCAGCTACTGCTGCAAATACGAGAGAGCTGCTGTGTGTTGCTGGCAGCCATTTTAAGTCTTGGCAGCCATTTTACAGCTCACTGCCCAGTCTCCATTTCACACAAGTTTAAAGCATTCTATCTGCAAATGCACGGTAAATCGGGTGAAACGAGAGAGTCGTGATTGGATTTATACATATATGTGTATATACCCGCACACAACATCTTGCGTAACATTTCGTTTGGCACTGGGATTTGGGGTAAATGGATTTAATAACATTTTCCAAAAATAAGTGTCTTTTAATCGAAATACGGATTGGATAGCGGATAGACCCATTTGGTTGCAGGTACTTATAGTCAACTCAGCCAGTGTAGGTCTAGATCTGATCAATTGTATAAAAAACCCAGTTAAGCCCAGTCAGGTGGGTGTCCCATTAATCTACCCTGCCATACTATAAATATGCCTGATAGATGGAACAGATGTAGGAACGTGTCCTTATATCCCCAAACAGCCAGGGAAAGCCATTAGGGAAAGTTGTCCATTTGGAGTTAACATCATACAACTCACACCCGAGGGTGACAGGGATTAGTGATAAGAGATCCTACAAAACACCCCAGTGTTTCTATTGTTTCCACCAATGGAAAGATAAGAAAACAAGCCGCACAAAGAACGCTACTGTATATTAAGTATAAATGATGTGCCATGTTATGAAAACTGTGCCGTGCTCTAAGTCTCAGTAGAGGAATGTCATTACAAAAATGATGAGATGGTTGTATCTCTTTAGAGCAGTGGTCCCCAACCAGTAGCTCATGAGCAACATGTTGCTCTCCAACCCCTTGGATGTTGCTCTCGGGGTCCTTAAAGCAGGTGCTTATTTTTGAATTCCAAGCTTGAAAGCAAGTTTTGGTTGCATAAAAACTGAGTATAGTGCCAAGTAGAGACTCCTGTAGGCTGCCAGTCCACATAGGGGCTACCAAATAGCCAATCACAGCCCTTATTTTGCACCCCAAGGGACTTTTTTATGCTTGTGTTGCTCCCCAACTCTTTTTACATTTGAATGTGGCTCACAGGTAAAAAAGGTTGGGGACCCCTGCTTTAGAGGGTACAAAGCAAGACACATGCCTTCATGGTTGCCTATAGCACTAGGCACATTATACTTCTTTCCCTGACTGCAGAATGGTCCCAGAATGCCTCCCAAATACAGAGCGGGGACAAACTGACTAACTTGCAGATGGCAAATTGGCATGGATTGGCACAAGGTGCTCTTTACACCTGATGCCACTTTAACTAGAGGAAATCTGTGCTACAGATGGGGCTTTCTGCTCAAGAGAACTTCCAAAGCTGTGCCAGTTATGCCATATTCCCCCTCTCCCTGTGTTGTATCGGTGTCCCTCTGTATATTAGAGTGTAAGCTATGCAGCGCAGGATTCCCTTCTCCCAATGGTTCCCTCTCACTGTATTGTATCTGTGTCCCTCTGTAAATTAGAGTGTAAGCTCTGCAGAGCAGGATTCCCTTCTCCCAATGGTTCCCTCTCACTGTATTGTATCTGTCTCCTTCTATACAATAGAGTGTAAGCTCTGCAGGGCAGGATTCCCTTTTCCCAATGGTTCCCTCTCCCTTTTATAAGCAATTATATTTGAATGCAGCAAGCATGTGAGTACACCTTAAAGACAACCAATATCCTTTAACAATGGCTATACCAGCCACTGAACATTTGATCCTATGGTATTTTAGAGCGTGAATTCTTCAGGAGAAAGCAAAATGCGTATTTTTCTTTTGACTTTGTGACTTTGTGACTATAGTTATGGGAAAGTGTAATTTTTTTTACCCCAAACGGTTCTTACTCCATTGCATTTGTCTCTGGTAAGTAGAATGTAAGCTCTAAGGCCAAGGGTCCCAGAACATTAGCATAAAGAGATAGTGAGTACTCCCCGGCAGTGGAGGGGTGAGGGGTATAAATAAAAAGCACTGAATGTAAAATCTTGGGCAGATTCCAACCCTGCATCTGTTTGGCAAGAAGCCCACATTCATTCTGTTTAACCCTCTGTGACCAGCACACAAGTAGGAAGAGGCAGAGCAAGAGATAGAGAGAAAAAAGGCAGGGGACAGGTGAGAAAGAGAGAAATAAAAGGTGCTGAAGATATAAAAGCAAGAAGAACATGGGACACAGTGAAAGTGAAGCTAAAGGAAACAGAAAGGAATGAGAGAAGAGAAATGGGAGGAAACTGGATAAAGAGAAAGAGACACACTAATAATAAGAGAGACAAAGAAATAGAGGAAGAAAGCAGGATAAATTAGATAAAGGAACAGACAGGAATGAGAGAGAAGAAATATCTGGGAAGAAAAAGGCGATAAGGAACAAAACAAAAAGATAAAGGGACCAAGAGAGTGAAGAAGAACTAGAGGAAAGAGATTGGAGGAAATAAGGGAAAGAGGCGCGTAGACAGAAAAGACTGAGAAGAGATAAATGGAAGAAAACGGGAGAAAAAGAGTTGAAACAAAGGAGATAAAGAGACATTTTGTAAAGAGAGACAAAGAGATACATGTCACTTGTAATATCCTTATCATTTACAGTAGGGGGTACATTATCCCTTATAATACATGAGTGATACTCAGAGTTCCCTGTATAACTCAGCCTGCAGCCGTGTGCCTTTATATGGTCACAGAACAACCCCTCAGTGACTTCTAATATCCTTATCATTTACAGTAGGGGGTACATTATCCCTTATAATATATGAGTGATACTCAGAGTTCCCTGTATAACTCAGCCTGCAGCCTTGTGCCTTTATATGGTCACAGAACAACCCCTCAGTGACTTCTAATATCCTTATCATTTACAGTAGGGGGTACATTATCCCTTATAATACATGAGTGATACTCAGAGTTCCCTGTATAACTCAGCCTGCAGCCTTGTGCCTTTATATGGTCACAGAACAACCCCTCAGTGACTTCTAATATCCTTATCATTTACAGTAGGGGGTACATTATCCCTTATAATACATTAATGATACTCAGAGTTCCCTGTATAACTCAGCCTGCAGCCTTGTGCCTTTATATGGTCACATAACCCCTCAGTGACTTCTAATATCCTTATCATTTACAGTAGGGGGTACATTATCCCTTATAATACATGAGTGATACTCAGAGTTCCCTGTATAACTCAGCCTGCAGCCTTGTGCCTTTATATGGTCACAGAACAACCCCTCAGTGACTTCTAATATCCTTATCATTTACAGTAGGGGGTACATTATCCTTATAATACATGAGTGATACTCAGAGTTCCCTGTATAACTCAGCCTGCAGCCTTGTGTCTTTATATGGTCACAGAACAACCCCTCAGTGACTTCTAATATCCTTATCACTTACACTAGGGGGGGTCAGTTTTTCGCTTATAATACTTCAGTGGAGAGGGAACCAAAAAAAGTCCTAGAACCACTGCCTTAGAGCCACTCATTATTGAATGCAATGAGCATTATTTATCTACACTAGTAGCCTTAAGGCATGAAGATCCAATTACGGAAAGATCCTTTATCCAGAAAACTCCCGTTCCCGAGCATCCTGGATACCAGGTTCCATGCCTGCATATATATGTATAAATCAAATAGGGATGCACCGAATCCAGGATTTGGTTCGGGATTCAGCATTTTTCAGCAGGATTCGAATTTGCCCGAATTTCTGCATATGCAAATGTGGAGAGGGAAATCGCGTGACTTTTTATTACAAAACAAGGAAATAAAAAATGTTTTCCCCTTCACACCCCTATTTTGCATATGCAAATTAGTATTTGGTTCTGTATTCGGCCAAATCTTTCGCGAAGGATTTGGGGGTTTGGCTGAATCCAAAATAGTGGATTTGGTGCATCCCTAATATAAAACCCAGTACCTAGGAGAGGGCACAAAATTCCCAGCACTTCATATTGTAGTTGAACTGCTACTTTTATAGCCGAGGGATTCTTACTTTTCCCTTTTCTTAAAAAAAAAATATATATTACTATTTTATCTTCTTCTGCATCATTTTTAGAAGAGACTGTTGATGTAGTTGCAGTACCAAGCAGTTACACTAGAGGGAGCCAGAACACAACGCACCTGCCGCTGGGTGTCCTGAATGCTTGTGCAACTTGCACTGAAAGCAGCACAAAGAGAGCAAATACCTGTGGCATTAGACAGCTGTGAGTAATGATGGGATTGGAAGGATCTGTCTCGTGAATTGTAACAGCAGGCAAACACACGGGACTGCCATTATCACAAAGAAACTGCCGCTACCTAGATAAGAGCTTTGAATTTCCAAAAACAAAACAAAAAAACTTAAACCGGGGGATATGCGATAGATTTATCCCAAATATGCACATTATATTCTATTGCATCTTTCTTGGGGAGGAAAATACTGATCTAGGATTAAAGGGTAAGTAAGGCTGCAGCTATGCAGATGATCAGTATGCAAAATATGGGGGTGCAGAATCCATTATATATGCAGGGTCGGACTGGGCCGGCGGGACACCGGGAAAAAGCCTGGTGGGCCATGGATTTTTTGGACCCCAAAGCCGCTGCTTGCACTCCCTCTCCTTACCTACCTCCCTGACCCCAGTCACACTGATGGAGCGTGGTGACATCGGAGAGGACTTTACAGCTGGGGGGCCAGTGTGGGGGGCCCCTGAAGCTGCAGACCTGGTGGGCCCCCCAGTCCGACGCTGTATATATGACCAAGTTCCACCAAGCATTGAACGTACAGTTCCCAACAAACATTTCCGTATTTGTGGCACCATCCTATGCTTGTCTGCATGTATGCACTCAAAGAGTTAACAGAAGGCACCATTGTCCGGACAATAATAATTTGTTAAAGGTGAAAAGCCAAACTGTTTAGTGATTTTGACACTTTGAGTCCCCTTATATTCCCGGGGTCTGTGGTTTCTATGGCACGCAGCTGGCAAGGGGTTAACACCAGGGGGGCAAGTGGAGCCAAGGAATTCCACGACTTAAAATAACATAAGAGGCTCGGCAGACAAGCGAAAGATTGTTTAGGGACGAGATCAAAGGAAAGAAAGATTCTATTCTTTCCTATGTACATTGTTCTTCTTTATTATAGTGAAAAATGATTAGTGGTCCCCCGCAGTTCTCTGCCCAGGCGCACACAGCTCCGCTCACTCCTGGATCCCAACCACTAATAAGTGGGTAACAAGTATAAAATTGTTGTTTTCAGATAATTAAATAAACAAGATTCCTATCTTCCTCCTCCTCTACGCGCTCACTCGGCCTTTGCTTCACAGCTGGAGCACATTCCCTCCCTCTCCATGCGCTTATCCCGGGAGCCGGGGCCTTTCCCGACACTTCCAGGGAGAGAAGACACACGGGACAGCTTGCCAGAGGAGCTGACAGTCTGCGCAGCAGATGTGGCCCATGAAATATTTATATCCCGGCCCGCTCCAGATCGGAGGTTTGGCACGAGTGAGGCTTTAGGAACAGATGAAGCGGTAACCCCTCTACCCAATATCTGCTGGACTTCTGGGCACAGTCGGGTGGGCGGCCAAATGATGGTCCTCTCAGGTGGAAGGAGAATGTGTCGGCTTTGATTTAAATCTGTTGTGACTTGTCTGACCTTTGTCTTCCCATTCAGTCCTTCCAATGAAGACAAAAACAACCCCCCCCCCAATTTATACCAATCAGGGGAGCAGTAAATATCTTTAAAAATGTCCTTTATTTCCATTTCTACCCCCCCCAAAAAATATACAATTATGTTTTTTTTTTAACAACCAGAATGCTTGGGACATCGGCTTTTCCAGATAAAGGGTCATTCCATAATGCGGCCAAACATCTAGGGGCACATTTATTAAGGTTCCAATGGTAAATTTGAATTTACAAATTTTTCAAAACTCACAAATTCAAATAGCGCCGACTCGAATGTGAAATTTATCACCCCTCGATGGAGTCCTGCAGCGGTACCCGGAAAAACCTATCGGTTGCGGGTAGAATTTCGGGGTGCAGTATAGACACGGGTCGGCGGTTCTGCGGGTTTGCAGGTCGGGTCTTCTCAATAGTGATTTTTACTCCTTTTTTCTGATAACAACTACTTCCAATGATGTCACTTCCGGGTTACAATGACAGCACTTCCTGATTCTTGATGGTCAGCGGGTCGCGGGTTATGGATAAGGTACTTGTGGGTCGGGTAGTGGGTCCAAGCGGGTAAGAATGCGGATTGTGGGTCCGGGTTGTGGATTGCAGGTTCCAAAAAATGGACCCGCGCAGGACTCTACCCCTCAACCATGGAGACAGTTCTAATCGGAATATCCGTCACCTAAAACTTCCCGTGTTCATGTAGAAGTCAATGGCAATGGTCCGTTGAACCAGATGTTAATTGCCTTCCTGACATTCGAGGTTTTTATCAGAGGAAAACTCGATTTGAATTTTCGGGTCGTTCATATTCGATCGAATATTAGACACTCTCGAGTTTTTTTCGTAAATAACCTCCCATTCACGTTGCGAGTAAATATGAATTTGTTAAGAGTTTAAAAAAAACACATAACTTCGAAATTTATACCAATCAGGGGAGCAGTAAATATCTTTAAAAATGTCCTTTATTTCCATTGCCATTTCTACCCCCCCCCCAAATATACAATTATGGTATTTTTTTTATCAACCAGAATGCTTGGGACATCGGCTTTTTCAGATAAAGGGTCATTCGATAATGCGGAACGCCAAACATCTAGGGGCTGATTTATAAAGGTTTCAATGTTAAATTCGAATTTACTAATTTTTTTTTTGAGTCAAAACTCACAAATTTGAATTTAAAAGCACCGACTCGACCATGGAAACAGTTCTAATTGGAATATTGGTCACCTAAAACCTGCCAAGTTCACGTAGAAGTCAATGGCAGAGGTCTGTTGAACCATTTGAAGATGTTTATTGCCTTCCTGACATTTGAGTTTTTTTGGATGAAAACTCGATTCGAATTTTCGGGTTGTTCATATTTGATCAGCTGCAAGGAAGTGTTTTCAGAGAAACCGAAAATTGGTCAGAAATGAAGAATTGTCTATATTAACAAGCCACTGTAAGAGTTAAGATTTATTTTTTATTTTATATTTATATTTTATTTTTAATTATCATTGTTTTTGGAGAGAGTGTAATATGTTACATGGGCGCCCCCTATTCAATATATAGAAACATTCCATGGGAAATTTACAATATTACTGCCTTGTTTAGAACATTAATACAGGTATGGGACCTGTTATCCAGAATGCTCTGGACCTGGGGGTTTCCGGAAAACGGATCTTTCTGTATTTTGGATCTTCTAGAATATCATATAAACATTAAATAAACCCAATCGGCTGGTGTTGCTTCAATTCAGGCTTTTTTTTTTTTGCTAGTAATTATCCGAAAATCTTAAATTTTTAGAGGTTTTCATATGATTTAGTGCATTGTTCAGCAGTGCAGTTCAGACTCCATTTTAATAAGCCAAATTTTAAAAATGTATTTTCTTTTTCTCAGTAATAATAAAACAGTAGCTTGTACTTTATATGGGTTTATTTAATGTTTATATGATTTTCTAGTAGATTTAAGGTACAAAGATCTGTTTTAAAGTTATATATATATATATATATATATATATATAAAACCCCAGGTCCCAAGCATTGTGGATAACAGGTCCCATAACAATATAATATATATATACAGTATATTCTAAACCTGTACATCATACATATATTAATTTATAAATATACACAGGATAATTGAAATATATACAGGTATGGGACCTGTTCTCCAGAATGCTCAGGACCTGGGTTTTTTCCAGATAAGGGATCTTTCCCTAATTTAGATCTTCATACCTTAAGTCTACTAGAAAATCAGATAAACATTAAATAAACCCAATAGGCTGGTTTTGTTTCCAATAAGGATTAATTATATCTTAGTTGGGATCAAGTACAAGCAACTGTTTTATTATTACAGAGAAAAAGGAAATACTTTTTTAAAATTCGGATTGTTTGGACAAAATAGAGTCTATGGGAGAAGGCCTTCTTGTAATTCGGATCTTTCTGGATAACAGGTTTCCAGACTGCTCAGGACCTGGGGTTTTCCCAATAAGGGATCTTTCCCTAATTTAGATCTTCATACCTTAAGTCTACTAGAAAACCATATAAACATTAAATAAACCCAATAGGCTGGTTTTGTTTCCAATAAGGATTAATTATATCTTAGTTGGGATCAAGTACAAGCTACTGTTTTATTATTACAGAGAAAAAGGAAATTATTTTTTACAATTTGGATTGCTTGGATAAAAATGGAGTCTATGGGAGACGGGCTGTCCGTAATTCAGATCTTTCTGGATAACAGGTTTCCGGATGATGGATCCCATCCATACCTGTATAAACAAAGGAGGAGAGCGAGAAGCAGAGGTGTACTGACTCACTGTACACAAGACACACATCTAATAAAGGAAAGTTCCCCACGGAGAGAGTTTGCACACTTAATGAAGCTAATTATTCATACGGTGACAGTCACACCAATAAATTACACCCACTCTCGGCACACGCACCAACACACACACATCTAAAAATGATCGAATGGTTTCAGTTGCTATACCTACTCCATCAGAATCCCTGCTTCCTTTGATCACACACATATATATATATACGGTATATATATATAACTGATGATTTGAACGGATTAAACAGGAAATGATTGATTTAGAAACATTTTGGATTTTTAACTCGGATGATTAATTTTCTTCCGCTACTCCCACTACTCCTGCAACTGTATCTGTTCCCTGAAATTACCCAATGATGGTAAGGAAGGATCTGGCCATGTACATATACGACTGGCGGATGCCCAAACCTCCAACTAAATCTACCCAAATACAGAATCCCTAATCTGCCATTTCAGATTGGAGGAAAATGACTCACACACAAGGGTTTCGTTTATCCTCAGTAGAAGCCCCATTCTGGAGTCCCCACCTATAAACCTTTGCTTTGAATTGTACCAGTAAAAAGGTTATGTTGGTATGTGTGTGTCATGAAAAACCAAACAACACACATTGCACCATTTCATTAAAACCCAATAGAAATATTTATATACACACATTCACACTAGAAAAATACATAAATAGTTCCCTGTATAACTCAGCCTGCAGCCTTGTGCCTTTATATGGTCACAGAACCCCTCAGTGACTTCTATTATCCTTATCATTTACAGTAGGGGGTACATTATCCCTTATAATACATGAGTGATACTCAGAGTTCCCTGTATAACTCAGCCTGCAGCCTTGTGCCTTTATATGGTCACAGAACAACCCCTCAGGGACTTCTAATATCCTTATCATTTACAGTAGGGGGTACATTATCCCTTATAATACATGAGTGATACTCAGAGTTCTCTGTATAATTCAGCCTGCAGCCTTGTGCCTTTATATGGTCACAGAACCCCTCAGTGACTTCTAATATCCTTATCATTTACAGTAGGGGACACATTATCCCTTATAATACATGAGTGATACTCAGAGTTCCCTGTATAACCCAGCCTGCAGCCTTATGCCTTTATATGGTCACAGAACAACCCCTCAGTGACTTCTAATATCCTTATCATTTACAGTAGGGGGTACATTATCCCTTATAATACATGAGTGATACTCAGAGTTCCCTGTATAACTCAGCCTGCAGCCTTGTGCCTTTATATGGTCACAGAACCCCTCAGTGACTTCTAATATCCTTATCATTTACATTAGGGGGTACATTATCCCTTATAATACATGAGTGATACTCAGAGTTCCCTGTATAACTCAGCCTGCAGCCTTGTGCCTTTATATGGTCACAGGACCCCCCAGTACATGTTCACTGCACTAAAAGTACAAAGAAAACCCACAACACTTCACTCACAACATTCCCATGGGATGTGAAGTCAGCTGGCAGTTGAAAGGTTAAGCTGGGGATTTCAGCTGCCTGTGTAATTGTGGTGTTGGTGAGCTGACAGTCCCACAAATAATTACTGCCGCTGGGAGGATAATTACTCTCACGACACTTACGATCTCTGCATTTACTGTGTCACCAAACTGTGCTCTCTGTCACTAACTTGTCACCCTATCAACACACGGCACTTCCCTTGCAGAATGTCACTGTATGTGTCCCCAATTCTCTGGATTTCAGAGTGTAAGCTCTGCAGGGTAATGCTTTCTTATGCTAATGTCACTTCTTCTCTTTGTATTGTTGCCGTCTCCCTGCAAGACCAAGGGACAAATATGTTCTGCTCTGGTTTCTCATTGTGTTTTATGTTTCCTCCAGTTCTTCTGTATATCAGAGCTCTGCATTACAGGAACCCCTTCTCCCAATGGCTTAGTCTTCTGTATTGTATGTGTGTCCCTCTGTATATTAGAGTGTAAGCTCTGCAGGGGAGGATTCCCTTCTCCCAATGGTTCCCTTACCCTGTATTGTATCTGTGTCCCTCTGTATATTAAAGTAAAAGCTCTGCAGGGCAGGATTCCCTTCTACCAATGCTTTTCTCTCTCTGTATCATATCTGTGTCCTTCTGTATATTCAAGTGTAAGCTCTGCAGGACAGGATTCCCATTTACCACTGTATTGTAGTCTCCCGCTGTATATTAGAGTGTAAGCTCTGGAGGACAGTTTTCCCTTCTACCAATGGTTCCCTCTTCCTGTATTGCCTCTGTTTCCTTCTGCATATTTAAGTGTAAGCTCTGCAGGACAGTTTCCCTTCTCTGTATCGTATCTGTGTCCTTCTGCATATTTAAGTGTGTGAGCTCTGCAGGACAGGATTCCCATTAGCAGAAGGGAAAATGTCCTCCAGAGCTTACACTCTAATATATATAGTTGTAAATGGGAATCCTGTCCTGCAGAGCTTACACTTGAATATGCAGAAGGGCACAGATATGTTACAGAGAGAGAAAACCATTGGGAGAAAGGAATCCTGCCCTGCAGAGCTTACACTCTAATAAATAGAAGGACACAGAGACAATACAGGGACAGGGAGCCATTAGGAGATGGGAATCCTGTTCTACAGAGCTTTTACTTTAATATACAGAGGGACACAGATACAATACAGGGAGATTGTATCTGTTTCTCTCTATATATTAGAGTGTAAGCTCTGCAGGAAAGTTTTCCCTTCTCCTAATGGTTCCCTCTCCCTGTATTGTATCTGTGACCCTTTATAAATTAAAATGTACACTCTGCAGGGCAGGATTCCCTTTTCCCAATAGTTCCCTCTACTTGTATTGAATCTGTATACCTCTGTATATTAGATTGTCAGCTCTGCTGACCGGGATTCTTTATCCTGTACAAGCCCCTTCTCTATATACACACATGGCTGGAATTGAAGTGAATGTAGTGGCTGGAAGCACAGGACAGAGGAGGGAGAGCTGGTGAGTGAGGAGAATGGCTCAGACCAACCACCTGCAGAGAGGGAGGAGACCAACAGCAGCCTGGGGCCATGTTGATACAAATTAGTGCAAGAGAGCCAAGGGTCAATGAGATAATAATTGGGAGGTCGTGACACCAATAACACGGGCACGTGTCAGTGTCAAGGGGGAGCAAAGCACTTATAGGCGCACACAGACAGGCACACACAGACAGGCACACACACATTCACACTAGAAAAATACATAAATACATTATCACTACTATGTAAAAAGAAAAACTAGTTACAGCATTAAAAAATAAACATGCTGGAGACTGTCAGTGAATCTTCTCGCCATCGTTAATCAGATCGTTAATCCATTAAACCTGTTGCTCCTCAGTCGGACAGAACTGATCCATTAACATGACAGGTTCTCATCCGTTAATTAGGGTAGAACCACACGGACGATTTCCCCGCTATTGTGCCGGATCCGACGTGCTGCGCAACTGTCGGATCAGACGCAATTGTCAGATTCAGACGCTGCATTTGCATCCGACAGTCGTGTCGCATCAGATGAACACTGTGACACCATCCGACATTTGTATTTCTTACCTTGTTTTCCATCGCTTACGACTTGACGCCTGCGTTTTGGCTGCAGCGCGTCAGATCCGGCACAATCGCGGGGAAATTGTCCGTGTTCCAGAGTTCTACCCTAACGCTTCAGGGCTGATGAAAGGCATCGGCCAAGACTTTTTTGGGTCATAACCTAGGATATTTTGTGGGAATTTTAAAATAATTATATTTTAAAAGTATTGTTATTGGCTGAACTGGTCATTGATCATTATCGGGTTACTGACTGGTGTCACCCACACGTAGCCAAGGGCACCAATGGAAACCGTTGACGCTAGCTTGCCACTGTGAAGGAATGGAACCAGGGCCGGATTTACAAAGATGGTGCCTCTAGGCCTACTGATGTTCATTGCCCCTGTCCCCTCCCCTTTATTCGTGCAAATTTTCATTAGCGAACCAGAGCAATGGGGATTGGCGTACTGGAAACAGTGTTTCATAACCAATGTGGGTGGGGTTGGGCAGCATGCCACCCCTAAAATCCTGCTGCCCTGGGCCCGGGCATTGGTGGCCTTTCCACAGATCTGGGCCTGAACGGAACTCGAGGGCCTAGGAAGCTGCGTAGGGTGAAAAGGGTGGGGGACGCAAGGTGAAAGGCAGGGTAGTGAGTGATCTACAAGGGAAGCGGTATGTAGCAATGGAGGGGTTGTGAGTGATCAGTGCCAACACGGTGGATGGGGGGTTTGCAAGAGGGGGGAGAGGGAAGACTGGGTGCCAGGCCTTGGGCACTAACAGACCTTGGCCCAGTACTGGTGCTATGCCATGGCACAATCAACCAGATCCCTTGACAAAAGTGTCTGGAGTGCACTACTTGTATTGTCTGTAGGTTTGCCACCTGTCTTTTTTGACCCGGACAGCGTTTTTTTTTAAATTTGGACAACTGGACAGGATTCCCTAAGATTGACGTGGCGATCAGCCAATCGCCATGTCATAGCCCTGCTCCTCTACATCACACCACGCCCCCGATACGTCACAGCCCCACCTCCCTGCCTGGAATTAGTCGGAGGGAAAGGTGACAACCCTATTTGTCTGGAATGACTTATAATTATGTTTTACACCTTACTGGAACTGGCTAGTCTGGAGCAGATTAGGGGCAGGGTTTTTGGAAATAGATGTCCTACCTAGGGTTGCCACCTGGCCGGTATTTTCCCAGCCTGGCCGGTAAAAATGACAGTAGATGCCAATGTTATTAATAGGGAAAAAAGATAAATATATAGGAAGGCCGGTATTTTTTTCCAGAAAAGGTGGCAACCCTAGTCCTACCCCACACCTACTCATTAAACATATAAAAGACACAAAGTAACTCATTTGAGCCCAGGATTTATCTCCTCATCATTCTGCCCCACAGTCTCTCGTCCTTTCCTAAGGACGATAAATGGCTCAATTCAAAGTTATTTACCAAAGAAAACAGAGTCTAACGGATGTGTGCAGTATTATCACCGGTAGCAGGACGCACAAAGAGATGGGGCCTGATATGCCCCTTTAAAGGGAAACTATACCCCTGAACATATTTATATGAAAACTGTTTGATATAAATAAAGCCTTTCCACAAGAAACACTGAAACACGGCCATTTTGAGTACTGGACTCCATCCCTCTGGCTGGTATGAGGCACCGTGCTCTCACATAAACCGAGGGGCACACATACCTGCTAGGTTGCCATTTTACTCCCTGCTTCCTGTTTCAGTCAGAACCTGCATTATTTCCTGTCAGCTGATTAGCGAGTGACACACACAACATCACAAAATGGCCTCTCAAGAGAAAAGATGTCAAGCAGCACTGATATGCATATGCCAACCTGATAAGATTCTGTCAAAGGCCATTTGTTAGGATATAAATTACCCATGAAGTTGTCACAAATACAGAACTAAATCTGAAATCTAATTAACCTAATAAAATTTGAGAGAACTGTTTTTCAGTTGTTTAAAGTGAAATGGTTTCCATAGTGGTATTATGGAGAAACCCACAGCTACTTTTGAACTAAAACAAAACTAATCTAAAAATATCAGTTTCAGAAGCGACCCACTGCCTAATGGCCAACAGCTGTCGTGTACCTGCCAGTCCTATAGCCTTTTGTTCAATGGAGCAGCATTGTGCTTTACTGCAATGCTGCAAAGTCTGTGGTTTAGCTAAGGACAAACACACATAGTCCTGATATTATGTAGAGCTCAGATTCCAGCTAAGCCATGTCACTGGGACAGTTAAAGCACGGCAAGAGAGGATGGAAAGGGCAGGCATGAAATGAGAACTGTTCTATAAGCAGGAGGGGGCTGGATTAAAGACACAGGGAGTTTGTTTAAGGTACTGAAAAGACAACTTACATCACCGGGGCATAGTGAGGAGCAGAGTAGATGCTGGGAAGTGAAAGTAAAAAGGAGTAATATTAGGAGGTGAGAATCAGAGAGTCAAAAGAGAACTAGGAGAGAGATGTACATAGCCCGGGGAAAGGAAAGACAAAGATGGGAAAAAAAGACAGGATAAAAATAAATACTAAAGACAAGTGAGAGAGTGTACAGAGAAGGCAAACAAATGAAAAGAGAAAAGCAAAAAAGGACGTATAGGAAGGGTTAATTTGTGAATAAATACTGGCACTGGCGGCACAATGATCCTCTGTCCTCCTCCTATAGCTCTCCCCTGCCAGAGCAAACACACCCAGAGTAAACTGAACAAAGCAGGCACAAATGTCATACACAGGTGCAGGTGACTGTCCTTGATTGAACCCTAACCCACTGGCTTGTGGGACCCCGGCCCCTGAATTTTTATGGTCTTTGAACTCCTTACTATTGTAAACCTGCCCCTGAGCCCCTTATTGTCCCTGTAACTCCTTATTCCACTAACCCCACCCCTGAGCCCCTTATTGTCCCTGAAACTCCTTATTCCACTAACCCCACCCCTGAGCCCCTTATTGTCCCTGTAACTCCTTATTCCACTAACCCCACCCCTGAGCCCCTTATTGTCCCTGTAACTCCTTATTCCACTAACCCCACCCCTGAGCCCCTTATTGTCCCTGTAACTCCTTATTCCACTAACCCCACCCCTGAGCCCCTTATTGTCCCTGTAACTCCTTATTCCACTAACCCCACCCCTGAGCTCCTTATTGTCCCTGTAACTCCTTATTCCACTAACCCCACCCCTGAGCCCCTTATTGTCCCTGTAACTCCTTATTCCACTAACCCCACCCCTGAGCCCCTTATTGTCCCTGTAACTCCTTATTCCACTAACCCCACCCCTGAGCCCCTTATTGTCCCTGTAAATCCTTATACCACTTACCCCACCCCTGAGCTATTTATTGTCCCTGTAACTCCTTATACCACTAACCCCTCCCAAAACCCCTTATTGTCCCTGTAACTCCTTATTCCACTAACCCCACCCCGGAGCTCCTTATTGTCCCTGTAACTCCTTATACCACTAACCCCACCCCTGAGCTCCTTATTGTCCCTGTAACTCCTTATTCCAATAACCCCACCCCTGAGCCCCTTTTTGTCCCTGTAACTCCTTATTCCACTAACCCCGCCCCTGAGCCCTTTATTGTCCCTGTAACTCCTTATTCCACTAACCCCGCCCCTGAGCCCCTTATTGTCCCTGTAACTCCTTATTCCACTAAACCAACCCGAGCCCCTTATTGTCCCAATAACCAAAGAAGGGTTTTTAAAACATTAACTGCTGCAGATAATAATGCTGAACAGGAACCTTTCAGCAAGAAAATCCACCAGCAGCACCAAACTGTAGTCACCAATGCGGAAAATGGCAAACGTGCAGCAGCCTGTGTCTGAGCCCATGACCCACATATTAATGGAATGGTGTGCCACGCTTTGATATCGATGTGCTCCCTAAGGAACGTGACAGGACTTGAACAGTTTTGTAGAGAAGAATAGTCAAATATTGACACATCTAGGTGTACAGAGCTAGCAAGGCCCATGCCAACAAACTGCCACGTGTAACTGCTGCCAACGGTGCTTCCATTCGACATGAAAGGGGGAGGAACAGCTGAACATTACTCTGGTGATTGCTGCTCACAGATTGAAGCACTCACTGGTATATGCTGTGCTATTCCAAGCAAAACTCCCAATATAATGTCCCAACACTGGCCTGGACAGTTACAGCCATTCTAGCTGAATATTTTTATAGTTTTTTACATTTTTTGCCTTCTTCTTCTGACTCCATCTTTCAAATGGGTCCATTTAAAAAAAACAAATGCTCTGTAAGGCTACAAATGTATTGACGTTGCTACTTTTTATTACTTGTTCTTCTATTCAGGCCCTCTCCTGTTTATATTCCAGTCTCTTATTCATATCAGTACATGGTTGCTTGGGTAGTTTGTAACCTAGCAACCAGGTTTGTGAAATTGCAAACTGAAGAGCTGCTGAATAAAAAAGCTAAATAACTCAAAAACCAGGGGCGCGCTGCCAATGAGGCGAGCTGAGACGCTCACCTCAGGCCGCAACGCCGGAGAGGTTTCCAGGGGCGTCAAAAAGCCGCTCATGGAACCTTTAAAGGGATACTGTCATGGGAAAACATTTTTTTACAAAACGCATCAGTTAATAGTGCTACTCCAGCAGAATTCTGCACTGAAATCCATTTCTCAAAAGAGCAAACAGATTTTTTTATATTCAATTTTGAAATCTGACATGGGGCTAGACATTTTGTCAATTTCCCAGCTGCCCCAAGTCATGTGACTTGTGCCTGCACTTTAGGAGAGAAATGCTTTCTGGCAGGCTGCTGTTTTTCCTTCTCAATGTAACTGAATGTGTCTCAGTGGGACATGGGTTTTTACTATTGAGTGTTGTTCTTAGATCTACCAGGCAGCTATTATCTTGTGTTAGGGAGCTGCTATCTGGTTACCTTCCCATTGTTCTTTTGTTTGGCTGCTGGGGGGAAAAGGGAGGGGGTGATATCACTCCAACTTGCAGTACAGCAGTAAAGTTTATCAGAGAACAAGTCACATGAATTTGGGCAGTTGGGAAATTGACAAAATGTCTAGCCCCATGTCAGATTTCAAAATTGAATATAAAAAAATCTTTTTGCTCTTTTGAGAAATGGATTTCAGTGTAGAATTCTGATGGAGCAGCACTATTAACTGATTCATTTTGAAATTTTTTTTTTCCCATGACAGTATCCCTTTAAGAGCCGAATTTCCGTTTTTTGAACCGGAAATTCGGCTTTACTAATGCGAGAGAGCGCAATTGCGCTCTCTCGCATTAGTGTTCCTGCCTCCCCTCCCGACAGGTAAGTCGGTGAGGGGGGGCTGCATTGCAGGAGCCGCCTCAGGCGGCCCTTATGCAAGAATCGGCGCTGTCAAAAACCACAAATAATTAAAACCAATTGCAAACTGTCTCGGAATATCACTCTCTACATCCTACTAAAAGGCAATTAAAGTTAACATCCCCTTTTAATAACACTGTAGCACACTATGCCATAACTCAGGCATGTCCAAAGTCAGGCCCGAGGGCCAATTGTGGCCCGTTTTCAAATTCACACCGGCACTCAGCCTCCATCATAAAAATTATTAATAATGTGCCCCCCCCCCCAGCACAGTGCAATCAGGAATCGCGTAGCCGTAATAAGCCACTTGATCTATACCGCTGCCTGTGTGCTGAAGGTGTTAGCAATAGACACCTAATGCCATGTAGTGACGCACTGCTCTCGCATACTTCTTATAGACCATTGTTTCACAAATCATATGCCCAAACTTTACTGCTACAGCTACGCGATTTCTTGTTTAATTGAGGCATGGAGAATAAATCCAAACAGACTGCACTTCTCCTCTTCCTAAACGCTGTGTACCCGTCCATCTCCAGGAGTGAATGATCCTGATCACAAGCTAGCTACCTCATAATGGAGGTCAGCCCCCACACATTTTCACCACACCAAATCTGGCCCTCGTTGCAATAAGTTTGGACACCCCTGCCATAACTAGTCCACCAGTAATTATCCTCTCTGTTTTCTTTTTCAGCACAAACATTACCAAACAATCCACACTGTAATTGTTTCTAAGAGCCTTATGAACATAGTGGTAAGTCAATGCTCAGGAGGAAATCTGTAAAAGGTCTAAATACCGGCCTTGTTCTTGTCTAAACACCATTGTCCCATGAATCTCTCCCAATAATGAAGTGAGTTTTGATACTGGCAGCAGTGAATACAAAAGAAACACTTGAAAGTAAATGAGAACAAAAAAAGGCTTTAGAAAGCAGGTTCTTCAACATTCCGTCATGTTTAGACGCAATTGCCCAATATTTTGACTAATGTGACTAAAGGATGAGATTTTGGTGATGGTAAGAGAGGGCAGCTTGTTTGGTGGGAGATACAGCTGGCCCTACCTTTCAGGATTTTGGTCAGGCAGATTGGCCAAATAAGTCAGATATGGCGGAGGCACTATGTTGTCATAGCATGGTACACTGGTTAAAGTGACAGTGTAATGCGAAAATGAATACGTTAATAGTGCTGCTCCAACAGACTTCTGAACTGAAATCCATTTTTCAAAAGAGCAAACAGTTTTTTTTATATTTAATGCTCGACAGTCAGTTTCCCAGGTGCCCCTAGTCATGTGATTTGTCCTCTGATAAACTTCACCCCCCTCCCCAGGAGCCCATCAGCAGAACAATGGGAAGGAAACCAGATACTCCCTGGTAGATAAAAGCACAGCACTTAAGGGCAGAGACACGCACTCATATTCGGGGAGATTAGTCACTCAGCGACAAATCTCCTCTTCTTTGGGGCGACTATTCTCCCAGAACTGCCTTTCCCTGCCTTCCTGCCGGTTAGAATGTAAATTGCTGGTGGGATGGCAAGCGAAGCGCTTCATTTTCCGAAGCTGCTTGAAGTTTCCTCGTGAGGCAACTTCGGGTGACTACAGAAAATGAAGCGATCCGAGTGCCATCCCGCTGGCGATTTACATTCTAGCCAGTGGGAAGGCAAGGGAAGGCAGTTTGGAGAGATTAGTCACCCCGAAGAAGAGGAGATTTCCCCGAATCTGAGCATGTGTCTCTGCCCTAATAGTAAAAATCCTTGTCGTACTGCGACTCCTACAGTTACAATGACTAAGAGAAACAATAGCCTGTTAAAAAGCACTGGCTCTTTCTGAAAGCACATGACCAGGCTTTTAGAAGCAGTATCCAACAGACGCCAATTAGACTAACTACGGTAGTTGCTATGGGTTACAGATGTTAGGTTAGGGTTAGCCTTTATTGTGTGTAATCCTGTAGAAGTTCTCTATTCCTGTAGCCAAGAGTATGGAGCTAACATAAAGTGTAGTGTGTACTCCCTTTGGTAGCCATTACTCACAGAATGGTGTATATGTTGGCCACTATTTAAAAGGATGCTGTCGTGTTAAAATTTCTGTTTCATTTTATGCACTTCTAAATCCTGGGCAATAACAAATCCCCCTTCAATAGAATGAATCCCACTACTTTCACTTACATCTCTTTATCAATGAACCACATAATAGTTTAGGGCAATGCCAAGAATATAATTCCAGGTTGCCCCACTGTAAGAACACATAACAACCAATAAAAGTTTTGTTTTTATTACGAGACAACAAAGAGCCATACACTTTAGTGCTGCCAATTTGTGAGCCACTACTCCAGTTGCTATTCTGAAATCCTGATTGTGCTTTGATGGAAAACTCAAAGCCCTGGGTATTGATCTTCTGAGGTGTAGCAAGATGACCTTCCTTCCTCTTACAAAATTCAACATGGCGGCCTTAAGCCCGTAGCAGTATGTCATGGGCATACACTGCACCATTAGTGTTGTACTAAACACTTGAAAAAGAAGGCAAGATCGCACCGCAACACCTCTAAAGGCCAACACAAGATGAGAAGCACTGGCCCAGGTTAGAAAATGGGGACACCAAAGGGGTAAATCATAAACTGGCATCTGTCAAGCGTTTGGCCTTTCACTGTCCTTTTTAAAGAGTAACTAAGTCTGTAATATGATGATTATAGCTGGTACCATTAGTTAACAAACAATCCAGCCCTGGTATTGCCAAGCTCTATAAAGTGGAATACAAGTGCTACAATTTCCCAGCAGGAGATAATTATCTCACTCATTACACAGAGTAGTTTTATGTCTTTAGTTCTAATGTTCAAAGGTGTTGATTCAATTAGACAGAATTAAAAAACAAAATAGAGTTGCTTTGAGCGAGATATCCCTGTTATTATCACCCATTCATTTTGCCAAAACCTTTAGAAAATCAAGTTTGTAACCAATTCAAAAAGAAATAAACACTGGAATATCTGGATATGGCCAAAGGTCAAGCTTTATCAGAAATAGGCAGGAAAAAGCAAAAGGGGAGCAACCTCACTGTCCAGATTTGGCTACACCCTGAACCTCATGCCATATAGAAAAGGCCAGTCCTGTTCTTACAGCCTTCCATAGGGCATATGGTAGAGACAATGCTCTACTGCAGCCTAACTTGCATGTAATGGACAAGTAGAAGGCAGAAGGGGTGGTGTCTACATTTCTCCTGCCCCTTATGAATACATATCAGCCAAACACAGGTGGCTCTGTATTCATGGGGTTTGGGACACAGGTCTCTGGCTTCATTTGAGAGCAGAGAGATCTACTGACAAGATTATAGAGTTACATTATAGATTAAAGAGGAACGTTTTATTTAAAAATTACACATGTCTTTGGATGTAATGGATGGTGGGTACAGTTACATGGGTCAGTTATTTTTCTTTTCTGATATGCAAGATTATAGAGGACCTCTAAGTCATGACTATTAGGCGTCAGCTTACTAAGGTGAGATAAGCAGTGATAATAGCCTGCGCCAGAGAAAATGCCAGAAAATCAGCAGTTTACTAAAGTTTACTAAAGTACAAGCACTTATATAATTTAGAATATTCTGGTGAACATATATTTTAATGCCTATTATTGCATTCATGCTATGTAAGTTGTCTCGCAAAGTTTATTAAAGATTATCGCCAAATATAGACAAAATTGTTGCCAATTTTTATCACCACCCAGAAATTGTATATTAAAAGAGGAGTATAGTCAGTTGTTCAAACATTAGCAGTGAAAATTAGTGATTGCACTGGCGAAGAGTGGTACGTATAAATGTATTTTTCGTGAATTTATTAAGAAAAAGATCAAATTTGTCTTGTCGCAATTTAGTAAACATCTGAGCGGCGTTAATTTTGTTGCAAGAATTTTCTAAGCGATAATGGCCGATGGGTTATAGACAATTTAGTAAACGGACCCCTATGTTCTGAGTGATGCAGAATTTTAATCCATAAAACGGACTACCCTCTGCAAGGCTTGGTGGACCAGGGGTCCCTAAAAGGTTTGAATAGTAAATATTCAACCTTTTAAATAATCTTTAAGTTAAAATGGGTGCACGTGTCTCCTCACGGATTTGCAGCAGTGGTCCAAATGACAGTGAGAATCTGCGCAACACAGACTCCAAACAAGGCAATGGTTCTAAACCACAACCATCCATTAGACAGTATCAAGGATGCACACAAATACAAGCAATGCTTGCCCTAGCTCAAAAGCCCCCGCAACTAATTAAATTTATAGTAATTGCTGAAGACAAGTAAAAGCTAACTGCCGATTTTTCTATTGAGCTGGGTGCAAAATTTGCTCCACTGCCCCCAACACCACTGTCCATCTTCCCTACCAATAGCAAAAAGTGCAAAACAGCATACTGCAATTTTCCTATTTCCTTTCTGGCAAACAACAGCCGTCCTGCCTTGCTTTGTGTTTGTGTGAATGGACCAGCGCTAGAAGCTCAGGGTAGACAAAAACAGAAAAATAGTAGTATATAGTATAGTATTTCTTCATTTGACAGGGTGCTAGTATGGATGGTGATGATTTGCAGCTGGCTTGAAGCTGATGTGAGGAATATGCCACGAATATGCCAACGGAAGTCCATAACATCTATAGAGGGGGAACAACTATTCTTTTCAATGCCAATTACTACTCCTAAACGTCTGTGAGTATAAAATCTGTACACAGAGAAGGTGCCACTGTCTCTGAAAAAAACATTGGTTAGAGGGCAAGCTAGTCCAGCAGGTGATGGATAATAGGCACGCTGCTTAAGAAATATAAGTTAACTGCACAAAAGGGTGCAATTGTCGAATTAAGAAATACTATACTATATACTACTATTTTTCTATTGTTGTCTACCCTGAGCTTCTAGCGCTGGTCCATTCACACAAATATAATTATTGCCTATCTGGAGGAGAATGGATTATCAGAACTGGCAAAAAGGGGGTGAACTACAGAACCTTGGATTTTCCTTATTTGTATACTGCCTTGCTTTATGGCAGGGATCTTAGAATATAGGCTCAGGATAAGGGCCACTGGTGTCCCCAACATCCAAAGGCTACTTGGAGATGCCATGATCTGCAATTAATAACAGCAGGGGGAGCAAATGATGAAATTCAATGCTTTATGCACATCTTATCTTATTGTGGAACCCAGGGGCCCCTCCTTCAACAACTCAGGCCCTGAACATTTGAGATATCCGTAGCTATGTGGCTGTATTTAATAAAACCCACAAGCTGTAGTTAAGCTCTATGTACCCACCCACTACCACAAAACAAAGAACCAGAGATTAACTTTGCAGGGTCTGCTTGAAATGAGGGGGTTAATTCCGGGATGTAGCAGAAATCCTAGAGAAAGGGACAGAGGTATAACCTGTGAGACCACAATATGTCTCCTCTCCCACACTCTCAGGCCTCTCCTTTGCTCTGTCCTCTACTCCCCGCACCCCTCCCCAAGAAGGGAGCCTTGCCAGAGTCCCCATCCTCAGTCCCCAGCGTCTGTTCCATCGCAGATGTCTCCGTGAGAGGAAATTCAGCTGCTCCCCTGTTTATTTGGCAAGAGAAAAGTTGGAACGAAGATAATAAAAACAGGAGGGAGGAGAGGAGTCACAGCTTTACTGCCAGCAACCCCCACCAAGCCCCCGACCAAATAGGACTAGGGGGACACTATGACACTGCAAAGCAAAGGTTATTGAACATGAGTCTGTCTGCTTCATTTAGCAGTGCTATGGTGACAGGAAGCGATGGAACAATAAAGTCTGTCCCTCCCACTGCAGAGTGATACAGTGACACAGACAGGAGGGAACTATGGGACATGAGTCTGTCCCTCCCACTGCAGGGTGATACAGTGACACAGACAGGAGGGAACTATGGGACATGAGTCTGTCCCTCCCACTGCAGGGTGATACAGTGACACAGACAGGAGGGAACTATGGGACATGAGTCTGTCCCTCCCACTGCAGGGTGATACAGTGACACAGACAGGAGGGAACTATGGGACATGAGTCTGTCCCTCCCACTGCAGAGTGAAACATTGACACAGACAAGAGGGAACTATGGGACATGAGTCTGCCCCTCCCACTGCAGGGTGATACAGTGACACAGACATGAGGGAACTATGGGACATGAGTCTGCCCCTCCCACTGCAGGGTGATACAGTGACACAGACAGGAGGGAACTATGGGACATGAGTATGTCCCTCCCACTGCAGGGTGATACAGTGACACAGACAGGAGGGAACTATGGGACATGAGTCTGTCCCTCCCACTGCAGGGTGATACAGTGACACAGACAGGAGGGAACTATGGGACATGAGTATGTCCCTCCCACTGCAGGGTGATACAGTGACACAGACAGGAGGGAACTATGGGACATGAGTCTGTCCCTCCCACTGCAGGGTGATACAGTGACACAGACAGGAGGGAACTATGGGACATGAGTCTGTCCCTCCCACTGCAGAGTGAAACATTGACACAGACAAGAGGGAACTATGGGACATGAGTCTGCCCCTCCCACTGCAGGGTGATACAGTGACACAGACAGGAGGGAACTATGGGACATGAGTCTGTCCCTCCCACTGCAGGGTGATACAGTGACACAGACATGAGGGAACTATGGGACATGAGTCTGCCCCTCCCACTGCAGGGTGATACAGTGACACAGACAGGAGGGAACTATGGGACATGAGTATGTCCCTCCCACTGCAGGGTGATACAGTGACACAGACAGGAGGGAACTATGGGACATGAGTCTGTCCCTCCCACTGCAGGGTGATACAGTGACACAGACAGGAGGGAACTATGGGACATGAGTCTGTCCCTCCCACTGCAGGGTGATACAGTGACACAGACAGGAGGGAACTATGGGACATCTTAGTACAGCAGAAATCCATTGCCCACAATGCACTGCTTCAGGAAACACATTTGAGGATTACCAGACAACCAGATTATTTAGACTCTCAGAGTGTAAACATGACAGAGGTCAAACATCTAAACCCCAGGAGGCCTGACCTTAGTCTGCACTATGGTTTTAGTAAAAATAATAATAAAAATAAGTTTGTTTTTTATTTTTTGCTTTTGTTAATTTACAGTAACACCATAATTAAAAGAAACAGAGCTTATATTTGTGTCAGGAAACAACATATTTCTTAAGTAAATGAAAATCAGTTTGGAAAAAACGGGCAAACTAGGATTCATTAAAAGCTGTGCGTGCAGAGAAATGTGAAATCATAGTGAAGCAGTTGTGCCCTGCTTTATGGCAGCTGAGATTCTATAGAAGATAGAAGTTCCGGGTGCTGGTATAGACGCGGGTCAGGTGTTCTGCGGGTTTGCGGGTCGGGCCCGCGGGTCTTCTCAATAGCGATATTTACTCCTTTTTTCTGGTCACTACTACTTCTGATGACGTCACTTCTGGTTTACGACAGCACTTCCTGATTCTTGATGGACAGCGGGTCGCGGGTCCGGGTTGCGGATAAGGTACTTGCGGGTCGGGTTGCGGGTCCAAGCGGGTAAGAATGCGAGTTGCGGATTGCAGGTCCCAAAAAATGGACCCGCACAGGACTGTAGCACGGATCCTATCTGATCCCCATTGGAAGCAGCAGTCCTGTCCTGCTTTATGGCGGAGATTCTAGCATTCTGTATTTTTGCCACTTTTTAATTACTTAATATGATGTTTGGGGGATGGGGAGTCTCACTTATCATGGCAACCAGTCAATGGTTAAAAAAAAAAAAAAAATAATATAATTATTTAAAAGTGAGAATGCTATCAGCAAAGACAGCCAAAGTCAGCCTTGGGCCAAAGAGATGCACCAGATTTGGGACTTGCAAAGATTTGGCCCAACCAAAATCTTGTCTAAATTTTGGTGATGTGACCAGTGTTTGGTCATACTGCATCGTTAAGGGTAGATTTACTTTTAGAGGTATGGGACCTGTTATCTCGGGAACTGGAGTTTTCTGGATAATGAATGCTTCCATAATTTGGATCTTCATATTTTATGTTACTTACAAGAAAATCATGTAAACATTAAATAAACCCAATAGGCAGGTTTTGCTTCCAATATGGATTAATTATATCTTAGTTGGGATAAAGTACAAGCTACTGTTGTATCACTACTGAGAAAAGGAAACCAATTTTTTTTTTTGGTTAAATTAGAGACTGTGGAAGCTGGCCTTTCCGTAATTCAGAGCTTTCTGGATAACCGGTTTCGGATAATGGATCCCATACCTGTATTCAAATGTTGGGTTCAGACATATCATTGTAAGACAATGTGTTGGTGATCAGTATCTTGCTCACGTTTTCTTGCACCAATTGTTTTTTCCCCATAATCCTTCCTTTTCATCCGCAATGTGTTCATGAAATAAAAAAGCAATTAATGTGAGAATGCGCAAGTGGGATAAAGATGTTTTTTACGTTAACTTATCTCGCCCCCAAATATCATGTCACTTTAAAGCACTGGACAGCTAAAGGTGTATCTTTTAGGGGGTGCAACATGCTGCAGGGCTTTTTGGGATTTTTTCATTTAAATTTTAATATGTGAATTTGGGTTTGAATTTGGCTCTGTGCTTGGCAAATAAATTTTTTTTTAGATTTAGTGCATCTCTAAATAGTTGTTAAGCTGACCTGTGTATGCATGTGCCCTTGATGATGTGGAATCATTATATACAAATATTCCACACAAGGATGGTATAGATGCCTGCAAAACATTTCTGGAAAAGCATGATCTACGACCCCAAGCTGTTGTACAACTGATTGAGTTTACATTAACACACAACTGCTTCTTTTTTGGCCAGGAAGTATTTCTGCAACGAATGGGAACCAGTATAGGTACATGCTTTGCACCCCAGTATGCCAACCTCTTCATGGCAAAACTAGAAGAGGACTTCCTCTCCACCTGCAACACCAAGCCTCTGACATACCTCCGCTATATAGATGACATATTCATTATCTGGACAGATACTGAACAAGAACTTATTCAGTTTCACAAACAGTTTCAAGACTTTCATCCAACTATCAATTTGAAAATGAACTACTCTCCCACTCACATCCACTTTCTGGACACAACCATTCACATCAGGGAAAATACTATTCAAACTACCATATATCGAAAGCCAACGGACAAACCATCATATCTAATGTATGACAGCTTTCACCCTGACCACCCTAAACACTCAATAATCTACAGCCAAGCTTTACGGTACAATCGTATATGTTCGGACACCGATGAAAGGAATCACTACCTCAAAACACTCAAAGCAGACTTCATCAACAGGGGCTACAATCCCATGATTGTAGCTCAATACAATTCACCAGAATTCCCAGAACTCACCTTCTACAATATAAACAAAAACCTGAAATAAATCAGGTTCCCCTAGTGGCCACATAAAATCCACAACTAAGGACCCTCAGAAAAATATCCAGAGATCTACAAGGTACACTTCATAAGGACGAGAGGCTAAAAAGCATATTCCCAGACCCACCACTCCTAGCATTCAGACAGCCTCCAACATAAAGTCACTAATAACAAGAAGTGCCTTATTGCAACCCACCGAAAATGGAACAATGCAAAACCTGCCCACACATCCTGACTTCAGACAAAATACCAATTCCAGACACATTAGAGGAATACAGCATCCATGGTCACTACAACTGTTCTACTTCTAATGTGGTGTATTTACTACAATGCACTAAATGCATAACAGGGGGACTGTATATAGGAGAGACTGGGCAAAGCCGGAGAAAGAGAAATACACACCACCGATTCACTATAACCAATAAAAAACTGGACAAACCAATAGGAAATCATTTCAATGGCCTCATCACGCCATAAAGGATTTAAGAATTTTTAGGGCAATTTTAAAACAGATAATGAAAGAAAAGTGTGGGAATACAAATTAATGGAAACGTTCAATTCTCTAAAGTCTAGACTAAACCTGGGCCTTGGATTTATGGCTAATTATGTGGAGTAAGAAAGGACTGCACCAGGCCAGAAATACCGACATGTCTGGATATGGACTAAGAGATCATATGGAATTCCTTTGATTCTACGCTCCAATAATTCAGCCCTAATTTATACTCTTCGACCCACATTATCTTGTACCTTATCTGCTTATCTCTTGCAGATCCCCTCGTAAATGACTTTGACACCTTAAGGTGGCCATACACGGATAGATCCGCTCGTTTGGCGATGTCGCCAAACGAGCGGATCTCCCTCCGATATGACCACCTTGAGGTGGGCAATATCGGGCAGATCCGATCGTGGGCCCTAGGGCCCAACGATCGGATCCTAGCATTCACAAACGGGCGGTCGGGGTTTTTAAACCCATCCGATCGAGATCTGGCCGACTTTCGGCCAGATCTCGATCGGGGAAGCCCGTCGGGGGCCCCCATACACGGGCCAATAAGCTGCCGACACGGTCTGTCGGCAGCTTTTATCGGCCCGTGTATGGCCACCTTTACACACAGATTGATATAGCTTTTTGTTGGTCATTTGACCTGTGAGCTGAATGTTGTATATATACCAGAGAACACCACAGCTTCATTGTAATCAGCTTGAAAAAGGAACTAAAATGTTCTGAAAGCTTGCTATGATTATATTAGTTGGCCAATAAAGGTATCACCTTTATACCACTTTTGTTTTTTTGTTTTTTTTATTTCAAAAGGGTTGCCCTGTAACATTTTTACTGGCTAACATGGTACAGCAAATTTACCTGAGATTTCTTTCCATAGTATAACTGTTTCTATTTTTCCAGTCACCTCCCACTGTAGACAATGGGAATCGCTACAAGTATGGCAAATATGCAAAAGCTACACCCAAGAATCTGGTAACGGACATATTTAGACGACACACAGTTGTGTCACAATTGTGGTGATATCACAGTGGGAAGCTATTTGAGACAAAATGTTATATTAGCCTGGGAATCCTACAGTTTGATCTTTGCTGTCATTTTCCAAATTGATAAACAGGGCCAATTATTTGGCTTCTACAGGCCAGTCTGATCTTTCACCGATGTATACCATCGAGCAACTCTTTGAGGAACTTGTCATCTTAGAACGACTGCTCTGGGATGTCGATTCCATTCGTTTGCCGGTGCGCTTGATACTGATAGAATAAGCTTTGCTAGAATATCAATCGGGATTAGATTCAGTCATTGTGAATCGGATTCAGTAAGATTCCTTTTGTAATTGAACATATTGGAAGGTAGTTAGAGGTTGAGCGGGGTTGACCAGATCTATAAATCTGCTTTTTTTTTTTTTTTTTTTTTTTAAAAAAATGAGTATGATGGGAAGTACTTAACATGACATTTTGGGTTCACCTACTTAGGCCTCATAGCCGGCACTGGTCAGCATCCCCATTTAATCATCATGTGGTGGTTGCCTGCTGGGTGGCTGGTACATTCTTCCTTAGTAATCATGACTCAACATGACTTCCAGTGAAACACCGGGACAGGATGTGGCCTAAATTCTTTCACTCCATTTACATCCAAGCTTGACCTGTGCCAGGACGGTGTCGAACCAGCAAGAAAATGATAGCCCGGCGTCAGGAAACTTCCAGGCAACCACTACCAATCAAATAAATGTGTCTGAACTATATAAATATATTATTACCTTCTCCGTTTTTCCTTTCCTTGCTATATACCGCAACATTATATCATGAATATGTGCATGGGCCCTAAGGTATGTTCTTTTAGACTAATGGTGCATTTGGTCCAACCTATCTTCACCATTTCCCACTGATATGGAAAGCAGCTGCAGGTGGGGAAACGCATGTTTACTGCCATTATTACACCTAAATGCACGGCGGTGATTAAAATGGCGCAGGTGCCATTACCCAAACTTTGAATAGGAAAGAGATGGGATGCCAAGCACCATACATCAGTATACAGGAGTCCCTGAATGTTGATTTATTTTTAAATAACGGTCATAGCCCTATAGATTTTGTTGAGGGGCCCAGTACTGTATATGACTGCACATGCAGATGGAGCCACATTTTTGCCTGCAAAATACTGAAATTTTATATAATAAAGCATGCTATTAATGCTGGAATAATGTAAAGGCATGGTCGGTATCCCGAATTGTGGGAAGGCCGTCTCCCATACTCCATTTTAATCAAATAATCCAAATTTTTAAAAATATTTACTTTTTCTCTGCAATAATTATCCAAACTAAGATATAATGAATCCTTATTGGTGGCAAAACAATTCTATTGGGTTTATTTAACGTTCAAATAATTTTTTTAGTAGATATAAGGTATGGAGAGTTTACGGAAAGATCCCTTATCTAGAAAACCCCAGGTCCATGGCATTCTGGATAACAGGTCCCATAACTGTATTTATCATATAAACTATGCATTAGCTGACACTTTCCCGTGACAGAACCAAAGAAAAAATAAAGCTATAAAAAATGAAACTATAATAAATAAATAACACATATCCCCTTATTATGTATGTGTATATATATATATATATATATATATATATATATATATATATATATACAAGTATGTGGCTTGGCACTTCAGAAATATATATATAAATTTAAATTTTACATCCAAAAATGTCATAGATATGAATTAGGGTTGACACAACACACAATTCCAAGTTTAACTTTTTTGCTTAAGACATTTCTACCTAAACTTTAGGGCAAGGCCGAGCACCCCCCATCTCTTATTTGCTTCAAAAGGGATTAAACAATATACAGTATCTTCTGTGTTCAACCTAATGATTTCTTCTAATCAACCATTTTACAATTAATACATTTATTTTGGAACTAATAACACCAGGTATATATCTGCAGTGTAAATATAATAAATAATGGAAAACATATGGCAGCAGATATTGCCCGGTGGGATATATAAAAAATACATATATAACGTTTCATTTTTTTTGTCCCTCTCGCTTTCCACTGAACGCATTATCTCAAATCAGAGACAGGGTTTCTTTTTTTTTTTTAGTTTGTAAACTGTACACATCTGTTTTGAGTGTTCTTAGTGGGGAAATAAAGCTGTATTTTAATTAAAGACTCACTCTGCTCCCGCACCACATGTTCTGCATGGGAAAAAAAACATGTTTTTATTTATTTTATTTCTGTTTTGATTTCATTTTTTGAGGAAAGTGAATCGTGTCTGAAAATGGGGAAATGAAAAAAAAACAAAAAAAGATATAGAATTCAAGAAATTCAAATGCAACACTTAGAATATCTTTTAAAGTACCCAAAAGTATTCCAAAATTATCTCCTTTCTAACTCCAAGAAGTACAGATTATATTTCTATAAACTTTATTACAAGTTTATTAAAGTCCAAATGCCAAAAACTAGAAAAATGTGAGGTTTTTTTCACTATAAAATCCAATTTTTAAGGGAAAAAAAAAAAGAAATTTTCAGGATTTAACGCCCAATTTTGCAAAAAGTTTGAATCTGAAATTCCGGCATCTCAGACCTGCCGAGGTTGTATATAAGTCATAAGTGGGAGAGATTCCTATTCTATTAAGAAGTTTCTGTGGTCTGTGCTGGAATTAGCACGAAAATCTGACTATTTCAGGCTTTTCAGACAAAGCCGAAAAAAAATCTTCCAAAAATCGTATGATTCAGATTTTCGTTTAATTTTATTGAGTTTTTTCCCCAATCCGATTAAATCGTGCTTTTTTTTTAATTAATAAATACGGTCAAATTCTAGTCTTGTTTTAGACTTTTTTTTTAATAAAATTCAGATTTTGATAAATAATGATCTAAAGGATCAATATTTAAGAACAGAGTTTTCTCTGATAACTAACTCTGGGATTTGTCTATAAAATTTAAAAATGTCTTAAAATAGAATAAAAATACATGTTCCTTTGAAATAAAATATTTTCAAATTAGTTTTTCCCCCCCAAATGTTTATTTTCCAGCTACAGATATCTGCCTATGCTTTCTTTTTCCTCTTCATAGCTGTAACACTTGTAAGAAGTATCTGAACAATGACGTGTCATTAAAACTAAATTGTTGCACGCGGCTGTCTGGAGCATTTCACCTTTCACTTTTGGCTGGATCTGAATGGCCACTGTTCCTTCACATATTAGTATAAAAAAAAAATTGAACTTTTTATGTATCATAAAAATATTTGTTGGAAAAAATTGCATGAAGTTACAATATAAAATGAAACAAGTTTTATATTTCGTTTATGTCATTAAGCATTTTCAACATTTAATATACAGTTGCTACCTAATACTTTTTTAATGAAATACATTGATACACATTCATGCAAATAATTGAAGATCTATCTATCTATCTATCTATCTATCTATCTATCTATCTATCTATCTATCTATCTCTATCATTTATGTATCTGCAGGTATGTAGATGACAAATAGAGAGATCGATAGTGAGAGGATTGTATGGTCTCCTGAGATATTGCATATTTCCTTATTAATCCCACATCATTCTCAGAACTCAGGCAAATGGAACAAAATGGCGCATTAATATCATTCATATGACTAATAGTCAGTGTTTTCTTTTTTTGAGATTTATGTTCCGTATTCATGAACTTTCGTGATAACAACAGGAAGGCCTTTGACGTGCTCAATACCTCTTCCAGGTTAAAGGCCACAGTAGATTTAAAAGTACATGGAAAAAAAGTGTGGGCCTGAAGCCGCTGAAGTGACAGAGAAGGAAATCCTGCATTTCAGGGGATGAGGCCTGGTTACTTTAGGGACCATGTTAAATACTAGTTGCAGGAGTAATATTGCAGGAGGGGCATATTAGAGCAAGGTAATTACCTGGGAATTTGTTTGAGAGAGTTAAAATCTAATGACATCAGTAAGGGAACAGGCCTCTATGAAACATTTCTGCATTATTTTTTTTCAGTATAATAATATGATGTGGTATAAAACTCACCGGGTGTGTGGATGAAGAAGGCCAGATAGAGGTCCAGCTCTTTGATGGACACCCCAATGTGATGAGGCTGGACGCACAACCCTGGGTTAGAGCATTGGGGTGACTTGTAGAGACGTTCCCCATCGGTGCTCTCCAGCGGCATCCCCTTAAACAGGATGACCATCACCAGGTCCAACCTCCACACCTTGTCCGCCTGACGAAGGCAGTCAATCCTCCGGATCTTCCCTTTCTGGTCTGGGTTAGAGAGGACACAACATGGAGGCTTCTTCCCGGTGATAGTAAGGACAAAGTCCTCTCGGAACTCTGGCCGGATGTCCTTACGAAGCTTAGCCAATAGTCGGGACGCCCACTTCTGCTTGATTTCAGGCTTCTCTCCCAATAACTCATCCTTCACCGCCCTCTCTTCATCCTTTGACATCCGTTTCTCGTGCTTCTTGAAATACTTGCGTTTCCTCGCTTGAAGGTTGAACCATGTGTATGAAAATGCACGGACATGTGGGAGAAGAGCTTCGATGAAAGGGTGAAATTCATCCTGGAAACAAAAGCAATAACATTTAGAAGAAATAAGATGCACATTAATTATAAAAATCAGATTTGTTTGGGGTTTATAAAATTTTTACTTCTGCTTATATCAGTCAGGCATTGTGCATAAATGTTCTATAAAAGGAAATATTTTATTCCTCTGTCGATGGACAGTCAGGGGAAGGTGAACATGTATGAGATGGATGTGTGGTGTGTTATGAGGATGGCACAATGGAACAGGGAAGAGGCCAAATGATTACCATCTCTTGGTGTCATAGCGAACTGCCGGAGGAACTAAAAAAACACCAAAATTCCAAGTTGAGCAGAATTATTGAGAGAAAGAGGAAGCGGTTGATGATCTGATAGAGGACCGAAAGACTTACAGGGGGATAACACAAGGAATTACGTATATGTAGAGGGGTGAAAAGGGTGAATTTACATGAAGCAGCCAATCAACACTTCCCAAAACATTAGGAGGGGGCCAAAAAATATATATATTTACATAAGTCAAATGCGGGGTATAAGAAATAAAAACCCCAAACACACACAAAGTTATCAAAAGATAAGTGGCCTCAAAGCAAGAAATCACATGAACATCAACTCATGGACGCAAGACCGCAGCAGGAAAAAAGACAAATATCATCTTGGATACAAACTGCCTAGCGAGAAAATAAGGGGTGACAAAAACTGCGTCGTATCCTTGGCAATGTTTTAAAAAAATAAACAAAGAAGGAAAACAGGTAAATGAAAAGGAATAAAAGAGGAAGATGGGTTTTTTTCAGAAGGTTAGGAGCAGAAGGCAAAAGCTGTTTTTTTTTTCTGTCCGCTTAAACTCTCTCTCGTTCCCTCTCTCCCCTGCTTTCACTCTCCGTGCTGAATTTGTGGCCAGCATCGATGCCAGGGAAAAGAGAGAGAGAAAAAAAAAAGATAGAGAGAGAGACTGATTCGAACAGTCCCACCTTTTTGGCAAAGTGAAATGAAGAAGCCAGCCAATGGCAGAGAAAAAGGGTGGGGAGAGAGAAAGAGAGAGAGAGAAAGAGAGAAGGGAGGAGGGGAGTTGGGAGAGAAAGAGAGAGAGAGAGAAGCGTGAAAAAAAATATCGAAGACAGAAAAACATTTTGCCAAAACAGACAACTTAAAATAAAAAAATTAAAGCATATGCACAAAAAGTTGAATGCCTTCCTTTTACCAAATAATAGAAGACCCCCCTTTTTTCCCTTTCCTTTCTCTCTCTCTCTCTCTTTCATTCTCTCTATCCTTGTTTATTTTGGTTTCATTTTTATTTTTGATTTATTTTGCCACGCAGGTTTTGGCACAGGAATTAAAACAGTCGCTCATGGCTGAGGCGAGGAAAAGAGGGGGGAGGAAAGCAGATGCCTGTTTGTCATTTGTTTTCCTCTCTTTCACTTTCTCCATTTTTTTTTCTTGCGGCAAATATCTGAAAATAAAAAAAATCTGCAAAAATATCTTTTTTTAAATTCTTGTTTCAAAAATGTTACCAGCCTCCTTCACCCCCTCACCTATTAAAGTAAAATATAATTTTAATATTTTCCCCCCTTTATCGTAGCATTTTTTACTCTCCGCCACTGCTGTCTCGTTCCCTCGTTCGCTGCGGTTTTGCTGGCACTGCCCGAAATATTCCAGCCAAGTCACACATTTTAAAGGTGCTGCTTTTCTGAGTGATTCTCTCTCTTTGCTATTTTCCCGCTTTCTTAAATCCCCCATACACTCATTCTTCCTCGTATCCCTTTCTCCTGCTTTAACCCTTTAAAGTCTCATGTTTGGGAACGTCAGTGTCCTCAATATACCTTATTCCCTCGCCTCAGCCCACGCCTTATTTACCCCTAAGTGCCTCCTTTCTTTCCTTTCACTTCATTTTCCCTTTTTTTAATGTTGTTTTACAGCGTTCAGGCATTTTCTACTATTTCTTCTGAGAATTAATTTTTACCATCCTTAAAACTTTTCTTCTGACAAAACAGAATGACTAATTCCCTTACCGCACGTTCTGCAGTTATCATTTTCCTTCAAATATTTCCAGTATTTTTTTCCTCCTTTTGACTTGTTCATTTTCCCTTTGGCGGGCAGGATTAATTCTATGAGTTCGATTTATGTATTTTCAAATGCCACCAATTTGGTTTTTGCCAGGAATTCTTCTCAGTCCCTCAGAATTTGGGTTCTGCTTTTACTTTTCTTATTGCTGCTTCTTCTCTTTTTGTTTCCTTCCTTTCTTTTATTTCATTCCTTTTCATTATATATATGTATGTATTTATTTTTCACTTCAATTCTACCCGTGCTTACACATAACGCAGCAAATGTTTATTTCTTTACCCTACACTCCTCCGTTTTCTCTCTTTATCTCTTACCCACCCTCCTTTTAAAATGTTTTTTAACACTTTTAAAACGCTCGCTGTCTCCTGGGCATTGTGCCTTGAATTTGTCCAGTCTGATTCTTACTGATTTTTACCAGATTTTGTCATTTATCCTCCCCTGTGGCTTTCCTCCCTCTTTTTTCACAGTTTTCTTACATTGTTTTCATCACTTTTCAAGTCACTGATTATTTTTTTGCTTTTTACAAAGCAGTATGAGTTGGAAATTCTCAATCTCCGCTCTGCTTTTGTTTACACAAATCGTCTCCGCAGTTTATGTCCAAAATAGTTTATTCTTAGTTCTTTTGCTCTTTTCTGTTTTATCTGTTTTTTTTATTTTGTAATTTCTATTATTGCTTTTGCTCTTTCTCTCAAACATTGTGAATCTCCCTTTGCTTTTTATAGCCTGGATTCTTAATTATTATCTCTACCCCGGTTCATTGGTGCCCCATATATCTTTCCATTTGTACCTTCTTAACCAGCACATTCTGCTTTCTGCTCACTTGCATTTACCCTCTTAACTTCGCTTTTCTTGTTCTCTCTTTTCTTTCTCATGTTTCTCTCCTCTCCATCTATCCTCATTTTAATCTTGCATAATATAAACTTTCTCTACTGCTCGGAAGACAAACCTATACGCAATCATCTAACCAATTGCCTCAAAGTTTTGTGCAGAGAGGTACCTTGTAAAGTAGGAACATTTTAGCACCTTTCAGTTTTAATTCATATACACCCAGTTATCACAACAATATTTTCTAGTACATAGGTTTTCTTTCAAATAGGCTACAAGGCACATATATATATAAATACACACACACATACTTGCATGTTTTTTAAAGCACTCACAACTAATTCAGTTTTAAGTGAAACATGCACTAAGACAACTTTTTAAAAACACAGTCAAAGGCTGGTCACAAGACCCTAATTTGTATTACAACCAGATTAAGTTGTAGGTTAAGGAGTAATATATATATATATATATATCTTTGTGTGGGCAGCACTTCGCTTTTCGCTTGTGAAGTTTGCCTCGGGTGAAGGGTAAATACATTAGAAATTGAAAGAATGACCAGCAATATATTGGTGAATTATTGAAAAGACTTTTCATGTGATTCTTAAATACACCTTTCAATAATTCACCAATATCTCGGAGTTGCTGGTCATTCTTCATATATATATATATATATATATATATATATATATATATATATATATATATATATATTAGAAAGGAGGATCGGCACTCACTGTAGTTGTAGTGAAAAAAAATTGCCTTTATTTATATATATATATATATATATATATATATATATATATATATATATATATATACAATCACAAAAAGGGAATCAGCACTACTCAGGTCTTAAAAATTATACAGATTTTAAAATTAAATAGCAGCAAACTGATGTTTCAGCTGACTCCTCAGGAGTCAGCTGAAACGTCAGTCTGCTGCTATTTTATTACATAAATTCTGTTTAATTTTTAAGACCTGAGTAGTGCTGATCCCCTGAGTAGTGCTGATCCCCCTAAGGATGGTACTATATACACAATTCTGAAAATTCCTCTTATTCACTGTGCTTTAAATAAAAATTTTCAGAGCTGCGTATATTCATTTATCTATAACAGATTGCCGTCATTGGAACTGAAAACAAAACCTAGTTTAGTGATTGTGAATGGAAAGTGTTAGATCGATTCCCTCAAGCCAATCTTCCTGGTGAATGCAAAGCCTTTAGTTTGTAGTTAAGCATACAGACACACTGATTCACTGCTGTGATATACGGTACACATGATACACACACATCACAAAGCCTCTATACAAACAGCACCCTCTCGCAGGTCCTTTTGAAAAAAAAAGATAATTCTGTTACATCATAGAAAGCACATTTTGCTTCTGGTTGTTGCCAGGAATAAGCTCCAGCAAAGGACAGAAACTTTGATTAAGTCCCAAAAAGAGACCTAAGTGTGTTTATTCATAGCAATCTGAAGCCAGGCAGTTACAATTATTTGTGTGTGTATACATACAATCACATATATATAAGTCTATAAGTGCTTGCAATTAAAAGTGTGGTGCATGTTCAAAACTATAATTATAAAAATTATAATTTTAAAAAAGTATAATTATAATGAAAATTCAAGCACTCCTGTTATAATGTAATTTTTTTATTTGTCTACATGTGTGATTCTTTACATGTGCAGAGAGTAAAGACCACATATAAATGTGATATTCCATAACATAAATATATATTATGGAAATGTTCATGTATATATCTTGAAAACAGTCTCAGATCAAGACCGAAACGTCAATCCCCCTGACTATGATTTTAATCTTTTGTTAAATAAGGAAGTGACTTTTTTAAATAAAATGTGGATTTGATGAATATGAAGCATTGCTGCAGCACCCGGTTCTGATTGCCTGAATGGGAGTGTATTGAATGTGCACTGTGCTTTTGACTAAAAAGTTAAGGTACTTATGAACTGTATTTTATCTATCTATCTATCTATCTATCAATATATATAGAGAGAGATATTATATATATATATATATATATATATATATATATATATATATATATATCTTAACAGGGGGGTTGTGGGAGCACTCTAAAGGCTTTAAAGTATATATTTAAGTATAATAAATGCTATTGCATATGTACCCAAAACAGGGGTTATTTTGTTACAAAGTTATGATCATAAAATTGATAAGCCACCATACCACGTCAAGGTAAATATATATTTATTTAAATATATATATATATATATATATATATATATATATATATATATATATATATATATATATATATATATATCAATACACACACAGATAAATATAATATATAAGCAGATATATTCATATGTAACACATATTTATGTATATGTGTTATGTTTAAGAATTAAAGTAAAAATTAAATAAGCTAGAACCTACATGCGATTTTGTATTTTATGTATGTTAATATATTGAAATTTTTGTATTAATTATACGTCAGCATCAATTCCCAAAAAATAAAACTGTAAATACAAACAATGTGCCAGATTGTTCAGAAGAGCATCCACGATTACTTACAATATATATATATATACACACACACACACATAAATAGATAATATTTCAAGTATGAGAAAAGCAAAAGCCTGTGAGCTCCCGCAGGCCACACTGACCCAATATATACATGCTGCTACACATACAAGTAACTTCAGTAGCTGCTCTAAAGTGTCAGTCGGTGATAGCTGAGACCAAGCGAAGGACAAAAAGAGAAGTCAAGCTCTCGTACCATTATCCTGTTGTCTTTCCATGTCCCTCCCTGACAGCACCTCAACTTCAGTTTGCAAATTTGCTGCTCCCAAGACATTGGCGTCCAGGTGATCACCCTCCAGACAAGGGGCAATTCTAGCCAGAGACATATAAAATAATGGAGAACAAGGCAAATGAGTCTCTGCAAATTCGTGTTTAAGGCAGTTCAAGCAACTGGGAACGTTGGACACCAATGTCCTGACATTTAAGCTACACACTTCCCAATAGAGTCAAGAGGGACGCCAGGGAGTTTAAGCCCCTCAAGGTAGCTTTACTGAACACAATCCAGATTCTCTAATTCTCCAGGCCGGGAGTAATGATTTATCCATATCAGGTTCTCTCTTTATTTCCAAAGGATTGAGAGGGGGGGGTCAATAATCCTGCTCTTGATTCCCCAATCTTAGGCTGCCATTACATATTGCATAGTATGGTGGAAGGTCAACTCTGGTGTCACTAAAAGACTAAACAGAAACTAAACTAAAAAAGTGGTCTCACATTAGACGACTGAAAGGAAGGCCATGTCAGTGCCACTCTTTCACTGCAGTCGCAAAGGCTGGTCATGCCAACACCATTGCCCAGTTGGCTGAAAACGATGGGATTACAGAGCATGAGGGTTCCTAGTTTAGCATTCCCATCATCTGCTATCCATCTGTTTGCCTTTTCACCGTTAACTTGAGAATTGTACCATGGTGCACATTGGCTAAATGCACACGTAATCTGGAACAAGCCGATCAGGAGATTAAACCTCCTACCTGAGTTTAGTAAAAGCCTTTTAATTTACCTTAGAACTGCTCTTAGACTGCTCTTAATTGCTCGAGGTGCTATGCTATGAACCATAGTAATAAATGCCCCAGTGACTCTTGATGATGAGCCCAGGTTGGAGGTACATTGGAGAGCCAGATAATATCACCGTGATTTTAAATTTTATCAGTTGGATGCACATCAGTGCCTCCAGCGACACAGGTCTTTATCTGAAAAAGATACAAAGTACATCGACGACACATCCGATCGCAGCACCAAGCCTACAGACGGGATCTTTGCCCAGGAACATTTTCTATAAAGAAATCTCAATAAATACAGTTACGGGATCCTTTATCAGGAAAACCGTTATCCAGAAAGCACCGAATTATGGAAAGGCCGTCTCTCATAGACTCCTTCACAATCAAATAATCCAAGTTTTTAAAAACAATTTCCTTTTTCTCTTTAATTATAACACAGTAAATTGTACTTGATCCCAACTAAGATATAATTAATCCTTATTGGAAGCAAAACCAGCCAGTTGGGTTTATTTAATGTTTACATGATTTTATAGCATTCTGAATAACAGGTCCCATACCTGTATTACAATTAAATAATTCAATGGTTGTTTAGATGTGAAAATTATTGCTATTGCAAAATCCATACTCTAGAAAAGATATTTATTTATGGATATATATTTACGTGTAAAAAGTGGGGTGTTACATATGAAAAACAAAATTTTAGGTACGGCCATCCAAAAACACAGTTATCCCAGATGCTAATAAAAACACACTATGTAAGAATAATATGCTGTGTCTTAGAACACAACAACATGTCGACATTTTCTATGAATTAAATACATTTTTGTTGTCTTGTAACACCAGTTTTAGTGCCAAACCCTGTTTTATATACACTAAAAAAATTGGTTTTACTGGGGAATTTGGTAAAATATAACAGCCAAAAAGTCCAGTTCCTTTGTGTCTTTTTTTTTTTCCTATACCAGTTTGTGTAGATATTGTGTATTATATCGACATGAGTAACTCAAATGCCACATAGACATCTGCCATCTTTATAAAGTAACTGCAGAAATGCAATCTATTCCACACACAGAGAGGCACTGGACCATAATGGGTACAACTGTGCATAGTAATCAATGAAGAATGTTGTTTTTGGATATCTACGGAATGTTCTCTGTATAAATCTGGAGCCGTTGTGTACCAAAATAGTAGCATAACCGGTAGATATGTCCTACAGGTTATCCAGAATGCCCAGTACCTGGGGTTTTCCAGATAACTGATCTTTCCGTAATTTGGATTTTCATACCTTTAATAAATCTGGCCCTTAATGTTTAGACTTAAAGATCCAATTTCGAAGGTGTGTTATACTTTTTCTAACGCTAATAAACTCAAATTCAGTTTATGAAAAAACCCAAACGTCTAATATTCGATCGAATACAAACGACCCGAAAAGTCGAATCAAATTCAAGTTGAATGTTCCTCCTTTAGGTGGTAAATATTTGAATTAGGACAGTATCCAGGGTCGAGGTGTGACAAATCTCACATTCAAATTCGAAATTTGTGAGTTTTGACCCAAAAGAAAATTAGAAAATTAGAATTTACCATTCGAACCTTATTAAATCTGCCCCTAAATAAACCCAATAGGCTGGTTTTGCTTCCAATAAGGATTAATTATATGTTAGTTTGGATCAAGTACAAGCTACTGTTTTATTGTTACAGAGAAGAAGGAAATCATTTTTAAAAATTTGCATCTATGGGAGATTGTCTTCCCATAATTCCGAACTTTCTGGATAACAGGTTTCTGGATAACTGATCCCTTAGGGTCATGGCACACGCTCAGATTCGGGGAGATTAGTCGCCCGGTGATAGATCTCCTCTTCTTCGGGGCGATTAATCTCCCTAAACTGCCTCCCGCCGGCTAGAATATAAATCACCGGCGGGATGGCACACAGAGTACTTCGTTTTCCGAAGTCACCTGAAGTTGCCTCACAAGGAAATTTCGGGCGACTTCGGAAAATGAAGTGCTCCAAGTGCCATCCGGCTGGCAATTATTACATTCTAGCCGGCAGGAGACAGTTCAGGGAGATTAGTCACACCAAAGAAGAGGAGATTAGTCGCGCAGCGAATCTGTCTGTGTGCCCTGACCCTTACCTGTACTAATATATATAAATATATATCAGACCACTGATACACTCAGAACCAGTAGACCTTTTCTCCTCTTTGGCCCATGCCAGTTTTATATCTATAACACATTGCCTGAATGTGACAAAGGGAGAAAGCAGCAATGGTTAGAGAACAAGGGATGCGAGACGAAGTTTAGAGAAACAAAGAAAGCAAGAACGAAAGGAGAAGGGAACAAGTGGAGCCTAAAAGAAGGCAAGAAAATATCTGAGGGAGCAGATGGGACTGAAAGATTGAGAAATAAAATAAGAGGAGAGCTCAAAAAGGGAAAGTATAAAGCTCAAAAAAGGAGAACTAGCAAAACCAGAGAAGGAGAAGGTTGCAAAAGATCAAATTGGGAAGAAGCATAGGAATTGAGTGAATGAAAAAATGGAAGAATGGAAATAAAATGAAAAAGGAAAGAAAAGAGAATTAGGGGAGATGAGGACAGGCAAGTAGAAGAGACAGGGAGTAGAGGCACAAACACAAAAATTAAGATGGAGCGTGTGCACAATGCAGATACCAGTGATGAGGAAAATGAAGAAGACAAAGGGGAGTAGGCATTTTGGCGAGTAGCCCCTGATCTCAGGTGTCCTGATGGACCCCGCTGACTGTATTCGGCAGCCAGATACACACTCAGTGCTGAAACACAAAGAAATATTGACTTACACACCGTTCGCCATTAAACTAATTTTGCCTTGAACCATAAGTGATAGAACTACGTCCGTTGTGCTTTGTCTCCTCTCTCTCTCCTTTGTCTTCATTTGGCTCAAAATGTCTAAGGAGTTATATGGCCTCCAATAACATTTTAGATATCCACCAATTGTAAGTCATTTTCACGAGAATTTCACTCGGAAAAGTAGTGGAGATTACAGTTCAAGCTCTAGTGCCACTTTTCACCCTTTTAGCCAACCATCATTTGGTCCAAAATCTACAAAAGATAAGAGCCAAAGCTTGAGGAGATGCAGAAATTTTCATTCACGCTCAGCTAAATACCCACCCATGCATTTCTTTAAGGATTTACGGTCTTCCTACTGGCCTAATGTTATTCCTATGCCCAAACTTGATGTATGTTTATGGTTGCAGCCTCAACAGAGACTCGGGGTACATAAATTCCCCCCCACACACACTCAGGGCAGTGCCAGTCATCAGGGGAGGTAAGAAGCTTCATATCTGTGTGGAAATCTGTTTTGCAGCTGTCAATGTCCCTTTAATATGCTTCTAATTCAATAAACACGTTCAATTACATTACTGAAAAAGCTACACCAGACTACTTCCTCATTGCCAGGCACCAAGAGATAGCTGGGGTTACAGCTGCTGGATTTATAGGATTCCTCCTCTGGAATAAAGTCCCAACAATCTGCTTTTAAAGCCCCAGTAACACCATGAGGAGAAATATATATTTTATTTGATATATTTTTTAGTTTGTCTCTGTTCACCCAGCCTCTACAGATTAGGGTCGGACTGGTGTCTTGGGGCCCACCAGGGCTGCAAATAAAGGGCCCTCCTGGCACGTGCATTTGCAAACACACTGCAAACACGTTTCAGGGAAAAAACAAGTTCTGTTGTACTTTACACAAATTATTTGCTACTTCCTATATAACTGAATGCCCTATGGCCCTATTTCGCTAAAATGGCTGCCTCCATAGCTACGCAGCAGCTTATGTCTATAACCTATTTCTCCGTTTCTGAAGCCAACGCACAGCTTGTACCAGTGAAGGACAACATTATGTTATATGTAATTGCATAGAAACCCCTTTTAATTTTAATGGTCCTTTAAAGTGACGGTAATTTCAAGGGCAACAGTTTTTCTGAATTTTATCTTGAACGATTCACAAGGAAACCATTAATTCCATAAATATAAATTAAAAAAGGACGTACTAATTTAAGTTTGGAGAAATATCAATGTTGACCACAGGCTACGTTTATTTTAGTCGATCGGACAAGTGTAATAATCAATAAATACTGAACTAGACTATCGAATTGATTGGCCTTAGCTGAAACCTCTCCCCCACAATTAGTCTGCTGAATGGAACCATGGGTATTCTAAGGTCTCAGCCAATTAGGATCAGCATATAGAAACCATGTAAGGCTAAGGGCCCGGATTAATCTAGCATCTCAAGAGGTCCACATGCCTCAGTCTGCTGAACAACTTACCCCTGAAAATTATAATACTAACAAGCGCCTCCCATGCACCACCTCCCAGCTCCAAGCAGCAGAAACAGGTTGCTGGAAGCCAAAAACAACTTAAAATCAACGCTTGACTGTGCGTGGAAATTAAGCATGGCGGCTAATGGCTAGGTGACAGTTTTGAGCAAATATTCATTTTGCCCGTCCTTGATAAATGACCTCATATGTCTCTGAAGTGAAGGAAGAGATTAGATAAGAATATACATGTGTAAGTCTTTGGGAGAAAGGAGAATGTGCTAAAGGGTTAAATAGACTCACCATCAGTCATCTCTTATCAGTGCAATGACTCATTCCAGCCTGTAATAGGCAAACAATTGCTGTGAAGCACAATATGGATCAACCACAGAAGTACCGGCAACTTGTAGATTCCATTGATTCAACTAAGGGTGGTGTGTGTGAAACATGGCAATGTGGTCTGTAGAGCTTACACTCCAATATAAAGAGAGGCACGGGTACAATACAGGGAGCCATTGGGAGAAGGGAATCCTGCCCTGCAGAGCTTACGCTCTAATAAACAGAGGGACACAGATAGAATACAAGGGGAAGGAAGGTGTAGGAGACGGGGATACTGCCCTGCAGTGCTTACACTCTAATATACAGAGGGGCACAGACAGAATACAGGGAAAGTGAAGGAGTGGGAGAAGGGGATACTGCCCTGCAGAGCTTATACTCTAATATACAGAGGGGCACACATACAATACAGGTAGAGAGAAACATTGGGAGAAGGGGATATTGCCTTACAGAGCTTACAGTCTAATATACAGAGGGACACAGATACAATACAGGGAGAGGGAACCAATGTGAGAAGAGGATTCCTTCCCTACAGAGGGTGAGGAGGTATTATGGGGACAGTGTTGCTGGAGTTACACTTTATGTGAACTTTCTGCTAAAAGCCTTACACAATGTTTTTCTTTACCAACACTTCTCTGGAATGAGGGCAACAGTTTAAATGATTTAAATAGGATCACTGTTTCATATTAACGTTGTTTCTTTATAAATTATCTCATCACGTCTTCTCACCACAGCCCACCGCATTTAGTCAAATAAAAAGCGAAAAACGTTGTACGAGACATATTGAGAGCAAATGGGCCAATTAAAGAGGTTACATGGGGAAATATGGGGACTTGCACAATATGGAGCAAAAGTGATGTTATTTCCAATAGGAGGAGTTATAGGGAGGGTTATATGGAGCAATAGGAGGAGTTATAGGGAGGGGTTATATGGAGCAATAGGAGGAGTTATAGGGAGGGGTTGTATGGAGCAATAGGAGGAGTTATAGGGAGGGGTTATATGGAGCAATAGGAGGAGTTATAGGGAGGGTTATATGGAGCAATAGGAGGAGTTATAGGGAGGGTTATATGGAGCAATAGGAGGAGTTATAGGGAGGGTTATATGGAGCAATAGGAGGAGTTATAGGGAGGGTTGTAAGGAGCAATAGGAGGAGTTATAGGGAGGGTTATATGGAGCAATAGGAGGAGTTATAGGGAGGGTTGTAAGGAGCAATAGGAGGCCTTAGAGAAAGGGTTTTGTGGAGCAAAAGTGCCTTTGATAGTAAATAAATCTCATAGAATTAATACACGGCTATTAGGATGTAGTGGGGAAAATATATAATTCTGTGTTATTGTAATGGTATTTCTTGCTAATGCCCTGACCCGGGACCCCCTGTTTCTCCTTCCAGTTGCTGTAGAACTTCAGCTCCCAGAATTTTCAAAGAACATTAAAGGGATACTGTCATGGGAAAAAACATTTTTTCGCAAAATGAATCAGTTAATAGTGCTGCTCCAGCAGAATTTTGCGCTGAAATCCAATTCTCAAAAGAGCAAACAGATTTTTTTATATTCAATTTTGAAATCTGACATGGGGCTAGACATATTGTCAATTTCCCAGCTGCCCCAAGTCATGTGACTTGTGCTCTGATAAACTTCAGTCACTCTTTACTGCTGTACTGCAAGTTGGAGTGATATCACCCCCTCCCTTTTCCCCCAGCAGCCAAACAACAGAACAATGGGAAGGTAACCAGATAACAGCTCCCTAACACAAGATAACAGCTGCCTGGTAGATCTAAGAACAACACTCAATAGTAAAAACCCATGTCCCACTGAGACACATTCAGTTACATTGAGAAGGAAAAACAGCAGCCTGCCAGAAAGCATTTCTCTCCTAAAGTGCAGGCACAAGTCACATGACCAGGGGCAGCTGGGAAATTGACAAAATGTCTAGCCCCATGTCAGATTTCAAAATTGAATATAAAAAAATCTGTTTGCTCTTTTGAGAAATGGATTTCAGTGCAGAATTCTGCTGGAGTAGCACTATTAACTGATGCGTTTTGAAAAAAACATGTTTTCCGATGTCAGGATCCCTTTAAGTTTAGTTCCAGCTGATGGTTCTATTAGGTACATGACAATCATTTAAAGGGGTGGTTCACCTTTAAGTTAACTTTTAGTATGTTATAGAATGGCCAGTTCTAAGCAAATTTTAAATTGGTCTTCCTTATTTTATTTTTTTATCTTTCTTTTGCCTTTTTCTTCTGATTCTTTCCAGCTTTCAAATGGGGGTCACTGACCCCATCTAAAAAAAATGCTCTGTAAGGCTAAACACGTATAGTTATTGCTACTTTTTATTATTCATCTTTCTATTTCTCAGTCTCTAATTCATATGCTAGGGTAATTTGCACCCTAGCAATTTGCACCCTGAAACTGCCACCTGGAGAGCTGCTGAATAAAAAATAAAAAAAATAACTCAAAAACCACAAATAATAAAAAAAAACAATTGCATATTTTCTCAGAACACCACTCTCTACATCATATTAACAGTTAATTTAAAGGTGAACAACCCATTTAACGCCCCCCTGGATTAGCCCCCATCCCTATGAGTTTTTCAACCCAAGCCTTGTTCTGTGATGATTACCCCAGATATGGCCGATTCTCTAAGTCTGCTAATGTTCTCTCACGCTCCTGCTCTTTGTCACTATATCTTTCTCCTATAAACTCCCTCTGTCTCCCTGGCCTTCTAGTCTGTCTCTTTCTTTGGCTGGCTTGAAAATGTTTGGGGAGGGGGTTAGTTTCCAAGGTAACAGACGGTGTTACCCTGGCATGGTGTCACCCCTGGCACAAATGGCACATGGTGTGAGTCGGCTGCTGACGTGAGCAGAATCTCCTCCAGAGGGCACAGAAAGAGAGTGAGAAGCAAGTAGGATTCTCTTCTCCCAATAGTTCCCTCTCCCTATATTGTGACCATACTTTATATCAGAGTGCAAGCTCTGCAGAGCAGGATTCCATTCCCCCAATGGTGCCCTCTCCCTGTAATGTATCCTTGCCCCTCTGTATATTAGAGTGTAAGCTCTGCAGGACAGGATTCTGTCCTCCCAATGGTTCCCTCTCGCTGTATTGTATATGTATTCCTCTGTATATTATAGTGTAAGCTCTGGCAGGGCAGAATTCCATTCTCCAAAAGGTTTAAATCCCTCTATTGTATCTGCGTCCCTCTGTATATGAGAGTGTAAGCTCTGCAGGGCACAATCCCCTTCTCCCAAAGGTTCCCTATCCCTCTATAGTATCTGTGTCCCTCTGTATATTAGAATGTAAGCTTTGTAGTGAAGGAATTCCATCTCCAGATGGTTCTCACTGCCTTTTATGCATATGTCCCTCTCTATATTAGAGTGTAAGCTCTGCAGGGCAGAATTCCCTTCTCCCAATGGTTCCCTCTCCCTGTACTGTATGTGTGCCCCCTGTATATGAAAATGTAAGCTATCCAGGGTAGGATTTCTTTCTCCAAATGGTTTATAGCCCTCTATTTTATCTGTGTCCTTCTGTATATTAGAGTATAAGCTTTGCACGGCAGTATCACCCTCTCCCAATGTTTCCCTGTATTTTATGTGTGCCCTCTTATATTAGATGGTAAGCTCTGCAGGGCAGGATTCCCTTCTCCAAATGGTTTATATCCCTCTATTTTATCTGTGTGCTTCTGTTTATTAGAGTGTAAGCTCTGCAGGGCAGTATCCCCTTCTCCCAATGTTTTCCTCTCCCTGTATTGTATGTGTGCCCCTCTGTATATTAAGAGTGTAAGCTCTGCAGGGCTGGATTCCCTTCTCCCAATGTTTCCCTCTCCCTGTATTATATGTGTGCCCCTCTGTATATTACGAGTGTAAGCTCTGCAGGGCTGGATTCCCTTCTCCCAATGTTTCCCTCTCCCTGTATTGTATGTGTGCCCCTCTGTATATTAAGAGTGTAAGATATGCAGGGCAGTATCCCCTTCTCCCAATGTTTTCCTCTCCCTGTATTGTATGTGTGCCCCTCTGTATATTAAGAGTGTAAGCTCTGCAGGGCTGGATTCCCTTCTCCCAATGTTTCCCTCTCCCTGTATTGTATGTGTGCCCCTCTGTATATTAAAATGTAAGCTCTGCAGGGCAGGATTTCCTACTCCCAATAGTTCTCTGTGCCTGTATAGTATAGTTTAGACTAAATACAAAACGTTTAACAGTCGATATCTTTTCCGCCTGGACCCCCCCCCCCCTTGCAGCTACTGGGTTTGCTCTACTGTCACACCCCTGTCTGTGGCCAAATCTCAGAATGAATATGGATAATGCTGGAGAGGCTGAAGATTTGAGAAGAGCAGCTTTGGGCAGTTTCTGTTGTTATTTAGCCTACAAAGGGAGCGAAGGGAAAACAATAGTATCAGATTTGCTCCTAAATATCAGCGCACTGGGGCCTGGGTGTGTCCGGGATTAGTTTATGTAAATTCCAACATTCATGGTACAAGATAGATGGGAATAACCCCTGCGGCCAATATGTATCAGAAGCGCTCAATAAAACCTTTCCAGACGTTCGTTAATTCTCTCCTTTATGCACTTATATTCATGTTTTCTAAATGCAGGTCAGTACATGAGTAACATGGAGCAGACCTACAAAATGGTGCCGTCTGCCATCTTGCAACTAGTCAGCATGGCACTGACTGCCATCGAAGGCAAATCCCTTCTAAATATAAGGGACATCTCATATAAACCACTTGCTAGTAGCCCCACAAACATATATGGTAAAACACACACACTAACATGAGGAACACCACATACAAACTACTGTCTACCACGACCACCCACTTACCCATCATTGTGCACATATTATAGTGTCATTTCGACCTCCTTGGTGGCATCTACCCATTGTTCCAAGTGAATGTGTGATCTGGAGTAAGTGAATCACACCTAGATATCAATATGAGTAGATATGTGGTGGGCCAAAAAGCCCAATGGCCACATAGGCAGGTAGATATAATCTCAGACATTCATCAATCAATCGAAATCCAGTAATTTGTGTCTTTCCATGGGCTGGCCCTATCATTTTGGGCCCACACACTAAATAATGCTCAACCAAAATGCCTACAAACCAGCAGACTTATATAGACGCAACGATTCTTCTTGCCAAACGACCAATTTTAGGGAAGCCCGACCAATCCTTCGAAATTATCGTGCGGTTAGTGGTATTCGAACAATCGTACATTTTACGATTTTTCGGCCGACATCTGTCGGGAAATTGATCGGCCAGGTGAAAAAATCTATTCCGGTCCCAGTGCAATCTATCTACAGTATGTTTGCAGGGCCAAGCAGGCAGCTCCCCTTTGTTTTCCTGGTAAATTGGTCTTTTTAGTTGATGGTAAATTCGTACGATTGTACGATCGTTCTGAGAAGATCATGGTCTCACGATCAGGATCTGATCTTTTAAAAATCTCAACATCTATGGCCAACTTAACTTAATTAGGTGTTCTCAAGGCAAACTTCACTCCTATCATTAGTCTATCAACAGTTTATAAAAAGGAAAGTCTCCAGCACCCAGCAATATCTTAATTCAGACTTAGCAATGTCACAACCTCTCCTGGGTAGGGCTTCCCCTATGGTAAGACTTCTCCTGTGCCACCTTCTTATGTCTGACAAACTCAAGCTTTGAAGGCCACATCAGTATAAATGCCTCCATCTGGTCTGTCAACCATACAGCCCCTTGTTTCCATTAGTAACATGAGTCACCCTTAACGTTACCTTATGGAACAAGCCATGATTGCTCAACTTCTTCCATGTACCCGGCCAATTATCTGCTATGCCCATTTGACTGGTTGATAAGTTAGTGGAAAGTTAGGGCAGAAATAGACAACCATCTTTTAATGGATGTTCTGGCATCAACAGATGTCATCCTACAAGTCCACTGTAGTTTCACAGTATGATTGATATTAAAACCAGCCAGTAAACCATCACCACTACAGACAGGATTGGTAAATGACCAGGCATTTCCTCCCTTCCCAACCCTTCCCTTTAAGCCCTCCATATCTGCTACCACTTCTTGTGTGTGACTGGTACACAGTGTCCCCAGGTGTGTGCGTGGAGCACAGTGTCCCTTGGTGTGTGAGTGAAACACAGTGTCAAATGTAAAGAAAGAACAGGCTGGCACACAAAGTGAATTAAACCGGGGTCCTACCCCTGGTGTGTTTATTGGATTTTTGGGAGTGCCGTCTCCCTTAGGCTTTGTGCACCAGCGGTAATCAATTGAAGGGCCTGAGTGACCTCTCTACACTGTTGGAACACAGTGTCCCCAGGTGTGTGAGTGGAGCACAGTGACCGTCTTCTCAGGGGTGCGGGTAGGGCACAGAGTCCCCAGAGTAGGGCACAGTTTTCCTGGGTGAGTGAGAAGGACCCAGTGTCCCAGGTGTGCCACACTCATGGTGATTATCATGGCACACAATGATAAGAGATCTGCATCAGTTTCTTTGGATTTGAAGAACATAATGAATCGCCAGATGGTGCATTGCCCTAAAGCCACCACAACTGCCATCTAACCACAACTGACATTTAATACATAGATATCTCCTGAACATTCTGAAGCTATAATTATACTCCCCTGGTCTCCAGTATTCATATCTGCTGCATATTTCCGGTTGTAACATTGATTGATATATGTAAGTCTTGGAGGCCACATCAACGTAGATGTCTCCATCTGGTCTGCCAGCTTTGCAGCCAGTCATTCCATTTGTACCATCTTTAATGTTACTTTATGAAATAAGACAGCACTGGCCAAAGTCTTCCAGTTAATGGGCCAACTATCTGTTATACCCACCTGTTTGGATATGGAGCCAGTTCCTCAGAACAAAGTCAAGTTTCACCTCCATGAAGCATTAACTACATAGAGGAGATACTGGGGCAAGTTCAGCAAGGTGCTTGTAAAGGTTTTGGCCTAGGGCGGCAGGTTTTAAGAGGTCTGCACCAGAGACTGGGCAGGAGATTCAAAGAGCTGTCAAAAAAATCTCTTGCCCATCCAGTCCCTGAGAGGAATGTTGGTGTGTTGGGTGCAATGGGGTGTAGTGGCACAAGGTGATTAAGAAGGCACCCAAGCTTGGGGACTAGGGTTGCCACCTGTCTGAATTTCACCTGGAAAGCCCGGTTTTTGGAAGGGCTGGCCGGGTGAAAAGTGCCTGTCCAAATTTCCAAATTAGGAAATCCAAACAGAACATTTAAGTGAATGACAATCGCTGATCGCCACATGATCAATCCCACTCCCTTGGCCACCCTTCGCCAACTTCACCGCCCCGCCCCCTGACATCACTGCTCCGCCCCCTGAAGTCACCTGGCCTCCTCCCTGCCTGTTTTCCAACACAATAAAGATGGCAAACCTATTCAGGACATACCACCCATAAATCTGGCCTTTCTTGTAACTTGGGGCGCCTTGTAAAGTGGGTGGACATATTTCAGTTCATGGTAATTTTTTTATTCTGTGTTTTTTTCTGTTATGCGGTTTTTAGGCTGTTTGTCGATTGCTTGGGGCAGGGGTAATAACTGTAGCAGAGGGCAACACTAAAATTAAAATGCATAAGCAGTAAAGAATATAAGATTGAAATATTCAATCTGGTTAAAAAATAATAGTAATAAAGACCAACTAAAAAGTTGTTCAGAAAAGGTCTATATAATATATTTAAAGATAAGGGAAAGGTGAACTTCCCCTTAACACATGACACATATAGCAGCAGCCAGGGCCCCTTTACTAATATGGCCTGGAAGACTTCTGGCCGAGGCACAGAAAGAAACACACCCAAACTTGATGAGCGAGTTTCTTATCTGTTAGGCAATTTCATAGAATAAATGCATTGCCTTAAAGCCACAATATCACAAAATAAATAAACTAACATTTGCGCCTGAAAACTCTGTTAAAGGGGAAGTGAACTTTTGCATTCATTAGTAATATTGAAATTTAAAGGAGTACACCTTAAGGGTATGAAAAAATGCACTTGCGGCACTTCGATTTCCAAAGTTGCCCGAAGTTTACTAGTGAGAAAATACCTGTCTCAGGTAATCACCATCATCATGAGGAAGGACTGGGTTTCCAATAGTCAAAAAACTTTAATAGAAAGTCGCCAAAAGTCTGCCAAAACACTCCCTTGTAAACTACGGCTCCTCTAGGGTTGTCCCATAGACACTAGTCCCTCCCCTCAGGAGCCTGGAAAGCCAATAAATAGATGTTTATCCATGCACACAAAGCCAACTAATCACAGACAGTTCAATGCTGCTTTCTGCTGGTATCAGACAGAGTCTGCACAAATAGCCCCACACATATAATGAAGGGTTGCTGGGAGTTGTCATTTCCCTGCTTTACCACAGATGCAGAATTTTACTGCGCAGGGAAAAAAGAGATTATTTATCAACTCCAGAAAGCTATTTCTGACAAGTTTATCCCCCTGCGCAAGAGGAAAGCCATATATCAGGAACAGGCTGTGGGCTTCATCAAAATCCCAGCCCCGATAATGGATTGAAGCCGCGTAACCTTAACGCTCGCTCCCATATTTATTTGGAATCTAATATAGATCCGTTATTGGCCTGTGCTGAACCACAGCAAAGGACATGACCCGTATTAGCCGAGCAGCCATTTTTCTGTCCAAGTCCAAGTTACACACTTATGTTATGGGATAAATATGAGGCATTTTGTTGATGCGGTGAGATCTCTGTTCTCCATCAAACAGGGCCAAATTTTCAGCAGCACAGAGTATATCGTTTGCCGCAGAGATATTCATAAATTGAGTCCAAGACATGGTTCTGCCCATCTTGAGAAGAGCAAGTGAAAAGCAAACCAAGGTTGGAGGCAGCGATGTGTGTCAGGCAGAGGTTGCTGCTGTTTGTTCTATTCAACCTGCACTGGTATTACAGCCACTTCTATTACTATAACCCCATATTTATTAGTGGTTTGCTGCATGACAAACCACACCGGACACCAACTGAAGAGCTCAGGGATTAATGATAATCCAGTAGGAAAATCCAACCCGGGACTATTAGCTCCAGCAAGGAAAAATCTTCATAGAGTTTAGTGGCAGAGTCTCTGCAAATTAAAAGGACATATAATTCCATTTTCACTAAAACCAGTAAGATTGCCACCACTGTGATACCGTTGTCTGTAACAGAGTATTTTGAACCCTTAGGGCAGAGAGACACGCTCAGATTCGGGGAGATTAGTCACCCAGCGACAAATCTCCTCTTCTTCGGGGCGACTAATCTCCCTAAACTGTCTCCCTCTAGTGATTTAGATTCTAGCCGATAGGACGCAGTTCGGGGAAATCAGTCGCCCTGAAAAAGAGGAGGAGATTTGCCGCTGGGCAACTAATATCTGAGCGTGTGTCTCTGCCCTAAGGGTTCCCTTGCTGAGCCTTCTTATCTAACTTGCTCTGCTAGTCTGGCTCGCAGATGATCCCCATATAGGCCCTGTCCACATTCTGGTGGCATAGTCTTGCGTGGCACACACACGGGAAATTTCTATTCATTGAAGTCAGATGTGATGTGCAACTAAATGTTTCAGGTCACAGAAGTCACGGAGTGCACACACAGGTGTGGCATCATGAACGGGTTTTCAAACAGCAGAGCTGCACATTAACTGCAGGCATGTACTTCCCCTTTAATTTTCATAAGGCCAAAACAAGATGGAAAATTATTATCTCTGAAATTTAAAAAAAAAAGGGGGGGGGAGTGGCATTACTGGGTTTGAGATATTTGAGGATGTGCCTTAAACGCAAAGCCCATATAATTTAACACTAAGCACAAAACGCGAAAGGCTCAGTTATATTATCTCTCTGCAGGTATGAGGATAGCACTGCCACACAGCAGCTTTTTATATTCATTCCTGGACTTTGCCATGGCGGCACTGATTGCCTGGGGTTTATAATCAGGTTGATAGCTTTATGGCTGTCAAATTAAAGATTAACCCCTTCTACACCCAGGGAAATAATGTATACACACTGGCCCTGGGCAAACAACGATTCCCAAAGTCTCCTGAGTACGACTCAGTACGACTGATTATTAATAAATCCTCCAGACGGCCCCAGTATAGAAAATACAGCAAAGCTATAGGAATGTTAGGAATTTGTAGATTTCCCTATCATTTTATATCTGTCAGGACTTCAGTATAGAGCTAAGTGTTAGGGTTCTGTCATTATCTGGTATCGATACTCAGTCCCATTATACAGAGAGGGGAGATCATTATCAGGGTATAGATACTCAGTCCCATTATACAGAGAGGGAAGATCATTATCAGGTATAGATACTCAGTCCCATTATACAGAGAGGGGAGATCATTATCAGGGTATAGATACTCAGTCCCATTATACAGAGAGGGAAGATCATTATCAGGGTATAGATACTCATTACCATTATGGAGGGAGAGTGGGGAGCCATCCAGTGCATATTACAGGCAGAGCAGAGTTAATAGGATTTTCACCTCTCTCCTGTTTGCTCTGCTCCTTTGCAATGACCTGTTTTCCCTCTAATCTTTTATTTGTGCAACAAGTTAAAGGGATACTGACACCATTTCATACTTCAGCTCAGCCATACCCAGGACCTGGTAATCTGAGGATGAGACTTCTCTGCTCTGTGCTACAACAACCCAGAAGGTACTGTCCTGCCTTTTAGCATTTTAGATATAGTGACACAGACAGGAGGGAACTATGGGACATGAGTCTGTCCCTCCCACTGCAGGGTGATACAGTGACACAGACAGGAGGGAACTATGGGACATGAGTCTGTCCCTCCCACTGCAGGGTGATACAGTGACACAGACAGGAGGGAACTATGGGACATGAGTCTGTCCGTCCCACTGCAGGGTGATACAGTGACACAGACAGGAGGGAACTATGGGACAGGAGTCTGTCCCTCCCACTGCAGGGTGATACAGTGACACAGACAGGAGGGAACTATGGGACATGAGTCTGTCCCTCCCACTGCAGGGTGATACAGTGACACAGACAGGAGGGAACTATGGGACATGAGTCTGTCCCTCCCACTGCAGGGTGATACAGTGACACAGACAGGAGGGAACTATGGGACATGAGTCTGTCCCTCCCACTGCAGGGTGATACAGTGACACAGACAGGAGGGAACTATGGGACATGAGTCTGTCCCTCCCACTGCAGGGTGATACAGTGACACAGACAGGAGGGAACTATGGGACAGGAGTCTGTCCCTCCCACTGCAGGGTGATACAGTGACACAGACAGGAGGGAACTATGGGACATGAGTCTGTCCCTCCCACTGCAGGGTGATACAGTGACACAGACAGGAGGGAACTATGGGACATGAGTCTGTCCCTCCCACTGCAGGGTGATACAGTGACACAGACAGGAGGGAACTATGGGACATGAGTCTGTCCCTCCCACTGCAGGGTGATACAGTGACACAGACAGGAGGGAACTATGGGACATGAGTCTGTCCCTCCCACTGCAGGGTGCCACTTACTAACGAATTTCCTCGCAATTCTAGAAAATGACACTTTTTATTTAGCAGCGGTGCTTTCCCTTTAATAACACTACACTGAGGATATATATATATAAATATACACACAGAGAAAAAAAAGCAAGTTAATGCAGAACAGACCTGACTCTGAGCCAGCGCGACCTGAAATAACTCCAATATCACTCACACAAGTTTGTTTTGATCAAAGTACTATGGGCCTGGGATAGGGGGAGAAAGGAAGAGAGAGACAGACAAGAGAGGGAAAGAGAGGGGGAAACGGATGAAGTGGGACATAGAGAGATAAAAAAGCAGGAGGCAAAGGGTTAAGGAGGTGAGGGTAACAAAGCAAAGCTGATGCCCGTAGCACCCGCCTCACCCGCTCCCCAGCCTCAAACCCCCACAGCTACAGAGACAGGGTGTACGGGGTTGAGGAAAAGCAAGGGTTAAGTTCACACCCCCTCCCTGCCGGGCCTGTCATTTCCTGGGGCTGCCTGATGAGGTGATTGTAAAGTGGGGTTTAAATCAAGGCTTGCGCTGGCCACGGGCCCGGAGCCAAGGAAACAAGGGGAGCGAGAGAAAGAGACATTAGGAAAATGGAGATCTTAACTCCAGCACTGCTGGGAAATGCTGCTCACTCTAGCCCAGGCATGGATTACTTGCAGCCCCTCAACTAAAACTTCCAACCTGGCTGAGAATGAGTTGCAGTTCCAAAATAGAGTCTTGATCATCACAACTGTACAACTCTAATCTAACCATACTGATTTAGTAGGGTCCAGACTGGCAGCATTGTCTGTATCCCCTTTGCTCCATATAACCCTCCCTATAACTCCTCCTATTGCTCCATATAACCCTCCCTATAACTCCTCCTATTGCTCCATATAACACCTCCCTATAACTCCTCCTATTGCTCCATATAACCCCTCCCTATAACTCCTCCCATTGCTCCATATAACCCCTCCCTATAACTCCTCCTATTGCTCCATATAACCCTCCCTATAACTCCTCCTATTGCTCCATATAACCCTCCCTATAACTCCTCCTATTGCTCCATATAACCCCTCCCTATAACTCCTCCTATTGCTCCATATAACCCCTCCCTATAACTCCTCCTATTGCTCCATATAAACCCTCCCTATAACTCCTCCCATTGCTCCATACAACTCCTCCCTATAACTCATCCCATTGCTCCATACAACCCTTCCCTATAACTCCTCCCATTGCTCCATACAACCCCTCCCTATAACTCCTCCCATTGCTCCCTATAACCCACCCTATTACATCTCCTATTGCTCCATACAACCCTCCCTATAACTCCTCCCATTGCTCCATATAACCCTCCCTATAACTCCTCTATTGCTCCATATAACACTCCCTATAACACCTCCCATTGCTCCATATAACCCCTCCCTATAACTCCTCCCATTGCTCCCTATAACCCTCCCTATTACTTCTCATATTGCTCCGTACAACCCTCCCTATAACTCCTCTCATTGCTCCATATAACCCTCCCTATAACTCCTCCTATTGCTCCATATAACCCTCCCTATAACTCCTCCTATTGCTCCATATAACCCTCCCTATAACTCCTCCTATTGCTCCATATCACCCCTCCTTATAACTCCTCCTATTGCTCCATATAACCCTCCCTATAACTCCTCCTATTGCTCCATATAACCCTCCCTATAACTCATCCTATTGCTCCATATAACCCTCCCTATAACTGCTCCAATTTCTTCAGGAACTGGCAGTGAGTGTAGTGTTTGGCAGTTAGTACCAGTTAGTCTCAGGAAATACTGTAATACAAGTAACTAGCTACTATACAGTATTAGTATGTGGCAGTGAGTGGCACTTAGTGGCAGTGAGTATGTGATTAGCAGTACAAGTGAAAGAAGCAAGTGGCAGTGAGTGGGTATCTTTAACTGGCAGTCGTTTATGGTGAGTGAACGTTGCATATTGCTGTAATGCGAGGTTCCCATCTCACAGAGAGTAAGGGGCAGATTCACTAACTTCGAGTGAAGGATTCGAATGAAAAAAACTTCGAATTTCGAAGTTTTTTTTTGGTACTTCGACCATCGAATTGGTTAAATTCGTTCGAATTCGATCGAAATCGAACGATTCGAAGTAAAAATCGTTCGACTATTCAACCATTCGATAGTCGAAGTACTTACCCTTTAAAAAAAACTTCGACCCCCTACTTCGGCAGATAAAACCTACCGAAGTCAATGTTAGCCTATGGGGAAGGTCCCCATAGGCTTGCTAAGCTTTTTTTGATCGAAGGATATTCATTCGATCGTTTGATTAAAATCCTTCGAATCGTTCGATTCGAAGGATTTAATCGTTCGATCGAACGAAAAATCCTTCGATCGTTCGATCGAACATTTAGCGCTAAATCCTTCGACTTCGATATTCGAAGTCGAAGGATTTCAATTCGAGGGTCGAATTTCGAAGTATTTTTAACTTCGAAATTCGACCCTTAGTGAATCTGCCCCTAAGTGTCTGCCAGACGTGGGGACTGAAATTCTTTAGGTGGGATTCCTCAGGGGTATATTGAGATTTTTGGGCTGAAAAGTGACAGTTAAAAAGAGTGCACCCTGTGCCACCGCCTTTAGGAGGAAACTGCAGGAAGGGTGATGTTATGAAATTCTTTCCCTGAACTGGTTGTACTGGCAGATACAATGGACACATTCAAGGAAGGGTTGGCACCTTTTTTAGAAAGAGAGAAAACACAGGCCGACCAGTATGACCCGTAGCTCTATGTTACTCCAGAGACTTGGGGACCACTGGGGAGCTGTCAATAACAAACACTGCACTGTGTTATTGTGATGTTATTAAGATAAGTCCCCTAAGGACACAGCACCACTTACCAACCTATTTGAGCACCGACGAGTCCAACTGGGAATCAATAGATGAAAGACTAAGGCCTAAACCAACTAGAACAGACCTGATATTATTGTACCCAATAGGGAAGCTAAAGGGAACTGTTCCCCTCTCAGAGCTACGGCCTGACACATTCCGCTCAGAGTGTGGGAAATAGAGTCACTGACAGAGGTCCATGTCCCCTGAGGGTCCCGCTTTTTCTAATGCACTGGGGGAGCTGGTGGGACATACACATGCTAAATCCTCTATATTTTATTTATCCTTTATTTCTAAAGCACTGACGTCCCACAGTACTTTATAGAGTTTGCTCCTCATGCACATCAGTCCCTGCCCCACTGGAGCTTACAATCTAATTTTCTTCTCCCAAGACAATTTTAACCCACTGCTCCTTGCAGACAGTTCCCTTGTTGGAGTTGAACCCAGGACCCCAGCGCTGCAAACCAACAATGCTAACCACTGCCGGTACCAATATCATGAAATACTTTTCTGCTCTAAAGCATCATAGTAACATAGTAAGTAAGGTTGATAAAAGACACATGTCCATCGAGTTCAACCTTTTTTTTTTTTTATAAACTACCTATCTGCCAGTTGATCCAGAGGAAGGCAAAAAAAACCATCTGAAGCCTCTCCAATTTTGTCTCAGAGGGGAAAAAAATCCTTCCTGACTCCAAAATGGCAATCGGACTAGTCCCTGGATCAACTTGTACTATGAGCTATCTCCCATATCCCTGTATTCCCTCACTTGCTAAACACCATCCAACCCCTTCTTATACCTATCTAATGTATCAGCCTGTACCACTGATTCAGGGAGACAATTCCACATCTTCACAGCTCTCACTGTAAAAAACCCCTTCCCAATATTTAGGCGGAACCTCTTTTCTTCTAATCGGAATGGGTGACCTCGTGGAATCAGGAATATTAGCAAACTGCTGCAGCTAGGGTCAGTTTTAGGGATGGGCAGTTAAGACCGAGAAGCATAAGGGGCTATTTACAGATATCGGACCTGTTATCCAGAATGCTCGGGACCTGGAGTTTTCGAGATACGGGATCTTTCCGTAATTTGGATCCGCATACTTGTTGGTTCTTATTTATATAAGAAAAAAAAGTCAGACCAAACTAGAATCCACGATTGGAACGTATTTATTATTAAAAAAGCGTTTTAACCAGAATCACTCGATTTTTTGAGCTTTTTCACGAAAAGCCTGAATTTTTCAGATATTTTCCCGAAAAGTCAGAAATAGTCGGATTTTTGGGCTAATTTCAGCGCAGACCACAGAAACATTCAAATAGGTTAGTGACCTCCAGTGTCGGACTCGGACACCGGGGGCCCACCCAAAAACCTTAGACCAGGGGCCCACTCTCAGTACTATTAATCTTCTTCTCCTCACTTAACCTCTATTCTCCTACTCTTTATTCTTTACATACTTTAATCTATTATTCCATCTATTTAGCCTCTTTGTTCTCAAAGAAATAGGGAATGACCATGAAATAGGCCAAATGTTTAGCAGCACAAGGGCCCACAGATACCTGGGCCCACCGGGAGTTTTCCTGGTATCCCAGTGGGCCAGTCCGACACTGGCGACCTCTCCCATCAACTTATACACAACCTCAGCAAGTCTGAGATGCAGGATTTTTAGATTTGGACTTTTTCCATCCTCGGGATGTAATAAATCTCGAGAAAAAAAAAGGTTTTTTTTCCACTAAAAATTTGGATTTTATATTAAAAAACGTAAATTTTTTGAGTTTTTGGCATTCAGATTTTAATAAATAACCCCTAAAATCTACTAAAAAATGAAAATCTAATATAAACCCAATAAGGATTGTTTTGGCATCAATAAGGATTAATTATATCTTAGTTGGGACTACAGAGAAAAAGAAAACAATTTTTTAAAATTTGAATTATTTGATTAAAATGGAGTAAATGGCCTTCATGTGATTCCGGATAACGGATCCTATACCTGTTCCACTGTTATGCTCCATGTATACATCATCAATGTCCGAACTGCAGTTGATGATAATGGGGATTGTAGTGCAAAAAAAAAAACACGGTTTCAGTGTTTGGTATTATACAGAAATCTTAATTTAAAGATAATACCATATTTATTCTTAACTTATATCTGTGAAAGACTTTTAATACATTTTGTAGAAATGAAGGGAAACAGTATGAGTGATGCAACGGATCGGTTCAAACACAACAGCATTGTTTCCCTGTTCCATAACATTCAGCGTCTCTATTCTAAACTCAGCAAATACTGTATGTTTAATAGAGGAAGTTCCCCTTGAAATATTCAAACCAAAACTGTCGACTCTTTAAACGATCGTTAAACAAAGCTCCCCATATCACTAGATCACAACGGTATGACATCTTGTAAAAGGGGATATCGCATTTTTTGTACGAGGAATCATTTCTCTGCGAACTGAGAAAATGTTAAGCTGGACTGAGCAAAAAAAAAAGTTGCATTTTAAAAAAAAAAACTAAATCTGCACCAAAAAAGGGCAGCTTTCCAAACCTAGAATTTATCTACAGTATTAAAAGGGAAACTACAGGCTGAGAGTAAGTCTGCTGCTTTGGATACTCTACCTGAAAAGTGCTTGCTAATTCATTCCAATAATAAATAATAATATGAATAATAATAAAAGCATTTAAAGGCACATTAGTAGGATAAGGAAAACGGTCGGTGGCCATACTTAGGAATAAACAGAGCAGGAGCCAACGAGAAATAAGAAGCCGTGTCTATAGAAACCAACAATTACGCTTCCTTTACATACAATATTTTTTTATTGTAATACTATACAATACAGGTATGGGATCTGTTATCCAGAATGCTTGGGACCTGGGGAATTCCGCATAACAGATCTTTTTGTAATTTGGATCTTCATACCTTAGTACCTTAATTATATGTTAGTTGGGATCAAGTACAAGCTCCTGTTTTATTATTACAGAGAAAAACTAAATCCTTTCTAAAAATTCGAATTATTTAGATAAAATGGAGTCTATGGAAGATGGCCTTTCTGTAATTGGTAACTTTCTGGATAATGGATTCCATACTAGTACTAGAATAGAACTGCTTTGAGAGATATAGATATAGATAGATAAAATTTAGGTTACATTTTTAATACAAAACTTTTTCTTGAAATTGTGTGGAATATATTAATACATATTAATATGCAACACATTTTATAATATATTAAAATATTACAATTTTAAATTTTTATTGAGGCAACTTTATCTGTTATTTTCCTATTTATATTTCCAATATATTTCTTCCCTTAATTTAATTTGTGATCAGACGCAAATGAAAGAGAATGGGGATTGTTTTGGTTTTTTTTTTAAATGTAATTAAGAAATAAAATAAAAGGCTAAAATAAAAGTTTAAAATATTTACAACGAGGCCTGGTGAAACAATGGGCAGGACAGTATAAGAATAAAGGAGGCGAATGAGAAAATGAATTGAAGGTAAAGGGGAAATGACAGAGAAAGAAAGGGAAGAGAAAATCAGGACAAAGGGAGAGATAAAGGAGGCGTAAGGGATGGTCTGATGGTGAAAGGGGAAGAAGAGGAGCCAGAGAGTTTCTTAAGCAGCCAACTTGGCATGGCTTAAAAAAATAATCCCCCCATATTTCTATCCAACTCCCCAAATTAATCCTTATACCCCTCCCATGCGCCACACATCCCAGCAGCCCCCTATCTCACTTTCTTCAAATATCTCCCTCCCACCCAAAAAAAGAAGGCAAAAAATGCACAATTGAGGTTTATGAAACACAACAAAAAAAAAACAATATTCAAAGTCTGCTCCCAACCACCTTCATTCTCCCAGGACTGGGGCCCCCCAAAATAATGGGCGTCCGTCGACGAAACCTCGCGCTCTGATTGGCTGTGAAAAACCGCAGTGGACTTTTGGCAGTGGTGAACCGCAACAGATCTCAGCTGTGTCAGTCCGTCTCGCTGCCAATCCTGACGTGGTCTGGAAGCGTTTAAAAGGACTTTTGTTACCCCACCTAATTTTTCCCTTTTAAAAAAAAATCTATTTAAGATATCGGGTACCCACACCCTGTACCCAATTTCAAACTCTCCCCTAGACACTCCCCCACCCCCACTCCCCATAATTTTGTGTGGGATTTTTGTTTCCTCTGCATTTGGTTTTTGTTCTGTCTCTGGTTTTCTGCCACAAACCCCAGGCCACTGATGGAGCAGTAGCTCGGGGATGGGGGGCCTTAAAAGTAAAATGTATCTGAGCTTTGCAGAGATACAAGCCATTTGGCCTACAAGCCAACAAAAAATAATCTATGTTGGAAATAAGGAGTAAGGAAATGAAATCAGGGAGATGGGGAATAAATTCAGCCGAGGTAGAAAAAAGGGGATGCTTTCCTTAAAATGTTTAGGGGCGCTTGGAAGGTAACAGGATAAACAAAGAGCATAAGACATTGTGAAATCTTTTGGTGATCTACCTGTAACTCTCACAGTAACATTTCCAGCATGCTAACTTAGCCGAGTTGTAGTTCAGCAATAGCTGGAGAGCCGGGAGTTTGTTTGTCCCTGGAGAAACATATCCTCTCAGTACAGTGTAGTTTGAGAGCCAATACAGGAAATCAAACAGGATGGAGGGAGAGAGAGTGAGAGGGGAAAAACACAAAGAGACAAGAGGGAAGAATGGTGTGAGAGGCAGAGTGTGAGACATGACATATACAGTAATAAAGTGGAGAATAAAGTGACTGAGTTAAAGAGGAAAAAATGGAGATGAAGGAAAGAAGTGAGCTAAGAGTGTCACTAGAGAAAAAGATTCCTCTTCTGACTGCTACCCAAAGTCTACACGAGTGAGTGCCCTCGGCTGATCATACAACAGTTGTCTGAAAAATAAAGGTGGCCATAGACGCACAGATAATATCGTACAAAACCAATTTTTGTATGATATTCGGTGCGTGTATGGTGGGAAAAAGGCCAACCAATATTGGCAGAAGACTTGGATATCGGTCAACTCGTCGATCGGGTGCCTTTGAAGGCTCCCAAACATCCGCCATTGTTAGTGAATCGTAACATACAGGTAGAATTCTATTGTTTCTATATGTATATCTGACGATTCAGCTCTACCCGTGTGTATTGAAACAAACTATTTTTCTTGGAAACATCTTTTCCAAGAAAGATCGTAATTGTTACGTCTATGGCCACCTTAAAGATAGTGAGTTTGTTTCTACAGAACGAGTGAGTAGGTGAAACCAAGCAAGATAGCGCTGTAGGAGAAGCAAGTGTAAGTAAGATGGTGCGGATAAAAGAGAAGGCTCACGAGTGACCAGATGAGTAAGAAAGGAAAAAACGTGTAGGAAACTGTAGGAACAATAGTGTGAAAGTTGAAGAAGAGAATGACTGAGTAAGAAGAAAGAAGCTTAGTGATTAAGAAGAAAGTACGAGAATGACCACAGATGAAAAAGAGAAATGCTATTGTGGGAGGGAATGAATGAGTAAGATAACAAGGAAGAGAATAAAAAGCCATTGATTAAGGAAGCTACGGAGTGATTGATGTACTACAGAAGAGATTGTGATGGAGAATTAGAAAACGTCTGAGATGGAGTAAGTGAGGGGATGAGAGGAGAAAGTGTGACAGGAACAGAGTGAGAGGTTTAGAAACAAGTAAAAAGAAAAATAGAAAAAGTTAGAAAGGTAAGTTAGTAGGACACAGGGAAGAGAATGAAAAAGGAAAATCAAAATGTGAGGTAGTAAGAGTTAAGAGGAGAATGCAGGACTGAGAGTTTCAGGTCGAGAAAGAAACTGAGCGACAAAGAAAATGCATGAGAAAATCAGGTGTTGGTTGGAGAGGAAAAGTTTGTATGCTGAGACACGAGAAATGGAGAACAATAGAAAGAAAGCGCAGAATAAAACCAACACACAACAGTTTCATCTAGAACCCATATCTCTTCAGGATTTTCTAATCTAGAACATTTTGCAAAGGGTCAAGAAAAAAAAAGGAGACAATGAAAGTGCTTGGTCTCAAATTCAAATTTGAATTTAAACTAAAAAAGAAAATTTGCATCATGTCATTGTCACTATGAACACTTTTATTGTGATTGATAGTCACAAGGAAGACCATTCTGTGCAGTTACCGTCGTTTTCTAATGAAACTTACTGCAAAATCAGTTATCTGCTGCCAAATGAACAATTTTATTCCTGGATTTTACATATTAGAGCAATTTTCACTCTTATGTTTATGTCCCACTACCCTAAAGTTCCTCCTATTGGCTGGATTAACATTACAATATGATTTATAACATATATGCTCACTCTAATGAAAATTGTAACATTTAGGTTCCAACATTTTTTTTTTTTTTCTTTTTACTGAATTTAACTGTAAATTTAGAAAATGTTTTACAATCACAACCAACACACTGCAGTTTATACAGGACTCATTTAAACCTAATCATCAAACTAAAATACAGTATGGAAATCTGTATATTACAAGAGACTAGATTAATTGTGTCAATACCATCACAGAAATAAAAATAACACACAATTGGGATAAACCGTGAAATCACAAAAAAATAAAAAAATTATTTCAGATTCCCAACAACTTGGCTTTCTTTAGATGTTCCTGCAGCCTAAAGAACATTTTGTTTTAGTTTATCTAGGAGGTCTGTTTTTGGCGCAAGATTTGTAGGAGAGACTGGGCTTTTCCTCGTCAAAGCTGGCGAACATTTTTTGGTGAAAAATTGAAAAGGAAACTGTGCAAAAGCTTTAATAACTGAGCCAGAATGTTGCCATTTTTTCTGGCTGTTTAGGAAGTCACAAAATTTTGTATAAAACTGTGAAGACACTGTGCCTACTGGAAAAAATGCAAACTTTTAACTGCAGGACCCTTGACAATTCAGCAGAGAAAGTGTAAAAAATAAAGAAAGTAGAAGTCTAAATACATACAGCATTATTTACAATAATATCACAAGTAAACAAATGTTTAAAGGGCTATACCAAACAGATTTTACTGGGATCCCTCCCCAGAGGAGCTGCACTGTATATAACTGTAATAGAAAGGAACTGTATAAATACACAGATATTACTGGGATCCCTCCCCAGAGGAGCTGCACTGTGTATAACTGTAATAGAAAGGAACTGTATAAATACACAGATATTACTGGGATCCCTCCCCAGAGGAGCTGCACTGTGTATAAGTGTAATAGAAAGGAGCTGTATAAATACACAGATATTACTGGGTCCCTCCCCAGAGGAGCTGCACTGTGTATAACTGTAATAGAAAGGAACTGTATAAATACACAGATATTACTGGGATCCCTCCCCAGAGGAGCTGCACTGTGTATAAGTGTAATAGAAAGGAGCTGTATAAATACACAGATATTACTGGGTCCCTCCCCAGAGGAGCTGCACTGTGTATAACTGTAATAGAAAGGAACTGTATAAATACACAGATATTACTGGGATCCCTCCCCAGAGGAGCTGCACTGTGTATAACTGTAATAGAAAGGAGCTGTATAAATACACAGATATTACTGGATCCCTCCCCAGAGGAGCTGCACTGTGTATAACTGTAATAGAAAGGAACTGTATAAATACACAGATATTACTGGATCCCTCCCCAGAGGAGCTGCACTGTGTATAACTGTAATAGAAAGGAACTGTATAAATACACAGATATTACTGGATCCCTCCCCAGAGGAGCTGCACTGTGTATAACTGTAATAGAAAGGAGCTGTATAAATACACAGATATTACTGGATCCCTCCCCAGAGGAGCTGCACTGTGTATAACTGTAATAGAAAGGAGCCGTATAAATACACAGATATTACTGGGATCCCTCCCCAGGGGAGTCGCGCAGTGTATTAATGTAATAGGAGATAGTTTTCAACCGCAAAGTCTCCTACTACTAAGAGCTACAGTGACCAACAAAATCTTATTATAGTAAAACAGCCCAAGTGCATTATTGTCCATTTAACACTTTATAACAGTCACCCAGCTCAGCTGAGAGCACTGTTGTCCTATTCCACCCTCAGTGCCAATACCAGATAAGCTGCTGGACTTTCAAGTGGCCAGGATCCAGCTGGGCAGCGAAGAGAGACGGGCACATTATTCAAATGGTAATGACCAGAATAGCATTTAGCCCTCTTTCCTCTCAAGCAAACACACACACACACCCTGGCACTGCCAACTGTGACTGCCCACATAGCATTTAAAGTCCAGACACCGGCAGGGCTTGTGAAGAGGTTCGTTGGCACTGCTACTGCCTGTACTGCACCTGAGCTGGGTTATATGTCGCGTGAGTGTGCGTGCTTGAGCGAAGACTGGCACTGGGTAGTGTGCATGTGTATATATATATATATATATATATATATATTTATATATATATATATATATATATATATATATATATAGATAGATAGATAGATATAGATATATATATATATATATATATATATATATATATATATAAGAGTCTGTGATGGGAAGTTGGCACTGCCACTGCCCAAGCCCTTTTCCAAGAATGCTCTCTTCGCACCATGAATAATTCAGGCTTTATTCCTTCCAATTCTTCACTGGTCCTCATGTTCCCCCTTTGCCTTTATCAATAATGAATGGGCTTTTAATCAGCTTCAAAAAAGGCCCTAACTCCTCAGGGGAGCAATCCCATATTCTCTAGCACCTCAACCCTTAGCGGGTCCCACTACAGGGAAGGGGTGGCAGTAAAAGAGCAGAAAGGCAGGGCATGTGATACTATGGGTTCTCATGCATCTCTTTCTTTATGGCGGTTTAGGGATGGGGCTGTTAAGTGCAGGAAAGTGTGCATAGTAAGACAAGCAATAGCAGACGTTGTGCAGCCTCCAGCCGTAATTGTTGAGTGGATGCTGCATAGAGTAATATGATAACTGCTTTAAAGTTTCAGGTTAGATTATTAATAATTGGACCCCACACAGGGAATTTTGCCCCAGGCCCCAGCACTATTAAGAGCAGCCCTGCTGTAAGTCAAGCACATTCCTTCCATTAGCTATTGCTTTAATGCTTAGTTACCTGGCACCTGACTTTAGCTCACCCCCCCGCCTCTTTATTAATGTCACTCCCAGGCAGCGTTACCTGCAGAACTGTACACAATACAGCAGGGCATTCCTATTCCTATTCCAACCAACCCACTACCCTACCGGCCTTCCCTACGGCTGTGCTGCAATGCTTCCCCAGCTTGAACCTCACACACATTGTGCAGATTTTAATTATCATTTTGGTTATTTCTAGGGATGCACCGAAAGATCCGGATGAATACCGAACCGAATCTGAATTGCATATGCAAATTAGGGGTGGGAAGGGGAAAACATTTTTTACTTCCTTTTTTTGTGACAAAAAGTTACAAGATTTCCCTCCCGTCCCTAATTTTCATATGCAAATTAGGATTCGGATTTGGTTCGGCCGGGCGGAAGGATTCGGTCGAATCCGAATCCTGCTGAAAAGGGCCGAATCCTGGATTCGGTGCATCCCTAGTTATTTCAAGTGCAAAATCACCTATTCCCCTCCAAAGACAAATGAACAGCCCCTGGATGGTGCAATTGGGGTGCAAGTGGGCTTCCCAGCTACCTACACCATTCTCCTACCTGATGATAGTGATGGGGTGCAGCACAGCAGGGAGAGGGGTGAGTTGGCCGAGGTGTACAGCGGTGGGAGTTGTGCTATTTGTCTTTGATGTTTGGTTCTTCAGTGTACCCCAAATACCCCAACCCCACACTGGTTCTACATTTTGGGTTATAAAACATTATTCCCTAATCATGCCCCTTTACACCCAGATCACCCAAACATCTGTACAGTATAGAAACAGCAGGGAGTCCATTATCTGTTATAATCAACTTGCTGATTATAACATTCCACGTCAGGCATTTCATTCCCTGCCATTCACTGTCATGCATGTTCACAACTATATACACTTTATATACAGGCATGGGGGTCAGAGTACCAGCAAAAACCTGCGGGTTGCATGATGAAGTTTCGGGAGTGGGTATAGATGCGGGCCAGCGGTTCTCCGGGTTTGCGGGTCGGGTCACAGCCTTCTCAACAGCGAGTTTTACTCTTTTTTTCTGATCAGGCCTACTTCTAATTATGTCACTTCCAGTTTACAATGACAGCACTTCCTGTTTTACTCCTTTTTTTCTGATCACGCCTACTTCTAATGATGTCACTTCTGGTTTACAATGACAGCACTTCCTGTTTCTTGATGGTCTCGGATCGGGTTGCGGATAAGGTACTTGCGGGTCGGGTAGCAAATTGGTTCCGCGCAGGATTCTAACTCAAGGCCCCCCTTGCAGCAACAGTGTAAGGTGTTTTCTATGACCCTATTACTAACAATAGCCAAATGTTTCATTTCATGGGGTTATTATAGAGATGTATTTGAGTTATTAACTAGCTACAGGGTTTATTGTATGGCTCTGGGTTACTATATAGCTGTACTGTCTATAAAATAGCATTATACAGGCATAGCCATAGCTGTATTTTCTATAATACTGGGAACAAGTGTTATATGGCTTATTTGCAAAAAACCAGGTCCAATACCTATACTATTACGTCTCATGGTTATCATATAGCTGTGTATATATATATATATATATATATATATATATATATATATATATATATATATATATATATATACACACACACACACACAGATATGGGACCTGTTATTGATGATTCGCGGGACCTGGGGTTTTCCGGATAAGGGGTCTTTCCGTAATTTGGATCTCCATACTTTAAGGGGCAGATTTACTAAGGTTCGAATGGTAATATTTGGACATTTAAAACCACTAACTTGAATTTAAATGTGAGATTTAGCACCCTGGAAACAGTTGAAATTCGACTATTCTCCACCTAAAACCTGCCCGAGTTCATGTAGAAGTCAATAGCAGAGGTCCCTTGAACGATTTGAAGATTTTTCCCAAGTTTCGCTTTGAAAATGACGCCCCCATAGACTCCAATGGGAGAAATAAAAAATGTTGTGTGTCAAAAACACTTTGACGCGTAACAGTTGTTAACATTTTTTATTATTTAATTATAATGGAGTCTATGGAAGATGGCCTTCCCATAATTTGGAGCTTTCTGGATAATGGGTTTCCAGATAACCAATCCTACACCTGTTACCTATTGTAAAATTCTTCAATACAGAGGCATGAATTATACGGCTATAAATATATATACTGGTGCACAATTATCTGCCTCTTTGTTGCTCTATGTTGACAAGGTTATTATTGATTTTCCTGATGTCTTTACAAATGTTTAGGGCAGTTTACAAATCGCCACTTACAAATTAGGCGCAATTAACCATCGCTAGTCATTATTTCTAGAGCTAAATAAATAGGTAATGATTGTGCAGTTCATAAGGGCCGTATGTTTAAGTGGAATACGTCGGTAGAAGTCCCGGGCTATCATTATCTCTGTCTGCAAGAGATTAAATATCCCTGCATATTATTATATCTGTCCGCTGGTTGCTACATCCATTTGTTATTTTACCTTATTATTTTATCTGTAACTGTCAGCAGGTCATTCTATTGCCCCCACGTGCTAATACGCTTGTCTGCACGGCCCATCTGCTCGTAGGACCCCGTGTCCTTGCCTTACGCGGCCCATCTGAAAGACTTTTCATCATTTCTCAGTGGAAATTTGCCCACAGTAAAATCTGGAAACGCAAATATTAGGCAGCACTAGTATATATCCAAGAAAATAAAGAGTTCTTCCCCTGCATACCCTTCATTGGCTTCCACTCAGAGAGGTCCAGCACCAGATTTTGGAAAACAATGTATAGTCTGCTAGACTTTTGTTTTTTGTGGACTTTACATTTCCTGGAAATTACTTTCCACTCCCAAATTTTTACATCCTCTCTGAATTTACTCCAAATGTTAAACTGAATCAATTGTGAGAAATATCTGTACAGGTATGGGATCAGTTGTCCAGAAAGCTCCGTATTGTGGGAAGGCCCGTCTCCAATCAAATATTTAAAATTTTAAAAACTATTTATTTTTTCTGTGTAATAATAAAACAGTAGTTTGTACTTCATCCCAACTAAGATACAATTAATCCTTATTGGAAGCAAAACTTGGGGTTATTTAATGTTTAAATGATTTTCTAGTGAACATAAGGTAGGAAGATCCAAATTAAGGAAAGAACTGTTATCCGGAAAACCCCATCTAAAACCATTACAGCTTATGGGTATTTGGAGCTTTAAAAATAACATTTTAAAAATAAAAAAAAAATTGTGAGGAATTGTTTTTTTTTTCTGTGTGGGTTTGGCTACTTCTAAGTTTAAAAACAGGTAAAAGTTTGCAAGACGCTTTAACGACGATGTCATCTGTGCCGAAGATTTTCTAGAATAAGAGAAATGGCTTTTGCTGTAGGAATATACTTTTCATGAAACACTAATTTGTTAAAGTCTGAATACCAAAAACTCGAATTTTTCTAAATTTATTATACTCCAAGGATAGAAAATGTCTGAATCCGAAGATCCGGCATCTAAGACATACCCAAGTTGTATATAAGTCAATGGTAGAGGTCCCTATCCTATTTGGAAGTTTCTGTGATATGCACTGGAATTAGCCCAAAAATCCAAATATTTCAGACTTTTCGGGCAAAAATTTGAATAATTGTGGCTTTTACGATTAAATCGTGATATTTTTTTATAATAAATAAGGTCCAATCGTGGATTCTAGTTTGGTCTGACTTTTTTCATTACAATAATCAGAAAAATATGGATATGAATTTTGAAATATAAGGCCCCTAAAACTTTACTGAATTCCCTTTACTAATACAGGTATGGGATAAATTATGCAAAATACTTGGAACCTAGGGTATTCCGGATAAGGAGTTTTTCCGTAATTTGGATCACCAGACCTTAAGGCTTGTAAAGTTCAAGATACTGTTTTATTGTTACAATGAAAAGGAAATGTTTTAATAATTTAATTATATGCAAAAAATGTGCTACACTGGAGAAAACCTTCCGTAATTTAGAGCTTTCAGGACAGCGTGTTTCTGGATAACAGATCCTATACATGTATAGAATTCCAAGAACTTTGATAAATCACAGAGGAAAAAAGGTTTTTCTCCTAACCTTTCTTGGCTAAAAAGTATATTATCGGCCACCTATACGGAAATAATGTTTTTTACCAAGTGTGGCCTAAAGCAATTAGGCCAATGTCCATAAAAATTCTCATTGAAAATAAGTCAAAATCATTTATAAATGGGAGGAAGGAAATTTGTCAGAGCAAACATGCGTTAAAAATGGATTTAGATTAAAATGGACATTTTTAGTAATGAGCGAAATTTTTCGGCAAGTTTCACTGCAAAAATGACACCCATAGACTCTAATGGGTGGAAAAAAATTGTTGCGCTTCAAAAATTGCATTTCAACAAATTTTTGCAAATTTTCGGCAAAGCAATCCAGGTCAGATTCGCCCATCACTAGAAATGTTATTTAAAAATTTGAGAAGGAGGTACAATCCTGAGATATTCTCCAGCTTTTAGAGATTTATAAATAAGACACTATCTTAAGTGTTTGATTTCATATTTTTGGCCACCATTTTTGCACAATTGCCAATATATGCAAATGGTTAATTTGGGCAAAAAATGTTTAAAAACAAAAAAAGCACCGGTTCAGTTTTCTAGAAACATCCTGGGAACCCTATTATGTGTAAAATTCTTGCCAAAATAGAAGTTTTGTTACATTTTTTTTACAAAATTGTCAATGTATGCAATTGTTTGGGAAAATAATTCATACGTATTTAAAAAAAAAAAACCCCAGCACCAACTCACTATTCCAGAAACAACCTGGGAACCCTATTTTCTTTAAGAAATCCTTGCCAAAATAGATGTTTTATAACTTCTGGAAAAGCCAGATATTCTCTGTCCTATATATAAGGGCTTGATTTTAGGTTTGTATTAAAAAAAATCAACCAATAAATTTTCTGTAAATACATTGGGAATTTTTTTTTTCAAAAACATCAAATATGGTACCAAAAAAAGTGAAACCAAACCTTCCAAGGAAGATAAACAACAAAGCCCCATCCCCAAACTTCATTTTTCTACAAATGTCTCAGCCTCTTCGAGATTTTTTTTCGTAATTCTGCCATTCTGTGCATGGCACCTAATGGGTTAAACACGATTAGAAGAGCGATTATAGGTGTAGATACAACGATGTGTACAGTTTACATTTGTGGCTTTGCTTATAGGGAAATTTCAGGGTAACCCAATCCGATAAAACAGTGGAGAATTTGGGACCAATTTGGATCTGAGGAGGAACATATAGCTATTGGGCCTGTAAAAGATTTTTCAACCAATTTTTGTTATTCATTTGTAATTATTTCTCCTGTGTATAAAAAAAAGCACTCCAGTTGCTAGGGCCTCTAAACCTGGTTACCAAAATTAAAACTGTTACTTTCTTAAGAAAAGAAAACACAGAAAAAATGAACTTCTGCTGCAAATCGACATCACTGGTTAAAGTCCGAAAAGTTAACTTTGCCGTAAACTTTGTAAAAGTGCGGGTCTGGCGGCTGTCACCACGGCTGCGGTGGAAGTGGGGTTAAATGTGGTGTTTTCATTTCGTACGCCGTGTCTGCTCATTATTGCAATATAAACCAAACCCAAGTTAGAATCACATGATAAGGTAATGCAAGGTCAGAACGCAGCGGAGGACCCAGTCCAAGCACACCCAGACGGAGACAGGGGGAGAGGGAGCAGTGAAAAAAAAAAGGGTGAAACCGTTATGTGGTGAAGGAGGAGGGAGAGCAGAGAGAGAGGCGGGGGCCACAGAGAGAGAAAACGTTGGGGGGGGGGGAATAGGGAAACAGAGAATGGGAAGACTTGGAGGAGGAGGAGAAATATGGATTTCCTTCCAAATACTTTTTACTCATAAGAAGGTTTAGGGAAAGAAAACACACATTTAGAGAAATGTTAACACCTCCAAACTATGTTCATACACGACCCGAGGGCCACTGATAATAAACATGCGTGCACTGCCCTGTACAGTCGTACTGAGTATCTATGCAATGTAATAATGCCCCGTACAGTCATACTGAGTATCTATGCAATGTAATAATGCCCCGTACAGTCATACTGAGTATCTATACAATGTAATAATGCCCCGTACAGTCATACTGAGTATCTATACAATGTAATAATGCCCTGTACAGTCGTACTGAGTATTTCTACAATGTAATAATGCCCTGTACAGTCGTACTGAGTATTTCTAGAATGTAATAATGACCTGTACAGTCGTACTATTTCTACAATGTAATAATGCCCCGTACAGTCGTACTGAGTATCTATACAATGTAATAATGCTCCGTACAGTCATACTGAGTATCTATACAATGTAATAATGCCCCGTACAGTCGTACTGAGTATTTCTGCAATGTAATAATGAACTGTACAGTCGTACTGAGTATTTCTACAATGTAATAATGACCTGTACAGTCGTACTGATTATCTATACAATGTAACAATGCCCCGTATAGTCATACTGAGTATCTATACAATGTAATAGTGACCTGCTGCCCTGTACAGTCATACTGAGTATCTATACAATGTAATAATGCCCCGTATAGTCATACTGAGTATCTATACAATGTAATAATGCCCTGTACAGTCATACTGAGTATCTATATAATGTAATAATGCCCCGTACAGTCATACCGAGTATCTATACAATGTAATAATGCCCCGTATGGTCAAACTGAGTATCTATATAATGTAATAATGCCCTGTACAGTCATACTGAGTATCTATACAATGTAATAATGCCCAGTAGAGTCATACTGAGTATATATGCAATGTAATAATGACCTGCTGCCCTGTACAGTCATACTGAGTATCTACACAATGTAATAATGCCCCGTATAGTCATACTGAGTATCTATACAATGTAATAATGCGTTGTATAGTCATACTGAGTATCTATACAATGTAATAATGCCCTGTACAGTCATACTGAATAGCTATATAATGTAATAATGCCCCATACAGTCATAACGAGTATCTATACAATGTAATAATGCCTGTACAGTCATACTGAGTATCTATACCAGTGATCCCCAACCAGTAGCTCGCGAGCAACATATTGCTCACCAACCCTTTGGATGCTGCTCCCAGTGGCTCCAAAGCAAGTGTTTATTTTTGAATTTTGGGTTTGGAGGCAAGTTTTAGTTGCATAAAAACCAGGTGTACTGTGAAACAGAGCCTCCTGTAGGCTTCCAATCCACATAGGGGCTACCAATAGCCAATCACAGCCCATAACTGCAACTTTCAGGAGTTTTTTACATGCTTGTGTTGCTCTCCAGCTTATTTTAAATTTGAATGTGGCTCTCGGGTAAAAAAGGTTGGGGATCCCTGATCTATACAATGTAATAATGCCTCGTATAGTCATACTGAGTATCTATACAATGTAATAATGCCCTGTACAGTCATACTGAGTATCTATACAATGTAATAACGCCCAGTATGGTCATACTGAGTATCTATACAACGTAATAATGTCCTGTACAGTCATACTGAGTATCTATACAATGTAATAATGCCCTATACAGTGATAGTGAGTATCTATACAATGTAATAATGCCTGTACAGTCATACTGAGTATCTATACAATGTAATAATGCCTCGTATAGTCATACTGAGTATCTATACAATGTAATAATGACCTGCTGGCCTATACAGTCATACTGAGTATCTATACAACGTAATAATGCCCCGTATAGTCATACTGAGTATCTATACAATGCAATAATGCCCTGTACAGTTATACTGAGTATCTATACAATGTAATAATGCCTTGTACAGTTATACTGAATATCTATACAATGTAATAATGCCCTGTACAGTTATACTGAGTATCTATACAATGTAATAATGCCTTGTACAGTCATACTGAGTATCTATACAATGTAATAATGACCTGCTGCCCTGTACAGTCATACTGAGTATCTATACAATGTAATAATGCCCTATACAGTGATAGTGAGTATCTATACAATGTAATAATGCCTGTACAGTCATACTGAGTATCTATACAATGTAATAATGCCTCGTATAGTCATACTGAGTATCTATACAATGTAATAATGACCTGCTGGCCTATACAGTCATACTGAGTATCTATACAACGTAATAATGCCCCGTATAGTCATACTGAGTATCTATACAATGCAATAATGCCCTGTACAGTTATACTGAGTATCTATACAATGTAATAATGCCCCGTACAGTCATACTGAGTATCTATACAATGTAATAATGACCTGCTGCCCTGTACAGTTATACTGAGTATCTGCGAATATGATTTGCTGCCGAATGACATTATCAGCACACCAGTAATGATGGCAGAGCACTATACAATGTATATAATGGTACATTGGGGGCGAATTAGTATTTAATTAAAATGCCATTTTCGAGGCACAGAGTCCTCAACATAGTGTTTAATCCCCAGGCAAACTGATCAAAGAATCTACAGTTGCTTGATAAATAAAAGGCACGATGGTGATATAGAGGGATTACTTTAATATCAGCAGTCTCTATTTTCCCCCCTCTACGGAGATAGTCAGGGACATCTCTGTTGGTGGCCGGACTTCCGGCACTTTAAATAGCAAATGCCACAGAGAAGCCTCACTAACTGACAGACAAACTGACATTCACCACTTAGGGAACTGGATGCCCCCTTTAGGGTATTCCCTAAAAGCAACCACCTGCCTATTGGTAATGAGTAGCAACAGCTTGCACCCGAGTGCTGCCCTCTATATTAGAAATGGCCAAGCTAGTTTCAATCATCTCATTACTCTCATTGTGGGAGATTAAAAGGACCAATAGGAACAGTTATGTGGAGGGATGATATGGAGCAATAGGAGGAGTTATAGGGAGGGCTATATGGAGCAATAGGAGGAGTTATACGGCAGGGCTATATGGAGCAATAGGAGGAGTTATAGGGAGGGTTATATGGAGCAATAGGAGGAGTTATAGGGAGGGTTATATGGAGCAATAGGAGGAGTTATAGGGAGGAGTTATATGGAGCAATAGGAGGAGTTATAGGGAGGGTTATATGGAGCAATAGGAGGAGTTATAGGGAGGGTTATCAGGGCCGGATTTACATAGTGGGAACCCATAGGCCTGCTGCCATTCGTCGCCCCTGTCCCCTTCCCTTTATTCATGCAAATTTTCATCATCTGGACTGGAGCTTTGGGGATTGGTGCACGGGAAATTTTAAAAATGATTGTATCTCCAGTGCATCCCCAGTGTTTTTGTGGGTGTGGTTAGGCAGCATGCCGCCCCCTAAAAACCTGCCACCCTAGGCCCGGGCCTAGGTGGCCTTTCCACAAATCCAGGCCTGAGGGTTATAGGGAGAAATAGGAGGTGTCATAGGGAGGGTTATTTGGAGCAATAGGAGTTATAGGGAGGGGTTATATGGAACAATAGGAGGAGTTATAGGGAGGATTATATGGAGCAATAGGAGGAGTAATAGGGAGGGTTATATGGAGCAATTGAAGGAGTTATAGGAAGGATTATATGGAGCAATAGGAGGAGTTATAGGGAGGGGTTATATGGAGCAATAGGAGGAGTTATAGGGAGGGTTATATGGAGCAATAGGAGAAGTTATAGGGAGGGTTATATGGAGCAATAGGAGGAGTTATAGGGAGGGTTATATGGAGCAATAGGAGGAGTTATAGGGAGGGGTTATATGGAGCAATAGGAGGAGTTATAGGGAGGGTTATATGGAGCAATAGGAGGAGTTATAGGGAGGGTTATATGGAGCAATAGGAGTAAAAAGCGGAATTATACAGGGAATAATGCACCTGATTGTAAAATATATAGTGAAATATATAGTCTTCCTGATGACGGCTTTGATGTAGGGGATAAAATAATAAAATCACTTCTCATTTTTCACAAGACAGTGTTTCCGTATGTTTTTTAGTGCAGCAGAACAGGACTTTGTTTATATATATAAATATGTATAGAGACAGTCTATACATAGCAATATGAGGAGTTATACACGTTTATGTCTTCGGACTGATTTTGCTGCACTTTTAGTAGTTTTCACAGGCAAAGAAAGAAAAACAAAATAGCCGAGGAGCCCAGAAGCAGCAGCAGGTTTGGAGAAACACTGAATAAACACTAAAAACAGATTTTGCAAGACAATGATATTATTTAGCAATTTGTCTTTTTTTTTTTTTTTTAAAGCATCTTAGTCCTGAGCATCACTGCACTTCAGCAAATAAATAAAAGCAGCCTCTCTGAGTTGCACTTCCCTTAGGGCGCAAGCAATAAACCTACAGAAAAACACACTGAATACCAAATTATATATTGGACACAACTGCATTAAAAGTGTGTTAAGTATCTAATCCAGGGGTAGGAAACCCGCGGCTGCGGAGCCTCGTGCGGCTCTTCATCCTGCTTGCTGCGGCTCGGTCTTGCGGCTTTGCCTATCATGTCATCTATACAGCCTTCACACCTGCTGGCGGATTCTTGAGTGTATGACCGCGGTAAGCTAACGGCGGTAAGCCGCCAGCAGGTGCGAGGGCTGTATAGATGTCCCAAGAGTGACAGATGAGAACACTAGCATTTAATAGGGCAATTCAGTGTTTAATTTATTTCAAATTTATTTCAGAGTAGGCCTACACATACACACTGCACTTCAGTGTGTTGTATTCTATTGTTGTAACAGTTACAATTAAAAAAAGGTTAAAACTTTTAAAAGTTTATAAGCTGTGTTATGTTTTGTGGCTCCAGACAATTTTTCTTTCGTGGAAGAGGGGGCAAAATGGCTCTTTTAATAGCAAAGGTTGCTAACCCCTGATCAAACAGAACCATAGGTTATTGTTTAAGATTCTTAAAAATGTATATATAGAGAGAGAGAGACAGAGAGAGAGAGAGGCAAAAATTCACTGTCTAAAATATTCTCCTTCTAGATATACATGCATATATAGCTCTTTATAGCTACAGTCGAAATTGCAGGAGGCTCCAAGTTTTAGTCCATTCAAACTATCATTAATATAATTTTATATACAGGGGGAGGGGGATCCTTTATCCGGAAACCCGGTATCCAGAAAGATTTTATCCAAATAATCCAAATTTTTACAAAATGATTTCCTTTATTTCTGTAATAATAAAAAAGTAGCTTTTACTTGATCTCAGCTAAGATATAACTGATCCTTATTGGAGGCAAAACCAGTAATAGAGTAATAGAGAGACCGAGAGAGAAAGAGAGACGAGAGAGAGAGAGAGAGAGAGAGAGAGAGAGAGAGAGAGAGAGAAAGAGAGAGAGAGAGAGAGAGAGAGAGAGAGAAAGAGAGAGAGAGAGAGAGAGAGAGAAAGAGAGAAAGAGAGAGAGAGAGAGAGGGAGAGAGAGGAAGAGAGAGGAAGAGAGAGAGATATCAGCATGAAGAACACAGAGCACTCATGGGATTCAATTTATGGTATGTGCAGAAATTTAATGGTGTAAGTGGATGTTTTGGTCCTACACAGAGGAGCTTTATCAAGTCATCAAAGTTCCTCTGTGTAGGACAGAAACTCAGACTTACACCATAAAATTTCTGCACATAAATTGAATCTCATGAGTGCTCTGTGTTCTTCATGCTGATATTACTTACTGGGTGAGTCACTGCCCTTCAGACGCTCTATAGAGATAGATAGATAGATAGATAGATAGATAGATAGATAGATAGATAGACAGACAGACAGACAGACAGATGATAGATAGATAGATAGATAGATAGATAGATAGATAGATAGATAGATAGATAGATAGATAGATAGATTTAGAATTATGCATATGCGAAAATACTGAAATATTTGTAAACTGAGAGAGCAAAGTTTATAAATAGTATGGGATTAGTATATAAATAGTACTTTATTTATATTGATAAAGACACATATATGCAATCTCTCTCTCACTATATATATAGAATCCATAATTCCAGCGCACTCCGTACAAAAATTGCAGGACCCAGGTAATACCTTAAGAGGCTGTGTTATCAATCAATCGAAGGAATCAGGTGCACACCGGGATTTAAATAGTTAAAAAATTCAGCATTTCTGTCTTCATCTGCAAAATATTTGTTGCTATACTGTTATCGCTTGTTTAACATGAAAATCTTATTAAATATTTTCAAAAATAAAATAAATAGTTAAAAAAATGTCCACATTTTGTTTAAATACTTTTAAAAAAACAGAACTGGTCATATATATACACACACACAGTATGGGATCGATAATCCGGAACCCATTTTCCAGAGAGCTCCAAATTACGGAAAGGCCATCTCCCATAGACTTCATTTTATCCAAATAATCCAAATAATCCAAATTTTAAAAATGTTTTCCTTTTTCTGTGTAATAATAAAACAGTAGCTTGGACTTGATCCCAACTAAGATATAATTAATCCTTATTGGAAGCAAAACCTGCCTATTGGGTTTATTTAATGTTTATATGATTTTCTAGTGGTAGCTGTCTCTGCCTATCATCTATAGATCTATTTGTTTATCACCAATATATCTGTCCTGTATAACGGAAAGATTCGTTATCCGGAAAACCCCGGGACCTGAGCATTCTGAATCACAGGTCTCAGACATATACACACACATATACAGGCTGTATTACATACCGGTATATGCAACATGAACCTGTGACTATACCTGCCACACACACATTAAATATTGTAAATGGCCCAGCTGTGAAATGAGGGGTAAGAAAGGGAATTAAGGGGTATCTATAGGAGATGGAGGTTAATAAAGGGGGGCAGGCAGAGGCTAATGATCCTACCAAATGTCACAGAACGTCACTGGGATTATTATGTATAATATATATATTTACAGATACAGTGAGTTTTCAGTCTGAAACCCAGATGTCCCTTCTGGGATCAGTTTACAAAACAATCGCTACATAAAACATTTTTTACATAAATATCTCTTAATACAAAATACTTATAATTTTGGTGCCATTTAGGAGCATGTGTTTATGACACTGTGAGCTGCAGTTCATCTATGCAGGGTACAATGGGGTCTCGGGATTAGATGACTGTACTTTACAGTGCTGCTGCAAAGTGCCGAGGGCCCAGGGAACAAGATGTAGGTCTGGCCTATGGGTGAGAGCGGCTTGTTAAAGTGGGCATGTGGAGGGGCACCGGGAAAGAGAAAGTTGGGCACAGAGGAGAGATTATAGGGACCCTGGGAAATGGATTGTATACATAGGGGAGAGAGAATTGCATTAATCACATTTATAGGGGAAATTAAAGGAGACTTGTGCAGGGGGCACAGTACAACGGGAGCAGGTAATGGCAGGTGGCACCTAAGCTTCAGTGGGTAAAGATGAAAGAGACAGAAAGAGGGTTTTGAAGGGACGTTGCAATTAGGGAGTGTAAGTAAAGTAAATGAAGGTCTAGGTTACATAGGCAGGTGCAATTAGGGGCTGTAGCATAAGCTACCGTAAGTGAATAAAGGCATAAGTGGGGTTATGGGGGCATTTATGGTGTGTGAGTTATATGGAGTATAGAGGACGGGGGGAGAAGTTTGGGAGCACAAGCAAAGTTGCCAAAGGGAGAAAAATAAAAATAAAAGCTGGGACATGGATAAGACAGTAAGGGTTAAATCATGTTAACTAAAGAAGAAGTGGTGCTGGGGGTCTGCATATAAAAAATGAATAACGGTGACGGGTGCTGCTTGGGCAGTTATGGAATTGAAGTAAAGTTGAAGGGAGGCAAGCAGTGTATGTATGTATGTATATGTATGTATGTATGTATGTATATGTATCTATGTATAATATATATATGTATGTATGTATGTATGTATGTATATATATGTATAATATATGTATGTATGTATGTTTGTATGTATGTATGTATGGGGTAACTAAATAAAGGGACATTTAAATGTACTGTAAGTTGGTAGGTAAATCAAAAGTAAAAGTGAAGCTAAAATTTTATTGAAGGGGACAAAGAGGGACAAGCAGTGCCTTGCAAGGCAATCAAGGGGAGTGTAAATAATGTTTAAACAGGGAGCTATGGGGATATAAGGGAAGAGGTTGAGGGGTGTATGGAGAATATAAAGTATGGGGTTATTTCAGAGGCAGGTGAGGTGTACATTGAATTGGAAGGTATATGAGTGAAGTTGGGGGCAGATAGGGGAGTAAGTTGAACTGGGCAGTGTGGGAGTGGGGCAGTTCTGCGGGTAAGTTCAATTTTGGAAGGTATAGGAGAGGGGTCAGGGAGCAGTTATGGGGTGTGAGGGGAGGGGACAGGGATTATTTGGGGGGAGAGTGAGTAAAGTTTCAGTGATATATTAAGGGTAGGCAGATGAAAGTGAAGTTGGGGGGCACAAGGACGTACATAAGAGGGGGACACACAGCAAAGGCCCCTCCCCCGGTACCTGTGTCAGGCAGTAGGGCGAGTACATGTCTCGGGCTCCCCGGGGGTCTCCTGGTGTATCGGGCTGTCTCGTGTAGCCTAGGACTGTCTCATGACGCGCGGGGGTCTCTGTGTAATGTCTCAGTAGGCGGTTGGTCTGTATCCCGGTGTCTCCCCACGGCCACGCGTCTCCCTCCCGCCGCTCCGGGCAAGTCCAACTCTCCAGCCGCCCCTCCGCTCCTCCTTCCTCACAGGGATCCGACAGTCTCTCCGCTTGGCTCCCCGGGCTCACTCGCTCGGCTCTGCAAGGCAAAGTTAGGAGAAAGTTTTGGAACTGAATTTAAGGAAAAAAAAAAAAAAAAAAAAGAGGCAGCGGAGGGAGATTGTGCCGAGACAGTCGCACTGAGCGAGAGACGGAAAAGAGACCGCTGGGCTTGAGACTGAGAGTCTGGAGATGGGGAGGCGCAGAGTGAGTGCAAGAGACAGACCAGAGAGACTACTGAGACCCATAGTAACAACCAGCAGCTTGTGCCTCCCCCAACCCTGTCTCCCCTCTCTCCCCCTCATAGACTGTCTCCCCTGATACTGCCCCCTGCACTCTATGTGACACATTTACCCCCAGCTCTTTCCCTGTACCCCCATATTATTACTCTCTAGCCTCCCCCTGATACGGATCTCTACTGATGCCCCCAGTGCTGCTACAGTCTCTCCTAGTAACCCCCAACCCACTACTTCAATCAGTAGGATGTGCCACTAGTTTATAACAAACTTACAGATTGAGGCAACACCCTGCTATAGTTCCAGGGGTACCCAGGGTACATATAAGCACTCACCCCAAATCTCCCCCTAACTGACCTTCAGACTGGGCCCCCTTAGCTCATAACAAGGTTACAGATATATAGAAACATTGGGGTAACAGTCACCCTGCTATAGTTCCAGGGGTACCCAGGGTACAAATAAGCACTCACCCCAAATCTCCCCCTAACTGACCTTCAGACTGGGCCCCCTTAGCTCATAACAAGGTTACAGATATATAGAAACATTGGGGTAACAGTCACCCTGCTATAGTTCCAGGGGTACCCAGGGTACAAATAAGTACTCACCCCAAATCTCCCCCTAACTGACCTTCAGACTGGGCCCCCTTAGCTCATAACAAGGTTACAGATATATAGAAACATTGGGGTGTCACCCTGCTATAGTTCCAGGGGTACCCAGGGTACAAATAAACACTCACCCCAAATCTCACCCTAACTGACCTTCAGACTGGGCCCCCTTAGCTCATATCAAGGTTACAGATATGAGAGTATAGAAACATTGGGGTAACAGTCACCCTGCTATAGTTCCAGGGGTACCCACATCTCCTCCTATATAACTCCTGCTATTGCTCCAAATAACCCTCCTTATAACTCCTCCTATTGCTCCATATAACCCCTCGCTATAACTCCTCCTATTATTCCATATAACCCTCCCTATAACTCCTCCTATTGCTCCATATAACCCTCCCTATAACTCCTCCTATTGCTCCATATAACCCTCCCTATAACTCCTCCTATTGCTCCATATAACCCCTCCCTATAACTCCTCCTATTGCTCCATATAACCCTCCCTATAACTCCTCCTATTGCTCCATATAACCCTCCCTATAACTCCTCCTATTGCTCCATATAACCCTCCCTATAACTCCTCCTATTGCTCCATATAACCCCTCCCTATAACTCCTCCTATTGCTCCATATAACCCTCCCTGTAACTCCTCCTATTGCTACATATAACCCCTCCCTATAACTCCTCCTATTGCTCCATATAACCCTCCCTATAACTCCTCCTATTGCTCCATATAACCCTCCCTATAACTCCTCCTATTGCTCCATATAACCCTCCCTATAACTCCTCCTATTGCTCCATATAACCCTCCCTATAACTCCCCCTATTGCTCCATATAACCCTCCCTATAACTCAGCACAAGAGAGTCATTCAGTGCACCTGCCCCATAGAGAATCCCTGTCCCAGACACACAGTGACCTCTCCCCCAGACTTTGCCATTAACATGCATGAAATGTACAACAGACAAGGCTACAATCTCACTGAACTCCTTTCCTCCCTGTGACCCCACTTTCCCCTTTGGCAGCTTTCCCCACCTTGTGAATGTTTTTCTTTACATTAGTTATTCATTGAATGGGCCTGTGTGTGTAAAGGGTTAAACATGTCCACAAAAAAATTATTTTTTTTATATTGTAAATTGATCCATTGCAGCTGGTGCGCAGGCGGGGGGAGCATACCTACACCGAATTGAATGTCAGCTTGTTACATTATCCAGGGGTGTTAAACCTGTGCTCCTCCAGCTGTTCTTCAGCTGCATCCCTTCCCTTCAATGTTATAAGGTATAAGGGGATGATGGGAATTGTAGTTCAGTAACATCTGGAGAGTCACATTTTCAACATCCCTTGAAAAACCTTTGTGGGACATTATCTTTGGCGGCAAACATACTTTTTATCAACTTGCAAAGGGAAAGGTAATGAAATTGTTCTCCATTGTAAGCAGCAGTCCTGTCCTGCTTTATGGCAGCTGAGATTCTAGCTATCTGTATAACAGAACATTCTGTCCCAGTGGCTGCACAGATCCTATCTGATCCCCATTGTAAGCAGCAGTCCTGTCCTGCTTTATGGCAGCTGAGATTCTAGCTATCTGTATAACAGAACATTCTGTCCCAGTGGCTGCACAGATCCTATCTGATCCCCATTGTAAGCAGCAGTCCTGTCCTGCTTTATGGCAGCTGAGATTTTAGCTATCTGTATAACAATTCTGTCCCAGTGGCACAGATTTTGGTTTAGTTCTCCTTTAATCAAACATGCATAAAACATGTAAAATAAATATTTTATAAGGGGGAATTTAGGGTAGGTACCTGTCCCCTTAACTGACCTAGACCTGTGATTTCAGATGCTCCTGATGAATAGCAACAGTAGCACACAGAGATAATGCCGGGCCTTGTGTTCATTACAGAGACAGGTAGATGATAGATGTGGGATCATTCTGCACTGCCACTAACTACGGCTTCCTCCTGGTGATTAAGAGTCCAGATCTGATTTTGGCTGGGACTTGGTTTTCCTTTCACACATAGTGATCAGAGGGAGGGGGCGTGCACGAGTGGGGGACAAGTCTTGTCAAAATAAACACAAATACAGACGCTCTGAGGAGAGTGAGCAGTGAGATGTGGCAGAGACGTGACTCAGTACCACTATACAGGGCGGCATGTTTCTTTGTGGCCTGAAGATACTCTGTATTATTATACATTCATGCAGTACAGTTATAATTTCACTCAAACCATCAGTATCCAACCAAGGGAGAGTTAAAGGAGAACTAAAGCGTAACTAAAGAAGTAGCTAGAAATGTTTTAGATGATGTTTTGTGCTTCTGTACCAGCCCAAGGCAACCACAGCCCTTTAGCAGTAAAGATCTGTGTCGCCAAAGATGCCCCAGTAGCTCCCCATCTTCTTTTCTGCTGATTCGCTGCACATGCTCTGTGCTGCTGTCACTTACTGAGCAATATACAGTATATTCTGATAACCCCTAAGCTTAGCTTCTCAGCAGCAGCCCAGAGCCCACTGAGCATGTACAGTGCCACTGACACACAAAGATACTTAACAAGATTAGAAGATGGTGAGCTGCTGGGGACAAATTTGAAGGCCTGGGTCATGGTTATAGGGCTGCTGAATCTCTAGCACAGTAAGTTCTGTGTATGAAATACAACATTTCTACCCATATCCATTTTTAGGCTGGATATTGTGGCTGGTGAGGGTCAGGTATCATGGGCTTTTACCACACCCCTTGAGGCCTTTACTCCAATCTGTTCTGATTAACAACTTCTTGGGATATTATTTGTGGGGCTCCTATCTCTTGGATGGTCCCTAAAAGTAATATGGCCCAAGAGAACAACACTAAACACTCAGGAAAACAAATCAGTGACTCCCTTGCAGAAACCACAAAGGGCAATTATTTACTGGAATCAGAAATTGATGGCCTCTTCAAACATAACCAGTTTCCAGCTATGACCTATGTGTCTTTATATAGTTCTGTATACTCTATATTAGTATGGCGAGTACAGAAGCAGTTTATATGAGGGGGAGGAGTTATCTGTAGGAGGAATAACTGTATGGGGAGGAGTTATCAGTAGGAGGGTTAAGAACAGTATGGGGAGGAGTTATTAGCAGGAGGAATATCTGTATGGGGAGGAGATATCAGTAGGAGGGATAAGAACTGTATGGGGAGGAGTTATCAGTAGGAGGAATAGCTGTATGGGGAGGAGTTATCAGTAGGAGGGATAAGTACTGTATGGGGAGGCGTTATCAGTAGGAGGAATAACTGTATGGCTAGGAGTTATCAGTAGGAGGGATAAGAACTGTATGGGGAGGAGTTATCAGTAGGAGGAATATCTGTATGGGGAGGAGTTATCAGTAGGAGGGATAAGTACTGTATGGGGAGGAGTTATCAGTAGGAGGAATAACTGTATGGGGAGGAGTTATCAGTAGGAGGGATACGTACTGTATGGGGAAGAGTTATCAGTAGGAGGGATAAGTACTGTATGGGGAGGAGTTATCAGTAGGAGGGATAACAACAGTATGGGGAGGAGTTATCAGTGGGAGGGATAACCATATGGGGAGGAGTTATCAGTAGGAGTGATACGTTCTTTATGGGAACTAGTTATCTGTAGGAGAGATAAGAATTGTATATGTATAAACCCTCCCTATAACTCCTCCTATTACTCCATGTAACCTCTCCCCATAACTCCTCCTGTTGCTCCCTATAAATCATCCTATTGCTCCATATAACCCTCCCTATAACTCCTCCTTTTGCTCCACATAACCCCTCCCTATAACTCCTCCTATTGTTCCATATAGCCACTCCCTATAACTCCTCCTATTGCTCCATATAACCCCTCCCTATAACTCCTCCTATTGCTCCATATAACCCCTCCCTATAACTCCTCCTATTGCTCTATATAGCCACTCCCTATAACTCTCCTATTGCTCCATATAACCCTCCCTATAAATCATCCTATTGCTCCATATAACCCTCCCTATAACTCCTCCTTTTGCTCCACATAACCCCTCCCTATAACTCCTCCTATTGCTCCATATAACCCTCCCTATAACTCCTCCTATTGCTCCATATAACCCCTCCCTATAACTCCTCCTATTGCTCCATATAACCCTCCCTATAACTCCTCCTATTGCTCCATATAACCCTCCCTATAACTCCTCCTATTGCTCCATATAGCCACTCCCTATAACTCCTCCTATTGCTTCATATAACCCTCCCTATAACTCCTCCTATTGCTCCATATAACCCTCCCTATAACTCCTCCTATTGCTCCATATAACCCTCCCTATAACTCCTCAGTTGACCTTCCCAGCAAAATTCAAATAAAAACATTTTCTTAATATATACACATTGCTTACACCCTTAAAGAACATCATACCAAACATTTTTCTTACTAGATTTCTGTCTGACAGGCTGTGATTTATATATACAGTTCTCATTCTGATTTATATATACAGTTCTCATTCTGAGCATTTCAGTGATATCTAAATGTCTTTTTCTGTTGGTCTGGTTTTATTCCCTCAAGTTTTAAAATAATTCTCTGTAAAGAATAAACAGACTTTCTTTGATACATTTGTAATCCTGCCATCCGCCATTACCTAAAAACATACATTCCCTCCTTCTATTTTATAATAAAAATATAGACATGATTTTAAAATAATTATTGCACATATTTATATATTCATGCATATTATCATATACAGATATATTTGCATAAGAGCGGTTTGAGTGCGGCCGTTGGCAAAAAGCAAATATATCTGTTTCACATTTACAGGATATGCAAGGAAGTTACCAGCGAATAGTTTGCAAAGGATTAGTGCAGCAGCTTCCTTGTGATCTAAAGTTTGAATTCATTTATAAGATCACAGCACATTCTCACTTATTATATGGATTTTCATTCTTGTGCAGTTCTATATTAATAATTGCATAAAATAGTATTTATAAATATTTTTTAATCAAACCTCTCCAGATGTATCCATGTAGGTGCGTACTGTATGTCTATGACTGTAAGTATATATACGGTATGTCTTGGAGTGTTAGTATATATATTGTATGACTATGAGTGTGAGTATAAATACTGTATGTATATGAGTGTAAGTATATATAGTGTATGTCTATGAGTGTAAGTAAATATACTGTATGTCTATGAGTGTGAGTATATATACTGTATGTATATGAGTGTGAGTATATATACTGTCTGTCTAGGAGTGTGAGTATAAATACTGTATGTCTATGAGTGTAAGTATATATAGTGTATGTCTATGAGTGTAAGTAAATATACTGTATGTCTGAGTGTGAGTAAATATACTGTATGTCTATGAGTGTGAGTATAAATACTGTATGTCTATGAGTGTAAGTATATATAGTGTATGTATATGAGTGTAAGTAAATATACTGTATGTCTGAGTGTGAGTATATATACTGTATGTATATTAATGTAAGTAAATATACTGTATGTATGAGTGTGAGTATATACTGTATGTCTATGAGTGTAAGTATATATAGTGTATGTATATGAGTGTAAGTAAATATACTGTATGTCTGAGTGTGAGTATATATACTGTATGTATATTAATGTAAGTAAATATACTGTATGTATGAGTGTGAGTATATATACTGTATGTATATTAATGTAAGTATATATACGTAAGTATATATACTGTATGTATGAGTGTGAGTATATACTGTATGTATACACACACACAACACAAAAATGTAATACTGTATAGGACTGTATAATAAGAAAAAACAACTGGAAACTCATGTGTTCTGTATTTTCATTATACAAGGCATACATCTATAGAATAATACAAATTAATTCTGGTACATACAGTCTTAACATCATATTCTCTTGGACATAAATGTGTTATAGATCTGAGCCAATAAAGAATTATATTATAGCAGTGATATTTATATGTGTCTATACACACATACACGCACAAAGCAGAATTGCGATAACTTTCCTTAGGGGAGACCTATGAAATGATTGGGAAGTTGTTGGTCTAATAGGAAATCATTAGGCACCTTATGTGGCACACAGAGCCGGCCGGCATGCAGGTGGCATTTATTAGGCATGGGGCATTAGAGTGGTCTCAGCTGTACAATATAGGGGGACATGACTGAACAGAGCGGTGGGAGCACTTAAACTCACAGAGAAAGGCACAGGGGCCTCCTCCATAATTGCTCGGAAACTCCTGGCTAGAGCAGAGTAGTCGGGTCCTTCCAATACCGTACAAACGTATTTAGATATAAATATTGTTACAGGTATGAGAACCGTTATCCGGAAACCCGTTATCCAGAAAGCGCCAAATTATGGAAAGCCTGTCTCCCATAGACTCCATTTTATCTAAATAATGCAAATATTTAAAAATGATTTCTCTGTAATAATAAAACGGTAGCTTGTACTTGATCCCAACTAAGATATAATTAATAGTTATTGGAAGCAAAACCAGCCTAGTGGGTTTATTTCATGTTTACATGATTTTCAAGTAGACTTAAGGTATGAAGTTCCAAATTACGGAAAGATCCATTATCCGGAAAGCCCCAGGTCCCGAGCATTCTGGATAACAGGTCCCATACCTGTACTATAAGCCCAGGCAATATAAAACTGTAACATTTCCAAATTATATATAGCGTGTGTGTGCGCGTGTATCACACACATATACCGTATATATATATATGTTATGGTAGGGACATATACACGTAAAGAAACATGCATACATGTGTGTGCTGAGCATGCTACTCATCAATACCTATAAGATCCCCCCGACTGTTCTGCAGGTGATCCAATGCCAGCATAGCATTGGGCCAAGTTCCGGCTCTCCCCTACCTTCATTCTAGGTGACGTTGCCCACAAAGGGTTCTCTTTCTGACCTGGGCAGTGCAATCTATGGGATAGGGGGGTTGCTATATCAAGTCAAAACAGGACATAAAGATAAAAAAAACCCAAACAAATGTCTCTTTTTTTTTATAATCACAGAAGCCCCTGCGGAAGGTTTCATGAAAATCGGAATGGCACATACCAGGCAAGTGTGGGCACATCTGCCAGCAGTCTGAAAAACACACAAAAACCTTTAAGTTTCCGGGGGAAAGAAAACTTTGGTGATTTAAGCATTTTTTTCTTCTACGGAAACCATAAAAAAAAAACAAATAAATAAATGTTAAATTAAAAAAAAGGAGGGAAAGGTGAAAAACGGAAATAAACGAAGAGACAGAACGGGAGAGAAGCATACGGCACGGGAATTCTGCAGAAAAGGGGTCGGTTATTCAAAATAATACGATTTAACAACTGTGGGTTAAAAAAAAAAGGCGCCTGGTAAAAACCTTACATCTCCTGATCCTTTTTCTCCTCTCCTCCAATTCCTTTTTTACTCTAACACCCAGTCCAAAATGTAGAGAAGTCAGCATCGAGAAACTGGACAAATGCCATCTTCTTTCCGAGCCAGCCTGTAGGATTTCTCAGATGCAGTCAGGCTGCAATAGACTTTTTACAGGGGGGGTGGGGAGAGTGCGATAGAGAGACAGACAGGGAGAGAATGAGAGACACCAGGCTGTCTCTTTCCCAACTACTGTAAGTTTTTGGGGGTTTTTTTCTGCAAAATTTTATTTCCTTTCCCACTTGTTTTTTTGTTTTTTTTTAGACGCAAAACCTCTGGTTATTCACTGTTGTCACCTTTGTTTTAAATATTGTTTCTCTTTCTGCCGCTCTAGTCTCCTGGCATTTTAGTGCCAACTCTGATGTTGGCATGGGCTGGAATTTTACTGTGTTGGCTGAGCTCACTCTCTCGCTCTCTCCCCCCTCTCTCCTAATCCCCCACCTCGTTCAATCTCTCTCTCTTTCTGTGACCACCACCCCCCTTTCTCGATCCCTCTTCCCACCTCTTTCTTTCTTTCTTTTTCTTTATTCTTTCTTTCCCTCTTTTCTGTCTTTAATTGCCCCCCGTCTCTGTAGTTTTTATGGTTTTAATCCTGTTTTACCACTTACCTTCTAAACACACACGTCTCACCTCACTCTTCTGTCTGTGTTTGATTCACCCCCCTCCTAAAATTTTCCACTCCCCTTTTTATCCCTCCATTACTCTCACTCTCTCTTCTTCTTTATTTGTGGATAGACAGAGTGCCAGGGTAGAACTGAAATCGTGATTGAATTATTAATAAGAGAATTACAGTAATGTTAACATTGTGTAATCTGTGTGTGTGAGACTTTGTGCCATGCTTGGGTAGAGGCCGATGAAAAATAAGAGAGCCAGTGCCAAGAGGCAGAAGTGGGGTGAATTGGAAAAATAAAAAAATAAAAAGAGGGCGAGAGAGGCAGAGAGAGAGAGAAAAGTAAGGAGTTTGCAGAAGGGGCAGAGCTAGAAGTGAAAGAGACAGAGGAAGGAGGGAGCGAGAAAGCAGAAGTCAAGGAGTAGAGAGAGAAGTGAATAAGTGAGCCACGAGGCAATAAAGAAGAAAATGAAGACTGTCTCTGCAAAGAGAAGGGCCGGTTGGTATATGGGGATGAGAGGAGAGTTAGAGTTTGAGGGAGCTGAAGAGAGAATACTGCAACTGCAGAAAGTAAGTCCCAAAGGTGCATTTGTTGTGGGGAGAAAGGAGAGCAAGGAGGGTGGAGATTATTTAGGGGAGGGGGTACAAAGTTAATGCACTTGGTTGTAACCTTAATTTCCCCTCCAGAATAATCTAAAACAATGTGGTCAAATTACATTTGATAGGGCAGATTAGAAGGACAAAGGTCCCGTCGGCGATTCAATAGGTTCTCTCCAAACGTTACAGTGTGGGCTGGGGCTGGCTCCATCTAAAGACAGCACCTGGGGAGCCGTGAAAGGATTGTGTAGGAATTGTGTGTGTGTAAGAAAGGGGAGTGGAGGTGGCAGTTTTGGGAAGGGAAGTAAAGGTATGAGCATTAGAAAAGAAAGACAATGAGAATATGGGGAGAACAGCACTGACATGTTCCACAAAGCCACAAATGAAAAGTAATAGAGAGGGATGGAGTAGAGAGTGGTGAGGAAATAACTGGGAAGAATAAGAGAATGTTAAACAAGATGGAGAGACGTTGAAGGGTAATTCAATGGAAGGATCTGCAAACCAGAGGAATTCATCAGTGGGGATAAATGTGACATACTCTCAATAAGAATAAGTTAGTTGTAGGGTGCTGAGAGGCAAAGTTCAGCAATATCTGGGGAACCACGTGCTGAGAACACTTGCCTGGTGAGTAACCTGGATTCTAGTGAAAAGTGGCATATAAAACATGAGTGTGATGATGGAAAGAAGAGAGTAGTATTACAGTTAGAGGGCTGTGAAAAAAGGAAAGATGATTTCACTGGGAGGACTATGATAATACAGATAAATAAAGGATAGGTTAACTAACCAAAGACTGTAGGAAAAGGTTAAAGACCCACAGCAAGAGAGGGAGAAGGAATGAGACAGTCACAAACATAATGAATGTGTAAATAATAGTAAAAGAGTTGTATTGAAGAGACAGATAAAAGGAAAGAGTACAAGAGGACTGAAGAAGAAAATAATTGAGAGAGAAATATGAGGGGATATGAAGAACAAAGTTGGAGACAGATGAAATAGAGAAGATGGAGAATTGCCTTTTGTAAAGTAGTGAAGGGAGGAGAGCAAGGATACAGGGGATAATACTAAAGGAAAATGTACAGGAGATCATGGTGTAGGCATTGAGGACGTGAAGAACATGTGAGAATTTAAGGAAGACGGGAGGAAGGGTGTGGTCAAGTGAAGGAACGGTCAAGTGAAGGAAAACTAAATAAAGTCATAATGTGAAGTGAACCCCCTTGTAATAATTAGCATGAGTCTGGGGAAAAGAAGGAGCAACAGGGGAAAGAGCAATGCAAAGGAGATGACGAGAGAGGAGAATGATATTGAATACCAGGAATTAGTACAGAGGGGGCCAAGCTCTATAACCTGTATATGGCTATACAGATTTTTTTCTAAGTAACCCCGCTAATGAGAAGTAGGATTATGAATTGACTTGACAAAGGAAGTCACCAATAATGTGACATTTAGAGAAGCTACTCTAGCAATAGGAGCATATAGGGACAGGTGAAGAAGTAAAAAATTAAAAAAGACAATGCACACGTTTGGAAGAGGAGTTGGAAGTAACATGGTAGGGAGAAAGAAATTGTGGAAAAGGAAGGAAGAAGGAACTTAAGGAGAATTGGTAAAAGAAAAGCAAAATATGAATTTAAGGAGAAAAACAGTCTTTTTGAAAGTGGGGGAGGATAAAACTGATCAGTTTGGGGATAAATTAAAAATGATGGAAGAACCTTGGGAGCAAGAATATATGACTATATAGGGAAAACATGAGGAAACTGAGGGAATACAGGGCGTGCCTGGGACTGAGTAGTAGTAATGAAACCAAATCCTAAAGTATGAGCATTAGCATAAATTGGAGAAGCCACTGATTGGGGACATTACGATGGCACTGAAACATTGAACCTAGGATTAAGGTCATGATCAGGTCACTTAGGATAAAACAGAGTAAAAATCTGTAGGGACGAAGCGCTTAGTTTTCCGAAGTTTCCTCGTGAGGCAACTTTGGGCGACTTCAGGAAACAAAGCATTCCGAGTGCCATCCCGCCAGGGATTTCTATTCTAGCCGGTGGGGAGGCAGTTCGGGGAAAAGCCAGAAGAAAAATCGATTTGTCACCGGGCGAATAAATCTCCTCGAATCTTCTTGTCTGTCTGTGCCTAAAGGTGGCCATAGACGTTAAGATTTTTATAAGATCTTTTCGTTATAGTAGGATCAAGCTTATCCTGAAATGTATGATCATCAACTAAAAAGACCATTACAAGCGATATTGTCTAGTCAAAGATGGGAAAACTGTGGCTAGCTGCCTGCTTGGCCAACCAATTAGACAATGGATATATTTCACTGTAAATGATGAAAATCTTTTAGCCTGCCCGATCACTTTTCTGACCAATGTCAAACAAAAAATCATTAGATGCACGATCATTCAATGCCCAGTAACTTCATAATAATTTGACAGTCACACTCCCTTCCCAGAGACTATCATCCACTGTTACTATAGGCACCATCTCTCCCTACTATACCTGCTATCCCACCGTCACACTCCCTTCCCAGAGACTATTATCCACTGTTACTATAGACACCATCTCTCCCTACTATACCTGTTATCCCACAGTCACACTCCCTTCCCAGAGGCTATTATCCACTGTTACTATAGACACCATCTCTCCCTACTATACCTGCTATCCCACAGTCACACTCCCTTCCCAGAGACTATTATCCACTGTTACTATAGACACCATCTCTCCCTACTATACCTGCTATCCCACAGTCACATTCCCTTCCCAGAGACTATCATCCACTGTTACTATAGGCATCATCTCTCCCTACTATACCTGCTATCCCACAGTCACACTCCCTTCCCAGAGACTATTATCCACTGTTGCTATAGGCACCATCTCTCCCTACTATACCTGCTATCCCACAGTCACACTCCCTTCCCAGAGACTATTATCCCACTGTTACTATAGGCATCATCTCTCCCTACTATATCTGCTATCCCACAGTTACACTCCCTTCCCAGAGACTATTATCCACTGTTACTATAGGCACCATCTCTCCCTACTGTACCTGCTATCCCACAGTCACACTCCCTTCACAGAGACTATTATCCACTGTTACTATAGGCACCATCTCTCCCTACTATACCTGCTATCCCACAGTCACACTCCCTTCCCAGAGACTATTATCCCACTGTTACTATAGACACCATCTCTCCCTACTATACCTGCTATCCCACAGTCACACTCCCTTCCCAGAGACTATTATCCACTGTTACTATAGGCACCATCTCTCCCTACTATACCTGCTATCCCACAGTCACACTCCCTTCCCAGAGACTATTATCCACTGTTACTATAGGCACCATCTCTCCCTACTATACCTGCTATCCCACAGTCACACTCCCTTCGCAGAGACTATTATCCCACTGTTACTATAGACACCATCTCTCCCTACTATACCTGCTATCCCACAGTCACACTCCCTTCCCAGAGACTATTATCCACTGTTACTATAGGCACCATCTCTCCCTACTATACCTGCTATCCCACAGTCACACTCCCTTCCCAGAGACTATTATCCACTGTTACTATAGGCACCATCTCTCCCTACTATACCTGCTATCCCACAGTCACACTCCCTTCCCAGAGACTATTATCCACTGTTACTATAGGCACCATCTCTCCCTACTATACCTGCTATCCCACAGTCACACTCCCTTCCCAGAGACTATTATCCCACTGTTACTATAGGCACCATCTCTCCCTACTATTCTTCTCTCCCTGCATTACCAAGAGGTACATTTGTGATACTACAGTATATTAAGCTGTCAACGTGCTTTCTGCTTATAAGTGCTGTTTTTCATGGCTCAACTATATGGCAGTCTCCCCTGCTTGTGCGACAAAACAACGTTTTGTGACAGAGTAGGGTCCACCTCTGTGCCCAGTCCTTTGTGTACATACTGTGTGGAGTAGAGAACCCTGTTTGGTTCTGCGGATCTGGAAGGAGAGGGCAGAGAAGACTGTATTTATAGATGGTAATATATAGCAGGCCTCACATCTGGGTTTTATGAACAATGGATTAATAGTGTTAGCAGCAGCATAGACTATAATAGGAGTGCAGAGTGGTTTGTGTGGCTGGGATAGAAAAGCCGAGATATGGTTACAATTTAAGTTTGGTGACTGCATAACAATGTGTAACTGGGTGCAGAGCAATGAGTAGCAAAGTGGGTAACTGAGGACAGAGTACTGAGAATGTGAGTACAGATCAGTGTATACAAGAGAACTGAGATACATTGAGGGGGTTATTTATTATTAAGTCCAAATGCTAAAAAATCTAAAAACTTCGAGTTTTTTTTTACTATAGATCAATGTGTCATTTAGTGCACTCTTTTAGTGCAAGGAAGGGTGCATCTGAGAGCAGAGCTATTTATAATGCAGAGTATTGTGTAGCAGAACACAGAGCAGTGTTTCCAGTGTGCAGCAGTGTGGGTGCAGAGCAGTGTATATGGTGCAGAGCACTGGAGTTCAGAGAACTGCTTGCACCATAAGCGTAATGATAATATATTTATATGTAATCCTGGGATCTGCAGACAGGAATACATTGAGATTTCTACAGAAGCATTGTTGCTTGTATTATAAGGGATAATGTACCCCCTATTGTATATGATAAGGATATTAGAAGTCACCGAGGGGTTGTTCTGTGACCATATAAAGACACAAGGCTGCAGGCTGAGTTATACAGGGAACTCTGAGTATCATTCATGTATTATAAGGGACAATGTACCCCCTACTGTAAATGATAAGGATATTAGAAGTCACTGAGGGGTTATTCTGTGACCATATAAAGACACAAGGCTGCAGGCTGAGTTATACAGGGAACTCTGAGTATCACTCATGTATTATAAGGGACAATGTACCCCCTACTGTAAATGATAAGGCTATTAGAAGTCACTGAGGGGTTGTTCTGTGACCATATAAAGACACAAGGCTGCAGGCTGAGTTATACAGGGAACTCTGAGTATCACTCATGTATTATAAGGGATAATGTACCCCCTACTGTAAATGATAAAGATATTAGAAGTCACTGAGGGGTTGTTCTGTGATCATATAAAGGCACAAGGCTGCAGGCTGAGTTATACAGGGAACTCTGAGTATCACTCATGTATTATAAGGGATAATGTACCCCCTACTGTAAATAATAAGGATATTAGAAGTCACTGAGGGGTTGTTCTGTGACTATATAAAGGCACAAGGCTGCAGGCTGAGTTATACAGGGAACTCTGAGTATCACTCATGTATTATAAGGGACAATGTACCCCCTACTGTAAATGATAAGGATATTAGAAGTCACTGAGGGGTTGTTCTGTGACCATATAAAGACACAAGGCTGCAGGCTGAGTTATACAGGGAACTCTGAGTATCACTCATGTATTATAAGGGATAATGTACCCCCTACTGTAAATGATAAGGATATTAGAAGTCACTGAGGGGTTGTTCTGTGACCATATAAAGGCACAAGGCTGCAGGCTGAGTTATACAGGGAACTCTGAGTATCACTCATGTATTATAAGGGATAATGTACCCCCTACTGTAAATGATAAGGATATTAGAAGTCACTGAGGGGTTGTTCTGTGACCATATAAAGACACAAGGCTGCAGGCTGAGTTATACAGGGAACTCTGAGTATCACTCATGTATTATAAGGATAATGTACCCCCAACTATAAATAATAAGAAAGTCAGGAGTCAGTTTAAACAGGTCGTGCAATACTGAAGTGAGGTATAACCCTATTAGTAGGGTGATATATATACAGTATATTGTTAATACCCATCTAAATGTATAATATGACAAACGTGACATCAATAATCACAGTTCAAAACAGATGACATCACTAATCACCATTTATATATGACATATAGATCATTCTGCTTCATCTAGCACCAATCACAATGCCACCCAAGGCAGAGTTGACAGGTTGGGGGTTTTCCAGCCAAATTGGGCTACTGATTTAAAGCTCAGGCGGGTTTTGAAAGTACAAACTAGCTAAGGTACAGATTTGGGTTACTTGGGCCTTTGGCTGGTTTGTACTTTGGAAACCAGCCAACATTTTTTCTTGCCGTAATGTGCAAACCCTGCGGCTCTCAATGCATGTTGGGTAATGTAGTTTTTGTTTTAACAATTTGCCAACTGCCAAAATTAATGTGACTACAATAGCCAGAATGCAATGGGAGTAACCTATGTAGAAGTCGAGAGTTACCAGATTTTGGGATCTGTACCAAGTCTCCTGTGCCATTTTCTGGTGACTTTTCTCAATTTTAGAAAAAAATTTTTTAGCAAAAATCTGTTAGCCACCAACATGTCTAGAGGTTGACCTGTTATGGAATATGGTGTTAAGGAATAGGACTAGTTATAGTTTGTTTATTACAGCCCTCAGCCTTGTACTTCTAAGGTTGCCCTTTCCTCACTTCATTTATCTCTATTTTTATTGTCATTTCCATTTTAGGTGACGAGGAAACTGATTCTAGTAGAGTATGATCTGACCTGCAGTTTCCTTTGACCCTGAGAAAAGAAAAATGTGTGTAAATGTTACCTGTCATGCCTGGCACAGCTTGTCTGTCCGTCTGTCTGTTTGATTATCTATCGATCTCTCTATCTATCATTTCTCTATGTATCTCTGTCTATCTGTCTATCATTTCTGTCTATCTGTGTGTCTGTACTATCTATCTATTTATCTATCTATCTATCTATCTATCTATCATCGATCTATCTATTATCTATCTATCTATCTATCTATCTATCTACAGTATCTATCTACAGTATCTATCTATCTATCTATCTATCTATCTATCTATCTATCTATCTATCTATCATCGATCTATCTATTATCTATCTATCTATCTATCTATCTATCTATCTATCTATCTATCTATCTATCTATCTATCTACAGTATCTATCTACAGTATCTATCTATCTATCTATCTATCTATCTATCTATCTATCTATCTATCTATCTATTTATCATCTATCTATCTATCTATCTATCTATCTATCATCTATCTATCTATCTATCTATCTATCTATCTATTATCTATCTATCTATCTATCATCTATCTATCTATTATCTATCTATCTATCTATTTATCTATCTATCTATCTATCTATCTATCTATCTATCTATCTATCTATCTATCTATCTATCTATCATCTATCATCTATCTATCTATTATCTATCTATCTATCTATTTATCTATCTATCTATCTATCTATCTATCTATCTATCTATCTATCTATCTATCTATCTATCTATCTATCTATCTATCTATCTATCATCTATCTATCTATCATCTATCTATCATCTATCTATCTATTATCTATCTATCTATTTATCTATCTATCTATCTATCTATCTATCTATCTATCTATCTATCTATCATCTATCTATCTATTATCTATCTATCTATCTATCTATCTATCATCTATCTATCTATCATCTATCTATCATCTATCTATCTATTATCTATCTATCTATTTATCTATCTATCTATCTATCTATCTATCTATCTATCTATCTATCTATCTATCTATCTATCTATCTATCTATCTGTTTGTCTGTCTATGTCTCTACCATGCTAATGAATATGGTGTAAATGATCAGCAATTGGCAGGGGTTTGGGTGTAGCTGGGTGTTAACTCTGGCACTAGCATGTAGAAAAGCTTGGGCAATAGCTCACATAGTGTGATAATAGGCAACAAGTATAGGGGTGCAATTGTGGTAATCATAAATAAATCGAGTCGTTGATCTGCTCCATGGCAATTAGTAAATGGATGCCTTGCTATCCCATTTACATATCTGCCTTTATCTGTCCTAGTCAATCCACATAATCTATCTTTTTTTTTTTAAGGTAAATTTTATTGATTTTAACAAACACATACAAAACTGTGTCTGGTAGTATGGCATATGAATGATGTTGAATTTATACAGAAAGGAGGATTGTATCGCTGGATATAGGAATTGTTTCTCAGCATTCGACTATAGGTTATATTATAAAGCAGGTCACATTAAATTTAAAGGAACTATTTATATGTCCAGACCACACCAGTTCCCCCAGATTTTGTCAAACTTATCATGCGTCCCCCTCATTTGATATGTCAATTTTATGAGGGAAGATGTCTCCAGTGCAAGATCACTGCTTTTTGAGAACAGGAGCATTCGTAGTTGAACTCTGGTTGCGTTGGTAGGCAGTACCTCATCCATTACCCCTAGCAAACAGATTGTTGGGTCCATTATCTGTGGTGTGCCCAGTTCATCTGCTAGGGTTTCTATTATTTTAGACCAGAATTCTTGTATGGGGGGACAGGACCAGGCCATTGGATAAACTTGGCCGCAGGAGATTTATATCATGGACAGAAGTCATCTTGTCTCCTGCCAGTAACAAAGTCTTGTAGTTTATATAGATGGTGTAGGAGCGAGTTTGCCCAGAGTGGGAAGTGGGGCAAGAGAAGTGGCCAAAAGTGTAATAGGACTTTTAAGGGCATAGACCATGCTTTGTGTGGAGTCAGTAGGGTGTCCGGAAAGAGATTCCACTGTCACAAAGCTAGACAGGCGCTGATTTGTAGAACCCTGCAGTGCGAAGTAAGCTGGCACTAGGACCCTGGGGTGCAAAGATGGCGGGCCATAGGACCCTTTTGGGATATTGGGCAATATGAGCTGCAAATGGTTGGGTCTCGTCCTGCTTTTGGGATGACCACTGTGAGGGCTTCAGCAAAGGATAGCGGCAGTGATTGAGAATTCCAGGCAGCTTGAAAGGTCTCTAGGAGGCAAGGAGTTATTAGTTGAGCTAAGGCTTTGTACCAGTCAATTTCTCTCTGTCTCTTTCCACTCTTTCTATTATCTATCTATCTATCTATCTATCTCTCTTTCTCTATTATCTATCTCTCTATATCTATCTATCTATCTATCTATCTATCTATCTATCTATCTATCATCTATCTCTCTTTCTATCTATCTATCTATTATCTACAGTATCTCTCTCCTCTATCTCTCTTTTATCTATCTCTCTGTCTCTCTTTCTATATTATCTATCATCTATTTTTCTCTATTATCTCTCTCTTTCTCTATTATCTATCTATCTATCTATCTATCTATTTATCTATCTATCTATTTCCTCTATCTATTATCTATCTCCTCTCTCTCTCTCTATCTGTTATCTATCTCTCTCCTCTGTCTCTATTATCTATCTATCTATCTATCTATCTATCTATCTATCTATCTATCTATCTATCTATCTATCTATCTATCTATCCTCCAGTAATGAGCTATTATATGTTTATATTTATATTTCCCTCTATCTCTTTAGCTATCTATGCCCACTACCTTCACCCCCTGAACCCCTCACTATGCCAGACCAGTAGATACCCCAAACCTCTATCCTCCTGGCAATAGCAGAACAGCCTAACATCCCCTCCCTCCTGAAAATATTAGGATATAGACCCTGTGGTGTTGTTTCCCCTCTGGGATATAATTATAATCAGACACCCTCTGCCAGTAATAAAGTATAAAATTGCTATTTACTTTGCTGTGCTTTGTTTGTCTTACTAATTAAATTGGTGTATCATCTCTTAATGAGAGGAGGCTCAAAGGGATTAACTCTATCAGCTCTGGGAGGCAGGTGGTTAAATGCTCTTATACAAAGAAACTGCTGCTGTACAGATTTATATATCTGTTTATACTATAGAATATGTATATGGTGTAAGATAGAGTAGCTGGCCTGTGTTTTCCCGATCATTGGAGGGTATGAATACTGCTCACAAATGATATAACCAATACAGGGCTACATTAAACGTATGGTTCAATAAGAATTTCTCTTCCTAAAACAGAAATATTCTCTAATAGCCATTTCAGTTATGATGTCTTGTTTTTTTATTATCATTTTCTGTAACCTCAGCCTCCTTCCCTGACCCCATGCACACCCGTAGGTGGGACTATGCCTTCCCTTTGTGCGCAGTGGAATTGCCAAATCCTGCTGAAACTCTAGCAATTTCAACCAGGGTTCAACTCCCAAAGGGGCTTCCAGACGGGAGGGGGAGCTGAATCCTTTTCTATACATTATAGTGAACTGAATCCTACATCCCTCATTTATACATCTTTCTCCTTTCAGTAGCAAACATCGACACTAATACCATCTTTTTTCTTTCTTGGGAATTAGTCTAATTATATCACACTCATTGTGATTAGAAATATAGTTAGAATAATCATTTCCTTTATATAAAATAAAAAAATTAAAGATATCATTATTTTATTGTATTTTACAGCGTTTAAGGGGCATTTTCATATTAGAAAGTTAAAAATATAATTTTAACGGTTTAAAAATATACGATTAAATACATACCAACAGTATATTTATAGATAATAGAACAGTAGAACACCCATTTTGCATTTTTCAGGGGACCAGAATGGTGTAGAATCAAAAGAAGACCAAAAAATGGTCCAATCAAGGAAGTGCATTATGTATTAGATATTGGTATGACTGCGAAAAAGTGGTGTCAAATGAAGGAAAACATAAAAATCAGGCGATGTAAAATTGAGGTTTCACTGTATATATTGATATACAGGTATGGGACCTGTTATCTAGAATGCTTGGGACCTGGGGTTTTCTGGATAATGGTTCTTTTCGGAATATGTATCTTAAATCTACTAGAAAATCATATAAACATTAAATAAACCCAATAGGCTGGTTTTGCCTCCAATAAGGTTTAATTATATCTTAGCTGGAATCAAGTACATGTTACTGTTTTATTACTACTGAGAAAAAGGAAATCATTTTTAAAAATTTGGATTATTTGATCTATGGGAGATAAATAAATAAATCTGAGCTTTCTGGATAATGAGTTTCCGGATAACGGATCCCATACCTGCACTTTATTTCTGTAAATATATGTGTTTTATATATGTTTTATGTCAATATAAAAATCTGAATTCAAATGATATTCACATTTCTGTTTTTACAAAAACATATCCTGAATGTAAGCTTTCTTTCTTTTTAATTCTATATATTTTGAAACGTTACTATTTTTTTTTCTTGCACCTTTTATAGGAAAGTTTTAGAACTGCAAATGTATGTAATAAAATGAAGACGAAAGAAGGCTCCTAGTTCATTTCGTTGCCGTTTCCTAAAATGTAGAAAACCTATTGAAAAATCTATTGAAATAAATATTTGTATCAAATATATATATATATTTTTTTTTTTTTTAAAAAAATGACAAAGTGAAAATGTTAGTGAAAATGAGGGTTACTTTGACGGCATTCGTTTCTAGGAAAAATTGGGATTGGGGGCGTTAGAAAAGAGCCACCTACGGAATAAGTTGGTTAGAATTATTTTTTCATATTTCCTTGTGGTTAGGAGAGCAGGGGGTTGCAGCCGGGAGCTGGGGGTTACGGAGGGAGAGAATTGTTTGCACTGTGGGACTGTTTGTTTAGCAGAGCTTGGCGATCCCGTGTGCCTCGGTGTTGGACATTTTTTAACGCTGCATTTTTTTGCACCTGTTAATAAATTAGTCAATTGCTTTGAAAACAAATTACACCGACACAAAGGAGGTGGAATTTTGTTTTTTTGTCCTGTTCCCTGAATAGATGTGAAATTGGCACCGTCGCCAATACAGAGATCTTAAAAGAAGAATTGCTCTTTGATTTAAATCAGAACAGCAGCAGAATACGCCACTTTTCCCTCAAACGCCCCCCTCTGCAATTGAATGCGGTTAAAGAAAATGAATTAAAAAAAATACTTTGTTTGCGTCGAATAAAAAAAGAAAAGAAAAATCTGCTAATTAAAAATAAATTTCTGGAATATTTCTATTTGTTTATTTTTATTGGTTTCGTGGCTAAAGCTTAAAAGAAATGGAATGAAATAATTGCAGATTACGAGAAGTGTGGCTGAATTTCTGCACATTATTATATTCGTTTGTCTGTTAAATAACAAAATGTATAACATGATTTATTTTAATCCATTTTATTAATATTTTTCTAAATAATCCCTGTTGTGTTTCAAATCTTCCTGTGGGCAAATCATACATTGTTTTTTGTATTTATGGGACGGGGAATTTTGTATTGAGGGCGGGTTCCTTTAAACAGAGGCAAATAAAATAAACGGAAAAAACTGTATTTATGGGCTTTTCGCTCTATATTACTGTATGAATGCACATCTCTTTATACATATATATACGTGCATTATATAGGCTGTGAGGAATGTTGAATTTAACAGTTAAATGCAGCTGTTAATTTGTTGAATTTCTGCACAATTTCATTATAAAAGAAAGAGTTGCCATGTAGCATTGCAGTGCCAGCTCTAGAGAAGTCGCCCTCTGAATTACCTACATGCCTTTTGTCAGTCTCTGAAGATGCCAAGTTTGTTAATCCGTTTATCTAGCCTTGTCTGCTCCCTATTTCATGAAAATCCATTTAGTTTTTGTAAAATATTGTGGTTTGTGTCCATATATGATTACATATATTTCACCCTTTAATAATATTTGTTACACATAACACATCCTATATTATCAGATAACTATTTATTATAAATTGTCTTATGGCTCCATAATCTTTCCCTATAATTCTTCCTGTTGCTTGACCTAACCCAGTCCTACAATTCCTGTTATTAGTCCATATAATACCTTCTTATAACTACACTTCCCTATAACTCTTCCTATTGCTCCCTACAAGCTCGCTATAACTCCTGTTGCTCCATATAACTCCTTCATACTGTATATATTCTTCTTATCCCCCAAGAAGTCCTACAATAACTCCTCCCATTGCTCCTCAAAACCATATATATACCATTGATTGCTCTATGTATTCTCTTCCTGTAACCCTTGGTTGGTCCATATTGCCTCCCCTATTAACTTTATTTTGTTCCCCCATATGAACTCCTATTAATTCATAAAACCTCTCCCTTAAATTCATCCTAAAGATTCATAACACCCATTTCTCCTTAATTGTTCCTATTGCTTTATATTGTTATTGTTTTCCTATTGCTCCTCTATCCCAAAATGTTTATATACTGCTTTACTATAACTCCTGTTGTTTGACATGAAACCACCCTATATATCCCTTCTCTATACTTTTATTTGGTTCACATAACAGTTCCCCATATTTCCTTCTATTGCTGACTTCCACCTCTTTGCAACTCTTCCTGTTGCTCCATATAACCTCTTCCACCTGTTTTCATATAATCCTGTTCTTTTCTCTCTCCCTAAAATTCCACTTATTCTACCATATACTCGGTTCCTAAGGCTCCTACAACTGTTCTATGTAACCTTCCTTATAACTCCTCCCATTGCATGCTATAACTCCTCCCTATAACTCCTTTTGCTCCCTTTCCTATTACTCCTCTTGTCATTTGTTGCTCCATATCACTTCTATATACATCCTCTTATTGATCCATACAAACCCTGTAACCACTCCTATTGCTCCATATAACCCTCCCTATAACTCCTCCTATTGCTCCATATAACCCTCCCTATAACTCCTCCTGTTGCTCCATATAACCCTCCCTATAACTCCTCCTATTGCTCCATATAACCCTCCCTATAACTCCTCCTATTGCTCCATATAACCCTCCCTATAACTCCTCCTATTGCTCCATATAACCCTCCCTATAACTCCTTCTATTGCTCCATATAACCCTCCCTATAACTCCTCCTATTGTTCCATATAACCCTCCCTATAACTCCTCCTATTGCTCCATATAACCCTCCCTATAACTCCTCCTATTGCTCCATATAACCCTCCCTATAACTCCTTCTATTGCTCCATATAACCCTCCCTATAAATCCTCCTATTGCTCTATATAATCCTCCCTATAACTCCTCCTATTGCTCCATATAACCCTCCCTATAACTCCTCCTATTGCTCTATATAATCATCCCTATAACTCCTCCTATTGCTCTATATAATCCTCCCTATAACTCCTCCTATTGCTCCATATAACCCTCCCTATAACTCCGCCTATTGCTCCATATAACCCTCCCTATAACTCCCCCTATTGCTCCATATAACCCTCCCTATAACTTCTCCTATTGCTCCATATAACCCTCCCTATAACTTCTCCTATTGTTCCATATAACCCTCCCTATAACTCCTCCTATTGCTCCATATAACCTTCCCTATAACTCCTCCTATTGCTCCAGATAACTCTCTTTATAACTCCTCCTATTGCTCCATATAATCCATCCCTATTATAATTATAACTGACACAAAAAGAGGGCTTTCTCCTTTAGGAAACCCAACTCACTACATTGCCCCCTTCTGCTGTGCATGCACAAATAAGCGCGTGTGCCCATGTGCGGAAGACAAGATTCGTCAGTCATAGAGGGATTGCTGCCACCAGTGGGGAGCACAAGGGTCCAAACTAGGGGAAAGCCTGGCACCTTTGCGCCCTAGGCATGTGTCTCTTCTGTCTACTCCTAGTTCTTGCATTGATTAAAAACTCTGACTATATGCAAAGCTTGAGTAGGTTTTATGTTGCAACAGGAACTGACCACTACAGCTGTATTCTGTCCTGAGCTTTAATGGTGGCACAATGCCTTACCCTTGTAGCTACCATTTCTCCAACACTTGGACTTCTTTAGTCCATGATTGCCAGAAACCACATAACCAGTTTTGTCACACTTTCTAATGACCTCCATATTCTCCCTTATCCATCTCCTTCTCCATCTTCTAATCTAGAGGAAAGGAGGCACAGATCAATGCCAAAGAGTTGTGCCCCCAACTTCAAAGAAGTATTTCCTTATAGGGGAACCCTACAAAATATAGGGGACACCCTGGGGCAGATTTACAGAGGACTGTTGTAATTTTTTTTCCCGTAACCCTGGAACAAAAAGAACAATCAGTTTCAAATTTACAAATGTTTGCATTTTTAAAAAAACCACAAATAATGTACCAGTTTTTAAAGGCGACCAACTGTGATAAAAAATACTGCAAAATTCTCCAATGCTCATTCTACTTTCAACAACTTTATGAATCTGTTCCCTGAGAAAATCCTGCAAACCCTGCCCATAGGAAACAATATCGATGCTCGGAGTCAGAAGATTTAGCCAGTGGGGGGGGAAAGGTGGGAACGCTTTGAAAAATGAGCAAAATCATTAAACATATTTCAGAATTTCAGGAAAAATTTGTATATGTGCTAGTATTTAAATTGCTGGGACAATGCCAGAGTCAGGAATCCCAATATCAAGTTAAATAACACTACCTCCTAATGTTTTATTAGGGACTTTCTCAATTTATTATTACAATATTTCATTTTCTACAATTTGCAGATATAAATATATTTCTCACTAATAATATCTTACATTTTTATATGAGTTATGATTAGATTTTGCCCATTTACATTTAGGCATGACTCCAGTTTTAGGCTTTACAAATTAAAAATTAAATTTTTTATGGAAATGACATTCTTGTAACCATTATCAATTTTAAAAAAAAGTATAAACAGTCCTATTTCTATTATCAAGTCGACCCAAGGCAGGACTTGAAGGTGCTGTGCCCCAGACCAAATCATTTTGTTATTCCCCCCCTAAAGCCTCATGGAACTTGATCGGATCAGACGTATGTACGGTGCAACTGTAATAAATAGAATTAATGTCTTTCATTCTTCTGGGACCCATAGGAGCATAAAGGGTATGCAAAGTATTTTATTAAATAAAGGGCCATTTTCATAAAAGGGCATATAAACTTTTCAAATTTGTTGTTTCATTAAAAATGTTAATGTATTTCATATTTATTTTCCTTTATCCTTTAATTAATCTTATTGTTTCTCTAAATTTTTATTGAATCTTGTTTTTCTCAGATTTTTTACTTTGTTTTTAATGTAATTAAAAATGTTAGTATTTCTTATATTTTATCTTTCTTTAAACCTTTCGTTTTAATTTTCCTTTTTTCACATGAAGGGGCATTTAAAACTTTAATGTACTCTCTTTTTTATTTTTATTAATTTTTATATTTTCTTCGATTATATTATACCTTTTAGTTCATTGTTGCTTGAAATTTATTGGAACCCCCCCAAAAAAAACATCCATAAGGGATGTTTCTTGTGAAAGGCCATCATTTTTACCTGGTTGTGAAGTTCTTTCTTGCTTGGGGGGGGAGGGGCAAAATCAAAAGGGTCTTGATGAGGAGAACCCAAAATGGGACTGGTCAAAATTATGATTGTCACATGATGGATGGAAAAGGACGCGAATCCCTGGAGAATCTATTATATAGTTTTATAGAGAGAGAGAGAGAGAGAGAGAGAGAGAGAGAGAGAGAGAGAGAGAGAGAGTCAGACAGAGGGATACATAGTGGTCATCAGAGGGATAAATGGGTATATTGGTAAATGACCCCACCCTGCTGTGCTTTCACAGACCTAAAATAAGGTCTAGGACACCCTCATAAAATTTAATATTTCCATTGATCTTATAATAACTAGAGGAACCCTTTGGCTATCTAACTAAACTGACAACTTGTACTATTAACTCAAGGACATGCGTTAGACTAAACCACAAATGGCAGTTGCCAGGGCTTCTCTAGTGACACTTTTTCTTGCTGATCTAAAAGTAAGGCGAAACTGAAAAGGTGCTGGTCAGCCGTGGTTTGAATCGAATTGGATTAAGTCTTTATTTTTTTTTTATTTTTTTGTTCTACACTGGGAAGCGCTTATTGTAAAATCAGTATGGAAGGGCCTGTTTTGTTATGGGGTTTTTTTTTGGTTGCGGGGGTTATGAAAGTAAGTTATGAAAGGTTGAGTATAATAGCAACATCAATAGCATACTTAAAGGGCAACCTAACAATTCATTCCCCCACCAGAGGTGTTAGCTATAGATTGGGGAAACCCACTATCAAGCACTCAAGTGCTTGCACTAAGAGGGGGTTCCCAATGCTGATGGCCATGTTGGAACACAAGAATGTGCATAAGAGTATATGCCCCAGCTTGCTTGCGGTAGGGGGGTATTCTTACTGTCTGTCTGGAGTGCAAGGTTTGTTAGCCTACAACACACGTGAAGGAAACAATATTTAGGTGACAAATGCCCTTTTCAGTTATTAAAAAGTTGAGCATACTGTTCAAAACCTCAGGGACGAATTTCAGCTGCATCATCCAACATTGTCCGCACTCAAAGGAGAAGGAAAGTCTGTTTACACTTGGAGCTGCCAAATTTAGGCACCCTCAAGTGATTGTATTAACTAAGCTGAAACCCCGGGCCGGCAGAAAACTGCACGGGGTTTTTCTAGCAAGCACCACGGAGCGATCCTCTTCCTTCCTTTAAGGAGTATGCCTAACGTGTTTATGAAGGCCTTCATCATCCCAGTCATGATGTACAATATCTAGTGTAGATAAGTCTAAAGCAACTGGGCATATCAGTGAAATATCCAATCGTTTGGCGATGACGCCAGACAAGCGCATCTCTTCATGTATGGCCAGCTTTACAGTGGGAAAATTTCTTGGAATTGCCCTAAACCATGATGTGGTTCATTGATAAAGCCATGTAAGTGAAAGTAGGGGAATTTGTTGCTGCCCAGGAGTATCCTTGAAAGGGATACACCGAATTTTGGAGTCCGCGCAATGTAAGTAATTTTTAGCAGGATTCCGATTCAGCTAAATCCAAGAGCCTGGCCAAACCATATCCGAAACACTATAAAATGGAAAAAAAGTGCCGTCTACGCTAGGGATGCACCGAATCCAGGATTCGGTTCGGGATTCGGCCTTTTTCAGCATGATTCGGATTCGGCCGAATCCTTCTGCCCGCGGATCTGAATCCTAATTTGCATATCCAAATTAGGGGCAGGAGGGAAATCGTGTAACTTTTTGTCACAAAACAAGGAAGTAAAGAATGTTTTCCCCTTCTCACCCCTAATTTGCATATGCAAATGAGGATTTGGTTCGGTATTCGTCCGCATCTCACGCAAACAATTAGGGGGTTCGTCCGAATCCAAAATAGTGGATTTGGTGCATTGATACTGAATGCCCAATATGAATTCAGTTTATCTTCTGAAATTTTACACAATAAATAGACTAAACTCCATTCTTTTACATTTGGTTTATTCCTGCATTTAAATGGAATCATGAAGATGACATCATAGATGTTTTGATAAACTTCTTCTATGATGATGACATCACAATCATTCCCCAAAACCTACGTCAAGTCCGAGCTCCAATCAGTCAAATGCCCCAATAAACGGGGCACTCGTGGAGAACATTCCGAAGGCAACAGTGTCGCTGCGTGCTCGCTGACGCATGAAAAAAAAGCAAGTCTATAAGGCAGACATGCTGTTGTTCCTTAATAGAGGATTAATGCTGTTTTAATCTGCCCTCTTTTCTCAATAAATAATGACATTCACAGGCTGGATATTTATTATATTCGCTTAACAATATAGCTATTATAAGAGGCGAGGGAATTAAAGGATTACAAGCCCATGCCACTCCGTTTTCACTGGAAATGTTAAATCTACATTTTCAATCGAGGATTTGATTTGGCTTTTTTTAAAAAAAAAAAAAAAACAGAAGGAAAGAAAAAAAAATAAAATAAAAATTTCTTTCTGAATTATTTTCTTTCATTTATCTGGCCCCGGCAAGAAGAAATCTAAATCTTGATGTGTGTGAGAATTCTTGAGCAGATGGAGAAGTTACAACAGCATCGTGTGCCTTTTGGCATTGAGTGTGGTTAAATAAGGAAAGTCTTTATTTCTTTAGGTTTTTGTTTTTTTTTCTTCTTAAAGCCTCGGAAACGTATGCGCCTTGACTCTCTTTTTTTCAGTGTTGGCTGTTTGTTAAATATTTTACTCCAGTGATTTTTTTTTAATACCAGGGTCTGTGAGGGGAATATATAAAATATAGTTCTGCCTGCTGGACTGGATTCCATTTGGAGCCTGCAGGAATGAAGGCTCCAGTGATGGGAAAGCTGCAGCTGTGGCTATAGGTTTGAAGGGAACTAAACTCGAAACTGTATTACTTGATATAGTATTATGTATACGTGAACCTTAGTCTTCAGGTTTCATTGTTGAACTCTTTTTGAACTTTTTAATTTCTCTTTGCCCCTATCCCTGAAAAAGCTATCTAGCCACCATTGTAGTCCACCATTGAGGTATTCTAGCCCACTGCTTGACTAAAATATCCTGCTCCTCCCCCATACTTCCATCAGAGTATTCTTCTCCTGCCCACTACTTGAGTTAAAGACTTCCTGTTCTTAACCCCGTAGGATATGCTCCTCCCTCTGTAAGCTTCCATCAGAGTACATTAGTCCTGCCCACTGCTTAAAGACTTCGTGCTCTTCCCCCATGTGCTTCCATCAAAGTATTCTAGTCCTTTCCACTACTTGAGTTAAAGACTTCCTGTTCTTAACCCCATAGGATATGCTCCTCCCTCTGAAAGCTTCCATCAGAGTACACTAGTCCTGCCCACTGCTTGAGTTAAAGACTTCCTGCTCTTCCCCCATATACTTCCATCAGAGTATTCTAGTCCTGCCCACTACTTGAGTTACAGATTAACTGTTCTTAACCCCGTAGGTTATGCTCCTCCCTCTGTAAGTTTCCATAAGAGTACACTAGTCCTGCCCACTGCTAGAGTCCCTGAATGAGTCTTGTCATGTGACAATTTCAGTTACAACAAATGGTAAGTGGGTGAGGCCTCTAACAAGCAGTTTGTATGGGGCACTCGCCATGACTTTTGCCATACTAATTCTCTAATACCACATGACACTTTCAAAGGGAATAATGGATAATTGGATGGACCCTTTAATAATGTGATTATCCAAAGGATGCCGGAAGTTGCAGTTCAACTAAAACTAAATTGTGGAAGGTTTGTGAACCAGTATTTATATACTTGGCCTGTAGAAGTAGCTTTCAGATCCAGGGGCATATGCCTCTGTTTTGGAAAGAAAGAGAGCTGGAGTTAAGTAGCATAAGAGAGTATCATAAAAATAATAAAAGGAATGAATCAATGGAAGTATTAAGCAGATGGAGGGAGGATGAGAGGAGGAGTGCACAGAAAAACAGAGAGAGTTGCAGCAGACTTGGAGGAAGTGGGGGACAGGAATAAACAGATGGAAAAGATGTGGGGAATGAAAAAAGAAAGGCAAGAAGGTGGGAGAGGTAGATGGAGTAGGGAGAGAGGGAACGAGAGAGGAAGGCATGAAAGGGAGAGACAAGGAGAAGACAGCCTGGGCAAGGCAATGAGAGGAAGCTTGGCAAGGGGGTAGATATGGGAATGGAGATAGAATAAAGGGGCTTCATGGGAGGAGAATGAAGGAACTAAGAAACTCATTAAAATGAAATTAGAAAGTCTGTATGCAGGGACATACTGTATACTCTGTGTATCCTCAGTGTGCCAACAGTATGCCCACCGTAAAGGGACATTGAGTTAATCCTTTCAAACTGCCAGCCATTGGTAGGTGTCCACCCCGCCCCTTGGCACCTGGTGAATCTCAGTAATGCCATACCCAAATGGCTGGCACTGCCCGCTAAGCATGTGCTGGTACCCCCTCCCCCACCTCTTGTCCGTCCACTGGGCTTAGAAACTCCACTAAAGCCTGGCATCTTCTGCGCCAAAGTGCCCGTCTGCAGCTGAGGCTGCCCATGAAGCCATTAAGCCAAAGGAGGTTTGGGCACAAAAGAGAGAGGGATGGGCACCAGAAAAAAAAGATCATGTTTGCCAATGCTGTTCCTGAATTGTTTTACCTCCAATATGTCTGAGCTGCTCTCTGAAATGCCTGTGTTTCTTTCTGCATTTTGGAAGGGAAATACTCTGCGCCCTCCCTGCTGATATGTGACCACAGCCTGTATTCCACTAGCAACTCTGGGACATGTCTCAAACTTCTTGCTCTAACATCAATTACAGCTTTCTGTACAGTTTTTGGAGGTGCAGTTTTATGGCTCTGTGTGGTCAAGGGTGGTACTGCAAGTGGCCTGGTGATGCCCCAGAAAAAATGCCCCACTCTGCATAAGCAACTCAATGAGCTCTACAGGCTATGCACTCTCTATCATTCAACTGCAACATTTTCCTAGGTCTAATTATCCGTAAAAACGAATCAGATTTTTTTAATATATATATATATATCTCCAGTAAACGATACCTGTACACTGGTTGTTAGAGGTTACTAGACCAGCACACAACTTTGCACTTTACCCTAACAGCTGTAAATATATCTCTCTATACCAAGGGCACAGTAGTATATCTAAAACCTTAAGGGTCCTGGATTACTGGAATTACAGGGACAATGAGGGGCTCAGGGGAGAGGTTAGTGGAATAAGGAGTCACAGGGACAATAAGGGGCTCAGGGGTGGGGTTAGTGGAATAAGGAGTTACAGGGACAATAAGGGGCTCAGGGGAGGGGTTAGTGGAATAAGGAGTTACAGGGACAATAAGGGGCTCAGGGGAGGGGTTAGTAGAATAAGGAGTTACAGGGACAATAAGGGGCTCAGGGGTGGGGTTAGTGGAATAAGGAGTTACAGGGACAATAAGGGGCTCAGGGGAGGGGTTAGTAGAATAAGGAGTTACAGGGACAATAAGGGGCTCAGGGGTGGGGTTAGTGGAATAAGGAGTTACAGGGACAATAAGGAGCTCAGGGGAGGGGTTAGTGGAATAAGGAGTTACAGGGACAATAAGGGGCTCAGGGGTGAGGTTAGTGGAATAAGGAGTTACAGGGACAATAAGGGGCTCAGGGGTGGGGTTAGTGGAATAAGGAGTTACAGGGACAATAAGGTGCTCAGGGGTGGGGTTAGTGGAATAAAGAGTTACAGGGACAATAAGGGGCTCAGGGGAGGGGTTAGTGGAATAAGGAGTTACAGGGACAATAAGGGGCTCAGGGGTGGGGTTAGTGGAATAAAGAGTTACAGGGACAATAAGGAGCTCAGGGGTGGGGTTAGTGGAATAAGGAGTTACAGGGATAATAAGGGGCTCAGGGGAGGGGTTAGTGGAATAAGGAGTTACAGGGACAATAAGGGGCTCAGGGGTGGGGTTAGTGGAATAAGGAGTTACAGGGACAATAAGGGGCTCAGGGGTGGGTTTAGTGGAATAAGGAGTTACAGGGACAATAAGGGGCTCAGGGGTGGGGTTAGTGGAATAAGGAGTTACAGGGACAATAAGGGGCTCAGGGGAGGGGTTAGTGGAATAAGGAGTTACAGGGACAATAAGGGGCTCAGGGGAGGGGTTAGTGGAATAAGGAGTTACAGGGACAATAAGGGGCTCAGGGGTGGGTTTAGTGGAATAAGGAGTTACAGGGACAATAAGGGGCTCAGGGGTGGGGTTAGTGGAATAAGGAGTTACAGGGACAATAAGGGGCTCAGGGGAGGGGTTAGTGGAATAAGGAGTTACAGGGACAATAAGGGGCTCAGGGGAGGGGTTAGTGGAATAAGGAGTTACAGGGACAATAAGGGGCTCAGGGGAGGGGTTAGTGGAATAAGGAGTTACAGGGACAATAAGGGGCTCAGGGGAGGGGTTAGTGGAATAAGGAGTTACAGGGACAATAAAGGGCTCAGGGGAGGGGTTAGTGGAATAAGGAGTTACAGGGACAATAAGGGGCTCAGGGGAGGGGTTAGTGGAATAAGGAGTTACAGGGGACAATAAGGGACTCAGGGGAGGGGTTAGTGGAATAAGGAGTTACAGGGACAATAAGGGGCTCAGGGGTGGGTTTAGTGGAATAAGGAGTTACAGGGACAATAAGGGGCTCAGGGGTGGGGTTAGTGGAATAAGGAGTTACAGGGACAATAAGGGGCTCAGGGGAGGGGTTAGTGGAATAAGGAGTTACAGGGACAATAAGGGGCTCAGGGGAGGGGTTAGTGGAATAAGGAGTTACAGGGACAATAAGGGGCTCAGAGGAGGGGTTAGTGGAATAAGGAGTTACAGGGACAATAAGGGGCTCAGGGGAGGGGTTAGTGGAATAAGGAGTTACAGGGACAATAAAGGGCTCAGGGGAGGGGTTAGTGGAATAAGGAGTTACAGGGACAATAAGGGGCTCAGGGGAGGGGTTAGTGGAATAAGGAGTTACAGGGGACAATAAGGGACTCAGGGGAGGGGTTAGTGGAATAAGGAGTTACAGGGGACAATAAGGAGCTCAATAACTGGGCGACCCTATAAAAGATACACTGAAGAACTAGTGAAAGTTAGCAAGTATAATGCTGTATGGTTATTAATAGCAATTTCAGACTCCCTGCTTCTCGGTCTGGAATAAAACTCCATTTTCTTGCGTATGTTGATTTTGGCTCTGAGTGTGAGCAGGGCAGCAAAGTCAGAATCCACAAATCTGACATAGAATATTAACCATTTAAAATATTGCCTTTTAGAAAGGGTTAATGCATTCTGACTATTGTTTTGCTTTACTTTGTTTTTGGCCTGTATTCCCATTTCCATTAACCAGACCAGCCCTTTAGTGTCCCTATAACTCCTTATTCCACTAACCCAACCCCTGAGCCCCTTATTGCCCCTGTAACATCAGGATGGCTGCTAAATAGAATGGCAGGTATGGGGTAATATAAAGTCAGAGGTGGCAGTTTCTGAGCCCACAGTGATTATCACGAGGCATGTGACAAGGCAGGGAGATGAGTACAGGCAGAGAAGTGCACATATGTGTTACAGCTGTTGGAAACATGTGCCATACTCTCTGGTCATGCATATTCATCATGGCTACTCTGCGAGGGGATCTATTTCAGCACATCTGGTACAAGGAGACAGTAAAAGGGGAAACACTGAACATCTGCACAAGAAACCTGTCTGTGCCGCAGCCTGTGCTGTACCTGAGCTGGGGATACAGGCCATGGAGTAGGGGTGCATGTGTCACTTATATCCATTGTACCCCTTAACCCTGTGTGTGTCTATGGACTGGGAAACAATATATCCTTTCCCCTATGGGCCCCGATACAGTCCCTTCTTCTGTAGAGACACCCCTGCATTTTGTGCATTGAGTAGAATGAGAGGAAAGTACAGTGCCCTATGGTTGGGGGGTGCCGGGCGGCTCAGGAGAGAAGTGAATAAGTGAGAGAAAGTTACAGGGTTGGCACAGGGAAGTGCACCAGTGAGTGGGAGAAAACAGACGGGAAAGAAAAGAGCAGCGAGAGACAGAAGGAGAGACGGGAGCAGAATAAAGATTTGGTACAAGAGAGAGAGAAGTAGAGCGGCCGAGAGAGAGAGATTCCCCAGTGTAATATGCAGGGGCCACAAAGCACTTTCTATGCACCCAGGACATATTTGGGATACCAGTGCCCCTGTGAGGTTGGCAAGTGAAGTGCCCATGGCCAATCCTCGTCTGACCCCTGACCCTTTTCCCACTGCTTCCCCCATGCCATGAAATGTCTCTCCTTGCCAGTCTGAGGTTCCCACAGCCCTGAAAAGACAGCTGGCATTACCCCCCCTCTGCCATGTTTTGTTCTGATTCGCTGGGCAATGCAAGGTTGGCAGCATCAGGTACTATACGCCAACAACTCTGGCATAATGTCTGCTCCTCTTTAACTCCTGCCTTGCTGCTCCATAAATATACAATCCCCTTCCCCCTGTCATCTCCAAATCATATGGGACCGACACAGCCTGTATTCTCTGTATAATGGGACTGAGTATCTATACCTGATAATGATCTCCCCTCTCTGTATAATGGGACCGAGTATCTATACCCTGATAATGATCTCCCCTCTCTGTATAATGGGACTGAGTATCTATACCCAGATAATGATCTCCCCTCTCTGTATAATGGGACTGAGTATCTATACCTGATAATGATCTCCCCTCTCTGTATAATGGGACTGAGTATTTATACCCTGATAATGATCTCCCCTCTCTGTATAATGGGACTGAGTATCTATACCTGATAATGATCTCCCCTCTCTGTATAATGGGACTGAGTATCTATACCCTGATAATGATCTCCCCTCTCTGTATAATGGAACTGAGTATCTATATCTGATAATGATCTCCCCTCTCTGTATAATGGAACTGAGTATCTATACCTGATAATGATCTCCTCTCTCTGTATAATGGGACTGAGTATCTATACCCTGATAATGATCTCCCCTCTCTGTATAATGGGACTGAGTATCTATACCTGATAATGATCTCCCCTCTCTGTATAATGGGACTGAGTATCTATACCCTGATAATGATCTCCCCTCTCTGTATAATGGAACTGAGTATCTATACCTGATAATGATCTCCCCTCTCTGTATAATGGGACTGAGTATCTATATCTGATAATGATCTCCCCTCTCTGTATAATGGGACTGAGTATCTATACCCTGATAATGATCTCCCCTCTCTGTATAATGGAACTGAGTATCTATACCTGATAATGATCTCCCCTCTCTGTATAATGGGACTGAGTATCTATATCTGATAATGATCTCCCCTCTCTGTATAATGGGACTGAGTATCTATACCCTGATAATGATCTCCCCTCTCTGTATAATGGAACTGAGTATCTATACCTGATAATGATCTCCCCTCTCTGTATAATGGGACTGAGTATCTATACCTGATAATGATCTCCCCTCTCTGTATAATGGGACTGAGTATCTATATCTGATAATGATCTCCCCTCTCTGTATAATGGGACTGAGTATCTATACCTGATAATGATCTCCCCTCTCTGTATAATGGGACTGAGTATCTATATCTGATAATGATCTCCCCTCTCTGTATAATGGGACTGAGTATCTATATCTGATAATGATCTCTCCTCTCTGTATAATGGGACTGAGTATCTATACCCTGATAATGATCTCCCCTCTCTGTATAATGGAACTGAGTATCTATACCTGATAATGATCTCCCCTCTCTGTATAATGGGACTGAGTATCTATATCTGATAATGATCTCCCCTCTCTGTATAATGGGACTGAGTATCTATACCTGATAATGATCTCCCCTCTCTGTATAATGGGACTGAGTATCTATACCCTGATAATGATCTCCCCTCTCTGTATAATGGGACTGAGTATCTATACCTGATAATGATCTCCCCTCTCTGTATAATGGGACTGAGTATCTATACCTGATAATGATCTCCCCTCTCTGTATAATGGAACTGAGTATCTATACCTGATAATGATCTCCCCTCTCTGTATAATGGGACTGAGTATCTATACCTGATAATGATCTCCTCTCTCTGTATAATGGGACTGAGTATCTATACCTGATAATGATCTCCCCTCTCTGTATAATGGAACTGAGTATCTATACCTGATAATGATCTCCCCTCTCTGTATAATGGGACTGAGTATCTATATCTGATAATGATCTCTCCTCTCTGTATAATGGGACTGAGTATCTATACCCTGATAATGATCTCCCCTCTCTGTATAATGGAACTGAGTATCTATACCTGATAATGATCTCCTCTCTCTGTATAATGGGACTGAGTATCTATACCTGATAATGATCTCTCCTCTCTGTATAATGGGACTGAGTATCTATACCCTGATAATGATCTCCCCACTCTGCAATACATGGATAGATAGATATAGACAGACAGACAGACAGACAGACAGGGAGATGATAGATAGATAGATAGATAGATAGATAGATAGATAGATAGATAGATAGATAGACAGATAGATAGATAGATACAGTAGATAGACGGGAGGTTTGGTTCCAGTACAGTGTATGGGTCTGTGGGTTGGTAGTTATGGTTAGGAGAATGGAGAGACTTCTTACAATGAGACATTTTTTTAAAGAGACATAAAAATAGTATAGCCCCGTCTTACTTTGTGTACAGAACATTGCCTACCCCCTCATAACTGTACAGGGTAACAATGGCCTCTCTGTTGGCATACACTGGCACAGCGATGTGAGGGTTGCTATGGTATTCCATGCCAGTCTGAATTGGCTCATTGTTAGGGGCGAAGGGAGGAGCTGGAGCTGTGCACAAAGAAAGATGGTGCAATCATTTAGAAATGGGTAAATCCAGTTCTACTCCACAGATATATTAAAGCAATAGATACATATTCGATTCTCTTGATTCCTTCTTCTTACACCACCTTAGCCAGGGGCCCATGTTCCTTCTGTGGTATAGAATGTTTAGTAGGGAAAGATGGTGCCTATAGTAACAGTGGGATAATAGTCTCTGGGAAGGGAGTGTGACTGTGGGATAGCAGGTATAGTAGGGAGAGATTGTGTCTATAGTAACAGTGGATAATAGTCTCTGGGAAGGGAGTGTGACTGTGAAATAGCAGGTATAGTAGGGAGAGATGGTGCCTATAGTAACAGTGGGATAATAGTCTCTGGGAAGGGAGTGTGACTGTGGGATAGCAGGTATAGTAGGGAGAGATGGTGCCTATAGTAACAGTGGATAATAGTCTCTGGGAAGGGAGTGTGACTGTGGATAGCAGGTATAGTAGGGAGAGATGGTGCCTATAGTAACAGTGGGATAATAGTCTGTAGGAAGGGAGTGTGACTGTGGGATAGCAGGTATAGTAGGGAGATATGGTGCCTATAGTAACAGTGGGATAATAGTCTGTAGGAAGGGAGTGTGACTGTGGGATAGCAGGTATAGTAGGGAGATATGGTGCCTATAGTAACAGTGGATAATAGTCTCTGGGAAGGAAGTGTGACTGTGGGATAACAGGTATAGTAGGGAGAGATGGTGCCTATAGTAACAGTGGGATAATAGTCTCTGGGAAGGGAGTGTGACTGTGGGATAGCAGGTATAGTAGGGAGATATGGTGCCTATAGTAACAGTGGATAATAGTCTCTGGGAAGGAAGTGTGACTGTGGGATAACAGGTATAGTAGGGAGAGATGGTGCCTATAGTAACAGTGGGATAATAGTCTCTGGGAAGGGAGTGTGACTGTGGGATAGCAGGTATAGTAGGGAGAGATGGTGCCTATAGTAACAGTGGGATAATAGTCTGTGGGAAGGGAGTGTGACTGTGGGATAGCAGGTATAGTAGGGAGATATGGTGCCTATAGTAACAGTGGATAATAGTCTCTGTGAAGGAAGTGTGACTGTGGGATAACAGGTATAGTAGGGAGAGATGGTGCCTATAGTAACAGTGGGATAATAGTCTCTGGGAAGGGAGTGTGACTGTGGGATAACAGGTATAGTAGGGAGAGATGGTGCCTATAGTAACAGTGGGATAATAGTCTCTGGGAAGGGAGTGTGACTGTGGGATAGCAGGTATAGTAGGGAGAGATGGTGCCTATAGTAACAGTGGATAATAGTCTCTGGGAAGGGAGTGTGACTGTGGGATAGCAGGTATAGTAGGGAGAGATGGTGCCTATAGTAACACTGGATAATAGTCTCTGGGAAGGGAGTGTGACTGTGGGATAGCAGGTATAGTAGGGAGAGATGGTGCCTATAGTAACACTGGATAATAGTCTCTGGGAAGGGAGTGTGACTGTGGGATAGCAGGTATAGTAGGGAGAGATGGTGCCTATAGTAACAGTGGGATAATAGTCTCTGGGAAGGGAGTGTAACTGTGGGATAGCAGGTATAGTAGGGAGAGATGGTGCCTATAGTAACAGTGGATAATAGTCTCTGGGAAGGGAGTGTGACTGTGGGATAGCAGGTATAGTAGGGAGAGATGGTGCCTATAGTAACAGTGGATAATAGTCTCTGGGAAGGGAGTGTGACTGTGGGATAGCAGGTATAGTAGGGAGAGATGGTGCCTATAGTAACAGTCAATAATAGTCTCAGGGAAGGGAGTGAGACTGTGGGATAGCAGGTATAGTAGGGAGAGATGGTGCCTTTAGTAACAGTGGATAATAGTCTCTGGGAAGGGAGTGTGACTGTGGGATAGCAGGTATAGTAGGGAGAGATGGTGCCTATAGTAACAGTGGATAATAGTCTCAGGGAAGGGAGTGTGACTGTGGGATAGCAGGTATAGTAGGGAGAGATTGTGCCTATAGTAACAGTGGATAATAGTCTCTGGGAAGGGAGTGTGACTGTGGGATAGCAGGTATAGTAGGGAGAGATGGTGCCTATAGTAACAGTGGGATAATAGTCTCTGGGAAGGGAGTGTAACTGTGGGATAGCAGGTATAGTAGGGAGAGATGGTGCCTATAGTAACAGTGGATAATAGTCTCTGGGAAGGGAGTGTGACTGTGGGATAGCAGGTATAGTAGGGAGAGATGGTGTCTATAGTAACAGTCAATAATAGTCTCTGGGAAGGGAGTGTGACTGTGGGATAGCAGGTATAGTAGGGAGAGATTGTGTCTATAGTAACAGTGGACAATAGTCTCTGGGAAGGGAGTGTGACTGTGGGATAGCAGGTATAGTAGGGAGCGATGGTGCCTATAGTAACAGTGGGATAATAGTCTCTGGGAAGGGAGTGTGACTGTGGGATAGCAGGTATAGTAGGGAGAGATGGTGCCTATAGTAACAGTGGATAATAGTCTCTGGGAAGGGAGTGTGACTGTGGGATAGCAGGTATAGTAGGGAGAGATGGTGTCTATAGTAACAGTGGGATAATAGTCTCTGGGAAGGGAGTGTGACTGTGGGATAGCAGGTATAGTAGGGAGAGATGGTGCCTATAGTAACAGTGGATAATAGTCTCTGGGAAGGGAGTGTGACTGTGGGATAGCAGGTATAGTAGGGAGAGATGGTGTCTATAGTAACAGTGGATAATAGTCTCTGGGAAGGGAGTGTGACTGTGGGATAGCAGGTATAGTAGGGAGAGATGGTGCCTATAGTCAGGGGCCCCCTCCCGCTCTGCTCTTAAAAATCACAGTCGGAGTGGGTCAAAGGGGGGCAGCATCACTAGTGCATTGAGCGAGATAAAAATAAAACCCAGAAATTCGGCTCTTAAAGTTACAAGTGGCGGCTTTTTGCCTTGCCTCATGGCAGGAGCAGCCCTGCCTATAGTAGCAGTGGGATAATATGGAAAATAAGAATGGATTGCACATTTCTTAGACTAGGTTAGGTGAAGAGCTCAGAGTCAGCGGGGGGCTGTATGGGAGATATTAGAGGGGTGTATGGAGGCAGCAGTGAGTTACTATGGAGCAGGCAGAAGGGAGGAATGGAGGAGGAGTATAAGTATCTAGGGAGAGAGTTAGTAGGTTTGGAGAAGAAAGGCAGGTTTAGTGAGGAATCCAGAGCATGAGAGGAATGGAATAGACACAGGCTGGGGTTGAAAGTCGTATTTCCACTTAAACAGAGGCAGGCCCGGATTTGCGGCAAGGCCGCATAGGCCCGGGCCTAGGGCGGCAAAAAAATAGGGGCGGCATGCCGCCCAGCCGCATTATGGGGACGCATGCGTCCCCATTCAATTACAGCAGCTGCGCCGGCGTGTATTCGCCGCCGCGCTGGGAAGGGGAGGTGTGGGCGGGCGCTAGGACCGCGCGGCCGCCTGGTCGGACCGCGCGGCCTAGGGGCGGCAGTCAAAGAAATCCGGCGCTGAACAGAGGCAGCGAAGACATAGCCCAGGAAGAGCTGTGATATATAGTGAATAAAGTACCCCCTATTGTAAAATATAAGGATATTATAAGTGACTGAGGAGTTCCATGACCATAGAACAGCACAAGCGTTTTTATACAGGTCATGGAATTCCGAGGTTACTTCTAATATGCTCATATTTTTCAACAAGGGTCACTTTATTTATTATAATAAACAATTTTTAGTGGGTCATATGACAAGAATGACATCACTAGTCACAGTTTATAAGGATATATTTTACAAGATATTCATGGCTTTTGTGTATTTTTTTTTATATATATCTATATATATATATATATATATATATATATATATATATATATATATATATATATATATATATATATATATATATATATATATATATATATATATATATATATATATATATAGTCCATGTGCAATAAGGTCCATTTATGGCAAATGATGTTGCTTTTCTACCCCAGGTTTTAGCCCCTGTCCCATGGCTGCTGCACAGGTTCAGAGATGACAATAGGGGTCATTTGCAACAGGCAGGGAGCAGCCGGCATTTGTTTTCACTCTGCGCCCCTCCTTCCAGCCCAGATGGACGTCTGCAGGTTCAGAGCTCAGATACTTGGGGTCTGTGATTATGCTGCTGCCTGCGTTTGTAGCGCTGTATTGATGAGGGGAGCTGGGGGAGAGCCCATTCTTTTCTATTTGGCCCAACCCACCAAATGCAGCTGAGCACAAACAGTTATGGAGCACCAGTAGGCAGGGCAGCCATTAGAAATCACAGGGCCCCACCCTTATAAGTAAAAAAAAAACTGTGGCGCCAGGGCCCCCCATAAAAGTTTTTTTTCAAAAAACATTGGTGTTCAGGGCCCCCCAAAAAGTTTTAAAAAATTGGTGACCAGGGCCCCCCGATAAGTTAAAAAAACACTGACACCAGGGCTCCTCATAAAAGTCTTTCTTCTTGAGAAAATAAAAAACATTGGTGCCAGGACCCCCATTTCTGGAAAAGGTCCCCCCAATCAGGTCCGGACTGAGAATTAAAATAGGCCCTGCCATTTCAGGTACACAGAGGCCCAAACAGCCCCCACCAGCCCACAAAATACTGACTTTCTACAGCCCTTCTGGCATTTGCCAGAACCCACAGATTGCCAGTCTGGGCCTGCCCCCCCATAAGTTAAAAAAAAAGGTTGGCGTCAGGGACCCCCATAAAAGTTTTTTTTTTAAATATTGGTGCCAAAGAAACATTGGAATATAGAATATTAAATTAATAAATTGGTGGCCAGGGGTTTAATAAAATTAAAAAAACCTCATTGTGTTCAGTAGAACTGAACTCGTGACTTCAGGACTTCAACTTTGGCTCCTTTCTTGGTTTCAGGACTTCAACTTCGGCTCCTTTCTTGGTTTCAGGACTTCAACTTCGGCTCCTTGCTTGACTTCAGGACTTCAGCTTCGGCTCCTTTCATGGCTTCAGGACTTCAACTTTGGCTCCTTTTTTGGCTTCAGGACTTCAACTTTAGCTCCTTTCGTGGCTTCAGGACTTCAACTTCGGCTCCTTTCTTGGTTTCAGGACTTCAACTTCGGCTCCTTTCTTGGTTTCAGGACTTCAACTTCGGCTCCTTTCTTGACTTCAGGACTTCAACTTCGGCTCCTTTCTTGGCTTCAGGACTTCAGCTTTGGCTCCTTTCTTGGCTCCAGGACTTCAACTTTGGCTCCTTTCTTGGCTTCAGGACTTCAACTTCGGCTCCTTTCTTGACTTCAGGACTTCAACTTCGGCTCCTTTTATGGCTTCAGGACTTCAACTTTGGCTCCTTTCGTGGCTTCAGGACTTTTACTTCAGCTCCTTTCTTGACTTCAGGACTTCAACTTCGGCACCTTTCTTTGTTTCAGGACTTCAACTTCGGCTCCTTTCTTGGCTTCAGGACTTCAACTTCGGCTCCTTTCATGGCTTCAGGACTTCAACTTCGGCTCCTTTCTTGGCTTCAGGACTTCAACTTCGGCTCCTTTCTTGGCTTCAGGACTTCAACTTCGGCTCCTTTCTTGGCTTCAGGACTTCAACTTCGGCTCCTTTCATGGCTTCAGGACTTCAACTTCGGCTCCTTTCTTGGCTTCAGGACTTCAACTTCGGCTCCTTTCTTGGCTTCAGGACTTCAACTTCGGCTCCTTTCTTGGCTTCAGGACTTCAACTTCGGCTCCTTTCTTGGCTTCAGGACTTCAACTTCGGCTCCTTTCTTGGCTTCAGGACTTCAACTTCGGCTCCTTTCTTCAGGCCTGGGCCCGGTACAAGAATATGTCCTGTGCCCCCTGATGGCGGCCCTGATGGTGAGCACAAGGCTCCCCATGGAGGCAGGGCTACCTCTCACCTGCAATGAACATTACCTGTATGTCAGGTTGGAGCAAGGGCTTCTGGGAGCTGAACTATGCAAATGAACTGTACTAGTGTGACCCCAAGGAGACAGCACCCAGGTCCCATTGAGAGTGCCGTGTAACACAATTCCTTGTTCTGCAGAGAGTTTCAGTGCAACAGAATCATTCCGCCCCCGGGGGCTGTGCCTCTTTATAAATATCACCCTTTGTTTCATGTTCTAGAATAGAAAGGAATGTATTTCTTGCCGTGTAACAATGGACACCTTTCACCCCCCATCTCCCCACCCTGTATCCGGGACACCAGCAGAATCTGTTCCTATTTTCATAACCACACAATGATATTCCCAGAGCCACCGCCATCCACAGCTGAACCGCAGTTTATACGCCAGAGGCGCAACGTCCCGTTCAAAGGCCCCACTGTTATGTCTGTTTAATTGGCTTCATTCAAAAGGAAAACTGCAAAACTGTTACTTTAATTACACCAGGGGGGGAACTGCCCCCGACACTTGCTGTGTATCTGTATCATGGGGTAATAGAGACTGGCACTGCCACTGCCTGTACCCATGTGTTGTGTCTGTGCCACGGGGTATTAGCGATATCAGTGAGCAAGTGCGTCACCGTGTATCTCAGAGTAGAACCGGGGGTCCCCCATTTGCTTTTACACCTTCCATCCCTGCCAGCTGTTTAAAGTCTCCTGCGCTCCTCCCACATCTGTTCCTTCTGCAAATACACTTACTGATCACCATCTGGACTGTCAGCTCCTGGGCATATCCCCTCCCTATGAGAATGACAGACATATGGACCTGCTTAACCCTCCAACTGCCAGAGGAAAGGAAATGTGATCAGCGCTTACTCATTCATATTATTCAGGGGCCAAGTTAGTGGAATAAGGAGTTACAGGGACAAAAAGGGGCTCAGGGGTGGGGTTAGTGGAATAAGGAGTTACAGGGACAATAAGGGGCTCAGGGGAGGGGTTAGAGGAATAAGGAGTTACAGGGACAATAAGGGGCTCAGGGGAGGGGTTAGTGGAATAAGGAGTTACAGGGACAATAAGGGGCTCAGGGGTGGGGTTAGTGGAATAAGGAGTTACAGGGACAATAAGGGGCTCAGGGGTGGGGTAAGTGGAATAAGGAGTTACAGGGATAATAAAGGGCTCAGGTAAGGGGAATAAGGAGTTACAGGGATAATAAGAAGCTCAGGGGAGGGGTTAGAGGAATAAGGAGTTAGAGGGACAATAAGGGGCTCAGGGGAGGGGTTAGTGGAATAAGGAGTTACAGGGACAATAAGGGGGCTCAGGGGTGGGGCGAGTGGAATAAGGAGTTACAGGGACAATAAGGGACTCAGGGGTGGGGTTAGAAGAATAAGGAGTTACAGGGACAATAAGGGGCTCAGGGGTGGGGTTAGTGGAATAAGGAGTTACAGGGACAATAAGGGGCTCAGGGGAGGGGTTAGTGGAATAAGGAGTTACAGGGACAATAAGGAGCTCAGGGGTGGGGTTAGTGGAAGAAGGAGTTACAGGGACAATAAGGAGCTCAGGGGAGGGTTTAGTGGAATAAGGAGTTACAGGGACAATAAGGGACTCAGGGCTGGGGTTAGTGGAATAAGGAGTTACAGGGACAATAAGGGGCTCAGGGGAGGGGTTAGTGGAATACGGAGTTACAGGGACAATACGGTGCTCAGGGGTGGGGTTAGTGGAATAAGGAGTTACAGGGACAATAAGGGGCTCAAGGGTGGGGTTAGTGGAATAAGGAGTTACAGGGACAATAAGGGACTCAGGGGTGGGGTTAGTGGAATAAGGAGTTACAGGGACAATAAGGGGCTCAGGGGAGGGGTTAGTGGAATAAGGAGTTACAGGGACAATACGGTGCTCAGGGGTGGGGTTAGTGGAATAAGGAGTTACAGGGACAATAAGGGGCTCAAGGGTGGGGTTAGTGGAATAAGGAGTTACAGGGACAATAAGGGACTCAGGGGTGGGGTTAGTGGAATAAGGAGTTACAGGGACAATAAGGGGCTCAAGGGTGGGGTTAGTGGAATAAGGAGTTACAGGGACAATAAGGGACTCAGGGGTGGGGTTAGTGGAATAAGGAGTTACAGGGACAATAAGGGGCTCAGGGGAGGGGTTAGTGGAATAAGGAGTTACAGGGACAATAAGGGGCTCAGGGGAGGGGTTAGTGGAATAAGGAGTTACAGGGACAATAAGGGGCTCAGGGAAGGAGTTAGTGGAATAAACACTTCTGTGTTTTTATATCATTTTGGGACGAAGACTCCATTTTGCAGTCCAGAATTTGTCCAGGCTCCCTTTAGCTCATAAGTCATTGAATAAGCCACTGTAATGGGTACACAGTATGGCAACATAAAATTCACCCTATATGGGCCCCCTCCAATATTTTGGATTCCAATTGAATCTATCCCCGGTGGACCAGCGACATAATTTGGGGTCTGATTGCGGGTTTGAGCAGGAATTGGGTCTCTCTGTTAATAATCCTGAGAGCAAGTGACATTTGTCATTAAGGAAAGTGGGGGGAACTTCACAGGGTGGGGGGTTTGGAGTAAGTTCTTTGTTTTGTCAGTTACCTGTGTGTGTTCCTTGGAATGATGCAGTGCTGCCATCCAGTGGTCAGAAGTGATAATGCATTGAAATCGCAGTTTAGGCTATAAAGATCCAGTTTGGGCACGTATAAAGCTGGAGCTCAGAGACTGAGACTTGTGCATGTATCTGCATCATTCTCAGCTTGTAGTCACATGTACTGTGCATTATTATATGCTGTCATTTCTATATGTCATCCTCTCGCATGTTCCATGCATCACATGTACCCGGGGAATTCTGTGCATTTCAGGGATGGTTGGCATTGTATGCAGGTGTCTGTGGATGAGGTGCTGGAGCTGGCACGCCATGGGATTTATGAAGTATACTCGGTTATAGAGCATGCAGGGTTCTGCACAAGGTAATGATGCTGGCACGGGGTAGGGCCAAATGGATGCACAATATAATAGATAAGGCTGGCATCAGCACATTGGGTTGGCACTTTGTGTTGTGTGGGGCCAGCTTGTTTTCAGGGAAGGAGAGAAGGGGGGGGCATTCGTTCAGGGCCCCTACCCTCACACACAGCTGTTGGTGGGTGCTGCTAGCTTGAAGTTCAAGAGGTTTATGGGAGTTGTAGTCGGACACAGCTAAATGTTTATGGATTAATATGATTGGATTTTTCTTTTCAACTGGGGCCCTCCTTGCACTCGCATCTGCCTTTCACGCCGAGTTAAGTGAAAAACAACAAGGGATCGTGTGCAATGCTCTGCTGAAGGTAATAAGGTTGGCATGTAGCGTGTGCCATGCTCAGGGATCTGTGCCTGTGGCTGCGTCAGGATTCCCCGCTCGCCTCCATAATGAAGATGCCAGGATCCTAATTGTAAGGCAGGGTGACGGGGGCACTGAGAGGCCCAGATGCGCTCCTTGTAACAGATGGTGCTGGCATTCCCCATTCACTGCCTCCATGCCAGCCTCTGTGCCACCTGCACCCACCCTCCCCTCCTCCTTCTCTGAACAATCTCCATAAAGTGGTTATTAAGGGACCCAGCACTTAACGCTTTCACCTCCACAATGACCTGGCACCTGTGAGACACCAGCTGGCATTGCCATGCTACCAGCCAGTCTGTAGGGGGCATTGAAAGAAAGGCAGGTGGCAAGATACAGATGACAGGCGTGTGAGCCAAGGTGCTGGGTGATGTCTGATCTCCTACACTCAGTACAGCCTTTACTACTTTATATACCCTAGGTCCTGTATATAAGGGGGTGTATAGATCCACTCACCCCAAAAACAACCCTTCTGGGGTACGACATGCCCACCCTATGTATATCCAATATATTTCATGTACAGAAGGAAAATGGTATGATGTGCACCTGTGTGTTATGCCCGTGCCAAGCAGAACCAATCTGTGCCAAGCGGAGCGCAAGATCCAACACAGAAATGGCTGCCGAGTGTTAGGGAACAACAACAATGGGGTTAACGTTGGAGTGCGGCTCCTTGTTCTGTGGTCTCTCCGCCTCGATGGAGTTCCACAAGAGAGCGCTCGCCTTGCTGCTGCCAGAACTTCCATTTGGTTCTGTAAATATTTAATGGCTGACCCGACTCCCTGAAGCATCTTCACAAGTGAATTGAGGAAAGAACAAGAGCATGGTCTCTGCCTGGGCTCTACCTTCTATGGCTGTGGCAGAGCAGGGCTATTGCCTGGTCTGGGTATAAATGCCCATGGCTGGCACTACCTGTTATGCACCATGCTATACCAGGGCTGGATACAAATGCCCATGGCTGGCACTACCTGTATACACACCATGCTATACCAGGGCTGGATACAAATGCCCATGGCTGGCACTACCTGTAAACACACCATGCTATACCAGGGCTGGGTATAAATGCCCATGGCTGGCACTACCCGTATACACACCATGCTATACCAGGGCTGGGTATAAATGCCCATGGCTGGCACTACCCGTATACACACCATGCTATACCAGGGCTGGGTATAAATGCCCGTGGCTGGCACTACCTGTATACACACCATGCTATACCAGGGCTGGATACAAATGCCCATGGCTGGCACTACCCGTATACACACCATGCTATACCAGGGCTGGATACAAATGCCCATGGCTGGCACTACCTGTATACGCACCATGCTATACCAGGGCTGGGTATAAATGCCCGTGGCTGGCACTACCTGTATACGCACCATGCTATACCAGGGCTGGATACAAATGCCCATGGCTGGCACTACCCGTATACACACCATGCTATACCAGGGCTGGATACAAATGCCCATGGCTGGCACTACCTGTAAACACACCATGCTATACCAGGGCTGGGTATAAATGCCCATGGCTGGCACTACCCGTATACACACCATGCTATACCAGGGCTGGGTATAAATGCCCGTGGCTGGCACTACCTGTATACACACCATGCTATACCAGGGCTGGATACAAATGCCCATGGCTGGCACTACCTGTAAACACACCATGCTATACCAGGGCTGGGTATAAATGCCCATGGCTGGCACTACCCGTATACACACCATGCTATACCAGGGCTGGGTATAAATGCCCGTGGCTGGCACTACCTGTATACACACCATGCTATACCAGGGCTGGATACAAATGCCCATGGCTGGCACTACCCGTATACACACCATGCTATACCAGGGCTGGATACAAATGCCCATGGCTGGCACTACCTGTATACGCACCATGCTATACCAGGGCTGGATACAAATGCCCATGGCTGGCACTACCTGTATACGCACCATGCTATACCAGGGCTGGATACAAATGCCCATGGCTGGCACTACCCGTATACACACCATGCTATACCAGGGCTGGATACAAATGCCCATGGCTGGCACTACCTGTAAACACACCATGCTATACCAGGGCTGGGTATAAATGCCCATGGCTGGCACTACCCGTATACACACCATGCTATACCAGGGCTGGATACAAATGCCCATGGCTGGCACTACCTGTAAACACACCATGCTATACCAGGGCTGGGTATAAATGCCCATGGCTGGCACTACCCGTATACACACCATGCTATACCAGGGCTGGATACAAATGCCCATGGCTGGCACTACCTGTATACGCACCATGCTATACCAGGGCTGGGTATAAATGCCCGTGGCTGGCACTACCTGTATACGCACCATGCTATACCAGGGCTGGATACAAATGCCCATGGCTGGCACTACCTGTATACGCACCATGCTATACCAGGGCTGGATACAAATGCCCATGGCTGGCACTACCCGTATACACACCATGCTATACCAGGGCTGGATACAAATGCCCATGGCTGGCACTACCTGTAAACACACCATGCTATACCAGGGCTGGGTATAAATGCCCATGGCTGGCACTACCCGTATACACACCATGCTATACCAGGGCTGGATACAAATGCCCATGGCTGGCACTACCTGTAAACACACCATGCTATACCAGGGCTGGGTATAAATGCCCATGGCTGGCACTACCCGTATACACACCATGCTATACCAGGGCTGGATACAAATGCCCATGGCTGGCACTACCTGTATACGCACCATGCTATACCAGGGCTGGGTATAAATGCCCATGGCTGGCACTACCCGTATACACACCATGCTATACCAGGGCTGGATACAAATGCCCATGGCTGGCACTACCTGTATACGCACCATGCTATACCAGGGCTGGGTATAAATGCCCATGGCTGGCACTACCCGTATACACACCATGCTATACCAGGGCTGGATACAAATGCCCATGGCTGGCACTACCTGTATACGCACCATGCTATACCAGGGCTGGGTATAAATGCCCATGGCTGGCACTACCCGTATACACACCATGCTATACCAGGGCTGGATACAAATGCCCATGGCTGGCACTACCTGTATACGCACCATGCTATACCAGGGCTGGATACAAATGCCCATGGCTGGCACTACCTGTATACACACACCATGCTTTACCAGGGCTGGGTGCACATGCCATGCTGTAGTAGTGCAAGTAGTTGAGGATGAGCAATAGCAAGAGGACTGCAGGTCCTATGTATTAGGGATGCAATGATCCAGCTTTCGGTTCGGGATTAGGCCAAATCGTATCCAAAACCTCATAACCACGTGACTTTATGTCACACAGAAGTGAAAATGGTTTTGACTACATGTGTGGTTCTCTTGCCTCCTGGTGATAACTTCTATATTCAGCTCTGGGTTCAGCCAAATCCCAAAACATTGAAGTCAATGCATGCCTACCATGTATACATAATTTGTGCAACTCATAAAACGGGGCCCCTAATCCACTGCCATCATCCAGGGCCCTCACCACCTTTTTGGACACTGGCTCTATTTGCAGACTGTAGAATGTGGGTGCCTCATCAGAAATAGACGCTCCCTGTACCCTGAACTGGGTCAGACTGGATCACTGGGGCCCCACTGGGTTAAAAACCTTTGGGGCCCGTGCACTTGTGGATCACCATCTGTGCGCATGACGCCGCATATTTCTTTGTGGGGGGGGGGCAGCCGATCTGGGCAATGGGTCTGGGCCGGTGAGGCCCACCAGGTTTTTTCCCGGGATCCTGCCAGGCCAGTCCGACCCTGACCCCTGGAATTAGCAGCAAGTGCTTGTGTGAGAGACGCTCGCCCAGTAATGTGCCTGTGCTTTGTATACATTATGGTGGGGTACTAGGGTTGCCACCTTTTCTGGAAAAAAAATACCGACCTTCTTATATATTTATCTTTTTTCCCTATTAATAACATTGGGATCACTGACCTTCCTATATATTTATCTTTATTCCCTATTAATAACATTGGGATCACTGACCTTCCTATATATTTATCTTTATTCCCTATTAATAACATTGGGATCACTGACCTTCCTATATATTTATCTTTATTCCCTATTAATAACATTGGGATCACTGACCTTCCTATATATTTATCTTTATTCCCTATTAATAACATTGGGATCACTGACCTTCCTATATATTTATCTTTATTCCCTTTTAATAACATTGGGATCACTGACCTTCCTATATATTTATCTTTATTCCCTATTAATAACATTGGGATCACTGACCTTCCTATATATTTATCTTTATTCCCTATTAATATCATTGGGATCACTGACCTTCCTATATATTTATCTTTATTCCCTATTAATAACATTGGGATCACTGACCTTCCTATATATTTATCTTTATTCCCTATTAATAACATTGGGATCACTGACCTTCCTTTATATTTATCTTTATTCCCTATTAATAACATTGAGATCAACTATTATTTTTACCGGCCAGGCCATTAAAATACCAACTAGGAGGCAACCCTATGGGGTACACGTAATGGATCCGTGGTAAAGCCGTCTCCCATTTTAACCAAATAATTCAAATATTTAAAAATGATTTACTTTATCTTTATAATATCAGTCAAACCTCAATTTTATATCCCCTGATTTTAAGTTTTCCCTCATTTTACATTGTTGTTTTGTGGTCCCACCTATATATTATGCATAATACATTTCCCTGATTTTACACCATTTTTTTCTGGTCCCCTGAAAAACTTAAAATGGGGGTTCTACTGTAGTAATAATAATAGTAATAATAATAATAAATTATTTTGTTGTTGATCCCAACTAAGATATAATTAATCCTTATTGGAAGCAAAACCAGCCTATTGGGTTTATTGAGGGGCTGATTCACTAAATTCGAGTGAAGGGTTCGAATTAAAAAAAATTCGAATTTCGAAGTTTTTTTGGGCTAATTCGACCATCGAATGGGCTACTTCGACCTTCGACTAAGAAAATCGAACGATTCGAACTAAAAATCGTTCGACTATTCGACCATTCGATAGTCGAAGTACTGTCTCTTTAAGAAAAACTTCGACCCCCTACTTCGGCAGCTAAAAGCTACCGAAGTCAATGTTAGCCTATGGGGAAGGTCCCCATAGGCTTGCCTGGGATTTTTTGATCGAAAGATTTTCCTTCGATCGTTGGATTAAAATCCTTCGAATCGTTCGATTCGAAGGATTTAATCGTTGATCGAATGAAAAATCCTTTGATCGTTCGAAGTCGAACGATTTTAGTTCCTAGTCGAATATCGAGGGTTAATTAACCCTCGATATTCGACCCTTCGTGAATCGGCCCCTTAATGTTTACATGATTTTCTAGTAGACTTATATCTAGTATGAAGATCCAAATTATGAAAAGATCCCTTATTTGGAAAACCCCAGGTCCAGAGCATTCTGGACAATAGGTATCTATTTATCTAGATCTATCTAAAAATATAAAATTGTTATGCCCTCAGATGAGGCCCCTGGTCTCCCTGCATCGCTGGGGTCCCTGTTCTCTACAAGCAGAAGCTCCCTGTACCCCTAAAAATTGGGGTGTTTAGCCGTGGGCATTTACATATAAGAAAACCAATGTCTCTAGTCACAGGGTTTGTCGTTTAAAAAGTCTTATGTCGTTTATTCACTCGCCGAGGCCAGAACAATAGGAATGAGGTTTCTATTGAATAAAAATAACCGATATATATGTAAAAAATCTGAATTTTTATTTTTAAAAAAAGATGGCATGAAACCAGAAAACATCTGAAATGGTACCAAAAATATTTACAAACATTATATACATTAGAGGGACGTTTGCTGAACTCCTAAAAGGTTTGGCTTTGCCACGTGGCACCCAGTTGGTCACATGACTAATGACAGTCACCGAGGAGTCGCAGGATTATATAAAGGTCCCAGAACTCCTTGGTGGCTTCAAACATCCTCATGTTCTCCAATAATCTGCCACTGCCAGGGCTCTGCAGCAACTGGCCACTTAGACTCTCAACATGCCTGCCAGGGGATGCTGGGAGTTGTAGTACAAGTGATTAGCAGTTGCCAAGACAGAGCAGTTCAGGTTCACCCGGAATGAAGGGACGGGATACAATGGTCGGCACCTAATTGACACACAGGGCTAATTAGCTTTTCATTTGGATGCACGCAGCACGTACTGGTTTCTGTGCAGCCATGCAGCTTGCATCTTATCAATGCCCTAAGTGAATCTTGTACATGCCTGGGACTGAACTGGCAACCCTAAAACGGGAAGCTTTTATTAGAGCAAACTAGGGCCCTAGCTGAAGTAAAGTCAGTTTCCCTTAAAATACAGAATTAAAAATGACCAGGGGGCCTTTGCATAGATTTTCCGTTTAAAGTTTCTCTGCAGGGACGAGGGGGGGAGAGCTGTAAAATATTAATGGGTGACTGAATGTAACCCAGACTTCACATTATGTGCCAGAGCACAGATACAATGCCTTCATCCAACCAAAACACAGATACAGTGCACCCATCCAATCAGTACACTAGATACAGTGCACCCATCCAATCGGAACACTACATATAGTGCACCCATCCAATCAGAACAGATACACTGCACCCATCCAATCAAAACACTAGATACAGGGCACCCATCCAATCAGTACACTAGATACAGTGCACCCATCCAATCAGAACACTAGATACAGTGCACCCATCCAATCAGAACACTAGATACAGTGCACCCAATCATAACACTAGATACAGTGCACCCATCCAATCAGAACACTAGATGCACTGCACACATCCAATCAGAGGCATCTCTCTGAGAACAATCGCTGTAGGAGGGGCATTTTATAGCAGGAATAAATAAATAAGGGGAGCAATTACAGCTGAAGGTTTATATGTGGTAGAGGTTAAAGGGCAACTCTGCTTAAAATCAGGAATAAGACCAATATCCATTCCTCATTTCCACTGGTTCTAGGTAAAATTCACTGCTATTGGAAGCCATGTCTATTTATATTCTCTGCACTGCTGGCTCAGACTCCTAAAACAATGCAGCAGCCAGAGGATCAACTGACCTGGACAAGAACCTACATTATTTTAAGAGTCAGAACCAGTAGTGCAGAAAGGCAAAACCAACGCCATCAATAACCATGACACTTATACACGCGGTCTGGAAAGTTGAATTGACAACAGGACTGGCACAGACAATGCACAATAACTACCAATAAAAGCATCACTTGTATAAAAGATGAGCAGGACGGGCACAGCCCTTATACACAGCACAATATGGCAGGAGACCAGTCTCCCGGGTACAATAAGAGGCAGAATTCCGCCATGTTGAATCATTACACACACCCTCCCAATAAAGCGGGAGCTTCGTCACAGGCTTTCCCCCCTAGGGATTCTGGGAATCTAGACAAGCGTATAAATTAGCCGTCGGTCAGAACTGTTCATTCTTAAATAAAGTCGTCAAGTCGTTGGCACTTCCCCTGCTTTGGCAAAGGGACGCCTGTCAAAGGGTGACGTTACTGGGAGCGCCAAGGCCCCGGGTCACATAGTTTGGTCCATTTGGGCACATGTAGAGCGGTTTGGGCCTATGAAACGGGCAGGTAGTCCTCTCCGCTGCCAGCTGGCTCCACCGTATTCCTGTCGTAGCGGGTTTCGCACTCGCACTCTTCCACCAGCTCCACCTCTTGCCAAGCAAGGTGACCGGCACGACAGCGTAACGGCAGCGAAATGCGCCGGGATCGGCTGGGGGCGCAGGACGTACAGGGCTGGGAGAGTCCGGCAGGCCAACCAGGCACATAGAAGGAGTTGCACTGGCCAAAGCAGAACTTGTTAGGGAGGCGCACTGGGAAGCAGTTCTTCCTGAACACATTCTGTAAGAGGAGAGAATAAAAATGTAAGCTCTGAGGAACAGCATCAGTCTCTAAACGCAAATCTGTTGAGGACAGAGTCCACTTCTAGCAATAGCTGTGGCTGCTACAAAGTTGGTAATATTAGGAGCCCCTCTGCCTGCCTAAGTGATTCCCCATCAGGTAAGGACTACACTGGCCCATTTAAATGGGGTAGTTCACCTTTAAAGCATAACTAAGCCCTAAAAATTAATATGGCTAAAAATGGCATATTTTATATAGTGAACTTATTGCACAAGGCTAAAGTTTGAGCTTGTCAATAGCAGCAATGATCCAGGACTTCAAACTTGTCACAGGGGGTCACCATCTTGGAAAGTGTGTGACAGTCACATGCTCAGTGGGCTCTGATTGGCTGTTGAGAAGCTAAGCTTAGGGCTCGTCACTAATTATCCAGCAGAAAATGAGCTTCCCTGGCTGTAATATAAGCTGATGCTACAGGTTTGCTGATTATTAAATTCTGATGCTAATTGCACTGGTTTCTGTGCTGCCATGTAGTAATTATGTGTATTAATTACTAATCAGCCTTATATTGTGACATTTCTATTCTATGTGTACTGTATATTGTGAGTGGGTCCCTAAGCTCAGTAAGTGACAGCAGCACAGAGCATGTGCAGTGAATCAGCAGAAAGATGAGGAGCTACTGGGGCATCTTTGGAAACACAGATCTTTACTGCTAAAGGGTTGTGGTTGCCTTGGGCTGGTACAGAAGCACAAAACATCATGTACAACATTTCTACCTACTTCTTTAGTGAAGCTTTAGTTCTCCAATAAATAAAATTCTGAGACAATTTGCAATTGGACTTCCATTTTTTATGGTTTTTAAGATATTTAGCTTTTTGGTCAGTAGCTATTGGGTATTTGAGCAGCTGGCTGCTAGGGTCTTACCCTAGCAACCAGGCACTGGTTTGAATGAGAAATGGGAATATGAATAGTAGAGGGCCACCATAGAAAGATAAGGATGAAAAAGTAACAATACAATTGTAGCCTAGCAGAACAATAGTTCTATCGTCATCATATCATGGGGCAAACCAAGGATAAGTAAACCTTTAATATAAGTGAATGTAAAATTGATGAGGGGGCTATTCTTAGCACTTTTGTCATTTACATTGATTATTTTCCTTTAATTCCAAGATATTAAGGGATACATGTACTGTTAATATGAATGAATTGTTACAAAAGCGCCACCTGCTGGTCAGTTTCCCACCAGTCTGACCAGCAAGTAGTCAAGGAAGTTGTCAGGAGAAAGACCAGTCTGACCACTTGGTGGTCAGACTGGTGGAAAACTGACCAGCAGGTGGCGCTGTTGTAACAAAATTCATTCATATTAACAGTACATGTATCCCTTAATATCTTGGAATTAAAGGAAAATAAATAATCAATGTAAATTGCGAAAGTGCTAAGAATAGCACCCTCATCAATTTTACATTCACTTATTTTAAAGTTTTACTTATCCTTTAAGCCAATTTGGCCTAGCACATATGTGGCACTCACTCCCTTCAAACTACTTCAAATCAGGGGCACCTACAGTTCTAATCCCACAAATACACACTTACCCCTTTCTTCCCACTAATACGCACACTTCAGGACACCTCCCATAATACACAGAGAGTAGCCCAAGAGCAGAGGACAATTTACCTGTATGAAAGGCAAGGCATGGCATCTGGAGCGTTTCAGAGCATCTTGCCCAATGGGCAGCACCTGGTCTGGTTGGGATCTCATCTTGTCCCTGCGGATGGCGCTCTCCCACACCAGTTTTCTCCTCAGCGCCTCCTCATCCATGTGCTCTCTGGGATCTGAGTGCAGGATGAAATTCTGGGATATTTTCCTCCTGTTCTGTCTGAATAGCGGCAGGTCCATGAAAGCTCCATGGTGGGAGACTGGGTAGGATCTGCTGTGGAGCACATTCTGGGCAAATGAAGCCGACCCTTCTTCTTCCATAAAGGGAAATGCCCTGACCGTGAAACAGAGAAGGGCCAATAGGCTGGGGGCCTGGAACAACAGCATGTCTTCTTACACAATCCTCCTTATTAGGGTTTGGGGTCTGGGGGTTTGTCGGTCCCCTGTCGTCTGGCTGGAGGGTCAAGATTGACCCAGAGTCGCTGGTTTCTGTAGTTAGAAAGGGACAAGACAGACGGCTTTATATACCCAAATCCACAAGGGACCAAAACCAAGCAAGACCCAACCAAGAGAGAAATCTAGCACCTTCCTTGGCCCCATCAGCTGTAAGGAGGGCAAAAGGAAGGGAACAAACTCCCCATTTGACTCCTAAACAGAAGCAGGAACTTTGGTTTTGTCTCAGGGGCCTCTCTGTTTGAGTTTCATACAAAAACAGGTGACACGGCCTCTGCAATTGGGACATAACCGACACAACGGCGCCCTCTGCTGGAACTGCACCAACACTGCAGCTGTGCCACTCATTCCTTTACTCCTTATGTGCACACAAAACATAGTCTAGCTACATTTGATATAAACCCAAATATACAATAGTAATTCTGGATGAAAATAACCTGTAAGGATAACATACAATAGTAATTCTGGATGAAAATAACCTGTAAGGATAACATACAAGGCTGTCTTTCTGCTAGAGTGTAGCAAGAGGCAGAACCAGCAGTGCAGAAAGGGCTCTACGGGAAAACGGAATTCTTGTGTAAGGGGGTTTCTGGGTAGGTGCTGGAGGAACTATCACGAAAACGAAATATAAGCTTCAGCATACTGAAATAGGAAACTTTCGTTATCAAGTTCATATTTTCACTATTCCTCTCTCATCATCTGTTTCTCTTCATTCTGTCTTCATGCAGCAGTTGGGTGTCAGATATTCATTGACAGTTAGATCCAATATATCTTATAGGGGGGCTCCTTTCCTAGCAGATGTATTAGAGCTCACTCTATTAAACTCACCAGACATCATGTCTCTCTACATGCAGGATTTGTGCAAAATGCAGTTATTTTGTTAGATTTTGTTTGTACTGGAATCAGTTATTTGAGTGAGCTCTAATACATCTGCTAGGAAAGGAATCCCCCCTATAAGATATATTGGATCATTCATCTGACAAAATAACTGGATTTTGCACAAATCCTGCATGTAGAGAGACATGATGTCTAGTGATTTTAATAGAGTGAGCTCTAATACATCTTCTAGGAAAGGAGCCCCCCTATAAGATATATTGGATCATTCATCTGACAAAACAACTGGATTTTGCACAAATCCTGCATGTAGAGAGACATGATGTCTAGTGATTTTAATAGAGTGAGCTCTAATACATCTTCTAGGAAAGGAGCCCCCCTATAAGATATATTGGATGTAACTGTCAATGAATGAATCTGACACCCAACTGCTGCATGAAGACAGAATGAAGAGAAACAGATGCCGGGCGAGGGATAGTGAAGATAAACTTGATTATTTCAGGAAACAATGCAGAATATTTAATGGATTGTATTTGGAAAGTTTTTTATTTCAGTTTGATGAAGCTTATTACATTTTCATGATTGTTCCCCTTTAAGCTGAAGAGTCCAAGAAGCAAGTGCAGCAATCAGGGGACTCCGTGCAAATGTTTGTGTATTTCCAGCCCTCGGGCAGGTGACAGTTTCTGTTGACAGGGGAAAGGTGACAGAAGCAAAGACGCCGCCCTTATGGGCCCTTCCCTCTCACCCCTAAAAATAACCACTGACATGAAACCATGTTAAAGCACCACTTGTTCCCTGCTTACATTGATAAGGATTTTATATAATTGGGAGACCGATACTTTTATGCCCAAACCAGAGTTCAGACTCACTAACCAATCATCATAATAATAAAAATTATCAGAATAATCAGAATAATAACTGCCGGCACTGCTTTCAGCCTATGCATAAATTAGTTCTCACTATATATACACACCAGTAGTCAGATCTTCCCCAGCAAAGACTGGCATGTACAGATATTTTATGGTTTTATTCACCATCTCTCCAGTTTGCCATTTTGGTAATCTGGTTGCTAGGATCCAAATGACCCTAGCAACTATGCACGGATTTAAATAAGAGACTGGAATGGAAAGTAGCAATAACAATAATGTGTAGCCTTATAGCGCATTTATTTTATAGATGGGGTCAGTGACCCCCATTTGAACCCTGGCAAGAGTCAGAATAATTCAAAAACTATTTAAAAAAAAATAAACTAGACATTTAAAATGGTGCTGGGTTAGCAATGCCTAGCAACCGGATGGAGATTCCTAGTTATTAGTATTTCACTACTTAACTTTCTATACAACCCACTCATGACTAACTCCTAGCATGCCATTCACATTATTGCCCTGTTGCTAGGTTATGTGGGACCCAAGCAACTAGATACCAGTTTAATTCCTCACTAGATAAATCAGCAGTGTAATTAGATCTTGATGGGCCCCACAGCAAATTATTTCTCAGGCCCCCAAAATGTCTAGAGGTCGACTTGTTTTAACAGTATTTATTTAACATGTTTATCAATTAGGGTCTCTTTACCTCCTGCAGCCACAGGGTCTGTTTCCTCTTTAGTTCTGCCACAGAAATCTCTTCGGAACACCCATTGCCTTTAATGTAATCACATTAACCCTTCCTATTACAAAACACTCGCAGGGGAGGGTGTATGAGGAATGTAGAATTAGAATTAGCCATTCTATAACATACTAAGAGTTAACTTAAAATGTGCACCATTCCTTTAAAGGAACAGTAACACCAAAAAAAAAATGAAAATTTTAATAGAAAGAAAAATATAACATAGTGTTGCCCTGCACTGGTACAACCAGTGTGTTGGTTATAGAAACTCTACTATAGTTTATATAAACAAGCTGCTGTGTAGCCATGGGGACAGCCATTCAAGCACAGGATACACAGTAGATAACAGATAAGTACTACTATAGTTTATATAAACAAGCTGCTGTGTAGCCATGGGGGCAGCCATTCAAGCACAGGATACACAGTAGATAACAGATAAGTACTACTATAGTTTATATAAACAAGCTGCTGTATAGCCATGGGGGCAGCCATTCAAGCACAGGATACACAGTAGATAACAGATAAGTACTACTATAGTTTATATAAACAAGCTGCTGTGTAGCCATGGGGGCAGCCATTCAAGCACAGGATACACAGTAGATAACAGATAAGTACTACTATAGTTTATATAAACAAGCTGCTGTGTAGCCATGGGGGCAGCCATTCAAGCACAGGATACACAGTAGATAACACATAAGTACTACTATAGTTTATATAAACAAGCTGCTGTGTAGTCATGGGGGCAGCCATTCAAGCACAGGATACACAGTAGATAAGTTCTGAAGAATCCCATTGTATACTACAGAGCTTATCTGTGTGTATCCTGTGCCTTTACTAATTTTTTCAAGCTTGAATGGCTGCCCCCATGGCTACACAGCAGTTTGTTTAGATAAACTATAGGTGTATCTTCGAAGCAAACACACCAGTTTTACCAGTGCAACACAACAATATATTATATTTTCGTTACTTGTGCACTTTCGATGCTACTGTTCCTTTAATACACTATTTTGCCCCCAGCTGCGCTGTACTGCCAAACCCACACGCCACATTTCTAAACTTAAAGGGGTGGGTCCCCTTACTTTTAGTATGTTATAGAATGGCCAATTCTAAGCAACTTTTCAATTGGTCTGCCTTTTTTTTTTTTTTTATAATTATTTTATAACTTTTTCCAGCTTTCAAATGTTTCCTGAAAACAAATGCTCTGTAAGGCTACAAATGTATTGTCTTTCTTCTATTCAGCCGTCTCCTATTCATATTCCTATTTCTTATTCAAATCAAGTCATGGGTTCTAGGGTAAAAGCAACCAGATTACTGAAACTGCAAACTGGAGAGCTGCTGAATAAAAAAAGCTAAAAGACTATAAACTACTACAAGTAATAAAAATAAAAACCAATTGCAAATTGTCTCAAAATATCCCTCTCTACGTCATACTAACAGTTAATTTAAAGGTGAACAACCCCTTTAAGTCTTTAGTGGTTCCAGAAATGTAAAGTTTTCCCTTCTCTCCAGAAAGGCAAATGCTACAAAGGCTCTAAATAAAAGGCAGGTGGGATGGTTAAGGGCAGAGACACACATGGAGATTCGGGGAGATAAGGCGACAAATCACCTCTTCTTCGGGTGACTAATCTCCGCAAACTGCCTCTCCGCCGGCTAGAATCTAAATTGCCGGCGGGGTGGCACTCTGAGCAATTCGTTTCCCGAAGTCGCCTGAAGTTTCCTCATGAGGCAACGTCGGAAAACAAAGTGGTCTGTGTGCCATTCCGCCAATAGGGTTGCCACCTGGCTGGTATTTTACCGCCCTGGCCAGTAAAAATTATGGCTGATCCCAATGATATTAATAGGGAAAAAAAGATAAATGTATAGGAAGGACAGTATTTTTTTCCAGAAAAGGTGGCAACCCTACCCGCCAGCAATTTCGATTCTAGCCGGCAGGGAGGCAGTTTGGGGAGATTAGTCGTCCGAAGAACAGGCGATTTGTCTCCAGTAGGGTTGCCATCTGGCCAATATTTTACTGGCCTGCGTGGTAAAGATGATGGTTGATCCCAATGTTATTAATAGGGAATAAAGATAAATATATAGGAAGGTCAGTGATATGATCCCAATGAATGTTATTAATAGGGAATAAAGATAAATATATAGGAAGGCCAGTGATATGATCCCAATGTTATTAATATGGAATAAAGATAAATATATAGGAAGGCCAGTGATATGATCCCAATGTTATCAATAGGGAATAAAGATAAATATATAGGAAGGTCAGTGATCCCAATGTTATTAATAGGGAATAAAGATAAAAATATAGGAAGGTCAGTGATCCCAATGTTATTAATAGGGAATAAAGATAAATATATAGGAAGGTCAGTGATATGATCCCAATGAATGTTATTAATAGGGAATAAAGATAAATATATAGGAAGGCCAGTGATCCCAATGTTATTAATAGGGAATAAAGATAAATATATAGGAAGGTCAGTGATCCCAATGTTATCAATAGGGAATAAAGATAAATATATAGGAAGGTCAGTGATCGCAATGTTATCAATAGGGAATAAAGATAAATATATAGGAAGGCCAGTGATCGCAATGTTATCAATAGGGAATAAAGATAAATATATAGGAAGGTCAGTGATATGATCCCAATGTTATTAATAGGGAATAAAGATAAATATATAGGAAGGTCAGTGATCCCAATGTTATTAATAGGGAATAAAGATAAATATATAGGAAGGTCAGTGATATGATCCCAATGTTATTAATAGGGAATAAAGATAAATATATAGGAAGGTCAGTGATCCCAATGTTATTAATAGGGAATAAAGATAAATATATAGGAAGGTCAGTGATCCCAATGTTATTAATAGGGAATAAAGATAAATATATAGGAAGGTCAGTGATCCCAATGTTATTAATAGGGAATAAAGATAAATATATAGGAAGGTCAGTGATCCCAATGTTATTAATAGGGAATAAAGATAAATATATAGGAAGGTCAGTGATCCCAATGTTATTAATAGGGAATAAAGATAAATATATAGGAAGGTCAGTGATCCCAATGTTATTAATAGGGAATAAAGATAAATATATAGGAAGGTCAGTGATATGATCCCAATGTTATTAATAGGGAAGATAAATATATAGGAAGGCCGGTATTTTTTTCCAGAAAAGGTGGCAACCCTAATGGGCAGGCGCCTAAATCTCCTCGCTCTCTGCCTAAAGTTAGGCCACACAATAAATAATATTTAGCGAATGAAGGAAATTTTAACATCCTGATATTTTAAATTATGCTTCATGACAACCTATTAACAGGAGACAAACATGTAGGAAAGCTGCTATTTTGTTTCATAGAAAGTCCCAAATTAATTCCCCCACAAAAAGCCACCTGTAGTGGGGAACTCACCCAATTTTCTTCTCTGGGAACAACCCATTCCCCCCCCTCCCAAATTTATCACCTAATTAATATATCAGCTGAGTTAAACACCAATTAAATCCCTAGAGAATGAGATGTATGATCATTTGACAGGCATTGCTATAGACACGTATTATTAACGCGCTGCACAGGTATAATAACACCGGCATCGATACAGACACCTAAACCTGCAGTCTCTATAGATTTGGAACTCACGCGCTTCCGCCACACTCTCAGGACCCCGTTCCTGACAGGTTTTTCAAGATGGCGGCGCCCTTGTATCGGTGCTGTGTACGATTGCGGCATTTGACCTTGTCCGTGCCCGCCGCTAGTTATCACGCGAGGCCGAGGGTTTGGGGTCTTGGTGGGGTGTATAGGCCGGACCCGAGTGACCCGGAGACCAAGAAATGGCAGAAAGGAGCGAAGTACGAGGCCAAGCTGTACGGCAGGCACGGGGACATCTCGGGGGTGAGGCCGGAAGGTCTATGGCCGAGTCCCCAGAAGTTGCGGGAGATAGAAGAGGAGGAGAGGGAGTGGTACCCGAGTCTGAGGCAAATGCTGGACAGTGTGGAGGCCAATGAGCTGGAGATGAAGCGGAAACAGCAGGAGAAGTGAGTGTCTCGCTGTGTTATAGGAGGGACACTTCCCCTTACTGTTGTCTCTAAACGGGAACTACATCCAATAACCGTGTTCTCTGCACTGCTGCTTCTGACTCCTGAGCCAATGTAGTACAAGTCAGATTGATTAAAGGGGTTGTTAACCTTTAAATTAACTGTTAGTAGGATGTAGAGGGTGATATTTTTTTTTATTATTTGTGTTTTTTGCGTTTTGTTCAGCAGCTCTCCAGTTTGTCATTTGAGCAGTCTGGTTGCTAGGGTCCAAATTCCCCTGGCAACCATGCACCAATTGAAATAGTTGACTGGAATATGAATAGAAGAGGGACTGAATAGAAGGATCAGTAATAAAAAGTAGCAATAACAAAACATTTGTAGTCTTACAGAGCGTTTGTTATTAGATAGGGTCAGCGACCCCCCCTTTTGAAAACTGGAAAGAGTCAGAAGAAGAAGGCAAATCATAAACTATATAAAAAAAAAAATGAAGACCAATTGAAAAAAATTGCTTAGAATTGGCCATTCTCTAATCTACTTTAACTTAACTTGAAGGTGAAGCGACTTCTGCCTTGCGTTTGTTTGGTTCTGACATTTACATCTAACAGTAAGATCAGTGGAAATGAGGTGTGAAGATAATGAGTGGTGTGATTGGACAAACTTTCATCATGCGCAAGACCGTGATTGGATGGAATTAAGGGGCCCATTCAGCTCATGCAGGGTGGTGGAGTTGTGTAGTTGTGTAACACTATGTTGTCATGCTGTGCTGCTGTGTTGGACATGGGGACATATAATAATCCGCTATTGACTTATTCAAGGCTGACAAACCCGCCCAGGGAACATCGGAAGTGACTTTATTTGCAGAAGGGGCAGATCTCAGGTACAGGGATAAGGCGGGTCATTGTGGGGCAGACAGACTTATTCAGGGACCAGACTGGCTATAGGGGGGGTCAGGCAGCTTTTGGATAGACCCTTTGGCTAGTTGTGCCCTAGGGCAGGAGGAACTCACCATGGTGCCGGGAGCCAAAGCCTTTAGTAACTGTAATGAGTCCCTTCACTTGCTGCTTCCTTAGTCTGCACTTTATATGAGTGAATTGTTGGCCAGGAACATAATTGTGCCCCGAAATAGGCCTGGCACTCGCACCAAGCTCTCCAGCACCTGCCACACTTACACTCGCTGATACTTGTACACTGGCTGACGCACTGGCTGACACACTGGCTGACACACTGGCTGACACACTGGCTGACACACTCGCTGACACTTGTACACTCGCTGACACACTCGCTGACACTTGCTGATACTTGTACACTAGCTGGCACTCTCGCTGACGCTTGTACACTCACTGACGCTTGTATACCTGCTGATATTGGTACACTCGCTGATACTTGTACACTCGCTGATACACCCGCTGACACTTTTGATCATTTCCTGGGTGTGTGGGGGCAGCTAGTGAAACTCAGATAAGTGCAGCTGTTGCACAGACTTCCCTCCCCCTGTATATAATGATCCTATAGTATAGTAGTGTAGTATTGTGTGTTATATAGCAAAGTCTGTACTGTAGTATAGCATAGTGTATAGTAGTGTAATATAGCATAGTGTATAGTCTGTAGTATAATAGTGTAGTAGTAGAGTACAGTGTTGTATAGTATAAAGCGGGGGTGCCCAAAAGGTAGATTGGGATCTACCAGCAGACCTTTAGTTGGTGATCAGTAAATCTCAAGACACTGTCAACAAACAGCTTCTCTAAGTTGCTCTCCTATTTTATTATTTTCATTCAGAATATTTAATGTTAAGGTAGTTGTTTGTTTAATATAGCAATATAAATTCTCTCATAAATCAATATGATATTTAAATAATATTTTCCATGGAACAAAATGCTTACAATGCTTTTATGGGTGTAGATCATAATGGGACAACGTCACTAAAAGTAGAATTCACATTAGTAAAGTATGGGCCCTCCTGGTATAAAGCAACACTCGGTAAATGCTGATCCTCTATGGGTGACTAGAACCTATTTCATATGAGTCTATTTTTCAGTATAAACAAACCACAAGATTTTTACAACAGGGACCCATAAAAGAACATTAGTCCTAGTTAAGGGTTTAGTTCCCCTTTAAGAAGTTCTTCATCTGTTGTGTTCTACATGTATGTTGGTCACTTTATGTCTAATAACCTTCTAACCAATTTCCTCCCCTCCCCCTTCAAAAGGGAGCGCATTGTTGCTGCCAACCTGGCCAAGATGCCCAAGATGGTGTCCGACTGGCGCAGGGAGAAGCGGGAGGTGAAGCAGAAACAGCGCGACGAGAAGACTCGCAAGGAGAGACTCATAGCAATCGCTCGTGAAAAGTTTGGTGTCAACGTGGATCACCGGAGCCCCAAGTTCCTAGAGATGGTGAAGGAACTGGAAAAGGAGGAGAAGAAGAAACAGAAAGCGCTGACACGGAGACTAAAGGAGGAGGCTCTGGCATCAGCACCTACTTTTCCTGTTGTAGGAAATCCCTGAAGCTGAGCTGAACTGGAGCTCATGCAGTGTCCTGATTGGTCCAGCAAGGTCTCCACTCTAGCAGTGCTTGTCACTAACTGGACTGTGAATGGGGCGCGGCCCCTACCAAGATCCCCACTGCGGCAGAATAAATGTATTGGCCCCTGGGATAGGACCGGTCGGGCCCTCTGTATGTTAGTAGTGGACTTTATTTTCTAATAAATATCTGTACAGAATATTCCCTGTGTGTGTGTGTGTGTGTGTGTGTGTGTGTGTGGCATTTCTTATGGACAAACTTCAAGGAAAGGGTAAGAACTGGGGTAACTCTCCTCCTGTTACCCCACTAACTTTGTGTTCCCTTACCCCTCAGCGCCATGTTCTGTAAATAATACACTAATTTATATAGTTTATCCCTAGTGTGGCACAGACCCTCTGAAGAAAGGATGTCCCATAGTTCCCTTCGGTCTGTGTCACTGTATCACCCTGCAGTGGGAGGGACAGACTCATGTCCCATAGTTCCCTCCTGTCTGTGTCACTGTATCACCCTGCAGTGGGAGGGACAGACTCATGTCCCATAGTTCCCTCCTGTCTGTGTCACTGTATCACCCTGCAGTGGGAGGGACAGACTCATGTCCCATAGTTCCCTCCTGTCTGTGTCACTGTATCACCCTGCAGTGGGAGGGACAGACTCATGTCCCATAGTTCCCTCCTGTCTGTGTGACACAGTTTTAGACGGTGTTCCACTATAAAGCCCATATTAATCAAAACTGTACAATTTATTGAATTTACACAATGCTATTAACAAGCAGTAGAGGTGCATCTCTGTAGGTATTGAATGCAAAGTCAATGAAAAGGGATTCTGGGAAAACATGGAGATCTCTGTAGGATTATTCAGCCCAGTGTGCTGTGCAGCATGTTGTCTGACATCATACGGAAGCCCCAGTGTCCCACAATGCAGTGTGTGTTCTGCTCTCCAGAGACCATCAATCACTACAGTTCAGTTTGATCCATAAACAACACGGGCTCATTAGGAAGGACTGGCACCAACTGTGCTGTTCTCCTCCGACTCTGCAGCTTTCAGTTTGGACAGAGCCGCGTGGATCCTGAACAGGGTCCGTGACTCCATGGAGTAATTCTTATAATCATTCCTGGAAAAGACATAGTACAGTAAGTGTGGGGCACCCTGTAGCTCTTGTTATATTGCAAAACTATAACTCTCAGCATGGTGGAGCATTAAAGAAATCTGAAAGCCCAAAGGCCCACTAATCCTTGTACATTGTGTAAAAATCTGGAAAAAAATTTTCAGCGAGGGGTCTCTCCCATGCAAGAGATCCGACTCTGCCAACAGAGGTAGCATAAAACTGCTATTTTTCCTACCCGTAGCTTACGTGGTACCAGCATGTCACTTACTTGGCGCGACGCAGGAGTGCAATGGCGTCCTCTCCTCTTTGCTGCTGCATATATAGTAGGCTCAGCTCCAGCAGAGCATTGGGTACCAGGTAATGATCAAATTTAATCTTCTTCTCACTGCAAAGAGACAGCCCTGTGATTAGCACAGGCTCCACTCATGTCTGGATACAGGGCACTGTCCTAGCTTGATAAATGGGTGTGACCCCAAAACGTTCCACTCCACATTAAACACGCAAGGCAATTTTACTTGCAATTAGTCCTGTGTGCCTTTGGAATTTTCTTCTATGACTGTACTATCTTAAATCCACTGCTCGGATATCAGGACTGTGGCTCTGATCCTTTAAAGGATAAGTAAACCTTTAAAATAAGTGAATGTAAAATTGATGAGGCCATTCTAAGCACTTTTGTAATTTACATCATTATTTATTTTCTTTTAATTCCAAGATATTAAGGGATACCTGTACTGTTAATATGAATGAATTTTGTTACAACAGCGCCACCTGCTGGTCAGTTTCCCACCAGTCTGACCACCAAGTAGTCAAGGAAGTTGTCAGGAGAAAGAAAGAGGCTGCTCTGATGTTCTTCTGCTTAGGAAAGATGTGAAACACAATCGGGGGTTGTGGGAGCACTCCTAAGCCGAAGTAAAAATGTATTAAAGCGGGGGAGGATCTAGCCTTCAGACTGAAACCAAGGTTCAGCAGACTTTTCTTCAATTAATGCTACTATGCAAAGCGGCACAATGACGTCTGTAGTGTGTAATCTGCCTCCTTTGACCCAAAGCTAAAATCCACATGACCAAACATTGCCATAAGACAGTAATCAAAATAACCACTCAGACAACATAAATTCGTTTTGGAAAATAAAGGGGAGGTCATATTTATTAAAAAATCTTAGTGAATCATTTTCCAATAAAAAATACGAGCCTCCAAATCATTCTCATTTAAAGGATAACTCACTTAGCACCATTGCAAATGGGCAGGCCTATCACCAGTTGTCATAATACACACGTATGGGCTTCTCCTGACCCGGAAGTAAAAACCTGTGAGCCCCTCAGTGGTTGCCATTAAAATAGGCTTCACCTGGTTTAGCCACGGGGCCTGAAAGCAAAATTCAGTGCCAGGTGGATTCCCAGTGGTCGCTACAGTTCCAGGGCCTGACAATCATCACATGGGGCCCCGCATTGCCGCTGCACCATTGCACAATAGATCGGCATTCCCATTTAAGGGATAACACACTTTGCACCGTTGCAAATGGCCAGGCCCAACCACCAGTTACCATAGTAGACACTAAAGGGGCTTCTCCTGTAGGTGACTCCTTGACCCAATAGCAAAACCAGTGCCAGTAAGCACCTCAGTGGTTGAAATTAGAATGAACTTTGCCTGGTTTACCCACAAGGCCGGAAAGCAGGATCAGTGCCAGGTGGATTCCCAGTAGTTGCCCCCACAAAGTTCCAGGGCCTGCCAACCACCATATAGGACCTGCATTGCCGCCACTCTCCGCAGATTCTCAGTTTTAATACTTGTACTGGCTTGTCAATCCTAGATCGTTCGGATCCGATCGTTGGGCCCTAGATCCTTTATACTATGACCAGAGGTAACAAGTTAGGGACCACCGTGTGGGGGTTACCTTGACATGGTATGGTGGCTTATCAATCTTATGATCTTAACTTTGTAACTAAAACCCCCTGTCTTTGTGATCACATGCACTTGCATATACTATATGCTGAATTACTTAGACAGGGGATCAGGGGATGTGCACTGATTAATTTGGCCAAGTCAGTAGCACTTCCATTATACTTTAATACATTTTTATTTAGCCTTAGGAGTGCTCCCACAACCCCCCTTTTGTGTAGGAAAGATGTGAGAAAGGTTTCTAATTGTTTTCCTAAGCAGAAGAACATCAGAGCAGCCTCTTTCTTTCTCCTGACAACTTCCTTGACTACTTGCTGGTCAGACTGGTGGGAAACTGACCAGCAGGTGGCGCTGTTGTAACAAAATTCATTCATATTAACAGTACATGTATCCCTTAATATCTTGGAATAAAAAGAAGATAAATAATGAATGTAAATGACAAAAGTGCTTAGACTAGCCCCCCATATCCATTTTACATTCACTTGTTTTAAAAGTTTACTTATCCTTTAACCCAATAAACACATTACTGTCATTGTGTCACTTTAATTCCATGCATAAATGGAAAACTAGGAGTTGTTTTTAACACTCTCGTTTAACTGTTCTGATTATTTGAGGAATGGAACAGTTTTGAGACACCCACTTGCCCTTTACTCCTGCCCTTTCCCTTACAGCTCAGGCTCCAGCCTCCTCACCTGTGGTGTATTTGAGTGAAGCACTGCTCAGCCTCTTCCAGCCGTCCTCGGTGCTTCAGGCACAGTCCTTTCAGCAGCAGAATGGAGCAAATATCATCATAAAAAAACTCGGAGGCTGCAGTCAGAGAAACGCAAGATCGGTGAGGAGAAGCTGAAGCTGGCACAGAATATTTTTTATTACTTCAAATAACGGCTCCAACATTGAGGAGTCTGCATTGGCCCTGCTCCCCACCTGCATCGACGCTTGCCTAGGTGGAGCCATGTTTCCCCTATGACCCAATGCAGTGCTGGGCAACAAGATGCAAAGACCACAAACCAGGTCTTGGGGGTCAGAAAAGAAGAAGCTAAACATGGCTCACCCCGAGCCAAAGGCACTTGAATATGATGGCACCACGTGAAATTGGCACATGGAGTTAATGCAGAGCAGAGAGGGGCACAATAATGAGAAAATAAGTTTGGTATAAATGTTTTTTAGTATTCAGCCGCTGTTAAATGCCAAAATCCCAACAGGACTCCAAGGGGCAAATTTATCAAGGGTCGAATAGTAAATTCGAATTTTCGAGTTTCAAAATTCACACCTTCGAATTCTAATACCCCCCCTATTAGAATGTGAGATTTATCACACCAAGGCCATGGAAACGGTCCTAATTTGAATATTCGCCACCTAAAACCTGCCGAGTTCATGTACAAGCCAATGGCAGAGGTCCGTTGAGCCATTTGGAGACGTTAATAGCCTTCCTGACATTCGAGTTTTTTTTTTTTTTCGGGAGAAAAATTTGATTCGTCGAATACGTTTCGAATTTTCATGTCAGAAACATTAGATTGGATATTAGCCATTTTAATTGTTTCTTAAATAACCTCCCAGTTGAATTGTGAGTATATTCGAATTTAAAAAAAAACACATGAAGTTTGAAATTCAACCTTTGGAAAGGGGCCTCCAATGGTTATTAAAGGACCAGTAACATCATTTAAAAAATGTTAGTATGGAACGAAAAAAAACCACAAAGACAAATTAAATATTTAAAGTTTTTATTTAGAAATAACTTAACGAAACTCCGCTTGCGCTCCTCTTCAGAAAAGATGGCACGGCGACGATCCATCATGCCGCGCTCAATTTATCCTCCCTGGTTGTCTCCTATAAGGAAAGCAGGAAGGAGAAATTGAGCGCCACACGATGGATCATCTTTTCTGAAGAGGAGCGCAAGCAGAGTTTCGGTAAGTTATTTCTTAATAAAGACGATTTTTTTTTTTTTTTTTTTTTTTAAATTGATGTTACTAATCCTTTAATGCTGGTGTCACCAGTCAGTGAAATCATGTTCCCAGACTCCTCTGTCCGTATTGGAAATTGTACCTTGTTCCTGGCTCAGCTTGGACTCGGCGTTACTAAGGATAGTCAGGGTCTCTTCAGTCAGCCGGCTGTCCTTCCCCAGCACGGAGTACCCATTCCATAAATACATCATTTCCTGTGCGATAGGAAGAACAAAGGTGATACAATGGCAACATTAGCTCAAAAAAACAACAGAAAATGTAACTTCCTATTTGCACTGCAATAATGGGTGCAACCAGGGCCGCCATCAGGTGTGGGCAGGGGGTACAAGTGTCCCGGGCCTGAAGGGGGACCCGGCAGTGCTGAACTTTTCGAAAGAGCCGGGCCCCCTTTAACAGCTCCGAAGCTGTGCCGTCTCCTTCAGAAGTCTTGAACACCAAAATTGGGAAGAGCCAAAGTGGTGAAAAGACCAAAGCCACGAAAATAGACGAAGTTCTGAAGCGGCAAAAAGACCCGAAGTCATGAAAACAGCCAAAGTCCTGAAGTGGTGAAAAGACCCAAAGTCACAAAAACAGCTGAAGCCGAAGTCCCGAAGCAGCAAAAAGAACCCAAAGTCACGAAAACAGCCAAAATTTTAGTCCTGAAGTGGCGAAAAGACTCAAAGTCATGTAAGGAGGTGAAGTTGAAGTCCTGAAGCCACAAGGTCAATTCCTCTAATCCCCTGACCACCAATATATTATTTTAATGCTCTATAGGCCCCTGCCACCAATGTTTTTTTAAAAAAAATATTCTTTGGGGCTCCAATTTTTTTTAACTTGTGACAGGGGCCCTGGCACCAATATATTTAAAAAAAAAACTTTTATGGGGGCGGCCTGGCGCCAATATATTTTTTATAGGGGGGCCCTGGTTCCTAACAGCTTTTTATAACTTTTGTGTGGGGGGGGTTGCCTTTTATAGCGCTGATGTCTGTGTGGTCTTTTAACTGTGGAGTGGGCGGGGCTTGTGGGCTGGGGTGGGCAGGGCCCAGAAATTTTGTTGTACGGGGCCCTGTGATTTCTAATGGCGGCCCTGGGTGCAACCACCCAAACTTGACCTGGATACTGGATTGAATGCATTGAATGTAGCCTGTGTATGGGCCGTTATCCTCTGATCAAAGCTAGCTGCTTACTCCACTGAGCAAATTTGCACCCGTTATAAAATAATGGCTCAAGCATTTTTCCTGGCGTGCCCTAGGCCTACAGAAGCACCTGCTACTATAATGATTGAGATCTGAAGTTCTGGTGTATCAGAGTCTTACCAGTGCAGGGACAGGTAACGGCACTGGCTCCTTGGCCTGGTACCTTCTCGCTTTCCTGATGGCAAATTTTTCCGTGGGAGGAGATTTTCCAGCGATTTTCTGCTTTAAGGAGGGCACAAGCCTGCCAAGACACCCAGATAGCCTCGTATTATTATAACATGTATTTAAATCTGCATTCTTCCTGCCCTGCGCACCTTCAAGTCTTTGTTACCCCCACTGCCAACCCCCTGACATGTGCCCATTGTTTTCATGGATTCCCCACTCTCCTCCCACAACCCAGACACTTGGGCTATTGCCAACCTCTCCTGAGGTCCATCACAGAATGAATGTGTCAGACAGGGGTGTATGTACAGCCAATCAGTCTTTTGCTGCCTAGCATTCCTCTGCTGTGCCCCTTTTGAGTTATGGATCTCTGATGTAAACCCTTGCACTTCTATGGCATAAGTACTCCTTTAGATTAAAGGCTCTGGCTACCTGGCGATTGGTTGACTTACCTGAACAACTCCACCTCGTTCTCTCCAAAAGGCCGTGGCTCGTCAGGTGGTAACATGCTCAGAAAAGCCGCCTTCATATAGACATACATGGCCTGGGCAGAGATGGACAATCATTATACAAAGGAAAGACAAGATGGTGCTGGAGAGGGGAGGAGTATAAAAGTGGGAAACAAAGCAGAGGCTTAAAGGGATACTGTCATGGGGAAAAAAAGTTTTTCAGCAGAATTCTGCACTGAAATCAGTTTCTCAAAAGCGCAAACAGATTTTTTTAAATTTAATTTTGAAATCTGACATTGGGCTAGACATATTGTCATTTTCCCAGGTAACCTCAGTCATGTGACTTCTGCTCTGGTAAACTTCAATCACTCTTTACTGCTATTCTCCAAGTTGGAGTGATCTCACCTCCTCCCTTCCCCCCCCCAGCAGCCTAACAACAGAACAATGAGAAGGTAACCAGATAGCAGCTCCATAACACAAGAGAACAGCTGCCTGGTAGATCCAAGATCAGCAGTAAAATCCAGGTCCCACTGAGACACATTCAGTTACATTGAGTAGAAGAAACAACAGCCTGCCAGAAAGCAGTTCCATCCTAAAGTGCTGTCTCTTTCTGAAAGCACATGACCAGGCAAAATGACCTGAGATGCACCTACACACCAATATTACAACTGAAAAAATACACTTGCTGGTCCAGGAATGACATTTTATATTATAGAATTATTTGAAGTAAACAGTGTCATTTAGAAATAAAAGACACCATAAAAATCATGACAGAATCCCTTTAAAGGAGAAGGAAAGGCTAAAATTAAGTAAGCTTTATTGGAAAGGTCTATATAAATACACCAGTAAACCCTCAATGTAATGCTGCTCTGAGTCCTCTGTCAAAAGAAACACCACATTTCTTTCCTTCTATTGTGTTCTCATGGGCTTCTGTATCAGACTTACTGTTTTCAGCTTAAACCTCCAGGGCACGGCCTTGAGCATGCTCAGTTTGCTCCTCTCCCCCTCCCTCCTCCCCTCCCTGCTGTAATCTGAGCCCAGAGCTATGAGCGAGCAGGGAGAGACTCAGGCAGGAAGTGATTTCACACAAAGCCAATATGGCAGCTTCTTTCCTAAACAAACAGAGAACACTTCTAGAGCTTTTTACTCAGTATGGTAAAGCATTCTGCAGAATAAATATAGTGTTATAGCTTGCACTCTTGTGGCTAATCTATTGGCAATAAACTGCTTTAGTAGCTTTCCTTCTCCTTTAAGGAACCATGTGAAGGCACAAGTTGAATTTCAGCACATACCTTAGACCAGCGGTTCTCTTTGCTCAGCAGATCAGCATAGAAATAAGCCACCTTCCAGAGCCCTTTATAGGCATAGCACCACATCAGCTCCCAGTAGCACATATGATGGAACTGCTTCCAGGCCTGTTGCGCTGAGCAGCCCTCCTCAAACCAATGGATCGCCTGAGAAATGGACACCAGGGAGAGTGAGGGGTAATGACAAAAGGAATATTAGAAGCCATAGCAATGAATATTGGGCCCCTTAAAAGACAAGACAACACATATATCCAACTTGGAGAACAAAAAGATCGTTCAGAGGAACGGCAAAGGGTTCAGCTAAATAACCCTCACCTCATCAATGTTGCCTTTAAGCTCCTCTATCCTCCCAGCAAAGAACAGAAAGATTGCGCTCTGTGAGGGGAACAGAAACAACCAATGACAGCACAACAGTTACATGTCTAAGCCCAGCAGGGCCGCCATTACAAATCACGGGGCCCCGTACAACAAAATTTTCCACCCACCCTGGCACCCAAGCCCCACCCCAGATCCCACCCACTGCACATCACAGACATCAGCGCTATAAAAGTTATAAGTTATGAAAAGCTATTGATGGTCAGGGTCCCCCATAAAGTTTGTTTTTTTTTAAAAAAAAACATTGGTGCCAGGGCTCCCCTTATAAGTTAAAAAAATATTAGGGCCCCAAAAAATTTTTTGAAAAAAAACATTAGTGGCAGGGGCCCTGGTGGCCAGGGGATTAAAAAAAAACACAAATTGGTTTTCAGTAGAATTGAACTTGTGGCTTCAGGACTCCTTTTGTGACTTCGGATCTTTTTGCGGCTTTGGAACTTCGTCTGTTTGGCTTTTCGCCACTTCTGCGTTTCGGCTGTTCGGGGCTTCAAAAATGTCCGCAAAGCTTCGGCGCTCTCAAGGGGGGCCCAGCCCGGGCCCAGGACACTTGTCCCCACCTGATGGCGGCCCTGAAGCCCAGTGTTGGACTGGGACACCAGGGGCCCACCAAAAAACCTTTTACCAGGGGCCCACCAATTAATCTTAGACCAGGGGTCCACTCTTAGAACTATTATTCTCCCTCTCCTCACTCAGCCTTTATTCTCCAGTCTCTTTTCTTTACATACTATAATCTATTATTCCATCTATTTAGTCTCTTTGTTCTCATAGAAATAGGGAATGACCATGAAATAAGCCAAATGTTTAGCAGCATGAGGGCCCACAGATACCTGGGCCCATCGGGAGTTTTCTTGGTTTCCCTGTGGGCCAGTCCGACACTGGCTAAGCCCCCCAAAATCACAGTTGTCTATCCAATCACAAGCCAAGAAATATCTAGTTAGCATATAAAGCAATATCCTTACCTTAGGATAACGACTTATGTATGGCCGAAGGAGGTCCTCAGCTTCTGTGACACTAACCTCACCCGTCCCTGTGGCAAAGGTGGAGAGATTTATCCACAGACAAACCCAGTGATACAGTGATAGAGACACGGAGTCTGTCCCTCCCACTGCAGGGTGATACAGTGACAGAGACAGGAGGGAACTATGGGACATGAGTCTGTCCCTCCCACTGCAGGGTGATACAGTGACACAGACAGGAGGGAACTATGGGACATGAGTCTGTCCCTCCCACTGCAGGGTGATACAGTGACACAGACAGGAGGGAACTATGGGACATGAGTCTGTCCCTCCCACTGCAGGGTGATACAGTGACACAGACAGGAGGGAACTATGGGACATGAGTCTGTCCCTCCCACTGCAGGGTGATACAGTGACACAGACAGGAGGGAACTATGGGACATGAGTCTGTCCCTCCCACTGCAGGGTGATACAGTGACCAGACAGGAGGGAACTATGGGACATGAGTCTGTACCTCCCACTGCAGGGTGATACAGTGACTCAGACAGGAGGGAACTATGGGACATGAGTCTGTCCCTCCCACTGCAGGGTGATACAGTGACACAGACAGGAGGAAACTATGGGACATGAGTCTGTCCCTCCCACTGCAGGGTGATACAGTGACACAGACAGGAGGGAACTATGGGACATGAGTCTGTCCCTCCCACTGCAGGGTGATACAGTGACACAGACAGGAGGGAACTATGGGACATGAGTCTGTCCCTCCCACTGCAGGGTGATACAGTGACACAGAAAGGAGGGAGATAGTAGACAGTATGGCAGCACATCTCACCTAGGATAAAGCTGAGGAAGGAATAGTAACAGAGAAGTAACATTGTGCAGAGCAGGGAGCGCAGGTTCCAGGACGCAGCACCTTCATGGAGTCGGGACAGGCCATAATCCTGTGGATAAATAAGTGAATGAGAAAGGGAGGACAGCTCAGAATACACAACAGGAAGAAATAACAGATAAAAGGAAAGAAGAGATGATTATATATTGTACCTTATCCCCTGAAAACCCAGCAAACTCCAATAACTTAAGGATCCGCGGAGGGAAGAGTGATAGAGTCTGTGCAAGGGGGAAAAAACAAGGAAACACATTTAAAGGAGAATGAAAGGCTAAAAGTAAGTAAGCTTTATCAGAAAGGTCTATATAAATACACCAGTAAACCCTCAAAGTAATGCTGCTGTGAGTCCTCTGTCAAAAGAAACAGCACATTTCTTTCCTTCTATTGTGTACTCATGGGCTTCTGTATCAGACTTCCTGTTTTCAGCTTAAACCTCCAGGGCTAGGGCTTGAGCATGCTCAGTTTGCTCTTCTGTCCCCCTCCCTCCTCCCCTCCCTACTATGACCCTCAAGGGACCAATAAAGGATGTCCATTCCTAACATGTGACCCTAGTTCTGTAGAGCATCCGACTGACCAGGTTGAAAGCTCCAGTGCCCAGAGAGACTCCGCCTTCTAGATGAACATGTGATGCCCCTTTCTGGAAGGCATTAGACTGCAGTAAAGTGTTCAGATCTCTGCAACAGAAAGAAAGAGGGAATTGGATAGAGCTAAGCCCTTATATACCAGCATGCACAGCTGCACCACACAGAGCCAGTCGAAAGTAATAAACCCGCTGTATCACTCTAACAAATATAAGGGCAACGGCATAAGGGGCAATGGCTGGTTCAGGTGGGCAAAGCACTCAGAACTCCTCCTCAATCAACATGAAGGGTAAGTGAGATCCAGGTGATTACCATCAGGTCAATGAAGGGGCAGTTATGAGCGCTGCCCGATGTGCCATTGTCTTTACAGGAGGAGATAAAACCAAAATACTTGTTCTTAAATGAGAACTTAATCCTAAAAATGTATGTGGCTAAAAATGTCATTTTATATTCTGAACTTATTGCACCAGCCTAAAGTTTCAGCTTGTCTTGTCAACCCTAAAGTAAAAAAAAAAACCCTACCCCCTACCCTACATAGAAATGCCCCTAATGTTTTACTTACCCCTCGGTGCAGATTCAGGCATTGGAGTTCTCTTCGGAAATCTTCGGAATGAGACCTGCGTGGCGGCAATTTTTTGCTTTGAGACAACTGCGCATGCGGCGAAACTCACGAAAATTGCAGAAGTGCCGGTCTCATTCCGAAGATTACCGAAGCGGCTGAAGATGTCGCCCGTGAACTCCTCTGGACAGGGGTGATCCTGGCCCCTCCGCTGCCTGAGGCAGCTTGCTACTGCCCGCCTTCCCCGCGTGCTCACCTTTTTGTGCCGGTGGGGGGGTCCGTGAGGGCGGCAGAGAGAGAGAGGGCCAGGACGCTAGCGCAGAGAGCAATTATGCGGTCTGCGCTAGAAGAGCTGAATTTCCTGTTTGAAAACCGGAAATTCGGCTCTTAAAGTACCAGGAGCGGCATTTTTGGCGTCCTTGGTACCTAAAGGGGCACTGCCGCCTCAGGCGAGATTCTCGACTCGCTCATTGGCGGAGCACCCCTGCCTCTGGACAGAAATCTGCACAGAGGGGTAAGTAAAGAGTTAGGGGCATTTGCTCGGGGTAACACTTAGGCTGGAGGGAGGGGGTCTATGTAGGGTAGGGGGTAGGGTTTTTTTTACTTTAGGGTTGAATTATCCTTTAAGTAAATTGAACGTCAGCGGTTTGCACATCTCTTACCGATAGATCAAGTAGCTGTTCCGCACTTTCATGCCACCCTTAATAAAGCTGATCATATTCTCATCCTGCAGAAGCAACAGAAATAGGAATAATGAAAGCCCCTTGCTGATTGGTCGCTGTTTATTACTACATCAATGCCCTCCCCACTACGTGTTGCTACAAAACCTATGGGAGATATAAAAATATACAGTATATTTATGGAGAGACGATTATTGTATATCAGACAAGTGCAGGGTCTGACAATTAGGGAGGCACCGAATCCACTATTTGTAATTTGTCCAAATCCCCAAATCCTTTGTAAAAGATTTGCCCGAATACCAAAGCAAATCCAAATTTGCATATGCAAAATTATGAAAAGTCATGTGATTTCCCTCCCCGCCCAGATTCCGTTTGGCCAGGCACAAGGATTCGGCTGAATCCGAATCCTGCTGAAAAGGCCCGAATCCCAAACTGAATCGTGGATTTGGTGCATCGCTACTGACAATAGAGACAAGCCGTGAGACATACCCGTGACTGAGACTTTGCCACCCACCTGCAAGAAAGTGAGAGCTGCCCTCTGCAGGAGACACTCGGCATAGCAAACCTCTGCGTGTAACTCCACTGCAAGGAAAGAGACATTAGTCCAGAGACACTCAAGCCTAGAGCCTCAGTAACAAGGTGCCGCAAACAGTCAGACCCAACATTTTGGAAATAGAAAGAGGGACAAAAAGATTTCCCATGCCCATAATTGAGAAATATGGGGTTAGGAGGTGCACACACAGTAAATAAATGTGAGGTGCAGATCCAGAGGAGGCTCCCCGCACGAGTCTCCAAGACTAATAAATCGATGGATTTCACACTCTAGCTCAAAACAAAAAAAAAGGTTTTTTTATTACATCAAAAGGAAAGTTACAAAAATAGTACCAAAATAAATATCAGAAGCTCAACGCGTTTCAACCAAAGGGGTCTTCCTCAGGGGCAATCAAAATGAAAAATAAAAAGAATAAGGTCTGCCTTCATTATGATTGCCCCTGAGGAAGACCCCTTTGGTCGAAACGCGTTGGGATAATGATATTTATTTTGGTACTATTTTTGTAACTTTCTTTTTGATTTAATAAAAAAAAACTTTTTATTGTTTTGAGCTAGAGTGTGCAATCCATCATTTTATTTTTTTCATTTTACAAAATTTGGCAGGTTATGAAACTTTGAACACATTTCTGTGGTTTTTATGTGTTATTACAGGTTTGCGAATGAAGGTGAATTGCCCTTTAAGCTGCAAGTCACAGTTTCCCCAAGAGACCTGGTTCTCTTAAATTGTTACAATTATTTCTTTGCTTATCTTAAATTGTTACAATTGCTACAAAAGTATCTAAGTGCACCTGACACATATTCTGGGCTCTCTGCCAAAAGCCAATTACGTTTTAGAAACTTTGTATCCTTTTCTGACTGTTCAATGCAGGAGATCATAGATTTCAGTAACAATCCGAGACTGCAGGTTGAGCTGTCTAAATCGGGATTGTCCCGCAAAAACAGCACAGTTGGGAAGTATGTACACGGGGTCGGACTGGGACCAGCTCTTGTGACCCTGCCGGCCCAGGTCTCCACCCACATCTGCTTCTTAATGCCGCGACCCCTTTTGGCAGAGGTTGCGGCAAAACAAAAATGTGTGACGTTTACATTCACCATAAACACCACTGATCACCTCTATACAGTAGCACCTTACCTTCTGTAAAGGCATCTGCTCCAAATTTATTGATTAAGGAAGATTTCTTCCTAAACCTGCAAAATAAAATGTAATGTTTTGAATACAGTATTAACTCCTAGGCATCTCCCTAGGTCTAATCACCTGAATGGCGACTAGTTGGTGTTCTTTTGTGATTATTGTTTCAGGGTTAATATGCCTTTTAGTTCATGGGACAGTCACACAGAGAAACAGACAGACAGACTGCTGCAATAGGGTATAATGTGTATAGAAGAAGCATGGGGGGGGGTTGCATGGGGGCCAGTGTAGAGAAGCAAAGCACAGTTAGGAGGCCAAACAGAAAAGAATGAATGAATGTGCGAGATGTGCCTTTAAATGAGAGACTGAGTAGGGCAGGTACATGAAAAAGCAGGTGGAATGTAGGCCATGTAAGGCGATGCAATCAGGAAGCCCCACGTATGAACCCCTTTAAAGGAGAAGGAAAGCTACCAAAGCAGTTTATTGCCAACAGATTAGCCACAATAGTGCAATCTGTAACTTTATATTTATTCTTAAGAATGCTTTACCATAGCTGAGTAAACAGCTCTAGAAGATCTCTCTGTTTGTTTAGGATAGCAGCTGCCATATTAGCTTGTTGTGACATCACTTCCTGCCTGAGTCTCTCCCTGCTCACTCATAGCTCTGGGCTCAGATTACAGAAGGGAAGGGAGGGGAGGAACAAACTGAGCATGCTCAAGCCCAAGCCCTGGAGGTTTAAGCTGAAAACAGGAAGTCTGATACAGAAGCCCATGAGTACACAATAGAAGGAAAGAAATGTGCTGTTTCTTTTGACAGAGGACTCAGAGCAGCATTACTTTGAGGGTTTACTGGTATATTTATATAGACCTTTCTGATAAAGCTTACTTAGTTTTAGCATTTCCTTCTTCATGAAAGACCCTTTCAACAAGAAAAAAAATCAGTGTATGCACAAGCCCTATACAGCAGAGCCATGATCGCACGAGGACCCGGATCACGAGTTCTGATGTATCATATTCCCCCTTCCCAGCTCCGCTCAAACCTTTAGTAAAGGGGCACAGTGTGGTTAGAGACAGTGGCATACGTACTGTGGCTAGCGTAACCCTGTGTTCATAGCAGCCATCAATTCTGGTTTGAGATCCCGACACTACTTACTTCATAATTGATGATACGTCAGATACTGGGTCTGCTACAATCAGCTGCACAATAGGCATTCATTTTATAGTGCTGAATGGGGTGTATGGTAAGTGGCAGTAGCACAATACGTTTGTGTATGGGGATAGGGGATGTTGTTTAAAGGGATACTGTCATGGGGAAAAAAAATTTTTCAAAATGAATCAGTTAATAGTGCTGCTCCAGCAGAATTCTGCACTGAAATCCATTTCTCAAAAGAGCAAACAGATTTTTTTATATTCAATTTTGAAATCTGACATGGGGCTAGACATATTGTCAATTTCCCAGCTGCCCCAAGTCATGTGACTTGTGCGCTGATAAACTTCAGTCACTCTTTACTGCTGTACTGCAAGTTGGAGTGATATCACCCCCCCCCCAGCAGCCAAACAACAGAACAATGGGAAGGTAACCAGATAGCAGCTCCCTAACACAAGATAACAGCTGCCTGGTAGATCTAAGAACAATACTCAATAGTAAAAACCCATGTCTCACTGATTAGGCAAAGGAGTCGCACACGCACACCTGGCCTCTCCCAACAATTACGTACGGTGCCTGGGGTATAGGAGGACGGCCTCTCCAACATTAGTGAACATAAAATATCTCCAGCACACGTAGCATGCTCAAGGGATTGCTCCCGTGTTTAATGTCAATCCAACAATACAACGTTTCGGGGGCGTGTCCCTTCGTCAGGTCTCACTGAGACACATTCAGTTACATTGAGAAGGAAAAACAGCAGCCTGCCAGAAAGCATTTCTCTCCTAAAGTGCAGGCACAAGTCACATGACCAGGGGCAGCTGGGAAATTGACAAAATGTCTAGCTCCATGTCAGATTTCAAAATTGAATATAAAAAAATCTGTTTGCTCTTTTGAGAAATGGATTTCAGTGCAGAATTCTGCTGGAGTAGCACTATTAACTGATGTGTTTTGAAAAAAACATGTTTTCCGATGATAGGATCCCTTTAAGAAACAATCATTAATTCATGAGACGGGGTTGGTTGGTTGGTTATTTATAGTAAATCCTACCACACTTCTGGTGGGTCACATATATAATTGCCTGTATATTTTAATCTATAACTAAATTGGGTACTGCTCATGCCCAGACTGTGGGTAATCTGTGGGTTCTGGCAAATACCAGAGGGGCTGCTGTAAGATCCCATAGAAAGTCACTAGTTATAGGGCTGGTGGGGACTGTTTGGGCCTATTTTGAAGCCCAGTCCAGGCCTGGTACTGCTGGTAATCTATTTAACCCACTAGGCCTATGGAAACCTGTGTAAGCGTTAGGCTCATAGTACACAAAGAGCTTTCTCTGCCTCTGTTTTCAAAATAAAGATAAATGTTTGACATCAACCTGTCAGTGCACACAAGCAAAAGAATGGATTTTATCACCAAAATCATGTGCCATTAGTCTTCAAGCAAAGACGTCTTGCTGAGATGCCTTTTCTTTCTTCCTAAGTGGCCTTAATGTGTTGTTAAGTTATGACTCTGCTGGTAGATAAATGGAGCATAGTTGTACCTGAAATGTGCAGTGTAGGTATTCTTACTTCTTTATACATAAACAAAATGAATCATCATGATTGATAGCAAAATGATGATTTGATTAACCATACAGACTGTGGGGCAATCAATTGCACAGCACATAAATCAACCCATATATGGCCACTTTTAGCCTCCCCAAACAAAAAAATCACCCTCCACCTATGGTGGCGTAACTAGAGTGCACTGGGCCCCCTGCAAAAAAATCATCCTCCCAACCTACTTCCCATCCCGCCCACTCCCGCCCCATTTTCGGGCCGAATCCCAAAATAGTGGATTCTGTACATCCCTAGCTAGAACCAGGAACTAATGTATACTGCACTGGGATTCTAAGGCAAATAATATACAAACTCGAAAAGAATTTCTCTGTGTTCCTTCTCATCTACCTCTGACATATTTCCTGTGCCTTCTTCATGGTCTGTCCTGCACTGATGATGTCATCATGCTCAAATGTCATCATAGCTTGCATCTCTAGTATAGTGGCATAGACCAGGCTGTGGTACAGGCTCTCTGTAGCTCTAGGGAAGGAAAAGTACAGACTCAATCATATTGCCCACTCACCCCATGTCCCAAAATTTCCTCCTGTCTGTGTCACTGTATCACCCTGCAGTGGGAGGGAAAGACTCATGTCCCATAGTTCCCTCCTGTCTGTGTCACTGTATCACCCTGCAGTGGGAGGGACAGACTCATGTCCCATAGTTCCCTCCTGTCTGTGTCACTGTATCACCCTGCAGTGTTATGGGTTGCCAATGTCATGTACAAACTGCAAATAATTCCCTTTAAGACAAATGTGATTTTCTTACCTTGGTTGCAAAAGAGCCAGACTCTCATTAAACTGGTTCATCAAAAAGAGATTTAAAGCTTCCATACAGTCACTGAGATCCTGGGAGAGATCCAGCGCGGGCCTGCAAGAACACAATACATTTGGGTTATTGCCTAATAATGGGGGTCCAGTAAGCCCACCCCTGAGCCCCTTATTGTCCCTGTAACTTCTTATTCCACTAACCCCTCCCCTGAGCCCCTTATTGTCCCTGTAACTCCTCATTCCACTAACCCCACCCCTGAGCCCCTTATTGTCCCTGTAACTCCTTATTCCACTAACCCCTCCCCTGAGCCCCTTATTGTCCCTGTAACTCCTTATTCCACTAACCCCTCCCCTGAGCCCCTTATTGTCCCTGTAACTCCTTATTCCACTAACCCCTTCCCTGAGCTCCTTATTGTCCCTGTAACTCCTTATTCCACTAACCCCCTTATTGTCCCTGTAACTCCTTATTCCACTAACCACACCCCCGAGGGCCTTATTGTCCCTGTAACTCCTTATTCCACTAACCCCACCCCTGAGCTCCTTATTGTCCCTGTAACTCCTTATTCCACTAACCCCTCCCCTGAGCTCCTTATTGTCCCTGTAACTCCTTATTCCACTAACCCCCTTATTGTCCCTGTAACTCCTTATTCCACTAACCACACCCCCGAGGGCCTTATTGTCCCTGTAACTCCTTATTCCACTAACCCCACCCCTGAGCCCCTTATTGTCCCTGTAACTCCTTATTCCACTTACCCTACCCCCGAGGGCTTTATTGTCCCTGTAACTCCTTATTCCACTAACCCCACCCCTGAGCCCCTTATTGTCCCTGTAACTCCTTATTCCACTAACCCCTCCCCTGAGCTCCTTATTGTCCCTGTAACTCCTTATTCCACTAACCCCACCCCTGAGTCCCTTATTGTCCCTGTAACTCCTTATTCCACTAACCCCACCCCTGAGCCCCTTATTGTCCCTGTAACTCCTTATTCCACTAACTCCACCCCTGAGCCCCTTATTGTCCCTGTAACTCCTTATTCCGCTAACCCCACCCCTGAGCCCCTTATTGTCCCTGTAACTCCTTATTCCACTAACTCCACCCCTGAGTCCCTTATTTTCCCTGTAACTCCTTGTTCCACTAACCCCACCCCTGAGCCCCTTATTTTCCCTGTAACTCCTTGTTCCACTAACCCCACCCCTGAGCCCCTTATTGTCCCTGTAACTCCTTATTCCACTAACCCCACCCCTGAGTCCCTTATTGTCCCTGTAACTCCTTATTCCGCTAACCCCACCCCTGAGTCCCTTATTGTCCCTGTAACTCCTTATTCCTCTAACCCCACCCCTGAGCCCCTTATTGTCCCTGTAACTCCTTATTCCACTAACTCCACCCCTGAGTCCCTTATTGTCCCTGTAACTCCTTGTTCCACTAACCCCACCCCTGAGCCCCTTATTGTCCCTGTAACTCCTTATTCCACTAACCCCACCCCTGAGCCCCTTATTGTCCCTGTAACTCCTTATTCCGCTAACCCCACCCCTGAGCCCCTTATTGTCCCTGTAACTCCTTATTCCACTAACTCCACCCCTGAGTCCCTTATTTTCCCTGTAACTCCTTGTTCCACTAACCCCACCCCTGAGCCCCTTATTGTCCCTGTAACTCCTTATTCCACTAACCCCACCCCTGAGCCCCTTATTGTCCCTGTAACTCCTTATTCCGCTAACCCCACCCCTGAGTCCCTTATTGTCCCTGTAACTCCTTATTCCACTAACCCCACCCCTGAGCTCCTTATTGTCCCTGTAACTCCTTATTCCACTAACCCCACCCCTGAGCCCCTTATTGTCCCTGTAACTCCTTATTCCACTAACCCCACCCCCGAGGGCCTTATTGTCCCTATATTACTTATTACTTCTAGCTAATACATTTTTGTAGTGTAAATTAATTGATTCATTAGAAATGAGTAAATGATTTCGATATCAGCCTGTCTGCTAGAGTATTGTATTTAGAAAAGGTGGAGTAAAGTAGAAGTAGGGAAATAGAGTATCAGATGAATTATTAACAAACTCTTTTATACCCCCAGGAGACTGATTTAACTGAGCTATACTAAAATAAATAACTATAATATTATAATTAAAACCCAGAATAATAGTAAGAAGTTTTGACAGTAAGGCACTTGCTAAAAAATTCAGTTCTTAAAAAACAGCTTCTCACACAATAATGTCTATACGATTTGTGAATATTGATCGTATTAGGAATTCCCAGCTCAGTATAAAGCACAAAGCTGACACTGTCTCCAGGTTAATGTGTGATCTATAAATGTTTGAGGAGGAATTGTATAAACTGTTGGTACAAGGTGGGAATCTGGGCACATGGTTCAGGCTCCATTAATAAACATTAGACAAGAAAATCAGTTAAGGAGTAGTCATGGCAGGGATGGGCGTTTGGACAGAAAGTAAATAGTGAGGGAAGATAAAGACAGTACGGGAAATACTAGCAGAATTCGGCCAATAGACAGAAATAGGGAAAAGATAAAAACATATACACAAGGGATACAAAGGCATTGGCTGTGCAGTTGCTGCTGAACTATAATTCCCACAAGCAGCAGGGAGTGCTGGGAAATGTAGATACAACACTCTGTATGCACTGGAGGAGAGGGAGGATTGTGGGAGATGTAGTTCTAATATAATTGGAGAGGGTCAGACAGAAAGGTTTTGAGGGAAGATGCTGCTGAATGAAAGTGAGGGGTAGAGTTACCCTGCCGATCTCTGGGGGGAATGTGAGCACTCACGTCTGGCTGGTGGGGAACTGCAACTCCCATCACCCCCAATAGAGGACGCTGGGAAGTGTAACCAGCAAAGGAGCTGAGTAACTGAATGTTACAGAAGCTTTAGAAAGGTATCCAGGGAACCTGTCCCTAACAATGTGCCTCCCCCACTGTCTCCTGCTGGTCCCAACAGCAGCACTAACAGGTTTGGGGGAGTCAGGTATTACCCCCCACCTACATGAGAGCCCACCCAATGAAAGGATGAGCAGCTGGCACCGGGCCCAGGCTGCCAATCTGTGGATTCTGGGGCTGCTGTAATGGGCCATAGACAGTCACTATCTATTGGGGGCTGTTTGGGTCTCTGGGTCCCTGAAATGCCACGATCTATTTTGATTCCCACTCCAGACTCGGCTGGCACTGCCCACGACTTACCTGTGCCCAGAATGCGGCTCCCCACTCATGTTGCTGCTACAGCGTCTGGCAAAGTAAAATGCCCCGCCCACTGACACCTGTCAAGGAGGCAGGGGCAACAAGACCACGCCCAGAACTAGCAGCTAAACAAGACCGTACAGGTTTGGGCACCGCCCACAGACACGTGGGGAATGCAGGTAGAATGGTGCCACGCCCCCACAAAGAAATGCCACAGTCATAGAAACACTGGGCGGAGGGTTGGGCAGGCAAATTGCTGCAACCAAGCAGGGATTATGGGATTTGTAGTTCTGAAACTCAGACATAGTGCTAAATAAATTGAGCAAACATAATGGGACTGAGTATCTATACCGTAATTATGATCTCCCCTCTCTGTATAATGGGACTGAGTATCTATACCCTGATAATGATCTCCCCTCTCTGTATAATGGGACTGAGTATCTATACCTGATAATGATCTCCCCTCTCTGTATAATGGGACTGAGTATCTATACCCTGATAATGATCTCCCCTCTCTGTATAATGGGACTGAGTATCTATACCTGATAATGATCTTCCCTCTCTGTATAATGGGACTGAGTATCTATACCTGATAATGATCTCCCCACTCTGTATAATGGGACTGAGTATCTATACCTGATAATGATCTCCCCTCTCTGTATAATGGGACTGAGTATCTATACCTGATATTGATCTTCCCTCTCTGTATAATGGGACTGAGTATTATGAAGAGTATCTTTATAGAGCAGGCTGCTGTATATAATGACATTCAGTATTTGCATTAAGCTTGAGAAAACAACAAAACAGTCACAACTCATGATGTACTTTGAATAATAAATAACTCATTTGAAATTAGCTTTGGGAGTTTTTGGGAAATTTCTCACCCCTCCCCTACCCGTAATGGGCAAATATTCCCCCTTTATATCATGAGGCTCATTCAGTTGGGATTATGTAGAAAAGTGGCGTCACATGCATATAAATATACATACATATAAATGCATTTTGAAGCCAAGACAGTCTGAGGGCTCACTGAGAGCATTTCCCCACCCTCCTTAGGCTCACAGTATCAAGCAATCCCTCCCCCTCCTTGTTCCATTGTGAAGTGATGGATTCTGGGAGTTGCAGTCCCAGTATACCTGCATTTCTTGCATCAGTCAGGAGTGGAGAGGGAGCTGGGTAATTTGGGCTAAAGTTGGAGGATGGGGGTCATGAAATTGGCAAAGGAGGGGGTGTTTGGGGCTCTGATGTCTATCATCACTCTGAAGTCATGAAAACAGCTGAAATTGAAGTCCTGAAGCGGTAACAAGATCCCAAATCATGAAAAGAGCTGAAATTGAAGTCCTGTTTTTTTTTTGGTTTTTTTTATATCCCCTGGCAACCAATGTATTATTTTAATATTCTATAGGTCACTACCACCAATGTTTTTTTTTAAAAAAAAATATTCTTTGGGGCCCCAATTTTTTTTAACTTCTACGGGGGCCCCATGTGCTAATGTTTTTTTTAAAACATATTCTCTGGGGCTCCTTTTTTTTTTTTTTTACTTGTAAAGGGGGGCCCTGGTCACCAATTATTTTTTTTAACTTGTAGGAGGGCCCTGACCATCAATTTTTTAAAAAAAAAAACTTTTATGAGGGGCCCTGGCACCACAGTTTTATGAGGGGGCCCTGAACATCAATAGCTTTTTATAACTTGTATGTGGGGGGGGTTACCTTTTTTATTGCTGATGTCTGTGTGGTCTTTTAACTGTGGTGTGGGTGGGATCTGGGGTGGGGCTCAGGGGCCAGGGTGGGCGGGGCCTGAAAATGTTGTTGTACGGGCCCCCGTGATTTCTAATGGCGGCCCTGTTTATGAGGGTGCCCAAAGGTTACACTTGTATGCCGTTATTGTGCAGTTTTCTATTCATTTTCATTGGACGGCTACAACATTAGGATCAGAAAGCTACGCCAGTCAGAGGAAAGCAAACTGCAGAACAATGGAAACACATGACATGTCTGGAAACTGGATATTGTCTGTAAGAAATCACTGCACTCGTTAGGGTTGGGTTATAAAGGTTATACGGCAGCTAACGAGTTATTTACAATAAATAAAGGGGAAAAACCACAGAAAGAGGTTCCTGTGTGTGTCACAGTTCAGAGGAGATGCCACTTTGGCACATTTACCCAATAGCCTGCGGCAGTTTGTAGCTTCAACTGCCAACTCCGCAGTCACATGGGAATCACGCAGACCAGTGTGTGACTGTAAATGCGTATTCCAGTCCCGAAATCCCGTCACTCACCTTCATTATTAAATCAGCTGTTCAAATAATGAGACAAGACATCTGATTGGCTGCTATCGGGTACTGGTTAAGTTAACTTCACGTTATATATTTAAAGGGAATCAGTTAATAGTGCTGCTCCAGCAGAATTCTGCACTGAAATCCATTTCTCAAAAGAGCAAACAGATTTTTTTATATTCAATTTTGAAATCTGACATGGGGCTAGACATATTGTCGATTTCCCAGCTGCCCCAAGTCATGTGACTTGTGCTCTGATAAAATTCAATCACTCTTTACTGCTGTACTGCAAATTGGAGTGATATCACCCCCCCCCCAGCAGCCAAACAAAAGAACAATGGGAAGGTAACCAGATAACAGCTGCCTGGTAGATCTAAGAACAACACTCAATAGTAAAACCCATGTCCCACTGAGACACATTCAGTTACATTGAGAAGGAAAAACAGCAGCCTGCCAGAAAGCATTTCTCTCCTAAAGTGCAGGCACAAGTCACATGACCAGGGGCAGCTGGGAAATTGACAATATGTCTAGCCCCATGTTAGATTTCAAAATTGAATATAAAAAAATCTGTTTGCTCTTTTGAGAAATGGATTTCAGTGCAGAATTCTGCTGGAGCAGCACTATTAACTGATTCATTTTGAAAAAAACATGTTTTCCCATGACAGTATCCCTTTAAGTTATATAAGCAGTTTTTCAGTTGGATATAGAAGAATTGTGCTTAAAAAAAGTAGTGTTTCAGGCTGATTTATTGAATATTTCATGTTAGCCGATGGGGAAGGTCCCCATAGGCTTTGTAACAAATTCTAGGTTGAAGAAAAATCGAACAATTCGAAGGATTTAATCGCTCGATCAAACTATTTTCGGTAAATCCTTCGATATTCAAACGATTTACATTAGCAAATAATGGACAGATTTTTCCTAAAAATCGACATTTGTAACATAAACATGCTGCACTACTCATTAGTGATGAGTGAAATTTTTCTCAGTAAAAATGACGGCCATAGACTTTTCAAATTTGTCGTGCACTAAAAATTTGCCGCGGGACAAACATTTAGACAGTCGAATATCGAGGGTTAATTAACCCACGATATTCGACCCTAGGTAAATCTGCCCCAAAGTGTTTAAGGGAAAACAGGGGAGGGGGGGGGATATTCTAGTAAAGTTACTCCGTTTAGAAACTAAATGGATTTTCTTTCTACAGAGCAGGAAACCTTCTGGGTTGAATAGTGACTTTGATGTGAAGTAACCAGTGGCTCCCTCGAGTAATCTATTTTTGTAAAATATATATATATATATATCTTATCTAACCTATACCTAGAGTTAACCACAAAGCTTGTTAACCGCCGTGCCTAGATGTAAGCCTATAGAATACGTGTCAAACACATCACATCTAAACCTTATGTGTATATTTAAAAATGTTTTTTGATATATACTTTTTTATGCAATTGGAGAAAACCTGGTCTAATTGAATTTTTATTTCTCATAGATTAAGAGTTATATTTATATACTGTCCATTTCCTTCTTTTTTTCATTTATTATTAATTATTATTTTTGTATATAACTGTGGTCTGGTTTGTTTGAGGTGTAATTTACACTCAGTATTTATTGGGTTAACTTTTGGCACATTGACTTGCACAGATACGTTTGTACCAATTAGCACTTTAACCACTAGGTGGATTTTTACTAATTGTATAAAGTGGTAACATGTGACTGTTGTCTTGTGATTGGCTACAGCCCCTTTATAACTTGTGTACAAGGGTGTGCCACTCTATGAGTAAGTGCCCCAGCAGGCACGAAACGCGTTAAGTCTTCTTTATGTCCTAATAAATTTTTAAATGGGCGAATTTGACCCGTTTCGTCAAATATTCGCCGCCAGCGAAATGTTGAAGACGCCCATTAAAGTCTATGGGCGTCAAAAAAAGTTGTGCGGTGAAATCTTTTTTTTTTTGCCGCTTGCCGCCATACAAGTCTATGGGCATCAAGTCAAAAAAACTCACCCATCTCTAATGATTGACTCCGATAGTTGGAGGTACTCACATCTCTCTATTGAAATGTTGTCTTGGACTTGCACCCTGGGACTGGGGTGAATTCTGAGTATATCCTCCAAGATTTACTGAATATTTGTTTTTGAATTATTTTGGAGTAGTACCTATTTACATATATTTTTCTGGCATTGGCACAAGCCCTATCATTATACAAATAAGCACTCGCCCCAAATCTCCCCCTAACACAAAAAAACCAAAACAGACAAGCAAAGTGGACACGAACATATTTAATTAGAAATTTAACATCTGTACATTCCAAAACAAAAGCCATTGAGGCTCCAGTGATGAGCCCTGCCACAATATAAATTAGAGGCGTAAATCAAACTGGGATTGGAGGACAGTGGTCTTTATAAAAGGAATGAACCCCCCTCAACACTAAAAGGGAACACTGGCAGAATAACACTTGTCTGAAATGCAGATTGAGGGGCCGCGGCTGTTCTGTGTAATACCCTGCAGGTTTGGCAAAGTAATCAAACACTATAAGGCAGATATCAAGCCTGTGAGGCATCGGCTATTGTTGTACTAACCAAAGAGCTGGGAGTGGTAGTTCTGCGTTTGCAGGCTTGGATTTACCACTGTAAGCAATCTCAAAATAAAAAGTAATACACCCGTTTCACCCAAACTAACCCAAGTTATCAGCTACAAATGCAGCATTGTGGTACCATAATAGGAAAATGAAGGACATATGTAGCCATCAGTATAGACTAGAGCGCTAGAGGCCGCTGCCCCCCAGAGCGACAGACACCGCCCCCCGAGCGATTATTAAAACCAACACTTCCTCACCAGGCAACCAACGCCACACAGCGAAGACTTGCTGGGCTCTTAACACATGAGCGGCCAACATTTTAATTATTTATTTCTTTCTTTTAAAAGATGAACACTGATTTGTTTGATACTGCATTACAGGGGGAACCTTAAACGTAATTGGCTAGCCAGAACCTTGGTATTTCCAGATAGTACTTGGACGATCGGACATGAATTTTAACTGGCCAGACCAGATCTATGGGCGTGGCTTTCAGCACTTCTGCCGCAGGAGGGATTGCAGCACAAGGGATCTTTCCCGATTGAGGAAGGCAAAAGAATTACTGCAGTGGTGGAACTGAGGAAGAGGATCATGAGACAGACCAAAAAGGTGGAGGAGAGAGGAGATGGGGGGGAAAGGGGACGGGCGATTTGACTGCCCATCTTCCTATAAAGGGTTAAAACAAAAACCGTAAAAAATATATATAAATTTGAGTCTCATAGAGACAGAAAGATCCCATTTCCCCTCTCCTATCTAAGACATGAAAGCCCAGGGAAGGGGAGAGCGCCAGATTGGGGCAACAGCTACAAGCTGCCATGGTTTTAAAGCTCATCTTTAAGAGGTGTTTCTTCTTCGTCTTCCTCCTCTTCTTCTTCCTTCTCTTCCTCTTTTTCCTCCTCCTCATCATCGTCCTCATCTTCCTCTTCCTGTGGCTCTTCCTCCTTCCTCGTCTTCTCTTCTTCTTCCTGTTTCTTGCGATCCTCCTCATCCTGCTGTTCCTTCATTTTCTTTTCTGCTTCCTGTTGGGAAAAGGGATGAGAATGGTAAATTCGTGGCACTATCCAAAGCCAAAACCACTTTTGTGCCATGGCAACAGCTTATTGGCAACCAGTTCCAGCTGCTGTCTGTTATCACAAAGACGGGCCCCTATAATCAGATAAGGAGAAGTGTGGCTCGGATGGGGTTAGGTTGAGATGTTCTAACCAAAAATAATTCTCATTCTGGATAATGGGGACTTGTTCACTACAAATGGAATTCCAGCAAAGGCAAACTAACACTACAGTGCCAGTGACATAAAATGGTGATTGGTGCAGCATTCTGACCCTTAGAGGAGAATTAAACCCTAAAAATGTCCTATTTTAGAGTGAACTTATTGCACGAGGCTAAAGTTTGAGCCTGTCAATAGCAGCAATGATCCAGGACTTCAAACTTGTCACAGGGGGTCACCATCTTGGAAAGTGTCTGTGACACTCACATGCTCAGTGGGCTCTGATTGGCTGTTGAGAAGCTAAGCTTAGGGCTCGTCACTAATTATCCAGCAGAAAATGACCTTCCCTGGCTGTAATATAAGCTGATGCTACAGGTTTGCTGATTATTCAATTCTGATGCTAATTGCACTGGTTTCTGTGCTGCCATGTACGACATTTCTAGCTACCTCTTTAGTCAGGCTTTAGTTCTCCTTTAAAATGGAACAGCTCATACCTTTGTAACCCCCCAGGTTTCGTTTCCATATTCTTCTGCATGTTTCTCATCGTTGGTTATCAGGAAGTTGTCAAAAATGGTGCCAGATTTCACCTGCCAGAGCAAAGAGAGTTGTGAGGAAAGTAGCAAGTTGCACAGGACAAGACCCATACCCATTCTCCAGCTAAATCCAGGAGTTCACACAAGATATACAATACCCCTGGCTAAATCTGGATTCCCCAGAGTCTATATAGAGCAGAGTGAGCTACAGAACTGGATCCCATTGGAAGCCATTCAGTTACCTGCCACAAGTCCAGGCCGAGCACTCCAAAGCTGTCATAGCTGTACAGAGTATCATCAGGGGTGTATTCTGGGTTATCAATCTCTGGATGGATCCACTTTCCTTTGTAATCTGGGTTATCAATCTGACGGGGTTTCCATTCTCCCTGGCAATTTAAAATAAGAGTCAATACGAATGTCATTTAATGTTCATTCACTCTCGCTGGGAATGGAATATATAGAATAAACGTTAAGATCCAGGGCCCAAACCACAGCAGACCTAATATATATGAATAAAGTGCCCCTTATTGTTTAATATATAGTGGATAATGTACCCCCTACTGTAATTTATAAAGATATTATGTTACCGAGGAGTTATGTGACCATATAAAAGCACGAGGCCGCAGGCCGAGTGCTTTTATACAGGTCACATAACTCCGAGGTGACTATTAATATCTTTATAAATTTTAAGTAGGGGGTACATTATTCATTATAATCTAAAGTTTCAGAGAGAGAAGAGACGTTGTGGAGGGGTGAGCCTGTGTGAGTGCTGAGGAAGAAAAGACTCCTGCACAGACTGACTGAGGCTTACCACGTGCTGGTGGGTGGAGGCACACTGTAGCAGGCAATTTTTCTGTCAGTCTCGTGAGCCAAGACCCCCACACAGGGCAGTCACACTCCAGCCAGCGAAGCCGAGGGAAGGGGGGCGTGCTGGTGCAGCATAGCTGTTGTAATGTCCACACTCTGTCTCCCCACCCACCCAGTCTCCAAGACTGAAGAGTGACAGGGTGTGGGAGGGGCAGACAGAGTAGTTGGAGGGGGAGCAGTTCCTCCGTTGATTTATTTTACAGAGAACAAGACTAGCTGCTGCTGCTGCTCTTAGAGAGCCATCCTGCAGCAAGGCTATTTAGAAGCCCGACCACTGTGTCAGGCTGCAGCAGTCACTAAACAAGCGACGCTGCTCTTAACAAGAGGGAGAGGGAATTAGCGACATATAAGGTCAAAACCCGCCTCCTTAGACGTCATTCAGCGTCTGACATCGCCGCTCCCAGGGGCTTAGAGTTTTGGCTCTGGGTAAAGGAGGAGCATTCCCTGCTGCGTGAGTACGATTTAATTCTGGCAGTCGGAAGGGAAGGGGGCAAGAGCAGAGTTACAGTACAACTGCAGGGAGACGGAAGTGCTGAGCATCGGCGGAAGTGCTGACCCAAATAAACAGCGCGTTCCGACGTCAGAACGCGCCGTTTATAGGGATATAATTTACAGTCTGGTCCCATAGGGAAGTGACCAGACTGTAGATTATAAGGATATTACAAGTCACAGAGGGATTCCATGATCATATAAAAGCACAAGGCTGAAGGCAGAGTACTTTCATGCAAGTCATGGAACTCCAAAATTACTTCTAATATGCTCATTTTTTTCAACAAGGAGCATGGTATTTATTATAATACACAAGTTTAAGTGAGTCATGTGACAAAAATGACATCACTAAGAGCCTTTATAGCTTATGACATCACTAAGCCATTTATAAGGATATCATTTGCAGGATATTTATGGCTTTTGTGTGTTATACAGATATATTTTACACACAAATACACAAGAGCCTTGAAACAGTGCCTAGTGATGCCACTGGTAAAAGATGGGGTTTAGTGATGTCAATTGTTAAAATAGGTGCTTAGTGATGTCACTATTTAAAATCAGGGCTTAGTGATGTCACTGGTTAAAATCGGGGCTTAGTGATGTCACTGGTTAAAATCGGGGGTTAGTGATGTCACTGGTTAAAATTGGAGCTTAGTGATGTCGCTGCTATATGCAATTTCCAATTGGTCATGTAATAATAAATAGGTCCAAGACCTATAAAAAGAGCACTCACCCAAGTGCTTTCATATCTTCGTTGAACGCCTCGGTGACTTAGAATATCCTTATATTTTACAAAATATTCACTATCTCACTGAAGAGCCACACAATGGTGCAAGCCAATCAGTACGAGGCACAATCTAGCTGCTGCCTGTAAATGGTTACCTTGTACTCTGGGTTCTGTATAACAGGGGGCTCCCACTCGCCATCCATCTCCTCATCCCAGTCTTCAGGCTTCACAGCATCGGGGTCTGGAATGTGTTCAGGTTTTTCCCAATCCTGACACCCAAAAAAGAAACACGACGATCAAGATTAGAGATTCTACAACCAAACTGATCAGTACCAGCGGCCTGTATAATGTGAGCCACACTGAGAGACTGACTGACCTCTGGCTTTTTGTCTTCTGGGTCATCAATCTTGGGGCGCTCGTCCCACTCATCCGGCTTCTTGGCCTCGGGGTCCTTAATCTTCTTGGGGGGCAGGAAATCCCAGTCATCTTCCAGGCTGCCAGATTCCACCTTGCTGTTGTCGATCTTCACTTCATACGTGTTGTCTGGCCGCACAATCAAGGTGTACAAGTGGGTGAAAGCATCATCCTAGGGTGGAAATCACAGGCTTGCTCAGTGCACGGGTCGACCATGTTAATTACAGGGGGGAAAAGTGGTTTTGGCTTTCCCTTTTCAACTGAAGCTTAAAGGGATTTGGTTGCAATTTTTATTTCTAAATGACACTGTTTACACTTCAAATAATTCACTCTACAATATAAGATGTCATTCCTGAACCAGCAAGTGTATTTAGTTGTAATATTGGTGTGTAGGTGCATCTCAGCTCATTTTGTCTGGTCATGTGTTTTCAGAAAGAGCCAGCACTTTAGGATGGAACTGCTTTCTGGCAGGCTGTTGTTTCTCCTACTCAATGTAACTGAATGTGTCTCAGTGGGACCTGGATTTTACTATTGAGTGTTGTTCTTAGATCTACCAGGCAGCTGTTATCTTGTGTTAGGGAGCTGCTATCTGGTTACCTTCCCATTCTGTTTGGCTGCTGCTGGTGGGGAAGGGGGTGATATCATTCCAACTTGCAGTACAGCAGTAAAGCGTGACTGAAGTTTATCACAGCACAAGTCACATGACTGGGGGCAGCTGGGAAACTGACAATATGTCTAGCCCCATATCAGAATTCAAAATTAAAATATGAAAAAAAAATCGGTTTGCTCTTTTAAGAAATGGATTTCAGTGAATAATTCTGCTGAAGCAGCACTATTAACTGTTAAAAAAAAAACAGTATCCCTTTAAGTGTTGTATGCAACGTACAGTATACTCCTTAGATAAAGTGCCATACACAGGCAGATTAAAGCTGCCAAAAACAGGCAGTTTCCCAGTTCAAAAAAAAAAAAAAATCTATAATTGCTGCATTTAAAAGTTGTAAAGTGTTATGTCCAGGTCGGCATTTGCACTCACCTTGCAGCGGATATCCTTGTTGATCTGAAGGTTCTTCTTCTTGTACTGGAAGATAACATGCACCTTCTTTGTGGGGGGGCCGCAGATGTCAGGGCCTGTGCAGAAAAGAAATTCCGTTAATAACACTAACCCCTAAAGGAAAAGCTTAAAGCAAGTATATCCCATTATCTGATTAAAGGAGAACTAATCCCTAACAATAAATATGTCTAAAAATGGCATATTTTACAAAGTGAACTTATTGCACGAGGCTAAAGTTCGAGCTTGTCAATAGCAGCAATGATCCAGGACTTCAAACTTGTCACAGGGGGTCACCATCTTGGAACGTGTCTGTGACACTCACATGCTCAGTGGGCTCTGATTGGCTGTTGAGAAGCTAAGCTTAGGGAGCTACTGGGGCATCTTTGGAGACACAGATCTTAACTGCAAAAGGGCTATAGTTGCCTTGGGCTGGTACAGAAGCACAAAACATAATATACAATATTTCTAGCTACTTCTTTAGTTAAGCCGTATGCTGTGGACGAACCCAATGTAGGGGGAGTGATATCAGTCCAACTTACAGTACAGTAGTAAAGAGTGAATGAAGTTTATCAGAGCACAAGTCATATATATGACTGGGGACAGCTGGGAAACTGACAATATGTCTAGCCTATGTCAAATTTTAAAATTAAATGTAAAAAAAAAACAAACAAAAAACCTGTGTTGTCTTTTGAAAAATGGATTTCAGTGCAGAATTCAGCTGGAGCAGCTCTATAACTGATGTGTTTTGAAAAAGAACATGTTTTCCCATGACAGTATCCCTTTAATGTGCCTAAACGTTCCTTATCTGGTTCACCACGAGACACACGTACCGAACATGATGTTGTACTCGGATTCTCCGTGCATTTCAGTCTGTTCCAGGGCTGCAGGGAAAAGCTTCACGTATCCACCGCCACAGTCGATGTTCTGCTCGTGCTTCACTGAAAACTGAACGACCAGGGTCTGATCTTTGTTGGAGAAGGAGTCAAAGCGAGAAGACATGGCATAGAAGCGGGCGTCCTGGCTTGTCTGGAGACCTGGGCAAGGGGGAATATATTTATATATAGAATTAAACACAAAAGAACACAGTAAAGCCTCCCCACCATCTACATAAGAACAAAGTGAGTAATACTCACCCGCCAGCAGAGGGCGCACTCACCTTTGTCCTTCTCGGAGTCTCCGTAGAACTTCCCAGCGCTTAACTTGAACTTGCCATAGTCAGATTTGTGCTTTGATTCTACCCAGCGCTGCGTCCAGCCATCTGATCGAGAAAAACATACGAGTTGTTAAAGTCCACATGCCCCCCATAGTGTAACATTAACGCTGCAATGCTTAAAGGAGACAATGTTAAAACTAAGTAAGCTTTATCAGAAAGGTCTATATAAATACACCAGTAAACCCTCAAAGTAATGCTGCTCTGAGTCCTCTGGCAAAAGAAACATCACATTTCTTTCCTTCTATTGTGTACTCATGGGCTTCTGTATTAGACTTCCTGTTTTCAGCTTAAACCTCCAGGGCTGGGGCTTGAGCATGCTCAGTTTGCTCCTCTTACTCCTCCCCTCCCTGCTGTAATCTGAGCCCAGAGCTATAAGTGAGCAGGGAGAGACTCAGGCAGCTTCTAGAGCTTTTTACTCAGGTATGGCAAAAAAAAAAATCTACAGCATTAATATTACATATTAAATAATATTATGTATTTCTATTATTATATATAGTTTTCTAGCTTGTACTATTGCAGCTAATCTGTTGGCAATAAAATTCCTCCACAGCTTTCCTTCTCCTTTAACCCTGGTTATTAACACAGTAAATATTGTGTCTCAAAATAAAACAGACTACTGTGCTTATATCCTTTTTACATATCCGAATTTTACATAAATTTTTTCTATTCCCCTGAAAAAACAATTAAATGGGGGGGGGGGTTCTACGGTATGCAGCATTCCCCGTCACCACCCTCCTGCTCTGCTTTCTCTTTCCTTATGTACAGACGGGAGGGGGGGGGGGGGGGAAGAGGCAGCCATTAACCCCCAGCTCCGCCTCCTCCCTGCTGCTTCCAGAAGGTTCAGCAGACAACCAGCAATCTGCAGGGCCGGCTTTAAAGATGCAAATACGTGGGGAGTCACCAGGAAGGATCCTAAAGCATCCACTATGTTCCCGAATCTTTACTATTAAACATGTATTTTTATAGCACCAACACATAGTGCAGCCCTGTAATCTTCTCCCACTATCTCCCGGCATTGGATTAGTGTTGCGCCATTATACACAGCACCCTACACTGACACCCAGGAACCGTGTTGGTATAGAGCCCCGCCTCCTCCAGCTGTTTGGCCCAACTTATATTTGTACAGATGGCAGGGGATCCACTAGATTGGTCTGCAGGGGACACAATCAAGGTGACTGGTGACACAATCGAGAGTTAAAGACAAGGAACACCCACCCTACTGATCTGCACCAGAGCAAGTTTAAAGTCACAGGGTGCCCTTGCTTTGCCGTCATTCTTTATCAGTCATGGGGTGCCTATAGGTACAACAGCACCCTCTCCACAATATACATGATATCAATACAATTTATATTCAACCTATTCCAACTACAGTTCCCAGCATCCCCTGCTCTGATCATTGCAGGGAGACAGCTGCTTCCAGCTCTAGAACCGACGCCCCCAGCCAACTACACAAGATACTCCTCTCCAGTAGTGACTAGCAACAAATATGGCTGCTTTTGGCATAATAATGGTTTGAGGTGAGACTATGGTAGAAAACCATAGTCTCACCTCAAACCATTATTATGCCAAAAGCAGCCATATTTGCCTCTGGGATCCAACTTAAAGGGGGAATGGTCGTGGAAATAAACATGTAATATTAGATTCACCATACTGAAATAAGAAACTTTCTAAATATAATCAATTAAAAATTCTGCATTGTTTCTGAAATAATCACGTTTATATTCACTGTTCCTCTCTCAGCTTCTGTTTCTCTTCATTCTGTCTTCATGCAGCAGTTGGGTGTCAGATATTCACTGACAGTTAGATCCAATATATCTGATAGGGAGGCTCCTTTTGCCTAGAAGATGTATTAGAGATCACTCTATTAAACTCACCAGACATCATGTCTCTCTACATGCAGGATTTGTGCAAAAGGCCGTTATTTTGTTAGATTTTGTTTGTACTGGAATCAGTTATTTGAGTGAGCTCTAATTAATCTACTACGAAATATAAGATATATTGGATCATTCATGTGCCTTTTGCACAAATCCTGCATGTAGAGAGACATGATGTCTGGTGAGTTTAATAGAGTGAGCTCTAATACATCTTCTAGGCAAAAGGAGCCCCCCTATAAGATATATTGGATCTAACTGTCAATGAATATCTGACACCCAACTGCTAAATGAAGAGAGAATGAAGAGAAACAGATGCTGAGAGAGGAATAGTGAAGATAAACTTGATTATTTCAGAAACAGTACAGAATATTTAATTGATTGTATTTAGAAAGTTTCTTATTTCAGTATGATGAAGCTAATATTAAATTGTAATTTTCTGCGATAGTTCCCCTTTAATGAACAGAAGACAGAAACAATGAGATGTATTAGTGAAAGGTCTGAAAAGCAGCAGCTTTCGATCTGTCCAATGCCTAAGGGATCAGTGTCCAATCCTCCCACCCATCAGTAGTTCTATTAGCCCCTTCAGACAGTAGAGGATTGTGGGAGTTGTAGTGCAGCAGTGATAGGCAGGGATCGCCTGGCCAATGAGGGGGTCTGTGTTAGTAGAAGATCCCTAAGGACAAGGATCCAGGAGGAGCTACATCATCTATTCCCATAGGAGGTCCCTTGGGGAACATGCAGGGAGTTGCAGTTGTATTACTATCCCATAATGACTCTAATCATCACATTCAGCTTTAAAAGCCCCCCCCCCCCATACCTCCGTCAGTGAACTCTTCCTTGAAGTAGACGGCGGGTTCTGCGATGCACAGAGCCGCGAGGAGCGGCAGGACGAGAAGGGCAGCGCGGGCCATGATGATACCCCTTCTGGAGACCTGTCAAGCACAGCGTCCGGGAACCACTAAGAACCTCGCAACCAGCGACAATCGCTTTTATATAACTACGCCGCTCCCACCCTCCCTCCTCAATTCCATTGGCCAGAGCCGCACCGGTGTCCGTTTCTGGTTGGGTCGGCCGCACTGCCATTCAGGGCACACAGATGGCTGATTTTCATTGGTCCGGCCGGTGACCAATGACCGTGCAACACGCAGGGGCCTCCTACTAGTCGTGAGATGGTTGGACGGGGGAAAAAAAAATTGTAGGGAGGAACACGTGATCTGTTGCAGGTCACGTGGTCTTTGGTTAGGTTGCACTAAATAAATATCTGTATCATTTTAATTGTTTGTATTACACTTCCTCATGCGGTTTCTGTGTATGCGATATACTTATAGGCAGAGTCCCAGTATTATGTGTATTACATGATTTATACAGACAGGGGGTTGGCCCCTAATTCCTCCTCACACAAGTGATGCTTTATAGACTTCTGACTGAGGTTATAATTATTATTAACATTTATTGATATACAGGTTGCTCTGTTACCTGAGCCCACTAGAGTTGCCACCTTTTCTGGGAAAAAATACCTCCCTTCCTATTTATTTATCTTTTTCCCCTGTTATTAAAGGGCCAGTAACATCAAAAAAATTTTTTTTTAAAAGATTCGTTACTATACATCGAAAAATAAACATCAAGACAAATAAAACTTTACAATTGCAAAGCCTTTGTTAAGAAATAATTTACCGAAACTCAAACTCCACTTCTGCTCCTGTTCAGAAAAGGCGACAGGGCGACCATCCATTGTGCGACGCTGGATTTCTCCTCCCTGGCTATCTCTCCTGTTGTACTGACAGCACGTGAAGCGGCTGCACCCCCATGTAGGTGCTGCGTTGGAAGGGTGATCACATCAAACTCTATGGAGCAGTTGCAGTTCTTCTGGCACAGTTGTTCCCGGTCGATCTTGGCCCCAATACTGATCTCACCGTTATCCTCCCGCATGGTGAGCAGACAGGAGCTGCAATGTTTGGAACCCGCCAGGCCCGGACTGGCAATCTGTTGGTTCTGGCAAATGCCACAGGGGCTGCTATAAGGTGCCATAGAAATTCAGTATGGTGGGGGCTGTTTGGGCCTCTGTGTGGTCTGATTGGGCCTCTGTGTACCTGAAATGCCAGGGCCTATTTTAGTTCTCAGTCCAGGCCTGGAACCCGCTGTTCTAGAGCTAGAGAACAGAACGCATTTCCCTGAACCCCCTGAAATCGCGGCTTGCCCGAAATGTTCTCCAGCAGCCACTGCTTTTCCAAGCGGAATATTAAGTAAATACAGGGGCTAAGAATCCCCCCATACACTCCCAACAGACCGCTATTTACTGTATATCTGACAGGGGATGTGTGCAATAGAGAAGCATGGCCCGATCGTCTGAATGGAGCAGAAGCCCAGTATCCAAGCGGACAGACAAAGAGGAAGCATGTTTCAGAGGGGAGCTGCCTCACTGCAATGTGGCTCGGAACCAAACAGAATTTGGGTTCCTGGCTTTAACAGCCGGTATGACATTGCCCTAAAGTGTCGGCTTTGCCTGCAACACGTTTCCTCTTTGTCTGTGCGCTTGGATATGGGGCTTCGGCTCCATTCAGAAGATCGGGCCATGCTTCTCTATTGCACACATCCCCTGTCCACAGATATAAATAGCTGTCTGTTGGGAGTGTATGGGGGTATTCTGCCCCCTGTATTTACTTAATATTCCCCTTTGAAAATAATGTGCTGAGCTGAAGCAGAATTAGTGTATGAGAAAAGCAGTGGCTGCTGGAGAACATTTCGGGCAAGCCACGATTTCAGGGGGTTCAGGGAAATCATACCTCCCAACATTTTGGAAGTAAAAAGAGGGACAAAAAAAATTTTCCGCACGTAGCGCAGCAATTTTTTGACCACACCCCTTTCTGTGGCCACACCCCCTAATTACCATGTTTGTTTTACAAAATTTGGCAGCTTATGAAAGTTTGAAAATATTTCTCCTTATCTAAACTGTGTTTTTGTGTCTCAAAATTGTTACAAAGTATCTTATTTGCACCTGTTAGCTGTTCTGGGCTCTCTGCTAAAAGCCAATTAAGTGAGAAAAGTGAGTTTCTTTTTCTGGCTGTTCAGTGCAGAGAAAATAGGGACTTTCCAGTACAAAAGAGGGACTGCGGGTTGAGCTGTCAAAAGAGGGACTGTCCCTCCGAAAAAGGGACAGTTGGGAGGTATGGGGAAATGTGTTCTGTTCTCTAGCTCTAGAACAGCGGGTTCCAAACATTCCAGCTCCCGTCTGCTCACTGTGCGGGAGGATAATGGTGAGATCAGTATTGGGGCCAAGATCGACCGGGAACAACTGTGCCAGAACTCCAACTGCTCCATAGAGTTTGATGTGATCACCCTTCCGACGCAGCACCTACATGGAGGTGCAGCCGCTTCACATGCTGTCAGTACAACAGGAGAGATAGCCAGGGAGGAGAAATCCAGCGTCGCACAATGGATGGTCGCCCTGTCGCCTTTTCTGAACAGGAGCGGAAGTGGAGTTTCGGTAAGTTATTTCTTAATAAAGGCTTTGCAATTTTAAAGTTTTATTTGTCTTGGTGTTTATTTTTTGATGTATAGTAACAAATTTTAAAAAAAAATGTTTTTGATGTTTCTGGTCCTTTAATATTGGCCGTCTGATGGCAACCCTAGAGCCCACCAGAGGGTGAGGGTGAATGAGCAGTAAGACACGGCACCAAGGCAGTGTAGCCGCCAATGCAACTGTTGCCCGACTGTAGCTTAACAACTTTCTCAGATGGTTTAATTTCTCTCATTTCATGAGTCGGTCCATTTTAATTGGGGCTGGGGGGGGATAGCACAAAGTGACCCCATTTGCCCCTGGCCCATGTCCCTTCTCTAATCCTCTATTTGTCCAGTCTTTTACTGCCCCTTTTCTGAATGGCTCAGCCCTAAAGCAAAAGCCCCAAATTCTAAGCAATGGACTCTGGACCTTATGTAAACAGATCAACAGCCATAACTCCCTCCCTACACACATACCCTTACATAACCCCTTACTGGCTGTTCCTCCTGCAGGGTTGCCAGGTTTATATTTTAAAACCGGCCAAAGGCTATCAAAAAACGAAAAAGTAGCCAAAAGCCCTTTTAAAAGTAGCCCAAAAATAGCCCAATTTGTACACTGAAAAAAGGGCATTAGTGTATAAAGTAAAACAATAAGGTTTTCAAATCAATTAAGTGTCTGGAATTTTCCATAAATTAAAGAGGGCATTTTTACAATGTCCCTGTAAGTTGGGATAGATTTCTGTATTTATTCACACACACACACACACACACACACACACACACACACACACACACACACACACACACACACACACACACACACACACACATCTATATATATATACATACACTTGCAGGTGCTGATCTGCTCACTGCTCCCCAGCAGCAGGCTTGCACGCTTAATTTACATTCAAAAATTCAGCGGGTTTTGAAAGTCCTAAACTCCGGCAACTTTAAAAACTAGCCCAAATCCGTATATTGCAGGTTTGGACTTTTAAAATCCACTACTAATTTTTAAAACTAGCCCAATTTGGCTTGAAACCTGCCAGAATCGTAACTACAGAGGAAGCCAGGCCCGGACTGGCAATCTGTTGATTCTGGCAATAGAGATGGCGCGAACTGTTCGCCGGCGAACTTGTTCGCGCGAACATCGGGTGTTCGCGCTCGCCGGAAGTTCGCGAACGTCGCGCGACGTTCGCCATTTTGGGTTCGCCATTGTTGGCGCTTTTTTTTGCCCTCTCACCCCAGACCAGCAGGTACATGGCAGCCAATCAGGAAGCTCTCCCCTGGACCACTCCCCTTCCCTATATTACCGTCTCCAGAAAAAACACCGGAGTGACTTTTTTCAAGCAGCCATATTAAATTTTACGAGATCCGTATCCACCGCTGTAGTAGTGTATACGTTGATCTTGTGGGCAGTATTTGCACAGTGTTTTCTTCAAACCGCCATCTAGCTGTGTGAGCTTGTTCACATTTTGTCTAAATATTGATAATATTATCGTCTCTAGAAAAACCACTTGAGTTACTTTTTTTCAAGCAGCATTCATATATTTTACGTAATCCGTATCCACCGCTGTAGTAGTGTATACGTCGATCTTGTAGGCATTATTTGCACAGTGTTTTCTTCAAACTGCCATCTAGCTGTGTGTATTATCGTTTCCAGAAAAACCAACTGAGTTTTTGTTGTTGTTGTTTTTTTAAAAATAATGCCAGGCAAAGGCAGGCCACCACGCAGAGGCCGTGCTAGGGGCCGTGCTGCTATGCAATCCTGTGGCCCTAGCAAATTGCCCAGTTTTAAAAAGCCAATGACCCTGAACTCCCAAAATGCTGAAGAGGTAGTTGACTGGCTTACACAGCACACCCCATCCTCTACCGTTTCTAACTTTACCACAACATCCTCCTCATCCTCCACTGCTATGGCCACCCCACGTAACACTTCCTCCACCACCGGTGCCCCTTCTTCACTGGAGTCAGAGGAGTTATTTTCCCATGAGTTTCTTGAACTGAGTAATGCGCAACCATTATTGCCAGAAGAAGATGAAGGAGATGAGGACGTTACACCAGATTTAATTCTGGCAGAGAACACGACAGAGATGGACATAATGAGTGATGAGGAGGAGGTCCCCGCTGCTGCTTCCTTCTGTGATGTGTCAGAAGAAATTGATGCATCTGAGGAGAATGATGATGAGGAGATTGATGTTTTGTGGGTGCCTAGTAGAAGAGAGCAAGAGGAGGGTAGTTCAGATGGAGAGACGGAGAGGCAGGAGGAGAATAAGACTTAGAAGAAGCAGGGAGGACAGCCCGCAGGGATCAGTAGGGCAACAACATGTATCGGCACCTGTGTTCAGCCGGCCAACGCACCCGCCATTGCCGCCAATGCCGCCAACTTCTACTGTTACCGCCAGATCGCACACTTCCAAAAAGTCAGCAGTGTGGGATTTTTTTAATGTGTATGCCTCTGACAAAAGCATTGTAATTTGCAATGAGTGCAGTCAGAAACTGAGCCTTGGTAAGCCCAACAGCCACATAGGTACAACTTCTATGCGAAGGCACATGAGCGGCAAGCACAAAGCACTTTGGGAGCAACACCTCAAAGGCAACAGGCAAACTAAAAGCCACACTCCTTCTGGTCCAGCATCTTACTGCTCTACCTCTGCTCTCCTTGACCCGTCTGAACCACCCTCCACTCCGCCTTCCACCTTGACCACCTGTTCCCATTCCCAGTCATCTGCCACCAGCCAAGTTTCTGTGAAGGCCATGTTTGAGCGTAAGAAGCCAATGTCTGACTGTCACCCCCTTGCCCGGCGTATTTTCAGCATTTATATGGCATATTTTTTCTGGCAACTGTGCTTCAGTGGCTGCGTCCAAAAAAATGCATATTTTCTGCATTTATATGGCATAATTTTTCTGGCCTCTGTGCTTCAGTGGCTGCAACCAAAAAAATTTATATTTTCAGCATTTATATGGCATAATTTTTCTGGCCTCTGTGCTTCAGTGGCTGCAACCAAAAAAATGCATATTTTCTGCATTTATATGGCATAATTTTTCTGGCCTCTGTGCTTCAGTGGCTGCAACCAAAAAAATTTATATTTTCAGCATTTATATGGCATAATTTTTCTGGCCTCTGTGCTTCAGTGGCTGCAACCAAAAACATTTATATTTTCAGCATTTATATGGCATATTTTTTCTGGCAACTGTGCTTCAGTGGCTGCAACCAAAAAAACTGGGCAAACAATGTCTACAAGGTCAACGTATGGCGAAAAATTACTATTTTCAGCATTTATATGGCATATTTTTTCTGGCAACTGTGCTTCAGTGGCTGCATCCAAAAAAACTGGGCAAACAATGCCTACAAGGTCAACGTATGGCAGTTGTTTAAAGAGAACAGTAGATTACTAGCCAGCAAAGCTACCTAAGCTAAAATGTCCCTCAAATCCCTGCAGACTTCTGTCCCTCCAATACAGAGCAGTATCAAGCAGATTACTAGCCAGCAAACTTACTATCATCTGTCCCTGAAATCACTAACAGCTCTCCCCCTACACTATCTCTTCCAAGCACACACAGGCAGATTTTTCAGATACATTTTTGCCCTTGATCCCCCTCTGGCATGCCACTGTCCAGGTCGTTGCACCCTTTAAACAACTTTAAAATCATTTTTCTGGCCAGAAATGTCTTTTTTAGATGTTAAAGTTCGCCTTCCCATTGAAGTCTATGGGGTTCGCGAACCGCTTGCATTTTTTTCCGACGTTCGCTACATCCCTATCTGGCAAATGCCAGGGGGGCTGCTGTAAGATGCCATAAAAAGTGACTACAGTATTTACTGGGCTAGTGGGGGCTGTTTGTGCCTCTGTCTGCTTGGAATGTCTGGGCCTATTTTGATTCCCAGTCCAGACCTGGAGGAAGCAGACCCTGTGGCTGCAGGGTGGCCTAGGAGGTATAGGGGCCCCATGAGGTTCAAATTAATGAGTAATTTTGATATATATTAGTAAAACAGGACAACCTCTGAGAGTTTGGGTGCCCCTCAAATTATTTTACTGTATTTTGCTGTGGGGCCCAGTAACATCAAGTGATGCCACTCCAACTTATATTACAGGCTAAGCAATCTTACAGGAAGTAGTTCCATTTTATATTAAAGGAGAACTAAAGCTTAACTAAAGAAGTAGCTAGAAATGTTGTACATTATGTTTTGGTCAACCACAGCACTGTAAAGATCTGTGTCTCCAAAGATGCCCCAGTAGCTCCCCATCTTCTTTTCTGCTGATTCACTGCACATGCTCTGTGCTGCTGTCACTTACTGAGCTTAGGGAGCCACTCACAATATACAGTACACATAGAATAGAAATGTCACAATATAAGGCTGATTAGTAATTAATACACATAATTACTACAAGACAGCACAGAAACCAGTGCAATTAGCATCAGAATTTAATAATCAGCAAACCTGTAGCATCAGCTTATATTACAGCCAGGGAAGCTCATTTTCTGCTGGATAATTAGTGACGAGCCCTAAGCTTAGCTTCTCAACAGCCAATCAGAGCCCACTGAGCATGTGAGTGTCACAGACACTTTCCAAAATAATAAAAGGGTAGGAAGTTCTTTAGGGACATGTAACACCAAAACGGAATGACAAATTACAATTTATTTAGATGCTGTAGATCAGTTTCAGAAATGTGTTTTCAGTGCAGTAAGTTGCTACTAGTGTTGCTGTGTTTTGCATTCTGCTCTCTGTTGAATAAACAAAGCCGCACCCCCATCTTGTCTATTGTGTGTCTGAAGGTGTTTGTGGCCCTTTCTCCTCCAGCTGAGACAACACTGATGTGTTTAGTGTACACAAGGGGGTAGGACTATGGTCCCAAAATGTGCACCCGAGTATGTCATTTGCCTTACGCTCTACATCTCATGGGTTATCTCCACTTGCAATGAGACTTGTATGCTGCTATTTTATTTTCCACCATAATTGGCCTTAAGCTGGCTCTACAAGGTTCAATATTATCTGCTAACTTGGCTCCTCCACACCAAGGTGGTCATACACTATAAGATCTGCTCTTTTGGCAAGGTCGTCAAACGAGCAGATCTTAACCCGATTTGCCCACGAATGGCTGGGTGATATCGGGTGGATTGGATTACAATGCTGCTATGGGCGCCAAGGGGTCACAGGACTGCATCAACTAGCTGATGCGCTCCAGGATCGTTGAAAAAAAATTTGACTGATTGATATCTGGCCTGATATAGATCGGGAGGACCCAACGGGAGCCCCCACACATGGGCAGATAAGCTTCTGAATTGGTCTAAAGGACCGATATCGACAGCTTTAATCTGCCTGTGTATGGCCACCTCAAGATGAAGCTTATTGCACCACGTATGGGGCCAAACCAATGTACTGCCTGACCAGTTTCTGGAAGCCGAGGATCAATTAACAATCATACAGGCTCAGTAACGGAACTAGGTGGGGGCGGGCCCTGGTGCGGGCCATGCAGCCGGGCCCGCCCCCACCCTCGTCCGTGTAATTTTCTCTGCGGCTGCAGCCGACTCCAGCCGGCTGCAGCGCGTGCGCCGTTGCACCCCCTGCTCCCCCGGTAGTTACGCCTCTATACAGGCTTATAAATACCTTTGGTAGAGCTGGATCTGCCTTTAGATGCCATCCTTAAGGTGGCCATAAATGTTACAATTACGATCTTTCCTGGAAAAAGATGTTTCCAGGAAAGATCTTTTGTTTCAATACACACGTGTAGAGCTGAATGGTCAGATATACATATAGAAACTATAGAATTCTACCTGTATCTGATGATTCACAGCACTTACAATGGTCGATGTTCTGGTGCCTTCAAAGGCGCCGAATCGACATTTTCTGGTCAGCCCAATCGACGAGCCGACCAATATCCAAGTCTTCTGCCGATAACGGTTGGCTCGTCTCCCACCATACACGCACCGAATATCATACAAGATTTTGTTTCACACGATATTATCAGTGCGTCTATGGCCACCTTTACTCTACAGACTTCTCTTACAATGTGATCACTGGCCAGAGAGAATCAAATCAGCTTGTAGACTACACGGACCTTATGTGTCATTTCTTTTGGGGCATTTTTATCTCCTAATCAAACTGGTACTTCGATTTTCGTATTTGTATCTGTGTTCAGTGTTGGACAGAGATCAATATGTGCCTCATGCATGAGTTTAAAAAATAATTTTTACAAGAAGTAGTCTGGGTCTGGCATTGGCTGCCGGATGAGGAGGTTTGGATGATATAAAGGTCTGGATTATGATGGAACAAGTTCTCTTGGCAGTGCTATTGCCATATACTGTGCCACACAATGGAAGAGAAATCCGGCTCTCAGTTTGGAACAATGGGCTGCTACAGTGTTTATCTACTATAGGGCTCTGCCAGCATATCCCATTGATATACAGGTAAGGTCACGTCATGTGAGTGGATACTGTATGTAAACTTCTCTGCAGTCATTTATTTAAATCAGATTTTGAGTGTGGAAGACAAAAAAGGATCTGTGGGATGGGAGCCAATTGAATGTAATATTCTGCTACACACCAACTGACTCACATGTGGAGTGTATTTCCCAAGGCTGCTCCGTGTCATCCAACATGGGCTACTGACAAAATAAAGCCACAAACTAAGGGGTATATGGGACTCGGCTGGAATTGTAAACAAAAGGAACACCAAGAGCCCCAATAGTGTAATATGTATTGGTAAGGGATAATGAAATAAGAGTAGATAACATATACTCACAACCCAAGGTTACCAATAGGCAACCACTGTAAAGGCAGGTGGGGAGATTGTCCTGACCCCACTCAGGATTAAGAAGTCGCTCTCTGTAGATAGAAAAAGGGGATCAACCCTCCACCCAGGGTGGACTTAGTATTGTATAAAAAGAACAGTGTTTAAACGAGTTTAAAAACCAAAACTTGGTAATCAGAGGGGGCAGTAGTGGACTTACCTCCTCCAAGCAGACACAAAACGACTGTAATTAAGCAGTCAAAATTTATTAACAAACTCCAATCAGTGCAACGCGTTTCACGGGCTCAGACCCCCTTCTTCAGGCAATAAACATAAGAGTTACAGCTGTGAATTTCACAGACCGAAGTGACAAATAGTATGCTGTATGCTTATTCATCAAAACAAAAGCTTTTTTAGTATTACAAAAATATGTATGGTGGTCATTATTCCGGGATAAAGGTATGGTGCAGGGATCGGCTGGAATTGTGTTTGGGTCCTCAAGGGACATAATGTTGCACCAATCGCCATTTTATTTAACTAGCACTGTAGTGTGTTAGTTTGCCTTTGCTAGAATTCAGTTTGTAGAGAGCAAGCCCCCCTTATCCAGAATCAGAATTAATTTTACTCAAAACATCTCAGACTAACCCCTTTGCTCCATCCCATTGTGGATAAGAACACAGTGAATCCCAAAATATCCAGGAAAGTTGACAGGTCTGTAAACATGGCTGTAATCACTGGCACCCTTATACTAAGAGACTACAACAATCATTTGCAGATGCAAGCGACAGAGCACAGTGCTACCCCTCCAAAAAACATAAAAGCAGAAGGAAATAGAGAGCTGAGGAGAATGCAATTAACAGTAAGCAAACGACTGTGCTCACAGCCAGCAGGGAAGCCAACTGCACTGGCCATAGAGACACAAGCAAACAGGAACTGGACAACACAATGAGTGAATGAACAAATAAACTCACACAGTCTGCAAACAGGGAACTTTCCTCAAAATCTGACACATGTAGAAATACTGCACTCACAGAGTATAGATGTGTTTGGATGTTAGATTGTAAGATCTATATTGTTAGATATATATATATATATATACAGTATATTCTATTTTTGAATTGTTGTATTGTAATGAGCAAACTTAGGGGCTGTTCCTGCTGAAGTGTGCTTAGTACAGGGAATACCTATGCTGCTATAGTTTTATGGGATCTCTCTGTACAGACTATGAGCAAACTTAGGGGACTGTTCCTGCTGAATTGTGCTTAGTACAGGGAATACCTACACTGCCATAGTTTTATGGGATCTCTCTGTACAGACTATGAGCAAACTTAGGGGACTGTTCCTGCTGAATTGTGCTTAGTACAGATGAATACCTATGCTGCCATAGTTTTATGGGATCTCTCTGTACAGACTAGGAGCAAACTTAGGGCTGTTCCTGCTGAATTGTGCTTAGTACAGGGAATACCTATGCTGCCATAGTTTTATGGAATCTCTCTGTACAGACTATGAGCAAACTTAGGGCTGTTCCTGCTGAATTGTGCTTAGTACAGGGAATACCTACACTGCCATAGTTTTATGGGATCTCTCTGTACAGACTATGAGCAAACTTAGGGGACTGTTCCTGCTGAATTGTGCTTAGTACAGATGAATACCTATGCTGCCATAGTTTTATGGGATCTCTCTGTACAGACTAGGAGCAAACTTAGGGGACTGTTCCTGCTGAATTGTGCTTAGTACAGATGAATACCTATGCTGCCATAGTTTTATGGGATCTCTCTGTACAGACTATGAGCAAACTTAGGGACTGTTCCTGCTGAATTGTGCTTAGTACAGATGAATACCTATGCTGCCATAGTTTTATGGGATCTCTCTGTACAGACTAGGAGCAAACTTAGGGCTGTTCCTGCTGAATTGTGCTTAGTACAGGGAATACCTATGCTGCCATAGTTTTATGGGATCTCTCTGTACAGACTATGAGCAAACTTAGGGCTGTTCCTGCTGAATTGTGCTTAGTACAGGGAATACCTATGCTGCCATAGTTTTATGGGATCTCTCTGTACAGACTATGAGCGGGGGCGTAACTATAGAGGAAGCAGACCCTGCGGCTGCAGGGGGGCCCAGGAGGTATAGGGGCCCCACGAGGCCCTAATTCATATACAGTTTCAATAAATATTGGAGAAACAAGTCAACCTCTAAACATTTTGGGGGCCTGAAAAATAATTTGCTGTGGGGCCCAGTAATATCTAGTTACGCCACTGACTATGAGCACATTTAGGGGACTGTTCCTGCTGAATTGTGCTTAGAACAGAGAATACCTATGCTGCCATAGTTTTATGGGATCTCTCGGTACAGACTATGAGCAAATTTAGGATTCTATTCCTACTGAATTGTGCTTAGTGTGGAGAATACCTATACTGTCACAGTTTATGGTATCTTTAACTCTCTCTCTAACACTGATGCACTGAATCCACTATTTAGGGATTTGGCCGAATTCCGAATATTTTATATGGATTTAGTCCAATCCCAAACTGAATCAAACCATAATTTGCATATGCAAACTAGGGAACAAGAAGGGTAAAAAGAACTGTATGCGCAATGTATGGGGGGAAAAAACTGCAACTTCCAGGACATTTCTCACCAATATCAATTTCTGTTCAGCGCTCATTGGGATATTGATTAAATCAAGTGGAAATTCCCTTGAGCCAAAAACGACATATGGCTATAAATGTGCCCATGTACCGACAACTTTGCACGGGCCTCAAGGAGCAAACGTTTGCCATCACTTGGTCATGTTCCCTTGGTGACCTGCCCAAAATCATTGCTGTGAATAGTCACGGCTAACTTTGGGTTTGATGTTTAGAAACCACACTAAAGCTTCATGTTTATTTTACAAAATTTGTCAGGTTATGAAAGTTTGAACACATTTCTGGTTTTAATGTGTTATTACAGTTTTGCTAATGAAGGTGAATTGCCCATTAAGCTGCAAGCTTATCTTAAATTGTTACAATTGCTTTTTTTACTTATCTTAATTTGTTACAAAACTATCTAAGTGCACCTGCCATGTATTATCGGCTCTCTGTCAAAAGCCAATTAAGTTTTAGAAACTTTGTGTCTTTTTCTGGCTGGTCAGTGCAGGAGATCAACGAGAAAGTCGGGACATTCCAGTAACAATCTGTAAGGGCCCGTAGGCTCAGTTGGAGTGCGGACCAAGGAGGAGGCAGTTCAAGCAAACAAAGTTCAAGGTAAAAGAGGGTTTCGGCAATAGAATGGTCAGAGTTCAGGCAAGGGGTCAATCTAGGCAGAATAGGGTCAAAACGGTAATAAGGCAAAGGTCGGTACATAGAAATCAATATAACAATACCAGAGTCACACCCAGGCAGGGCCAGAACTAGGGGTAGGCAGAGTAGGCACGTGCCTAGGGCGCAAAGCTGGGAGGGCGCCAGGCACGTACCTTCTCTGTCTCCTACCCCAAGCCCGGTTCCCTTCTTTTCTGTTCGCGCCTCAGCGCTTCTGCGCATGCGCGCGGGCAGGAATTTGCGTATGCGCGAGCAGGAATTCGCGCATGCGCACTCAAGCGCTTATTCGCACATGCGCACAGGCGCCGCGACTGCCCGGCCTGCCCAGCGTGGCACGGCACTGCACCCAGGAATGCACAAAGTGAACCCTATACTTGGGCAATGTTGCAGTGTTCAAGATCCTTTAAATAGGCCTGTTTTGGCGCCAAAAGCTGGACGTCATGATGTTGATGTCCTGACGCTGGCGTTCCGATGCTGGCGCCTGTTCTGACGACGGCGTCCATTACAACGCTGGCGACCAATCGGCGGACGAGAAGACGCTGGCGTTACAGTGCTGCATCCAGCAGGATCCACATGGAGGAACAGGGCGCCACCATCTTGGACCGAAGCATGCCGGTGAGTAACGGTTTCCTTTACACAATCCAAGACTGCGGGTTGGATTCATTGCTTCCCTGAGAACTTTTGCAAATATTTGTTCCTCTCTCCGGGTCCTGCAAAATCTGACGATCACTATAGGCTCAATGGTTAATTCCCTTTGTACGAAGCTTTACCAATCAGACACCTTTTATTTGGGGATCCCTCTGTCCCCTGACGTTTTTTCACTCCAGTGAGCTCTTGAGACACAGAACAGCATCCCCCAAACCAAGATACAGAGAAGGGGGGAGGAAACAAGGCTGGTTTGAGAGACATGGTATGTAAACAATTTATATCTGATGCCCTAATGCAGCCATGGGCTGTTACTGAGATGTTGAGAGTTGTACAGGTATGAGATCCATTATCTGGAAACCTGTTATACAGAAAGCTCTGAACTACAGGAAGGCCATCTCCCATAAACTCAATTTTGTCCAAAAAATCTAAATTTTTAAAAATGATTTCCCTTTTCTCTGTAATAATAAAACCAGTAGCTTGTACTTGATCCCAACTGAGATATAATTAATCCTTATTGGAAGCAAAACCAGCCTATTGGGTTTATTTAATATTTACATTATTTTCTAGTAGACTTAAGGTATAAAGATCCAAATTACGGAAATATCTGTTATCCAGAAAACGCCAGAACCAGAGCATTCTGTACAACAGGTCTCATACCTGTACTTCACAACAGCCAGACAGCCATAAATTAAGGATAATGTTATACTGGGTCAAACCGCAGGTGATCTTCAAAACTATTATTTTGTTGTTACTTTACTGGGTCTTTAAAAATGAGAACTGGTAGGATTTTCAGGTAGGAGCAACAAACCCACATTAGAAAAATACAAATAAAAAAGGAATGAACTGGCTACTGAACTGTGTAATGGGCAGCTCACACCCTAATATTTATCCGGCTTATTGTTACAATTGCTACCGCCGTGTTTTCGTAAGAAGCCTATTCCTGTGGGGGCTTTGGGACCCACTATATTCAACATATTTCACTGGAGTCAAACCATTATTGCCACTCTGTAATTAAACTTGGACAGATTAGAAGCAAGATTTTCAGTTAATTTGGTTTGTATTTCTAATGGTGGTGTAAATAAAGGCTTTCAGGCCTCAGGGCAAAATGTGCAATAATAAGGCCACACCACTGCCCCAGGCCAACCTCTCCCGGTGCCATCGACTTGCCACTGCAAGTCCACCAGCCTGCAGGGCTAACAGGGAATTTCTGGCTGGGCCCACCCAGTGCAGCACTTGCACCCACTCTTCCCCCCGTTGTTACTCCACTGTTTGTTGTTTATAGACTGATCACATATAATCATGAAGTATATGACTGAATTTCCTTGTCCCACTTGGACGGAATATGCAGCTTAACCTCTCAGTGGAAATAAGTTTGGAGTCACAGAAAAGAAAAAGCTTGCTCAATGGGACACCATTTTTTTTCTCTTCTTCATCAACTGTCATTTTGCAACAAAAGCCACGGGGTGTGCAAGATCTTAAGATGTAGCGGGAGGTGGGAAACCAAAGGATAGAGATTAGAGGCCTGCAGGAAACTGTTAGGGGCTGCAACACTTTGCTAAATGGCTTATCAGACCTCAGCTTCTTGCACATACAGATTCTTTACGCAACTATACTTCTTAAAAATGGATGTTTCCTTTAAATCCTGTACAGGGCATTGTTTCATCAAATCCTTTGTATGTATTCCCACTACATATCAAGATCTCTATGAGCCTGGTCTCCATAATTGAGTTCAGTTCTCCAAACAGAAATGATCTAAGGTCCATACAAAGGGCAACAACCCTCAAGTTGCACAATCCATGATAAAAATGTTGTAGCAACTTCAGCTACATAGTTATAGCTTTTGCAGACTCAATCCAAAACTATTAAAATCCCACACTGATCTAGACTCAAGCAACAGGGGCTGCTCTAAGATGCAATAGACAAACACTCCTTACTGGGCCTGTGGCTAGGGTTGCCACCTGGTCGGTATTTTACCAGCCTGGCTGGTAAAAATGCTGGTTGATCCCAATGTAATAAATGGGGAAAAAGATAAATATATAGGAAGGCCGGTGTTTTTTTCCAGAAATGGTTGCAACCCTACCTGTGGCAGGGCCTATTGTGAAGCTCAGTCCAGACCTGTCTGGACTCATTCCTTTTGGTGTGCCTTTCAGTATTTATTTTTTGAAAGATTCTCTTTATTGCTTTTTTGAACATTTATATACAAAAGAGGCAAGACACAAACCAGTGAAAGGGGAGAGAGAGGAAGAACAGAGGTTTAGAGAAGGGGAGGAAAGAAGAAAGGTAGGAGATGGGCTTCCCTGGTAGATCACATAGTGGAGGATCATACGTTTAAAGGAGAATTCAACCCATTTGTAAAAAAACGTGTACCCACCACCCCAGTTAGACCTCCCCCCAGGCTAACTGCCCCCACGGGGAAATGCCCCACATCCTTTAAGTAAAAAAGCTATTTCAAATGCGGTGCTCTGTCTAATGTTGTGTGTTAAGTTTGAGTGCAAGGGGAGGTTTAGATACAGGGTTGTTGGGGGAAGTAATCCAGGCTTGATAAAAGGTTGCATAGCCTGAAACGTTGTTGTAATGCCCTTAAAGCCCTAATAAAGGCTTTTTATATAAGAATAACTTTTGCCCAAGTATAGGTTTAACTTTTTCCTAATGCCCACGGTTGGGGGGCGTCACTTTTCATGTTTCTTATCGTAGTGGAAAAGCTAAAGATTTTTTTATAAGAGGTATTTATTTAAAGAAAGTTCTTCTGTGTGCCAGGCTTGTGAGATGTCAGGTACATATAATTAAGAAACTTGGTGTGTATATATCTATTTCTACAGGAGATACGGCAGCAGACAAATGACCCTCAGACCAACCAAGGTTTCTGGATCCCTTATCTGTGTTAAGAGAAATGGGTAACCTATGACCTTCTGGATTATGCCCCCCCCACCCAGGTGCTTTAGTTGTAGTATCACAGTGTCCAAAGGTCTGTAAGTAGCCTGTCCTTCACCTATTGATGCTTAGAAATAACCTTTCATAAAGTTTAATAATCCTCATTGTCCCAAATTGTAGGGCTATTAGTGGGGGTTGCAGCCTAGAGGCTACTTATGGTTTGCTCACCTTTAAATTAAGTTTTATCATGATGTAGAGAGGGATATTCTGACACAATTTGCAATTGGTTTTCGTTTTTTTTTATAATTTGTGGTTTTTCAGTTATTTAGCTTTTTATTCAGTTTGCAATTTCAGCAATCCAGTTGCTAGGGTTCAAATTATCTTAGCAACCGTAAGCTAATATAAATAAGAGACTAGGAGAGGGCCTGAAAAAAAAAAGAAGTAATAAAAAGTAGCAATAACTCTCAAGGGCAGCTTTATCAAGGGTCGAATTTCGAATTAGAATTTTCAAGTTTTTTTTATGGCCAAAACGGTCAAATTCTACTAGGGAGTTATCCAAATTTGATTTGAGTTTTTAAATTTTTTTAATATATCGAGATTTATTATACTCTTGCCCTTTAAGAACTCATATTCGACTATTTGCTACCTAAAACCTGCCAAATTGCTGTATAAGTCAATAGGATAGGTTCAGCGATCAATTTGGTGCTGTTTGCAGAATTTTTGATATTCAACTTTTTTTCTGAGAAAAACAAATCGACTTTTTAAAACGCAAATCGAATTAGATTCGAGTTTTCGGGTCAATCTTATTCACCTGAGTTTAAAAAGTTTGATTTTTATAATAAATTTCGATAGTCGAATTTCGAGTTCATGGGATTTTATGGGAGTTTTTAAAAAATTCTAAATTCAGCCTTTGATAAATATGCCTCTTAATGTGTAACCTTATAGATCATTTGTTTTCAGATGGGGTCGATGACCCTAAGCTGGAAACAGTCAGAAGAAGAAGGCAAATAATTAAAAAAATTATAACAAAAAGAAAAAAATTAATGCCAATTGAAAAGTTTCTTAGAATTAGCCATTCTATAACATACTGCATACCTCCCAACTGTCCAGTTTTTAGAGGGACAGCCCCTCTTTTGACAGCTCAACCTGCAGTCCCTTATTTGTACTGGAAAGTCCCGTTTTTGGGAAGATAAGATACTTTTGTAACAATTTCAAGATAAGCAAATAATAATTGTAACAATATAAGATAACAGGTTCCTTGGGAAAGTTAAACTCACAGATTAAAGGGCAATTCGCCTTCATTAGCAAAACTGTAATAACTGAAAAAAAACACAGAATTATGTTCAAACTTTCATAACCTGCCAAATTTTGTAAACTGAACATGGTAATTAGGGGGTGTGACCACAAAAATGGGCGCAGCCAAAAAATTGTTGCCACGCTATGTGCGCCAACTTTTTTGTCCATCTTTTTATTTACAAAATGTTGGGAGGTGTGATACTGAAAGTTAACTTAAAGGTGAACCACCCCTATTATTAGTATGTCATACCCACAGACATAATTTAATTACATGTTGTTAGGGAGATAATGATCTTCTTTGGGCATATTTGAGACCTTATTTCATGTTAACACTTAGGTTGAAGAGGAATTAGGTTTTTTATCCCCCTAATGACAAATGATAATCTGATATCTCTGCAAGCAAAGCATTTCTCTACTAGAGGAGTGTTAAGCTAATAGCCAGTATAGAGGATTCTCTGTTGGCATAAAGACTGCAGAATTGGCCCCTTCCAGCTTGGTGTGTGTATTGAGAAGACTGGAATCCACCTGCAACTCCCCATACAGGGAGGTTTTTGGCCCAAAACAAAGCATTTTTCAGATGAAATTAGCCGTGTTTGCTATGACGGGCAGCACCAGATTTACAGTACCTGTGCCACCCTCCGTACACATGCCACCACCTCCATACGTATGCACAGTTGCACCTTACTCCCGCGCATCTTGCTAGGTGCCCATCACTCATGCACAATCATTCCTTCTTGGTCCTGGAACACTGGAGAATAGGGAGATTTAGAGAATTGTCATATATCATGTCTTCTGCTCTGAAAAAAACCCAAAAATGCATCTAGGAGGAATGCCACTCCTAGAATTTCTTACTCTTACAAATTTACCATTTCTGACCATTTTCACGAACATTAAATACTATAATACTCACCTCATCATGGCTAAGTTATTATCAAGTGCAGTTATTATTAAAGAAACAAAAAAAGCTAATCAATCAATAATAAAAAAAAATAGTTTTTCTAAATTAGCATTGCTCTGTTTCAGAGCTTTCTGGATGACTGATTTCTGTATAATAGATCCCATACCTGTAATTAAAGGACTGGCGTTACTAATCAGGCAGAATATAGATAGAATAGGGTTGCCATCTGTGTGGTTTTGAAATAGACATCTGTTTTTCAAAGGCCTACCCAATCAAAACTTTCTGTCCAGTTCAAAAACTTTGAAATCCAGCCAGTTGTGTCTAATTGATGCAATTACCTGCTCTGGCGCCATAACTCCACTGACATCATTGTGACGACCTCTGATGTCATCTTACCCGCCTAGGGTTGCCACCTTTTCTGGGAAAAAATACCGGCCTTCCTATATATTTATCTTTTCTCCCTATTAATAACATTGGGATCAACTATAATTTTTACAGGCCAGGCAGGTAAAATACCCGCCCCAAGATCACTGCCCCACCCAAGGGGACAAAGCTACGTTTTCTGTGGTCCTGGTTATTCTCGAAAACCAAAGCTAAAGACAGTTTAGTGTGTAATTTGAGGCAGGCCCGGACTGGCAATCTGTGGGTTCTGGCAAATGCCAGATGGGCTGCTGTAAGATGCCATAGACATTCACTGTTTATTGGGCTGCTGCTGGGGGTGTTTGGGCCTCTTTGTACTGTAATGCCAGGGCCTATTTTAAATCCCAGTCCAGAACTGATGTGGGGATTGGGAGTGAGCACTATTTTAATGCCTTAAACATTGGCATAACCACAAGAAGCAGTGGCGGACTGAACCAGGACTAGGGTTGCCATCTGGCCGGTATATTACTGGCCTGGCCGGTAAAAATGATGCTTGATGCCAATGTTATTAATAGTAAAAAAATGGAAAGAATATAGGAAGGCCGTTATTTTTTTCCAGAAAAGTTGGCAACCCTAACCAGGGCCCACACCCCCACAGAGCCCACCGGCAGTTCTTCTCACACATACGAAACTGCCTCGAATATTGGCTTGGGTGGCCTGCACCGGGGCCCCACAGGCTACAGAGGGGGTAACGGAGGTTTAGGGGGCAGCGGGCACTAATAATAAGCAGTTTCAAGGTTTATGAAAAACATCTCATTCCCACTGAAAGGAATGGGCCTAGAATAGGGTTGCCACCTGCCCGGTATTTTACTGGCCTGGCCGGTAAAAATGATGGTTGATCTCAATGTTATTAATAGGGAAAAAATATAAATATATAGGAAGGCTGGTATTTTTTTTTCAGAAAAGGTGGCAACCCTAGCCTAGAATAATTTCACTTTGTGGAGCCCAAGAGCTTCTAGTTACACTGGGCTATGGGGCCAGAGCTCTAGGACAACATTTATTTTTGCGTTTTTGAGGTGACATTTCCCAACCCCTCAGACAACAGGAAGTAGGGTCACTGGACTTTTCCATACACAGACTTCAGATTCTTTTGAGGCTTCTCCCCCTAAGATTTGATTTTGGAGCTCTCACAATGGGGACCCCACATATACTCATCGTTTTCTAAGCGGACCATACCAAATGGACTGGTTTTGGAGGGGGAAACCCTATAAGGATCTTTTGTGACAGAACTTAGCTGTTTAAACTCTAACACAAAACGCGGGCGTGTATAGGCACCTGAGAGAAATTAACAATAAGATGCAGACAGACAAGATTTGACGGGTAAGAAGACATCCTCCCTGACATTACACAAGCGATTGAGGTTATAGCACTAGGGCGGCGAACGTATCAATATGGTTTTATTCGCTGGAGGTGAGAGTAGCAAGATGGCCTATGCTTCCGTAGGACTGTAACAGCTCTGAGTACAATCAGGCCACCATACTGATAGTGAGAGTAGTAATATGGCTTACTTCCGGCATCAGGCTCGCATCTGAGCGAATGTATACGATTTCCGCGTGAAACTAATATGACACTTCCGGGTGATTGGTGCGCAGGCGCAGTGAGCAAGCCGGCAGCATGGCAGATAACTCAGTGTCGGAGCTGCTGTTACAGAGGCTACAAGATGGAGGCAGTAAAGGAATTGATAGCCTGGAACTAGCGGCGTTCCTCGGTGTGGAACATCAGCAGGTGGTGGGGGCAGTGAAGAGCCTGCAGTGTCTGGGAGAGGTGAGCGGCTGATGCTATCGCGCTAATCCCACGCTTTAGGGACATATTGGAGGAATCGCCTGTGCCCATTGGCTGACAGGCAGTACCTTCATCTGTACTCATTGGCTGATTTAGCTGTTCCTATTGGCTGTCAGGCAGTAACTTTAGCTTTGCCCATTGGCTGCTAGGCAGAACTATTAGCTGTGCTCATTGGCGGAAAGCCAGTAACTTTAGCTGTTCCCATTGGCTGACATGCAGTACTTTTAGCGATGCCCATTTGTTGACAGGCAGTACCTTCATCTGTGCTCAATGACTGTCAGGCAGTACTTTTAGCTGTGCCTATTGACTGACAGTCACTACCTTCAGCTGTGCCCATTGGCTAACAGTAACTTGAGCTGTGCCCATTGGCTGACAGGCAGTACCTTCAGCTGTGCTCACTGGCTGTTTAACCTGACAGCAAGGAGGAAAGGAGAATGAATGGATAATTAACTAATCTGGGTAGAAATACTGTAATTTCTATACTGAATTTACTGTACTCAAAAGAGACTAGAACATGTTAAGATTAAGAAAGGTCCGGGGCCAGATGGTATTCATCCCAGGGTAATTAGCGAGCTTAGCTCTGTGATTGTGATTAGACTTTACAAGGACATTATAGACAAATAGCAGGGGACCTTTTTACCCATAAAGAGAATCACGTACCAGAGGCCTCCCCTTCAGACTAGAAGAAAAGAACTTTCATTTAAAGGAACAGAGTAGGGGGTTCATCACAGTGAGGACAGTGAGGTTGGGGAATGCACTGCCGGGTGATGATTCAGTTAATGACTATAAGAGGGAATTGGATGATTTCTTGGACAGACATAATACAAAGGCTATTGTGACACTAAGCTCTATAGTTAGTATAGATATGGGTATATAGAATTCGATTAAAAGTAGGGAGGGGTGTGTGTATGGATTCTGGGTTTTCATTCGGAGGGGTTGAACTTGATGGACTTTTTTCAACCCAATTTAACTATGTAACTATGTACTAGAGGTTCAGCAGCCCTATAACAGTAATGTTCCAGGCCTTCAGAGTTGTCCCCAGCAGCTCCCCATCTCCTGATCTTGTGAGACATCTATTGTGTGTCAGTGGCACTGCACATGCTCAGTGGGCTCTGGCAGCTCAGGGGTCAAATAATCAAGCAGATATTGAGGTTCTTCTGTCACAGAAGCTGATGCTACAGGGCCAGTTATTAGTTCTCATGCAGAATGCACTGGTTTCTGCAATGGGAATCTGAATTAATGACTAATCAGCTTCTTATTGTGACATTTATATTGTGTATATATACAGTGTATTACTAAGCTCAGGTAAGTGACAGCAGCCCAGAGCATGTGGAGTGAATCCGCAGGGGGAATCATTTATGGACACTTGGGGGCACATTTACTCAGTTCGAGTGAAGGAATAGAAAAAAACCGTGGAATTTCGAATGTTTTTTTTTTTTTTTGGCTACTTCGACCATCGAATTGGTTACTTCGACTTCGAATTCGAACTAAAAATCGTTCGACTATTCTACCATTCGATAGTCGAAGTACTGTCTCTGTCTGGTTGCTAGAGTCCAAACTACCCTAGCAACAATGCATTGATTTGGATAAGAGACTGTAATATAAATAGGAGAGGGTCTGAGTTATAATAGCAATAACAATAAATGTGTAGCCTTACAGAGCATTTGAAATTAGATGGGGTCTATAACATACTAAATGTTAACTGAAAGACAAACCATCCCTTTAAGTACCATGTGGCTCTAGTTTTTGGTTTATGGTGCATATCTCTTAAAAAAAAAAAAAAAAAAAAAGGTGGGTTGTTCACCTTTAAATAAATTATATTCTATTATGATGCAGAATGGGATATTCTGAGACTGCTTGCTGTTGGTCTTCATTTTTTGATTTTATGTGGATTTTTGAATTATTTTGCTTTTTGTCCTTTGGCTCTTTGGTTGTTAGGGTCCAGTTTACTCTAGTAACCAGACAGAGGTGTGAATGAGAGCCTGGGAAATGAATAGGGGAGGTCCTGAGAGTAAAATGATGCAGAGTAACAATAGCAGGAATGTTGTAGTCTCACAGAGATATAGAATCAATAAACCCCTGTTTGAAAGCTGGAAAGAGACAAAGGGGTAAGTTAATATTAATAATAAAAGTCAGGCTATTCAGTATGAAACGTACCGAGCCATTCTCTCATACTGCTACAGATAATCCAGGCAGAACAGCGCTCCAGCAAGAAATGGGAGCTCAGCTCAGAAGGGGAAGAGATCGGCCGTGAGGGAAGCCATGAGGCTCGGGTGTTCCAGACTCTGCCCAAAGAAGGCTTGCTGCAAGCTGAGCTAATGGTGAGTGGCCTGGGGGAAGCCCAGCTTCTTGTGCTTGAACTATAACTCCCAGAATTCTCACTTGGCACAGGAATGCCACACTCTCTTCCTTCGCCAGATCCCAAGACACCATTACATTTTGTTCTCTTTAATCCTCTGCAGAAGCAGCCCTTCTCTAAAGTTGGCTTCAGTAAAGCCATGTCCAACAAATGGATCCGACTGGATAAAGCAGCAGAAGGAGGGCCCCACATCTACAGAGTGGTGAGTCCTGCTCTTCTTCCTCTCTTTCTCGCTATCCCTCTCACTCTCCGTCTCTTTCTCCCTCTTGCTTTTACACTCCCTCTCGATCTCGCTCTCCCTTTCACTTTCCCTCTCCTTCACGCTTTCCTCTCTTTCTCGCTATCCCTCTCACTCTCCGTCTCTTTCTCCCTCTTGCTTTTACACTCCCTCTCGATCTCGCTCTCCCTTTCACTTTCCCTCTCCTTCTCACTATCCCTCTCCATCTCTCTCTCCCTCTTGCTCTCCCTCTTAGACTCGCTCTCCCTTTCACTCTCCTTCTCGCGTTCCTCTCCTTCTCACTATCCCTCTCCGTCTCTCTCTCCCTCTTGCTCTCCCTCTTAGACTCGCTCTCCCTTTCACTCTCCTTCTCGCATTCCCTCTCCTTCTCGCATTCCCTCTCCTTTTCGCTTTCCCTCTCCTTTTCGCTTTCCCTCTCCTTTTCGCTTTCCCTCTCCTTTTTGCTTTCCCTCTCCTTTTTGCTTTCCCTCTCCTTTTTGCTTTCCCTCTCCTTTTTGCTTTCCCCTTTTCTTCGTGCTATCCCTTTTCTTCTCCCTCTCACTATCCCTCTCCTTCTCGCTATCTCTCTCTCGCTCTCTCAGCCCCCACTCTTTATGTCTCTATCTTTTTTATCTATTGCTGACGCCTGAGCTCCTCCCCCCCACTGTTCTTGCAGGTGGACTCCATAGAGGACACAGTTAAGGAAAAGCTACAGCTGATCCTCAAGGGAAGGGCTGATGATGTGAATGAGAAGGACAGGAACGAGTTGAAGAAGAGGAAACTTGTCAATGAAGTGTAAGTTTTGTTATTGGTTAGTCATTGTGGCAGGTGGGTCCTAGTAATGTCCAAGTCCAGTGTTGTGATTGGCTGCGCAGGTGGCATGTGCCATTACATTTAGCTGTTGGGCAGGTGGTGGTGGGCGTTCTTAGCAGCAAGTCAGTGTTGGTGAATACTTTGCAATAGTATTTCAGATGTAGGTGTGGGTCCCAATATACATTTCTTTAGCTTCTCTTTTAATGTTCCAACCCTGGCATTATGTCTCTTCCAGGCTATGATAATGCCACTTCTGGGTTGGCAGTAAGTAGCGCGGCAGATCAGGTAAAAGTCAAGGTACACGTCAATTAGATCGATTTTGTGCAGCATTGGTGACCGAGCGCCTAAACTGACACATTGCCAATTCCTGGGGTGCTCACTTTTTTTTCTGTTCCCCCCCCCATATTTTTAAAGTATACATTGATTTATTTTGAAACTGACCTAAACTGACATTCAGTAATGCAGCTGCCAGCTGGGCCAATTGTATAACAGTAGAGCAGCAACACTGAATTCTTACACTAGAGGGCAGTGTAATACAAGTCACTACAGTTATGGGACTTCTCATACAGAATGTTGGGATGATAAGGGATCTTTCCGTAATTTGGATCATCATACCATAACTGTACAAAAAAAACATGTACACATTGAATAAACCCAATAGGATTGTTTGTGTCCCCAATAAGGATTAAATATATCTTAGTTGAGATCAAGCACACGTCACTGTTTTATTTATCATTGTTTTTATTTTATTACAAAGGCTGCAGGAGATGGCCTTCCCACAATGCGGGGGTTTCTGGATAATGGATCCCATACCTGTTTGTTGGGAAACCACATACATTTTGTTGTACCAATAAGGGTGATATAGTGACAAATCAATATAGCAATAGAATTCTATGTCAGTAGCATTTGACCCTACCCCTGTTTTTGGGGCTCCAACAACCAGCAACAGAGCTTGTGTTAATCATGCCTCCATGCGTATCACCCCTTTACATATGGGGGTTGTCTCAAGCTTTAAAGGGTTGTTTACCTTTAAATTAATCATTAGTATGATGTAGAGAGTGATATTCTGAGAAAATTTGTAATTTGTTTTCATGTTTTTTTATTTGTGGGTTTTCAGTTATTTTGCTTTTTATTCTGCAGCTCTCCAGTTTACAATTCCAGCCATCTGGTTGCCATGGTCTAAATTACCCTAGCAACCATGCATTGATTTGAATAAAAGACTGGAATATGAATAGGAAAGGACCTGAATAGAAAGATGAGTAATACAAAGTAGCAATAATAATAAATGTGTAGCCTTACAGAGCATTTGCTTTTTAGGTGGTGTCAGTGACCCCCATTTGAAAGCTGGAAAGAGTCAGAAGAAGAAGGAAAATTCTTCAAAAACTAATAATGAAGATCAATTGAAAAGTTGCTTAGAACTAGTCATCTTTAAATATACTAAAGGTAAACTTAAAGGGGAACCACCCAGTTAAGGCTTATTAAACGCTCTATAAGGGGAACCAGCACTTCTAGATTTTTGTTTGGGGAAATGGCTTTATATTCTTGATATGATCTTGAAGAAGAACAAGAAGGGATGTTGCATGAATGAGTTGGGCAACGTTCTGGTATTGTGGATGCTGCCTAATTATAGCTCTGAGCAACACCCCTATTGGCTAAGGACTTACATAACAGAGCACTGCCGGCTCATCCCTTAGATATTCTGTAAATAAATGATTATTCCATCTCTCATAAAGGAATGGTCTGTACCTTTAATTTATAGGACAGGACATTTTAGGCTCTTTCTTATTAAAAGCCCTAAGCTTCAATATTAAATGTCATACAGTACAGGTATGGGATCTGTTATCTGGAAAGCTCCGAACTAGGGAAAGGCCATCTCCCATAGACTCCATTTTATCCAAATAATCCAAATTTTTAAAACCGACTTCCCCTTTCTCTGTAATAGTAAAACAGTAGCTTGTACTTGATCCCAACTAAGATATAATTAATCCTTATTGGAAGCAAAACCAGCCTATTTTTCATTTTAGTTTATTTAATGTTTACATGATTTTCTAGTAGACTTAAGGTATGAAGATCCAAATTACGGAAAAATCTATTATCCTGAAAACCCCAGGTCCAGAGCATTTTGGATAACCACGTACCATGTTGCTGTTGATTAATGTAAGGGCAGACACGTTGAGGTCCCTCATTAGAGCTTACAATCTAAAAGAAGCCACTTTGATGGTGATGGTGAAGGCTTTGTTCTTATTGGCCATTTCTCCTCCTTCCGCAGGACCGTTAAATCCTACTGGGTGACAAAGGGATCCGGCTTCAGCACAAGCATCACCAAGCAAGAGACTGATCTGACCCCAGAAATGATTGCCAGGTAAAGACCAAGAAAAAGAAGATTCAGTAACACCTGTTAAAAAGGAATAATATCCATTTCATTTCAAAAGTTCATTAGAGAGATGTTACATTGTGCACCCATGGGCTCCCATGACACCCTCTCCTGAGGGGCCCCTTCCGTTGTGGTGGGTCCATACTGGGCTTCCTAGCAATTGCCACCCTTGTGATATTTAATACTTTGCATAGGTAACACCTCCCCTGGGCTTCCTCTCATTAAAGGAGAACTAAAGCCTAACTAAAGAAGTAGCTAGAAATGTTGTACATGATGTTTTGTACCAGCCCAAGGCAACCACAGCCATTTAGCAGTAAAGATCTGTGTCTCCAAAGATGCCCCAGTAGCTCCCCATCTTCTTTTCTGCTGATTCACTGCACATGCTCTGTGCTGCTGTCACTTACTGAGCTTAGGGACCCACTCACAATATACAGTACACATAGAATAGAAATGTCACAATATAAGGCTGATTAGTCATTAATACACATAATTACTACATGGCAGCACAGAAACCAGTGCAATTAGCATCAGAATTTAATAATCAGCAAACCTGTAGCATCAGCTTATATTACAGCCAGGGAAGCTCATTTTCTGCTGGATTAGTGAATTAGTGACGAGCCCTAAGCTTAGCTTCTCAACAGCCAATCAGAGCCCACTGAGCATGTGAGTGTCACAGACACTTTCCAAGATGGTGACCCCCTGTGACAAGTTTGAAGTCCTGGATCATTGCTGCTATTGACAAGCTGAAACTTTAGCCTCGTGCAATAAGTTCACTATATAAAATAGGACATTTTTAGCCATATTCATTTTTAGGGGTTGTTTCTCCTTTAAATGCTGTCCTTATCCCCTTGTTTAATTTCATATTTTTTTCTCTCCTTTCCATCCTACGTTTTTTTTTTGTTACCTGCGCACCCGATTGCCATGTCTACAACCAGTGGATCCTGGAGGGAGAAGCAGTTCAAGGGCTATAACTTTGACGCTCTGGGAGTGATGCCGGAGTGCGGCCATCTGCACCCGCTGTTGAAGGTGCGCACCCAGTTCCGGCAGATCTTTCTGGAAATGGGGTGAGTAGAGTGACTGCCGTCAGCCAGGAAAAGCACAATGTTTGTGCAGAGAATCGTATTTCTATACTGCACCTTGTATACACATTGATTAATAAGGGATGCACTCAATCCAGGATTCGGTACGGGATTTGGCCAGGTTTCGGCCGAATCTTTCTCCCTGGCCGAACCAATTCCGAATCCTAATTTGCATATGGAAATTAGGGGCGGGGGTGCGAAGTCGCGTGACTTTTTGTCACAAAACAAGGAAGTAAAAAAAGTTTTCCCCTTCCCCACCCCTAATTTACATATGCAAATTAGGTTTCAGTTTGGTATTCAGCCGAATCTTTCGCAAAGTATTCGGGGGTTCGGCCGAATACAAAAATAGGGGATTCGGTGCATCCCTGTCGATTAAGAACAAAAAAATGCATTGACATTAAACTAAACACCCCTGATTAATTTATTTTTTGTAGTTGTTGAATTATTTTTCCCTTTTTCTTCTGACTCTTTCCAGCTTTCAAAAGGGGGGTCACTGACCCCCATCTAAAAACCAAGAGCTCTGTAAGGCTACAAATGTATCATTATTGCTACTTTTTATTACTCCTCTTTCTATTCAGGCCTCTCCTATTCATATGCCAGCCTCTTATTCATGTTCCAGTCTCTTATTCAAATCAGTGCATGGTTACTAGGGTAATATGGGCCCTAGCAACCTGCCGAAATTGTAAACTGGAGAGTTGCTGAATAAAAAGATACATAACTCAAACCACAAATAATAAAAAATGAAAGGCAATTGTAAATTTTCTCAGAATATCCCTCTCTACATCATACTGACAGTTAATTTAAAGGTGTACAACCCCGTTAACAAATGTGCATTCATATTCCTTCTCTATGTGCCATCAGCTTACATCAGTTTACAGGGATATTATCATAATTCTAGATTAAAAATAGGAATTACACATATAAGAGAAAATGTGTCCGAGGACACTGTTTCAGTTTTGGACTTATTGGAGAAACCAGGGCTGCTTCCATTGAAATAAACAAGGAGATCCCTATGTGGTAATTGGTATATTTCCCCTTTTAGTTATAAGCTTGGAAATGTATTTCTATTCTGCGGCAGGTATTGGACACGGGGAGCTTTCAGGAAAAATAAAATCTACCTTTAAAATGGTGTAAATATTAAGGTTGATGGGTCTTTCTTCTCTCTGATTGGCTCAGATTCACAGAGATGCCAACCAATAACTTCATCGAGAGCTCTTTCTGGAACTTTGATGCTCTGTTCCAGCCTCAGCAGCACCCTGCCCGAGATCAGCACGACACCTTCTTCCTGCAAGGTCAGTCCATCTCCAGCTCTATATGTTCTGCATATCCAGTGCCTTAATGCTGGACCTGTTATTGGCATGTTTGTGTTCTACATGATTCCTTCCTACTGCACATGTGATCCATATCTGATGTTATTCATTGTCTTTTAGATCCAGCCTTAGCCACAGAGTTTCCTATGGAATATCTGGAAAGAGTTAAGAAGGTTCATTCTGAAGGAGGATATGGTTCCCAAGGGTAAGACTATAGTTTGTGTCACACGCCTCCTCCTTGTGTCTATCACCCTGCACCCTCCTGTCTGTGTCACTGTATCACCCTGCAGTGGGAGGGACAGACTCATGTCCCATAGTTCCCTCCTGTCTGTGTCACTGTATCACCCTGCAGTGGGAGGGACAGACTCATGTCCCATAGTTCCCTCCTGTCTGTGTCACTGTATCACCCTGCAGTGGGAGGGACAGACTCATGTCCCATAGTTCCCTCCTGTCTATGTCACTGTATCACCCTGCAGTGGGAGGGACAGACTCATGTCCCATAGTTCCCTCCTGTCTGTCACTGTATCACCCTGCAGTGGGAGGGACAGACTCATGTCCCATAGTTCCCTCCTGTCTGTGTCACTGTATCACCCTGCAGTGGGAGGGACAGACTCATGTCCCATAGTTCCCTCCTGTCTGTGTCACTGTATCACCCTGCAGTGGGAGGGACAGACTCATGTCCCATAGTTCCCTCCTGTCTATGTCACTGTATCACCCTGCAGTGGGAGGGACAGACTCATGTCCCATAGTTCCCTCCTGTCTGTGTCACTGTATCACCCTGCAGTGGGAGGGACAGACTCATGTCCCATAGTTCCCTCCTGTCTGTGTCACTGTATCACCCTGCAGTGGGAGGGACAGACTCCACATATTTTCCTGTCCATGTTGTGCTACATGTTCTGTTTTTCCCTTTACAGGTACAAATATGACTGGAGCATCCATGAGGCACAAAAGAACATTCTGAGGACACACACTACAGCTGTGAGCGCTCGGATGCTGTACAAGCTGGCACTGCAGGTAAATACAGACATATCACACAGCCCTGTATCTTGTGTCCCTTTTCTTCCTCTCAATCATTTTTTTTCTCCCTCTTTTCTTTTCTCTCTTGCCTGAAACCTCTTACCTATGCCATAGCCACTTGTCTGTCCAGCCTCTTACACTCTCTCCCTGTCTGTCTCCTCTAGAAAGAGTTCACCCCTGTGAAGTATTTCTCCATCGATCGGGTGTTCAGAAACGAGACGCTCGATGCGACGCACTTGGCCGAGTTTCACCAGATTGAGGGGGTGGTGGCAGATCGGGGTTTAACTCTGGGGAACCTTATGGGAGTCCTAAAGGAATTCTTTCATAAACTAGGTAAGATCTAACTGCCCACTATATCCTCCTCCGCCTTATCCTGGACAACAAATATACAAGCAGGGGCTGTGTTACACTGTACAGTGTGTGATTTACTCTATTAAATACTGTAGAATATTGCATGTAAACCCTTCAAGCTTGACTATTCCCGAAGATTCTGGGCAATTTTGGATATTTTTGTGCTCCATGTGCATTGAGTAGGGCGCAGGAGAGGTCACGGGTGGACAGGAACACTTTGACTACTGTAGTTCTCCACTAGGGGGCAGAGTTGATCAGAATGCTTGTGTGCTATTAGTCTTTGGGTTTAGTTTGTATGTTGGGTTTATTCAACCTGTGTCGTTCCAGCTGAGCAACTTCTCTCAGCAACCCAAATAGCTGACATTTGTGACTGCTGAAATGGGGAAACCCGTCTTGGTTTGGTCCCTGATTATTATGTAAGATGATGTGTCTGTACGAGTTGATCGTTTAGTTGTTCAAATACTACTGAAAGAACATTTTATTGCCTTAAAGGGGTTTTTCACCTTTGAGTTATCTTTCAGTATGATGTAGAGAGGGATATTCTGAGACAATTTGCAATTGGTTTTCATTGGTTTTTATTATTTGTGGTTTTTAAGTTATTTAGCTTTTTATTCAGCAGCTCTTCAGTTTGCAGTTTCAGCCATATGAAAGCTGGAAAGAGTCAGAAGAAGGCAAATAATTCAGAAACTATAAAAAATAAATAATGATCAATTGAAAAGTTGCTTAGTATTAGCCATTTTATAACGTACTAAAAGTTAACTTAAAGGGATACTGTCATGGGAAAACATGTTTTTTTCAAAACACATCAGTTAATAGTGCTGCTCCAGCAGAATTCTGCACTGAAATCGAATTCTCAAAAGAGCAAACAGATTTTTTTATATTCAATTTTGAAATCTGACATGGGGCTAGACATTTTGTTAATTACCCTGCTGCCCCTGGTCATGTGACTTGTGCCTGCACTTTAGGATGGAACTAAATTCTGGCAGGTTGTTATATCTCCTACTTAATGTAACTGAATTAGTGTCAGTATGACTTCAATTTTACTATTGAGTGTTGTTCTTAGATCTGCCAGGCAGCTGTTATCTTGTGTTAGGGAGCTGCTACCTGGTTACCTTCCCATTGTTTTGTTGTTAGGCTGCTGGGAGAGGGGTGATATCACTCCAACTTGCAGTACAGCAGTAAAGAGCACAAGTCACATGACTGGGGGCAGCTGGGAAACTGACAATATGTCTAGACCCATGTCACATTTCAAAATTGAATATAAAAAAAAACTGTTTGCTCTTTTGAGAATTGGATTTCAGTGCAGAATTTTGCTGGAAAACTGATGTAAAGAGCACAAGTCACATGACTGGGGGCAGCTGGGAAACTGACAATATGTCTAGACCCATGTCACATTTCAAAACTGAATATAAAAAAAAAACTGTTTGCTCTTTTGAGAATTGGATTTCAGTGCAGAATTTTGCTGGAAAACTGATACGTTTTGAAAAAAACATGTTTTCCCATGACCGTATCCCTTTAAAGGTCACCAACTGAAGTGCTTAGAAATGTCCGTTCTATAACATATTAAAAGTTAACTTGAAGGTGGACCACCCGATAATTTTAAACCTCATCTCCTTCAATAAATTCATTTATTCTCTATATTGAGCAGATTTTGTGCTTTTCAATTACTACAGTACTTCTCTTTATAGGAATCACGAAACTGCGCTTCAAGCCGGCGTACAACCCTTACACAGAGCCAAGTATGGAAGTGTTCAGTTATCACGAAGGTGAGTAATCTTTGTGCTTAAAGGTGGCCACAGACGCACCGATAATATCGGACGACTAATTTTCATACGATATTCAGTGCGTGAATGGTGGGAGATGAGCCGACCGATGTCTGCAGAAGGTTTGGATATTGGTCGGCTCGTAGATCGGGTTGGCCGGGTGCTTTTGAAGGCACCAGAACATTGGCCGTTGTTAGTGTTGAATCGTTAAATACAGGGAGAATTCTATTTTTTCTTACCTGTATATCTGACGATTCAACGCTACACGTGTGTATTGAAACAAACAAATCTTTCTTGGGTAGATCTTAATTTTAACGTCTGTGGCAACCTTTAGGGCAGAGACACACGCTCAGATTCGGGGAGATTTAGTCGCCCGGCGATAAATCGCCTCTTCTTCGGGGCAACTAATCTCCCCGTACTGCCTTCCTCTGGCTAGAATCGTAATCTCTGGCGGGGTGGCACTCGGAGCGTTTCGTTTCCCGAAGTCGCCTGAAGTTTCTTCGTTAGGCAACTTTGGGTGACCTTGGAAAACGAAGCGCATCGATTGCCATCCTGCCGGCGATTTACATTCTGGGTGACTAATCTCCCCGAATCTGAGCGCGTGTCTTTGCCCTTAGTCTCCCAGATCTGCAGGGTGCCAGCTGCTTTTAAAGGAGATTATAAAGCCCCCTACTGGTCCAAGTGATCTCCAAGCTGTCACACAGGTGCCGTTGTTTGAAACATTTTGGGGGGATTTATTTCTTCTAATATCACATACACCGTCCAGCAAATCTGCCCCTGTTAATCCTCTTGTGATTAAATTCAGAACCTGTTAGGTGTTAATGCTCAGTGAATATCCTCTCTTCTTTCCCTAGTCTCTGGGGGGGGGGATTTGGGGATGTTACATAATACACAGCTGCTCAGAGAAGCTTTGTTTTCATTTTGAATTGTTAAGAATCAACCGCATCTCAACCTTTACTTTGGCTTCCCCAGGGTTAAAGAAATGGGTGGAAGTTGGAAATTCCGGGCTTTTTAGGCCGGAGCTGCTGCTGCCGATGGGTCTGCCGGAAGACGTGAATGTGCTTGGTTGGGGCTTGTCGCTAGAAAGGTGAGATGCCGTGCCGGATGATATCTAATGTCATATTTAGAAATACAACTGGTTTCCTAATTGTGTTTTCTGCCGATTTGTATTTGCTTTGATTTGATGGCCGTCCAAGGACTTGATTGCAAAAAGAAGCGGAGCAGACGTTGCTGCGAGACGTTTAGGGAATTTGTCCTGGGTCCCCAGTAGATATGATGCTTGTAACTGATAGGCTCGGCCTTTGTCCTGCTCTGGACTGTGCAACAAGTAGATGCTCTGAATCCACCGCCAAATCTCGACTCCTTCGAGAAAGATCCAGCCAAATCCAGAATTTTAATTTGAATATGCTAGGAACGGGAAAAGAGAAAAAGTCATGTGATTTTAAAGATTCGGTTTGGCCAGGCACATGGATTTGGTCGAATCCTGCTGAAAGAGACTGAATCCTGAACCAAATCTTGGATTCTGTGCATTCCAAGCAACAAGACACAGTGCCTCCATTAGATATTTTAGATATGCTAAGTAGGGGTAAATCGAAAGTCACGTGATTTTAAGGTTTCAGTTTGGCCAGGCACTTGAATTTGCTTGAATCCTGCTGAAAGGCTGAATTCGGAATCAAATCTTGGATTCTGTGCATCCCTAGCAACAAGGCACAGTGCCTCCATTTAGGGATGCACCGAATCCAGGATTCGGTTCGGGATTCGGCCAAGATTTGGCCTTTTTCAGCAGGATTCTGATTAGGCCGAATCCTTCTGCCCAGCCGAACCGAATCCGAATCCTAATTTGCATATGCAAATTAGGGATGGGGAGGGAAATCACGTGACTTTTCGTCACAAAACAAGGAAGTAAATTTTTTTCCCCCCTTCCCACCCCTAATTTGCATATGCAAATTAGGGTTCGGTATTTGGCCGAATCTTTCACAAAGGATTCGGGGGTTCGGCCGAATCCAAAATAGTGGATTCGGTGCATCCCTACCTCCATTACATATTTTGGATATGCTAGGAAGGGGTAAATTGAAAGTCAACTGATTTTAAGGATTCAGTTGGCCAGGCACTTGGATTCGCTCGAATCCTGTTGAATAAGGCTGAATCCTGAACCAATGTTGGATTCTGTGCATACCAAGCAACAAGCCACAGTGCCCCCATTGCATAATTTGGATATGCTGGGAAGTGGTAAATCGAAAGTTGAGTGATTTATAAGGATTCAGTTTGGCCAGGCACTTGGATTTGGTCGAATCCTGCTGAATAAGGCTGAATCCTGAAGCAAATAATGGATTCTGTGCATTCCTAGCAACAAGGCACAGTGCCTCCATTACATCATATGGATATGCTAGGAAGGGATAAATCGAAAGTCGTGATTTTAAGGATTTGGTTTGTCCGAGCACTTGGACTTGCTTGAACCCTGTTGTATAGGCTGAATCCTGAATCAAATCTTGGATTCTGTGCATACCTAGCAACAAGCCACAGTGCCCCCAATACATAATTCGGATATGCTAGGAAGTGGTAAATCGAAAGTCGAGTGATTTATAAGGATTTGGTGTGGCTCGAATCCTGCTGAAAAAGGCTGAATCCTGAACCAAATGATTGATTCTGTGCTTCTCTAGCAACTCCATTAGATATATGCCTAGACCCATATTTATAGCTGTAGTTCTGCTCTAGTGACGTTCATGAACCCATTTCTCGTTCTTTTTCAAGGCCGACAATGATCCGATACGGGATAAAAAACATCCGCGAGCTGGTGGGACACAAAGTCAACTTGCAGATGGTCTACGACAGCCCTATTTGCCGCCTGGATGCTTGATGATGATGATGACGAAGAACATGTGCAATGCAAGAACTTGCTGGGGAATACATAGGGTTTTCTGATAGGATACAGCTCCATTGTCTATTTATACTTGAGTACAAGAGGCGAATCAGTTCTTTTTCTATATAGTCTGACTTTATACAGACTCGGAGAGACTTTAGCATAATTCCTGTATTGGTTTGATGGTTGGCCAGTGTGCAAAGGGCGGGTTACATAAACACAAAGTAAATCTTATTCTGCTCTACAAAGCACTTGTTTTGTCTCTGTAACCTCTAAACACTGCCTCATTCATTCTTTTAAAGGGATACTGTCATGGAAATACATGTTTTTGTTTTTTTTTAAATGCTGCTCCAGCAGAATTCTGCACTGAAAAACGTTTTTCAAAAGAGCAAACTGATTTTTTTATATTTAATGTTGAAATCTTGACATATTGTCAGTTTCCCAGATGCCCCCAGTCATGTAACTTGTGCTCTGAAAAACTTCAGTCACTCTCTAATGTTGCACTGCAAGTTGGAGTGATATCAGTACACCTGGTTTTATGCCTCCAAACCAGGAATTCAATAATAAGGATCACTGGAAACAATATCCAAGGGGTTGTAGAGCAACATGTTACACAAGAAACACTGTTTGGGGGGGGGACTACTGCTCTAAACCCTTATGACACAACCCCTTCCCATAACAGGTGAGCTTTCAGGTGTCTTCTGTTAAAGGCAGACTCTCATTTCTCTTGGCTTTTCTTATGTATTCTGCCATCTTCCACACGATTGATCTGTTTGTGTCACCTGTTGTAACTGGATCATTGATGAACTGACAAAAAACTCATAAACTTATTACAGTCCCCATCCACTTATCCATTGCCCTGTTTGACTGCATCTGAATAAGGGAAGGCAAAACACAGATATATTAGGAACACCACAACCAAACAGGAGCTTGAATTGGTTAGGAGTGTCGGTGACACTGCACATGCTCAGTGTGCTCTGGGCTACTAATCAGAAGCTAAGCTTCGGGGTAATTGCAAATCATCAAGCAGAAATGTAGGTTTGTCTAAAAGCTGGTGCTTATTTTAAATGCTGACGTGCAAATAAATTGCTTATCCGCCTTATATCTTTATATACAGTATAGTGTGAGTGACAGCAACCCAGAGTATGTGCTGGGAAGAAGACTGGGAGCAACTGGGAATTTTTCTTCCCTGCTAAAGGACTGTGGTGGCTTGGGCTGGTGCCAAACCCTAAAACATAATGTGTAGTATTTTAACCAAATTTTTTCAGACTTTAGTTCTCCTTGAAGCATATCTTGGGCCAGAACTAGAGACATATGTACAGTGAGATGATGTGTAAAGTAGCCTGGTCAGTATTAAAATAATTGAGCAATTCTGTTGCTGTGTTATGGTTCTCAAGAGCTTAGACTTGGATGTTCTCAGGTCCATTCCCAGTTTGCAGAGTTGCCACTTGCCTGGGTTTCTACGCTTGCCCATGTACACAGCTTGAGAGGGCCTGACGCCAAGGCTCCAGTTAAGAGCTAGAACCATTAACAAGCATTGGGTGGCAGCGCTAAAGCCCAAGGTAGAGTCCTGCGCAGTACCAATTTGTTGAACCCGACCTGTAACCCATAAATCGCATTCTTACCTGCTTGGACCAGATACCTGACCCGTAAGTACCTTATCCACAACCCCATCCGAGACCCGCTGACCATCAAGGAACATGAAGTGCTGTCATTGTAAACCAAAAGTGACATCATTAGAAGTAGGCGTGATGAGAAAAAAATGAGTAAAACTCGCAATGGAGACCAGCAGAACCGCCGACTTGAGTCTGGACCACATCCAAAATTTCTACCCGCAGGTTACCTGTGGGCACCCGACCCACTGCAGGACTCTAGCCCAAGGACATAATTCCCCGTCATGTCATTGCTGAGGGCTCAAAAGCTCACAGAACTGGTGGCAGCAGGACAACGATGTATCACCAACCAAATAATTGATTTAATATGCTGGACAAAGACTGGGACTAAGAGATCAAGACCAAGTGTCCTCATTGTGATCCGGTTATTTTGCCTGGGAAAAGCCATGGTCATTCTATGGTGTTCATGTAGATCTTAAAGGAGATCATTTTTTGTATGAATAATTTTTGAATTAGTTGCCTTCTTCTGACTCGAGCTAAAAAACTGACCCCCATATAAAAAATGTATTGTCATTGCTACTTTTTGTTACTCCTCTTTCATTCTACTCCTCGCCTATTCGTATTCCTCTTATTTAAATCAGTGCATGGTTGTTAGGGGAATGTGGTCTCTAGAAACCAGATGGCTGAAACTGCTAACTGGAGAGCTGCTGAATAAAAAAAGCTGAATTGTCACAGAATATCACTCTCTACATCATACTAAAAGTTAATTCAAAGGAGAAAAACCCCTTTAAGTGACAATATGGCAGCCGGAGCCGACTATTCTGCTTAAATCTAAATTACATTTTATACCATATAAATTTTTGAGTCATGTGACACCAGTATCATCGCTAAGCACCATATGGATATATATATATATATATATATATATATATATACACATACACATATATATATACATATATATATATATACACACACATATACCTATACATATATAGATATATATATATATATATAACGATAATGCAGATGATACCCGCACTCCTTCACAATATGCCGTTTTTCCGGGTGCTTGGTCAAAATGGTATATAAAATTGTAAAGAGGACCAGTACTCCGTTTTCCAAAAATTCGATAATTTATTGTAATATCACAGTGTCTCCAACGGTTCAGCCCACTTTGGGGCCTTTATCAAGGATAAAGTGCTGTGTGTTACATCAAACATTTAAATACCCACAAACCCTCCAAAAAAGCGCCCTAAGATGACGTCATTACCAATAAAATTATTCAATTAAACAATTAGTGTAAAACATTTTAAAATCAGGTGAAAGACGTATCAGCCATTAAAAAATATATAAATATATAAATCCACCACTAGGTGTCACCTCAATCCCAAGAGTGAAATGTCCATGTGTCAAATCCATGTAAAATCACTTTAAAAGTTCCAATATCGCTCACTACATTTCCAGGATCAGTAAATACATTGTAACATCATCTGCAAATAAAAAAATCTTTGTCATGTATCTGTATCTTGTTGACCTGTTCTATCGGCATACACCTGAATGATGCCGGACTGTGCTTAGCCTCAGCCCAATACTTTGCCACTGGTTGCTGAGAGATGTCTTGTTTCTTATTTTTAACCTTCTCTTTTTTTAGACAATTCAAGGAAAGGATAGCGATGCACAGGTCAAGTATACGGGCTGCATTGGACCCAGACAAAAAAGAGAAGGTCTTCACCTTGCCCACCCCGTAGGGTTGCCACCTGGACAGAAACGGTGGCAACCCAACCCCCTGGGCATGAGTGAACCAGCCCACCCGTTGACAGGGGTGGGAACAGGGACCTGGACTATGGGTAGGTCCAGGTTCTAGCGTCTCTCCACCATTGTGCCCTTGGCATTTAGCCCACCTCTAGTTCCAGCCCTGTCATTAGGCTTTGGCCGATTAAAACATAAAATTCTAACCAGGTAATGTATTCTACGTATTTGGTCTCTTCTAGTAATCCATAGCAACCAATCAGATGTTTGCTTTCAAACAACACACCATTGCTACCAATTACCAGTTTGCTATGGGTTACTAGGCAAGCAGCAAGTGCGTTTATTATATTAAAGGGACACATAAGAAAACATGTTTTTCCCCCCAAAATGCATCCATTAATAATGCTACTTCAACAGACTGAAATCCGTTTTTCAACAGATTTTCTTATACTTAATTTTAAAATCTAAAATATGGCTAGACGTGTTGTAAGTTTCCCGGGAGCCCTTAGTCATATGACTTGTGCTCTGATAAACTTCAGTCACTCTTTACTGCTGTACTACAAGACTAGTCTTCTACCAGATGTCCCATGATATACAACGTGTGATTGTAAGCTCTGCAGGATAGGGACATTTACCACCTTTCTCTCAAAGGACTTTAAAACCAAAAAAAAATGAATTGATATAAACTTACTAAGGGTGCTTCTCTCAGCACTTTTGCAATTTACATTTAATTTTCCATTTTTCGTGGTGTCTGAGATATTTGTATTTCTACAGATCTTTGTCCCTGAAGCTGGAGTTGGAAGGCAAAAATAAAATCCAATACAAATCTCTACACAGTCGCCAACTGCTCTACAGGGAAACAAACAAAGCTGCTTGAGTTCTGCATGGCTGGGAATAAGGTGGGGGCTCCCCCTGCTGTTCATAAGTATGATTGTTTCCCTGCAGAGCAGTTAGGGACCGTCTGATCCGTCTGACAATTCCTATCCACAGCAGTAAATGAAGGGAGAATTTCACTGCATACAGTCAGGTTTCTTATAAAAACGGTACACATTTTTCTCGATTACCACTTAATTCAGAAAGCTCCATGTAGACATGTGGGCAGGGCTGTATTTATTTTGGCACCTGGACCTAACACCGCCCCCCCAACATATACCTCCCAACTGTCCCGTTTTTCACAGGACAGTCCCAATTTTGACAGCTCAGCCCACAGTCCAGGAATTATTACTGAAATATCCAGACTTTTGCTTTGATCTCCTGCACTGAACAGCCAGAAAAAGATACAAAGTTTCTAAAACGTAATTGGCTTTTGGCAGACAGCCCAGAATATGTGGCAGCTGCACTTAGATACTTTTGTAACAATTTAAGATAAGCAAAGAAGCAGGGCACCTGTTGGGTACAAATTTTATCCCCAACCAAAGGTTAGTGCTAATAGATCCCGCATTCCAGTTGGGGATAAAAGTAGTAAGAGGGAGCTCCCGGTGCGAGGAGCCATGTCCGGTTACTCACATGCGCATAATGAAAAGCTGCCCCGAATTGCTCAATATGCGCATGCATGTGATGTCACATGCCCGTTATGATCGTTATGATCATGCGAGTGACCAGACATGGCTGCTCGCACGGGGAGCTCTCTCACTGGCGGGGACATTTTTAAAAAAACTAAAAAAAAACTACTGTTATTCCCAACCAAACGTGCTGGCTAATAGAGTAACGGTAATTTTTACCCAACAGATGCCCTTTAAAGAGCAATTCACCTTCATTAGGAAAACTGCAATAACACATAAAAACCACAGAAATGTGTTCAGACTTTCATAACCTGCCAAATTTTGTAACATGAACATGGTAATTAGGGGGTGTGGCCGTTGCATTGTCGGATGGTGTTGCATCGTTGATCCAACGTGACACAACTGTCGGATGCAGACAAGGTTGCCACCTTTTATGGAAAAAAAACCTGATCTTCCTATGTATTTATCTTTTTTCCCTATTAATAACATTGGGGTCAACCATCATTTTTGCTGGCCAGGTCGGTAAAATACCGGCCAGGTGGCAATCCTTGCTCCCAATGCTCCAGTGTGAACCTGGGGGCTCACACAGCAATGCCTGTCTGTCTATCTGTCTGCTTGCTCACACCCTCCATTCTGACTTGGCTAGGAGAGTGGCTGGAGAGGGGGGATTCTATACAGCAGACCATAATGCCCAGGCCCCATACTGGATACTGTCATGGGAAAACACATCAGTTAATAGTGCTGCTCCAGCAGAATTCTGCACTGAAATCCATTTCTCAAAAGAGCAAACTGATTTTCTTATATTGAATTTTGAAATCTGACATGGGGCTAGACATATTGTCAGTTTTCCAGCTGCCCCCAGTCATGTGACTTGTGCTCTGATAAACCTCAGTCCCTCTTTACTGCTGTACTCCAAGTTGGAGTGATATCACCCCCAGCAGCCTAACAACAGAACAATGGGAATGTAACCAGATAGCAGCTCCCAAACACAAGATAACAGTTGCCTGGTAGATCTAAGAACACACTCAATAGTAAAAGCCAAGTCCCACTGAGACTGATTCAATTACATTAAGTTGGAGAAATAACAGCCTGCCAGAAAGCTGTTCCATCCTAAAGTGCAGGCACAAGTCACATGACTGGGGGCAGCTGGGAAACTGACGATATGTCTAACCCATGTCCGATTTCAAAACTGAGTATAAAAAAATCTATTTGCTCTTTTGAAAAATGGATTTCATTGCAGAATTCTGCTGGAGCAGCACTATTAACTGATGCGTTTTGAAAAAAACATGTTTTTCCATGACAGTATCCCTTTAACATATCAACCTACTACATTTGGGCCTATGGGGAAATAAAGCACAAGGGAAATACAACTCTCCCTCTCTCTATTTATATATAACCTTATAGAACCCTTGCCTTAGTCATTGCAGCAGGCTCAATAAACTGAGAAAACAGAGAGCTACATGAGAAGTAGAAGGAGGACAAAGGTGCAGACATTTTGAAAACAAATTCTTATTTTGGCCGGAGACCTAAAACATTTGTGTTCCTAATCTTACTGCTTTACATGGGCGACCAATATCCTCAAATGACGTTTATTATGTTTCTTTTATGTTCCCTTCCTGTTTTCCCATAAACCCATTCTCTCGTCCTGCACAGGCAATAAAACGTATTTCTCTTTGTCCTTAATTAAGGAACATTTAATGAAAATATGATTTGCTCATCTCCCATGAAACAAGGGCAGGCCAGGTGATTTCGCTAGGTGTTTTTCTGCGCAAAACTGATTCCAAAGCAAATGTGATTCCAGCATGTTTATATAATCAGCTTTCAGCACATTATTATAATATCTGCTAATCCCCCAAGAGAGCAGGTAGCAGGAGCAATTAGGTGGAAAGCCTCACATCACATCCTCTCCTTTGATTTGCAATTCACGGACAATTTAGCATCAGCTGTTACTAAAAGTAAAGGATTTGCAGCCCAACAACACACTTTGCATCAGAATTTTGTACTTATTCAGCTTATCAGTCTGTTTGGAGACGGCACATTAATGTAATCATTTGGCACAAGCGATGAAACGGAAAACTACTGGGAGTCACTAAAACCAATTTCACTTGAGATATTTTAGGAAAAAAATGAGGGTTTAAGAGATGTGGGTGTCAGAATATCATTTAGAGACATTAAATGAGATGTCCAATCAAATTCCCCCATGCCCATTTATTTATGAGTTACCGGTATAGGAGCTGTCATGCAGAATGCTTGGGAGCTGAGGTTTTCTGGATAAGGAATCTTTCTGTAATTTGGATCTCCATAGCTTAAAGGTAGCCATACACAGGCAGATTTAAACTGCTGATTTGGGATCTTTTGACCAAGTCTGGAGCTTATCTGTCTGTGTATGGGGCCTTCCAACAGACCTCCCCAACCGATATCTGGGCAAAAATCAGGTTGGGGATTATATATTTAGCCGACAAGTGCCCTTTAAGACTGCTAAAAATAATTTAAACATTAAATAAACCCAATAGGCTGGTTCTGCTTCCAAAAAGATTAATTATATCTTAGTTGGGATCAAGTACAAGCTACTGTTTTATTATTACAGAGAAAAGTAAATCTTTTTTTTAAAAAATTTGAGTTCTTACTTAAAATGGAGAAGGCCTTTCTTTAATTGAGCTTTCTGGATAACAGGTTGTTGGATAACAGATCCAATACTTGTAAATGTAATTGCTACTGAAGGCAGTTCATGTCTGTCCTTTGCTTTTCAATTCTCAGATTGTAGAAAAATGTTCTACAGCCAAGTCTCCATGGGGAGACGCGGGAACATTTACAGAATACAGATTAAAAACATCAATTCATGTGTAAGGGAAAGCTGCTTAGAATGACGTTTCTTTTATTATGCAAAGAAAGAAAACATCATTTTTTGGACATCCCCTTTAAAAACCTTGAATAAAGGGATAGTGTTATTATTTAGTCCCAATCAATATTCTGTTCTCCTTTAACATAGGGTTAATGTGTCCCTATGGCTTTAAATGCCTATACTCCCCGATCTCTCTAGTTGCTGGGCAGATGCCCATGTAGCTAGATGTAATTTGCATAGTTGTGCTATTGGCCAAGGGGTGCGGTGACCACAACCTGTCACACTCTGGTATAGTGAGTGAAAAGGGATGGATCTTCCTCTTTGGCTTCTGGTTTCTGATCCAGCTGGACTTTTCCAGGGAGCCTGGGTACAACAAGGCCCAGTAAAGCCAGTTTGCCCCTGAGGCCTCCATGAATGAGGTTAGTGAGTGGTAGGAATATAATGTTATAGACTCTCTAGGAGAGTAAGACAGTGAGGGAAGAGATAAAGAGTAGCTTTGTGTTCCATCAAGGAGGAGTAGCTTCTTGTTCTTATCCATAAAAAACATTTTCAATATAAGTGACCTAAGGAATTTAAACATCTCTATCTGAACGACAAATGGATCACATTTTGAAATAGGCACATATCCTAAACCTTATTAAAGTGATCCTGTCATCGGAAAACATGTTTTTTTCAAAACGCATCAGTTAATAGTGCTGCTCCAGCAGAATTCTGCACTGAAATCCAATTGTCAAAAGAGCAAACAGATTTTTTTATATTCAATTTTGAAATCTGACATGGGGCTAGACATATTGTCAATTTCCCAGCTGCCCCTGGTCATGTGACCTGTGCCTGCACTTTAGGACAGAAATGCTTTCTGGCAGGCTGCTGTTTTTCCTTCTCAATGTAACTGAATGTGTCTTTGTTCTTAGATCTACCAGGCAGCTGTTATCTTGTGTTAGGGAGCTGTTATCTGGTTACCTTCCCATTGTTCTTTTGTTTGGCTGCTGGGGGGGAAAAGGGAGGGGGGTGATATCACTCCAACTTGCAGTACAGCAGTAAAGAGTGACTGAAGTTTATCAGAGCACAAGTCACATGACTTGGGTCAGCTGGCAAATTGACAATATGTCTAGCCCCATGTCAGATTTCAAAATTGAATATAAAAAAATCTGTTTGCTCTTTTGAGAAATGGATTTCAGTGCAGAATTCTGCTGGAGCAGCACTATTAACTGATTCATTTTGAAAAAAAAATTTCTTTTGTTTCTTCTGTAAGACGAACTCTTGTAATTAATATAGCTCAATCTTCATATTGTTGATCGCATCGGTAGCATTCTCAGCGGTTAGCAACCCTTTCAACTCCGCTGTAAGCTTATGTACTGGTGGTATAACAATAAAAAGAGGGGCCAAGTCCCCGACTGCAGATTATAGCGTGTGCGGATCCGTATATTCACCCCTTTTTTATCCAGCCATTGACATTCTGGAGAACCAGTGCTCGATGGCCGCACCTGCTGGAGAATGGTCATGGCCAGTACCATCAATAATTTTGTCAGCTGGAATTTAGCTGGTGCCATTGTTACGGCTGATGATCGTTTTACAGCCAGTCCTTTTTGGTGTTGTTGGGTCTCAGGTTGTGCCATGATGTCTGTTGTTGGTGAAATAATTGCCTTTGCCACTAGATCAATGTTCGCTTTGCTCATGGCTGGTCCCATTGTTGCAGTAATTGGTGGAGTCCTAGCTAATATATGTAGTTAAGGGGCGAATTTTTCCCATTTCACTTCGCCACAATTTTGACGCCTGCGACAATTCGCTGGTGTCAAAATTTTCGCAGTAAAGCTTATTGTTGCCGTCATCCAAATCAAAAAAACTTTGAAATTTTTTTTGACGCCAGTGAAGTGTTGCGCAAAAATTTGGAAATTTATTCGCCGGCAGGGAAACAGGCACCAGGGACCTTAATTCCCTATTATGTAAAAATTTGGTGAAGCCATGCCCACTTTTCAGTCACGCCTCCTAAATACCACAACCATTGAAAAAAAACATAACTAAGTCATGTCAGCATTAAATGGATAATCAGAATATTAACCACACTACATTTACTAAGAAAAAAAAGAAAAAAATGATAATTAGCATATTAACCCTAGCTGTGCCAGTATAATCACTGTAGAAATGGCCAATGACAAGCAAGTAAGATCACTAAAACATGGATAATGAACAGAACAATTGGCAGTAAGGCAGAGGCAAGAGAGAAGCAATTCTGAGAAAACATAAATCTGATTAATTAGTGAACCTGTGGAAGTAGAGCTCCCTGCTCATTAAAGGGGTGGTTTGCCTTTAAGTTAACTTTTAGTATTTTATAGAATGGCCAACTCTAAGTAACTTTTCAATTGGTCTTCATAATTTTTTTTTTATAGTTGTTCAATTATTTGCCTTTTTCTTCTGACCCCATATATTCAAATGCTCTGTAAGACTACACATGTCTTGTCATTGGTACTTTGTTTTACTCCTCTTTCTATTCAGACCTCTCTTATTCATATTCCAGTCTCTTATCCAAATCAGTGCATGGTTGCTAGGGCAATTTGGACCCTAGCAAACAGATTGCTGAAACTACAAACTGAGGAGCTGCTGAATAAAAAGTCAAGGAAGAGGCATATTAATATGAATACATCTAATGTTAATAACAACATAACAATTTATAAAATAATAAATAATGACCACTTGATAAGTTGCTTAGAACTGGCCATTCTATAACATACTGAAAGAAAAGTTAACCAGGGTACTGGAACTCCAATCAGATCACACAAGAAGCAGCAGGGACTGTCACCCACAAGCACATTGTATCGTGAAAGCAGGGGGCACAGTGCCACAGACATCTAATGTACTGAGAGAGGCAGTAGAGGCTGCTATCCAAAGTGCATGATGCACAGTTAAAGTAAGTGAGGGTTAAGTTCACAAGCACAATATATACTTTGAGGGTACTGTCACCTAATGCACATTATGCAGAGCAAGGCAGTGGGGTCTGAGAACACAAGCACATTATAAATAGCGAGGGCACGGGTTCCAGCGCCCAGGAATACTATATACAGTTAATGGCAGTTGGTTCTAGACCCCCAAGCATATTGCTTACAGAGAGGCAGTGGGCACATTATATATGCAGAAGCTACTGGAACCCCAGACACTACCTAACCCCCCCATCCAGCAACAAGAATCATTTCTGAAGTTGGACACCTGAAGCACTGTCTAACCTGTTACCTGTATGAGGTTATGAGGTACAAGTGATTGCATATCATGAGATGAGAAATATCTTCCTCATGCAGGTTAGACCATATTGTTGATTATTATTGTACAGTTATACCCAGTCCTGTACACAGAGGCCCAAACAGTCCCCCACAGCCCACTAAATAGTGAGTGTCTATGGCACCCTACAGCAGCCCCTCTGGCATTTCCAGAAATAACAGATTGCCAGTCTTGGCTTATAAATTCTTCACCACCAGTCCTTAAAAAGCATGCTGCACCAGCAATTGGGAACACATCTATCCCACAATTAAATCAGTCATCATAAATATATATGTATGGAGTCAGCGCCGATTCTGTCATAGGAGCTGCCTGAGGTGGCTCCTGCAATGCCGCCCCCCCCTCGCCGGCTTACCTGTCGGGATGGGAGGCAGGAACACTAGTGCGGAGAGCGCAATTGTGCTCTCTCGAAATAGTACAGCCGAATTTCCGGTTTAAAAACCGGAAATTCAGCTCTTAAAGGTGCAGGAGCGGCTTTTTTTCCGCCCCTGGAAACCCCTCTGGTGCTGTTGCCTGAGGCGAGCGGCTCAGGTCACCTCATTGGCGGAGCGCCCCTGTATGGAGCTGACCTTCTGTTATTCTCTATTCACTTTTCTTCTATGTGCCGGTTTTAACACTTTCCTGTTATTAACCTTTTAGATCTCTTTCTGCTCTCTTTTATTTTTCCATTTCTATCCTCCACACCTTTTCTTTTCTGCAAGCCTATTTTCTTTTCCTTTCTTAGTATTATATTTTTTATTTTATACATCATTATTTTTCTATATGCACCTCCCTCTCTTTCTATTCCACACTTTTTTCTGTTCTGCTACTTAAATGGAATTCTCTCCTGTCTGTCCTTTTAAGTTTTGGTCTTATCTTCAGTGAAGCATTGGTGGTTCAGTGGGCAAACCCCCTTAATTTATACTTTGCTTTCCTTTCCTTCTCTGTGCTCAGATTTGTTGTACGAGCCTGCTTGGAGAGAACGGCAAGCACTCCTGGAGCCACTCGTGGGTTAAAAACAGCTTTATTTCAGTCGGTTAAAAGCATACAGTCCTGATGCTTTTCGTATCTTAACATAGTGCCTATGACTACGTATCGTTAAGATACGAAATGCGTCAGGACTGTATGCTTTTAACTGACTGAAATAAAGCTGTTTTTAACCCACGAGTGGCTCCAGGAGTGCTTGCCGTTCTCTCCATCATCTCTTCATTCACCCCGGCTACAGGTTCGGGGAGATACACCCGACCCGGGCCACTCTTAATATTCGGTGAGTGCCTTTTTCTATATAAGCTTTTGAAGAGTTAATCTGCAGGATTCAACATATGTGCAGGACCTCAGGTTTTTGTACACCCGGGGGTGAGCCAATAATGAGTTCAGATTTTTCTTACCACTTTATGCACAAACACCTTTCGTATACAAAAGTGTGGTTTTAGATTTCCCTGCAGTCAGAGACCCGTGATAAGATTTGAGCCACGAAAAAAAAAATTGCAAAAAAAAACCGCTGCAAGAGAAAAAAGTAAATGCAGGCTGCTACTGTAATTAGAGGGTCTAGGGCCCACCAATGCCGGGCCCACCGGATTTTTTCCCAGTGCCCCAGCAGGCCAGTCCAACCCTGTCTCTATATCAACCTCTGGGATTTGTACTACCAGCACCATATGTGCCAGGGACTGTGCCCAGTCTGTGACATTGCCCACACATTGCACTGCCTCTATGCTTGGCACCAGGGCTGCCATCAGAAGGCACCGGGCATACCGGGCCTGAAGGGGGGCCCTGCAGTGCTCATCCTTTGAAAGAGCCGGGCCCCCTTTGACAGCACAGAATCCCGGAGACGTGCCGCCTCCTTCGAAGTCCTGAATGCGGAAGTGCTGAAAAGCCGAAGTCTCAAATGCAGAAGTGTCGAAAAGACGAACAGCTAAAGTCCTGAAGCAGCGTAAAGACCCTAAGTCACTAAAAAAGCCGAAGTCCTGAAGCGGAGAAAAGATCCAAAGTCATGAAAGGAGGTGAAGTCCTGAAGCCATGAGTTCAATTCCTCTGAACACCAATGTGTGTTTTTTTTATATTTTTAATCCCCTGACCACCAATGTATTATTTTAATACTCTATAGGCCATTGCCACCAATGTTTTTTCAAAAATTAATCTTTGGGGCCCCAATTTTTTTTAACTTGTAAGGGGGCCCTGGTGCCAATGTTTTTTTTTAATTTGTAGAGGGGCCCTGGTCACCAATAGCTTTTTATAACTTGTGTGTGTGGGGGGGGGGTTACCTTTTTTTTTTTTTTAAAGATGTTTATTTCTGGTTTTTAAAACACACAACAAAAACAAGGCTGTGCACCGAAACATTAGTACATGTATAAGTCAACATCATAGCATATGTAGATCAAGCATAGGGAGTCCCACTTACTATTGTGGTGAGTCTGGGAGTGAGATTCCGGGATTGCCATCAATCCAGGAAGTCCAAATTTTATCAAACTTTGTGGGTGAACCTCTGGCAATGTAGGTCAATTTAATCTTATTTATTAATTCCCGCCACTGTTTGATATTGGGAGGATATGGGCTCATCCACTTCATCACCACCAGCTTTTTGGCATAAAAGAGTGTAGCCCGTAAAAGATTCCTGGTTTTGTTCAGAGGCACCAACTCCTCTACCACCCCTAATAGACACACCAACGGGGATTTTACTCCCGGGAGATCAAGATTTTGGCTTAAATAGTGGACAACTGCTGACTAAAAGCGAGAAACGACCTCACATTCCCACACCATGTGAAAGAATCCTGCATTAAGGGTTTGACATCTATGACATTTTCCATCCACCGACCGACCCATTTGTTTCAATCTGATAGGAGTAACATATAACTGGTGTATAGCCTTAAATTGTATCATTTTGTCCCGAGTGGATATCAAGGACCCATATATACTCTCAGTAGCCTCCTCCCATTTCTCATGATCAAGTTCTGGGATATATTGAGACCATTTAGAATAAGAATTAGTAAATGGGTCTATATTTGGGTCCAGGAGTAGCCTATATATATCAGAGAGCAGTTTCTTGGTTTGTGGATCCCATAGTCTAGATTCAAGTTTCGAGCTTACCCATGTGACAGTTAAGGAACCAAATTGAGCCTTAAAGGCATGTCGCAATTGCAGATAGCGATAAAGTTGAATGGTAGGATTGAGTAACTTCCCACTTAGCTGTTCTAATGACATAAACACCTCTCCATTGATTAAGTCACCGATATGTCTAACGCCCAAGTTCGGCCAATACTGGAAATCTGGCAGTCTATTGAAATGATGGAGATTAGTGTTCTTCCACAAAGGAAGTTTAGGAGAAATATGTGAAGGGGGCAGGTTTATATCGTTTCCCCCATAAGCCTATGGGGAGTGCCATAACTTCTGGCAGTTGAGGGGAGTCTTTGAGGCGCCTGTATGGGGCATTACGAAGAGCTTCTAGGGAACCTATGATGGATGCCTGCAGTAGAGTAGCGGAATTATCCAGGTCTGAATGGAAGCAAGAGTGTAGGTATGAGATTTGGCCAGCTAGATAATAGTTTTTAATGTTCGGGAGCGCTAAACCACCTTTTTCGGTCGGCGCTGTCAGTAATTTCAGTGACATACGTGGCATCTTATTGTCCCATATGAATGATGTAATACTCGAATTTAGTTTCCTAAAAAAGGCATCAGGGACTGAGATTGGGGAGTGCAATAGAGGGTACACCAGCTTGGGCAAGAAAATCATCTTAAATAAGTTGGAGCGACCTCAAATAGTTAAAGGTAACAAACCATTGAGTGGCAGCCCGGTTAAACTTTTGCACAGTTGGTTCTAGGTTGTTTGCAATGTAGTGGGAATGATCCTGCGTGATAACAACACCCAGGTATTTAAATTTAGACACCCAACTCATCCCACTTACTTGCCAAATCGGGGTGTCCCCAACCAGAGAGAAAAGCGAAGATTTGTTGATTTTCAACCCACTAATGTCTCCAAATTCGGTCAGAACCGTCAGAGTCACTTCCAAAGACCTATCTTTATCCACTAGAAACAAAATAACATCGTCCGCGTAGAGGGCGATTTTATCTTTGATTCTGCCTATTGGTATGCCTTTAATCTCCTGTGCCCCACGTACCTTAAGAGCTAACGGCTCTATTGCCAGAGCAAAGAGCAGTGGCGATAGGGGGCAGCCCTGCCTCATACCTCTTTCAAGCATAAATTGGGGGGATAGTATCTCATTGACCCGTATCTGGGCCATTGGCTGTTTATACATGAGACGTATCCAATTAATAAAGTTGGGACCCACTCCAAACCGTTCCAATACCCGCCATAAATAATCCCAGTCGACAGAGTCGAATGCTTTTGATATGTCCAAAGAGGCAATTACTCCATCATACCCCCTTTGGTTGGCCAATTGGATGTGAGCATGGAGCCTGTGAATATTAACTGCCGTCGTTTTATTGGGCATAAACCCTGTCTGATCACTGTGGATCACTGTGGATGAGAGAGGTAATAACTTTGTTAAGTCGAGTCGCTAGTAGTTTGGCTAAGATTTTTATATCAGTATTAATCAATGAAATAGGACGGTAAGAGTCCCAACGTGACATGTCTTTCCCTTCCTTCGGGATTAGTGTGATCAACGCAGAATAAAATGAGTCGGGGAGAGTGCCAGCCTCCCAGGTAGCAGCATAGGTATCTTTTAGTTTGGGAACAGCCGTCTCTAAATGTAGCTTATACCAGGCAGCCGGCAGGCCATCTGGCCCTGGGGTCTTCTGGGGAGGTAAGCTGAGAATTGTGTCCCTAATTTCAGATTCCGTCAAAGGGTCGTCCAAAAATGCTCTCTGATCTTGGTCTAAACTAGGAAAGGGTAGGTCCTCTAAGTAAAGGTCTATCTCTTCCTTAGAGGTGTTCCGGCCTTTAGAGTATAAGGCTTTGAAATTGGTTGCAAACTCAGCTGCTATATCTTCGGGATCAGTAATTTTAGTACCTTGGGCCGTCATGAGATGCAGTACCGGAGAGGAAGGGGCAGTAAGCTTAGCCAAATGGGCCAGAGTTTTGCCATTTTTATCCCCTAAATCAAAGGATTTCTGTGCACTATAGAGCAGCCTTTTTTGAGTTAGAGCGGTATACAAAATAGCTAAGTTTCTTTGCGTGGTTTGCAGAGCTTCCTCAGCTTTGGCACTCTTGTCCTGCTCTAACACCTGCTCGGCCTCCTTGACAGCTTTTTCATCTAGTTCAACCTGAACTTTCTTATCTTTACTGGACATATTAATGGCTGATATAACCTCCCCTCTAGCAACTGCTTTAGATGCTTCCCAGGTTATGATAGGGTTCGCGGATCCCACATTTAGATCCCAGAATTCCTTGTATTTCTGAATACAATGGTCAGCTACTATGTTATCCGTCAGCCATAGGGGAGATAGCCTCCATATTCTATGTTTCGAGTTAGGCCCAAGCCGTACCTCAGCTCAACTAGCAGGGGAGAATGATCTGAGTGTGACCTAGGTAAGTATTTAAGTTGACCACCAGTTTAGCAAAATCAGCAGTTGCTAGTGCTAAGTCAATTTGTGACAAGGAGGCGTGACTCGCCGAATGACAAGAAAACTGGATATCAGTGGGGTATTTACCCCTCCACACGTCTGACAGGGCCATTCCCTCCATCCATTGAACCAAGTGTGGTGTGGCTACATCTGAGCCACTAGACCGATCTATAGCCGGATTGGTCGTTGCATTAAAGTCCCCGAGTATACACACTGGGTCTGGGGGGAGCCAAACCAGTTTCTGTGAGACTAAGTTCAGTAATTCAATATTGAAGGGGGGAGGGACATAAATGTTAATTACTATTATAGGGGGGTTATTCAATTTACAATGGAGAATTATATACCTTCCGTAAAAATCAGTTTGGATAGACAAAAACTCAAACGCCGTATTCCTCCTAACGATGATGGAAACACCTCTGGAATGTGTAGAGAAAGGAGCATGATACGCGTGCCCTACCCAGTGCCTTCTCAAAGCCAGGAGCTTCTGCCCCGTGAGATGTGTCTCTTGTAATAGCGTAAGGTCAGGCCTGTATTTATGAATATAGTCTAAGATGAGCGCTCGCTTAAATTTCGAGTTTAACCCTCGAACATTCCAGGTCATCAATTTGAGATTAGCCATTGGACCAGACGGTATCACAAGTAGAGGATAATATAACATGCATAGGAATCCAATAGTAAAGACATATTAGAAGCATTGATTCGTATTCAAAATTGCAGACATAGGTAGGCAGATACTCGGTGCACAACCAGAACATCACATAAATATTTACAGTACCCCAAAAAATCCCACCCTGCCCATCCCCCCAACCTGGGTGGGCCTTGTACCCCGAACCGTTCCAAATAGTAGGAAACTCGTCAAGAGAGAGAAAGAAAAAAAAATGCAGATCCTCTCCCATGAGTGCTTAGTCTATAATGTAGACAGTCACTGGAAAGGGGGTCAATATATAACTAGCATATGAGTCCCGACTGGAACAGAGCAAGTAGTGTGCTTGAGAAAAACAGCAACCATGCCAACTATTCCGAAAGAACTGAAACTTACTAATGGCTGGGTACCTCATCCAACAGAGTGGCAACAGCCACAATAGAAGTGGCTCCTGAGGGGTATAGTGAAATCTACGGTTATCCCCAAACCGCAGCTTGACCCTAGTCTAAGAAAGTGTACATTACCAGTAATCCGGTGTACCAGGTGTGGAGCCAATACGGTAGAAAGGCACTGAACGAGCATTAAATCCGCTGTGTGGATCGCCGAATGCCAGTAGTGGGACTGCACATGCAATGGTGCATGGGCTGGGACGAACATTTTGAAGGGAAAACCTCAGGAGGAATTTGGTACTCGTCAGTAGATCAACGAAGTTGTGGTCACTACCCAGCTGCGGGGGTTGCAGATCGAGTGAGCCACTGTGAATGGGTACAATCCAATAGGACCATAAATAGTACTGCGTAGTATGCAAGCAGCTAAATACAGCGAAGAGTGTCAACAAAGGGATATCCCAGTTCCACACAGATGCATACCACCGCACCAATACTGTAACATGTGGGGCTAGCCTGTCGGGAGGAAGCATGAGTGTGCAGCAGAGAAGTCACTCAGTTGAGCTGTGGTAGTAGTCTTCCTAATGCATCCTTTGTTGTTGTCAGGACACAATCTAGCCGACGTGCTACCATCCACCTTATTCATGTGGTGGGCTTTGCCTGGGGGTCAACCGATATTTTGGAGCGCGAGCCAACGATCCGCCTCCCCAGGGGTCAAAATAAGTGTGTGCGTTCTTCGTGCACCACCCACAACTTCACCGGGTAAAGCATTGCGTAGGGTTCAGCGGTTCTGAGCCATCTTTTAACGTCTAGGAACGAAGCGCGTTGCTTCTGTACTGCTGGGGAATAATCTGGAAACAGAGCGAGTTTGACGCCATTCATGGTCAATTGTCCCATGCGCCTTGCTCCGACCAGTGCTGCGTCACGATCCCGGTAGTTAAGGAAGCACTTAATAAATGGCCGAAGAGGGGCCCTGGGGGGCAAGGGTCGCGTGGGTATACGGTGGGCTCTCTCTATCACCAGCATGGGAGAGAAGGTAGCGTCGCCCATCGTGGTTTTTAGCCAGCTTTCAGCAAATGCTTCAGGGGACTTACCCTCGCTTTGTTCCGGTAGGCCCACGAGCCGCAGGTTATTCCGCTGGTGGCGGTTTTCTAGATCCTCCGCCTGATCGGTAAAATATTGGTCTTTATAGTTCAAGATGGGCTATAGTCGATGAATGTGCGCTGTTTATAGCCGTCAACATCTCGGTATTTGAGGGTTCTGCAGGTCGCTGTGTCGCCTCGGCCAGCGTGGTCCGTCTCAGGCTGGGAAGATTGTAGATATTTATCCAATTTGTTCGTTCCCTCCGCCTTGGACCAGTTGGTATGCTTCCCCATACTTTCCGACACCTGTATCAGCCTTCGAAGCAATAAATAAAGTGACTGTCTTGCTCAGGATCAATATTTAGAGAGGAGCCGCTCAAAAACCGGTCTGTTCAGATCACCATCTTGGACACGCCCTCGGGGGTTACCTTTTTTAGCGCTGATGTCTGTGTGGTCTTTTAACTGTGATGTAGAGTGGGTGGGATCTGGGGTGGGGCTTTGTGGGCGGGGCCCTGAAAATTTTGTTGTACGTCGCCCCGTGATTTCTAATGGCGGCCCTGCTTGGCACATCTTGAGGAGAGGCTGTGGAACTACTGTGCAGCCTTTACATGTGCTGAATTACAGATCAGTGTGAAACTGCTTGCAGCCCCCTGTGGGTGCTGGTTGGAATTACACCTCAAATTCACCATTACTACCAGCTGCACATGAATAAACACACAGGTGGAGTGTTCTAAAGCTTATTGCTTGTTTCCTAGCCTTTTGTGTGTGCTACCATGAGCGTGTGTAGCCCAGGAGGGGGGGCTACCTCCTCCGGCTGTTATCCAGGATCCATCCCCTGGGGAAAGATCTATGCCTGAGGTTTTTGCTGAAGTATCTGAGGGACCCCAAACTGCATCAAGGGGGTCCTTATCGGACTTTAATACTGGGATGAAGCCGGTGAGTCTGGTTATGCTGTGAACCTGGCAAAAGGCATAAACATGCTAGAGAAAAACAAGACGGAGATAACACCCTGAACTCCCCGATGTTGCAAACTGATAATAACCCGATTGTGTGTAAGGAGGAGAAATACTTGTTGGCATCGGGTGTGTAAATGTTTTGGTTAAAGATGGTGAAATAGAGTTAATGCAATGCAAAGTGGTGTAACCATGCAGAGTGGGGATGAAAAAGTGTTGGTAACTGCAATGGTGAGTAATCCGGAAGGGAGGCAGATGTTTGAAGATGTATCTAAAGGTGCGGTGGAAAATCAAGTGCAGATGGTAAATCAGGCAGGGCTTGTTAATCAAACTGTTATGAATCGGGAAATATCTCCCCATTTGTCTGGTTAATATGGAAATAGAGTTTGTTGCAAGTGAATCGGTGGTTGAAAGACTAATTGTTGAAGGTGGGGAGGAGGTGTGTAATGTAATTAAAAATGCTGGGGTGTCAAGTGGTGGAAAGACCTTGGTTGCTAAGGAGTGTGTTGGTAGTAACGGGTCACAAATTACAAGCAAGGTGAATCTTACTAATGTGCCTGATAACGCTAAAATATCTAAAAGTGGAGAGATGGTCACAGTGGCTTCTTTGGAGGGAGGTGTGCCTAGTCTTTAAATAATTGGTTCAAGGAGAGCACTTCAAAGCAAAATGCTGTGAAAAAGTATTTACCATACTACCATACACGACATGTTTTGGGCCATTCGTGCCCTTTCTCAAGTGTAAAGACAAAATAGTCTTTAAATAATTGGTTCAAGGAGAGCACTTAAAAGCAAAATGCTGTGAAAAAGTATAAACACACCCTATAAACACACCCATCCCTTCCCCCCTCTCAGTTGCAAGGGTGATTAACCATTTCAGGTATCTGTTGTTTCTGTGTCCACAGATGGACTCATCTTAGTGCAGGAAGGTTGCTATGTATAAATCATTATATCATTATAAAGAAACAAATTGTTACATTTGCCCATTAAAAACATCTTATCTCTAAACAGATACAAACTTGTAACATCATTTAAAAGCACAAGAATTGTTACCATAAATCAGTACAATAGAGCGAACTCTCTATGTCAATCGACATACAATTAAGTAAAAACAAAATTGCTCCTAACATATTTTAATAAATAAGCAAATTGTTACTCGAATAAGAGTAAACAGGGAAAGTACTGCACTATTATCAGTGCCGACTAAGGGCCGCTAATTATATTCATTATTTCACCAGCATAATAACAGTAATGTTACCTGTAACCATCTACGTTGCTGATGTATTCTATATTCAATATTCAATACCTGCAAGGTTTAGGAAAAATATATTAGTAGAGGAAATTCTCAAGAAAGATTTGAGACTCCAAGAGTCATTTAACCTATTTAACCCATTAGGTGCCATAGTATTGAGTTTCATTATCCATTTACCTTCAGCTTGCAATAGTCTATTATGCCTGTCCCTACCTCTTTTTTCTACAGCTATTTCTTCTAACACGTACAATTTTAACTGTACCTGATTATGTTTAGCTTCATTAAAATGTCTCGAAACCTGTGTGTCTGTCATGTCTCCAGCATACGCTTTTACCATATTTGGGATTTCCCGATTCTTATGTTGTGGGCTCCCTCTGCTGGACACTTGCTGTAACTACACAAGACCATTTCCTATATGCATTCTACGCCTCCATAATGCTTATTGCAGAATTTGAACTAATCAGGCTACCATACTCTCACCATGAGATCTAGAGCAATGCTCCTCATGGTAGCATCGCTGGTAAGCAAATAGTTGCACCAAATCACAGGTTTATCGGCAGGATAAACTGCAACTCACTGCAAGCAGTGACACAGTGACTGCCACACAGGCAGATTGAACTATAACTCACTGAAAGCAGTGAAACAGCTGCTGCCTTATCGGCGGGATAAACTATAACTTGCCGCATGTGCAGTAAAATAGCAGCTGCCACACAAGTGATTAAAACCAGCTATGCTGCAAGCACAGACAACAGCATATTATAGTGATCTGGATCCAGACACTGCTATTAAGTCATTACAGCACAGAGGAGCCACTACAAAGGCTTATCCAGTGTTGCATAATGTCACAGAAAAAGTCATCTTCATTAATAACCAGATCCGAAGTTTCGGGCTCCTCTCAAAGCTCATCTGTTACTAATGCTGCCGCCATTGCCTGCGCAAAAGCAGAAGCAGCAAAGGCCCGTGCTGCCTTCACAGAGAGGGAAATGGAGGCAAAGGTAAAGAAAGCACTGTTAGGAGTAGAGAGTGAATGCTTAGAAGCAGAAAGGAAAGCAGAGAGTGCACGCTTAGAAGCAGAAAGGGAAGCAGAGAGTGCACGCTTAGAAGCAGAGAGTGCATGCTTAGAAGCATCCCTAGAAAAACTGGCCATAGAGAAGGAAACTGCAGCAACCTTAGCGGAAGCAGAGGCTCTAGAGATGATTGTGTACCCTGACAGTGAAAGACACAGCAAGGTACCCGATCTGGAGATTGAACCCCAAGATCCACTACAACCCACTAGAGAGTACGTCTACCAGGACTCCAAGTAGGATATAAATTCTCTTTCAGCACAGCAACCAGGCCAACATGCTGCCCCTGAGCCACCACAAGGATGCCATACACCTCCAAAGGCTGTCAGCAAGCTGCAATTGCATCAAAGAGGCCATGCTGATCCTGCTTACAGCACCCACTTCAGCCAGGTACCCAAGCCTAGGGTTAACCCTGCACCAACTTCCTCTGCTATGTTAAAGCAGTACATCACAGACCAGCCTAAAAGAGAACTTCCAGACAGGTATGATTACACAACACCTTCTCACTATTACACGCAACCACCTACCTATCCTGGTACTAACCAGGTCACAATGGACTTTGCCAAGTTCTTTTCGCGGCGCAAGCTAATCACAAAAGGACTTGAAAAGTTCAACGACCGCCGAGAAGGCTTCAGAGCCTGGCGATCCTCCTTCCAAAACACTATCAAAGACTTAGACCTTTCATTCAGTGAAGAAATAGACCTCTTAATCAAATACCTAGGTACCGAGTCTGCAGAGCATGCCAAAAGAATGAGGGTGATCAACATAAACCACCCAGAGACTGGTCTCAGAATGATCTGGCACAGACTTAGTGAGTGCTATGGCTCAGGAGAGGTAGTAGAGAATGCACTTTTCAAAAGAATTGATGACTTCTCCAAAATATCTAATAAAGGTTACCAAAACTTAGGGAACTAAGTGACCTGTTAATGGAACTACAAGTAGCCAAAGCTGAAGGGGACTTACCTGGACTTGCATTTCTTGACACAGCCAGAGGTGTTAACCCCATAGTGCAAAAGTTGCCCTATAACTTACAAGAGCGGTGGATGGTACATGGGTCAAAATTCACAAAGAAGTGCACAATATCCCATCTCCTCCCTTCACTGTATTCATGGAGTTTGTATACCAGTAAGACAAGATGAGAAATTACCCCAGTTTTGATTTCACTTTGTCACATGCCACCCTTTCAGTACCTAATACTTGCAAAGCAGCAGTAACAGTACACAAACTACTGCTTCCTCTTTAGATTCTTTTCACAGATCTGCAGAACCTTCTCACGAGGAGACAAGGCACAAAGACCCTGGTAAGCAGTGTCCTTTACACCAAATGCCTCACTCTCTTCCGAAATGCAGAGCCTTCAGAGAGAAGTCCATAGAAGACCGCAAAACCTACCTAAAAGAAAACAAGTGCTGTTCATCAACGTCTCATCTTGCCAAGGACCGTCAGGTCAGTGTAAAATGCAGAGAATGTGACAGCACACATCACAACACAGCTTTACATCCTGGGCCAGCCCCATGGACTGTACCTTACACCAAGAGCACCAGCAAGCATGGCGGGGAGGAAGATGACAGTGCCACAAACATATTAGAAGTCAGTTCTCAATGCACAGAAATCTGTAATGGAGCCACAGGCGGCAAATCCTGCTCCAAAATTTGCCTGGTCAAAGTATACCCGACAGGCCAAACAGAAAAAGGCATTAAGCTCTATGCAATCCTGGATGACCAGAGCAATAGATCTTTCACCTGCCCAGCTTTCTTTGATGCATTTAATGTCAAGGACCCAAACACTCCTTACTCTCTAAAAACATGCGCAGGAGTCATCGAGACAGCAGGAAGAAGGGCATCTGGCTACCAAGTAGAGTCCATAGATGGAAAGGTATGTCTACCCTTACCAACTATAATTGAATGCAACCAGATCCCCGATAATAGATCTGAAATCCCTACACCGGACGTAGCTAAGCACCAGGTACACTTGAAATGTATAATGCACTTAATCCCCGAATTTGACCCCAAGACTCAGATAATGTTTCTCTTTAGAAGAGATATGCTACAGGTCCACAAAGCAAGGGACCAGATAAATAGCCCTCACAATGCACCTTATTCCCAGAAGCTAGATCTCGGATGGGTCATAATAGGAGACACTTGCCTTGGAAGTGTACGCAAACCAGTCTGCGTAAACAGCATTCTAACAAACACACTAGAAAACGGACACCCCTCCATTTTTCCAACATGCCACAACCAGTTCCTAATAAAGGAAAACCCTTACAGCACCAGCCTGGTACACACACCCCCAAACATTTTCGATGATAATCTCACCTGTGACAGTGATCAAGATCATTTGAGATGCACAGTGTTCCAGAGAACAAAAGAGGATAACCAATTGGCAATGTCTATTGAGGATAAACTCTTTCCAAAAATAATGAAACAAGAACTAGTTAAACACGATTCAAACAGTTGGGTCACCCCTCTACCTTTTAGGTTCAGAGATAACAACCCATCCAAAGACATCACAGAGTACCCTGCTAGGGTGCACATCTTTGGCAACAGTCTTTCGCCTGCAGTTGCAATCCACAGACTCAGACGCTCTGCTCAAAAAATGAGGTAAAGTATGTGTCAGATGTCAGGCAATTAGTAGAAAAAGACTTCTATGCAGATGACTGCTTAAAATCGCTACCTTCAAGCAAAGCTGCAATCAGTCATCTCAAAAATGCGCAGGAAGCACTCGCCTGCTCCAACCTCAGGCCTTACAAAAAAGCTTCTAACAACAAAGTAGTGATGGATGCCTTCTATTCACAAGACCATTCAAATGATCTAAGAGACTTAGACTCGGGAGCTGACTCTTTCATGCAACGGAGCCTCGGGCTTCTGTGGGACATAAAGTCTGATACCCTTGCCTTCCAAGTAAACCGGGAAGAGAAACCCCTCACTCGCAGAGTTGTTCTGGCCACAATAAATAGCCTGTGTGATCCTTCAAGATTCGCTGCTCCTGTCACCATACAAGGTAAAGCACTTCTAAGAGACTTAACCCTTGAAACATCCATTGGGACATCCCACTGGCTCCTGACAAAAAGACTTTATGGACAAAATAGTTCTCTAGCAACTCTTTCCAACCTTTGTGTTACACGCCCATATGCCCCAATACCTTCTACAGAGGTACAAAGCCAAAAACTTTGTGTGTTCTCTGATGCTTCTGTCAAAGCCATAGCTGCTGTAGCATACTTTAAACCTATTGACAATGTCACATTGGGTTTCATATGGGTAAGACAAAGCTAGCACCAATTCCTGAACACACTATACCCAGACTAGAACTCTGTGTTGCGGTTCTAGCTGTAGAGCTAGCTGAGTTCATCAGAACCAAGACAGGTACAGAGCTCAAAGAGACTGTATTCTATACGGACTACAACCCAGCAGACCACGCTGTTACAACAAGTCAGCTCAAAGACACAACTTGGCTCACAGGACCGACATCCTTGTGCATCACAAGAAACAGACTAGTCCTTAAAGACAACGCTCTGAGAAAGCATGACCCATTCCTTGTCCAAACTAGCCAATTGAGAGTAGAAGGCCATCTTGCGAACACCTTCTGGGACAGATGGAGAAAGCAATACATCTCCACTTTGCAAGTGGCAAACAACCAAGCCCAACCTCAAACCCGACGATGTCGTTCTGTTGAAAGACTGGCAGTCACAGAGGAATGAATGGTCCTTGGTCACCAACACATTTCCAAGCGAGGATGGGAGAGTCCGTAAAGTCGAGGTCAAGACCTCCAAGCAAGGAGAAACCAAATTGTTCCTCAGACCAGTGGCTGAACTGACTTTACTGTTGTCTCCGAGGAATAAAGTGGTGACATCCATAGATGCCAGACGGGGAGTGTCATGTCTCCAGCATACGCTTTTACCATATATGGGATTTCCCGATTCTTATGTTGTGGGCTCCCTCTGCTGGACATTTGCTGTAACTACACAAGACCATTTCCTATATGCATTCTACACAGCCATAATGCTTATGGCAGAATTTGAACTAATCAGGCTACCATACTCTCACCATGTGATCTAGAGCAATGCCTTGTGGGAGCCAGGACTCCATTTTACAGACCATGCTGTTGAAGAAGCACGCACAGTTTCCTCATGGTAGTATTGCTGGTAAGCAAATAGTTGCACCAAATCACCTCCACAGCTGCCAGCACCCTCAGAGACATTGCTGCTTATACATTTATGGCAGCTAGTATTTTGATGTTGCATTTATATCAATATATGTTTATATTGCACTGTTCATTGCAATCTATTTATCCTATTTTCTGTTATTTGTTACAGTTTCACCTATTCCCCTTTGCCATCCAGCTACAGACTTCAGTTCACCGTCTCTTTATTGGATTGTGGGAAGGTTTAGCTGCATGTCGAACTACACACTGCACCAGGGTAACACGTAGGGAGGACAGAACAGTGTCAGTTGGTGTATTTTCTTTGAAATTTCTTATATACAGTATCCTGTGTGTTCCTATATTCTTTTTATGACTTCTCGTTTGGTCTGGCCTATGTAGCCCATGCCATAAGGACATTTTAGCAGTTAAACAACATACGTTGACTGACATGTAGCATGGCATTTAATGCTGACATCATAACCTTTAGTTGGGTGGCAGATTTTAGCGCCTTTAATGATAGAAGTGCAGCAGTTCACCCTAGACAGGGGTATGTAGCTAATTTAATTTTACCTTTAAATGTTTTAGTTTTTGGCCTTGTATCTGAGGGACAGAGCAGATCTTTTAGCATGCGCCTGGGTTTATAACAAAATAAAGGGGGTTGTTTAAACAATTTACCAAATTGCTGATCAGATTGTAACAATGGCCAGTATTTCTTCACTTTTTTTTCTACATTGTTGCTATGCTGGTTAAACGTAGTAACAAACGTTATTCTTCTAATTTTTTTTTGGTTTTTGGGCCAGTAAGCTATCTCTCGGGAGGGGTTCAACTTCTTAAATCGCTTTAGTTATTAACTCAGATCTATACCCCTTTTCTCTGAAGCGATCAGTGAGGTTTCTAGTGGCCTCATCATATTTCTCTGGCCTAGAGGAAATTATTTTCGCCCTTATAAATTGACCTTTCGGTATAGCTTGTTTAATCTTTGAGTTATGATAACTTTTTGCATGGAGGAGGTTATTCTTATCAACTGATTTTCTATATAAGTCAGTATATATTTTACCTCCATCAAGACTGATTTTGACGTCTAGAAAGTTAATTTCAGTGTGTGAATGTTCATAAGTGAACTTAATGGTATTGTGGCTCTCGATAGCTTCTTTCATCATAGTTTCAAAGAGTTCCAATGTCCTGTTCCAAAACACGAGAATATCGTCCAAAAAACCTGTAATAACCTATTATAGATTTACAATAGGGTTCCTTTTTTAGGAAAAGGTCATGTGCAAACAAATTAGCATAAGCGGGTGCTACTGTAGCATCCATTGACGTACCTTGTGTCTGCCAAAACAACTCATTCTCTAAAGCAAAGTAATTCTTGGTCAGGACTATATCAAGGCAGTCAAGGATAAAAAAGATCTTTTCATTCTGCAGGTTTGTTTCTAATAGTGTCTCTTCTATGCATGTCATACCTTCATTATGAGGAATGGAGGTATATAAGCTTTGTATGTCTATTCCGCATAGCAATACTCCCATCTGGGAGTGGACCAATTTTCTCTAATCTGCACAGAAGATCTGTAGTATCCTTTAGACACACGTTAATTTTTGTGACTTCATTCTGTAAAAAATGGTCAACAAAAATTGAAAGGGGTTCTAGCACTGACCCTATACCCGAGACTATGGGTCTACCTGGGGGGTTAATGAGGGTCTTATGTACCTTTGGGAGGGTGTATAACACTGGGACCCTGGGGTTGTCAGTTACCAGAAATTCTTTTTCTTTATTATTAATTATCAATTTTAACGCAGCTTCTTCAATCATGAGATCAATTTGTTTTTTAATATTAGCTGTTGGATCATGACCTATATTGGTGTAGTGACCCTTAATATGGAGTTGCTTAAAGTTAAAAAAGAGAAACTCCTCTCTATCTAGATACCCACCAATTATTAATACCACATTAATTACCGATATCTATATTGTTCAGCTGTTCAGTTTCTAATGATTGTGAATAATTTCAATAAATATTTAAAGAAACTAAATTGTGATTCGTTATTGCGTGATGGTGTTCAACACCAAAAGGTGAATACCCTATTACGGTAGGTATTTTGTGCCGTTAAGTAATAATTATAGATTGCTTATAATATACTGAATTAGGTGAATATAAATTACTTAAACACATTAAATTAGGTGATTAAAGTGCTAGTATGGATTTTATTCTAAATTCATGATTAAAATAACAAAATTGAATTGGAATGAAGGTGCCTGCACAGATCCGTGTAATAAATTAATTTTGTGCCTGCACAGATCCGTGTAATAAGTTAATTTTGACTACGATTTTCTGCACATTTATCATTTGTCCCAGTTGAATTTCTAAGAGCACAACCTGTTCAAATGCATTAATGGAGTCATTAACAATGTCTGGTATAAACTTGCTAGGTTTTTTTAAAATTACTCACCTTTACTGGCATGTTGGCTTCTGAAAATGACATTTTCAACTTTAATTTACGTATGAGCTTAAGAAAGTCAACCTCACAATCTTCTAAATTAACTTCATATGAGGGTACAAAACCTAGTCCTTTGTTGAGAAGTGACAGTTCGGATGGCAGTAATACATGTGAGGAGAGGTTGATTATAAGATCATTTACCTCAGTATTCGTCTGTTCCTTTGTGGATAATGGTCCTTGATTATCGGGTCACTGCGTGCCTCTAAAAAAGGCTGCTGTGTGCTACATGGTGTATCTACCTTGCTGCTGGGGTAGAATGCTGGGCCACGTCTCTCTCTACACGCGGGGCCTTGTCTGTCTCTCCACGTTCCTCTGTATGGTCGTCGGTCTGACAGTCTGGTCCTAGGAGAATCTGCCATTGAACGCCGCCTCACTCGGTCCTGACGCCACGTGTACACACGGTCGTGTTTCTTTCCAGCTTAGACACCTTCTGGGCTAGAATGTTTTGGCGAAGTTTATCAATTATTTCACAGTGGCGAGTACGTAGCTTAGCTGCTTCATCTGCTCCCACATTCACTGCTATTTCTGCTCTGCAGGTTTTAATCTGTTCTTGTAGTTCAATAATTACTTGTGATCTTTCAATCATTAAGACCATTAGGTCTATGCTGCATTTGTTGGTTATAGAGATGGCGCGAACTGTTCGCCGGCGAACTTGTTCGCGCGAACATCGGGTGTTCGCGCTCGCCGGAAGTTCGCGAACGTCGCGCGACGTTCGCCATTTTGGGTTCGCCATTGTTGGCGCTTTTTTTTGCCCTCTCACCCCAGACCAGCAGGTACATGGCAGCCAATCAGGAAGCTCTCCCCTGGACCACTCCCCTCTCCTGCGAAAAAGCAAGTAGGTATTCCATTGTGGATGGGTCTAACACACAGAATACTTTAATTAATAACGAGGACACGGACAAAACAAATGGAAGGGACAAAATTTATTTCATTACTGAATTCAGTGAGGAATATGGAAGGATTTGTAACATAATTAGGAAACATCTTCCAGTGTTGCATAATGACACGAGATTATTTGAGATTTTGTCCAACACAGATTTGAAATGTGTACCAAAAAGGGCACCAACTCTGGGCAAAATGTTGGCACCGAGCTTAATAACCTCGGCCCAAAACAGATGTAGTGAAAATTGGCTAACCGTAAAAGGCAGTTACAGGTGTGGAGCAACCACTTGCAAAACGTGTAAGGTTATCTCCACAGGTTCTACTTTCAAATCAAATGTGACAGCTAAGGAATATCGCAATTTTAGTTATTGTAACTGCAATACCAAAGGGGTAGTGTACCTTTTGGAATGTCTAAATTGTGAAAAACAATATGTGGGCCGCACCACCCGTACTTTAAAAGAAAGAATACGGGAACATATACGAGCTATAGACAAACAAGACGAGACGTCCCCAATTGGCAAACATTTTGCCCTTTGTTCTAAGAAAGGAGTAAGTGACTTGTCGGTCAAAATCATAGAACAAGTTAGAACACCCCTTAGGGGTGGGGACCAGACACGTGCTCTGGATCTAAGAGAGGCATTCTGGATCCTAAAATTGGAGACCAGAATACCCAAGGGACTAAATACGAGACATGACATATCCTATTTATACTGACAATTCAATACCCACCCCACACCTTTTTGATAAAATTTGGAGTAGTGTTAATCAGTGTGATCATGTAGACCTTGAGACTCTTGATGGTAGACTCTCCAAAATTAATTTGAGAGATACACATATAGATTCAGAATGACTCTTTCTATTTTGGTACAGATCCATATTTATATAATTTACAAATGACCAGGATAATTAGTTTACACACAGTGCGATATGGGTTTAGGGATCTATTTTTAACTACCAGTATGTTATATATATTTTTTTAAAAAAAAGCACTATTAAGGTTGCTACCTTTGAATGTTGGTTTTATTACTGAAAATTAAAAATTAATTAATTATTTTAACAGTTATACTATGTGTAACCAGCAGGGGTCACCATGCCCTTAGGTATAAAAAGTGTCTATGGTGGTTGTGTTGTATGCCTATGATTAAGGGATTGTATCCCGAAACGCGTAGGGCCTTTGATCCCTATTTTTAGCTTGTAATAAAGTACCTTTTTCCTCTTCAAGTGGAGTGCCGTCCATTTTCCTTTGGCAATGTTTGTTCCTTCCCTATAAAAACCGAAGCCCTGCAGCGTTTTTTTCACTCTGCCTGTGTGTGCTGAAGAGATAGTGTAGGGAGAGAGCTGCTGCCTGTTAGTGATTTCAGGGACAGTTGAAAGTTTGCTGGCTAGTAATCGTTTTGATACTGCTCTGTTATTGGAGGGACAGAAGTCTGCAGGGGTTTGAGGGACATTTAAGCTTAGGTAGCTTTGCTGGCTAGTAATCTACCTTCTACTGCAGTGCTCTGTATGTAGCTGCAGTGGGCAGCTGTCCTGCTTCTGATCTCATCTGCTGACTGCTGCAATAACAGTAGTCCTTGTAAGGACTGCTTTTATTTATTTTTTTGTTCCAATACAGAGCAGTATCAAGCAGATTACTAGCCAGCAAACTTACTATCATCTGTCCCTGAAATCACTAACAGCTCTCCCCCTACACTATCTCTTCCAAGCACACACAGGCAGATTTTTCAGATACATTTTTGCCCTTGATCCCCCTCTGGCATGCCACTGTCCAGGTCGTTGCACCCTTTAAACAACTTTAAAATCATTTTTCTGGCCAGAAATGTCTTTTTTAGATGTTAAAGTTCGCCTTCCCATTGAAGTCTATGGGGTTCGCGAACCGTTCGCGAACCGCTCGCATTTTTGCGCAAGTTCGCGAATATGTTCGCAAACTTTTTTTCCGACGTTCGCTACATCCCTAGTTGGTTATCTCATGCCAGCATTGCATCAGTGTGGGGTCATCGCTGCAGAGATTGTGGGTAATATCTAAGCGGAATCTGTTTCAATTTAACATAGTGTATCAGTGTAGTTTGGTGCAATGCTAGGCTTACTTCTTTCTTTTCCAGGCTTAATAGGTCTCTTGCAGGATCTTTAAAACAGCCCACGATTTTTTGTGCATCAAGGTGCAGCTCAGCCTCACTAGTGCCTAGTGTTGGAGGTGTATGCCGGGTGATGCAAGTAACAAATCTATGAAGGGGGTGTCTGTTAATGAAAGATAGACTGAGGTTGTGGGTGTGTCTAATATAACAAATGCGCCTGTGGTTGTTGCTGTGAATCCACCGGCTGGTGTGCCTGGTGGGGAGAGTGGGGGTGCTGCAACCAAAAATCTGAATGTTGCTCCTTACTGTTGTAAAAAAATCTGAATGTTGCTCCTTACTGTTGTTGGCAAATCTGTAAGCTATGCAAGTGGGCTTAAAGGAGAAGTCTCAGCAGGGGTAAAAGGTGTGAGAGGTCTGGGAGACAGGACTAGTGGTAGAGCACAAGCTGGAGTGAGTGCGGAGCAAACGGGCCCAAGGTGGTGGAGGCATTCCAAGGAGGGAGAGAGTTTATCCCACAGACAAGGAGGAATGTGGTAAGGCTAAAGTGGGTGGGGGATGGTCCCTTGCCCGGCACTAACACTATTAGCTTTGTCAGGCCCCAGGAGCTTGACCAATTTTGGTCGGTTTTCAAACAGCTGGAGGGTTCAGAGATGTGGGCCGGTTTTGAGGCCATATCAGTATCCAGGTCCTCGGTTGTGCGGGTGACAATCATTCTGAAGAATGAATCTATCCTGCCCGCTGACCTGAGGGTATGGCTTAGTAGATATGGGAAAGTCTTGGATGATTTGGAGAAAGATGTGGGATACAAAGTAATCTTGATGGGGGGATGGGAAGCGACTAGCCAAGGTTCGCCTCCACTGTATTGGGCATATCACCCAGCACATCCCCAATGCCGCTTACATTGGCAGAGACCTTGAGTGTTGTTCCTACCCAGGACACCTAAGCATAAGTTGTGATGTGCTGAAGTGTGCTATGTGCCTTGATGTAGGTCACATGGCACAGGTCTGTCCCAAAAGTATTTAGATGTAACCTATTTGGTGAGTTAGGCCATGCGTATGGCTCGTGCCCCTCATCTTGGCACAAAACAGATGAGGAGTACCAGGCACAAATGGGGGTGCTGTCCCAGCAAGTAGTGGAGGAGACCCAGCTGCCTGTAGACCCACCAGGTCCTTTGTTAGGTTCATTACAGTCCCCTTCTCAATCGGATCAAGCGATTTCAGGGCTTTTCCCAGCATGGTAGGGGGAGAGGGGCCCCAAGGGGGGGGGGATAATGTGTCCCCTAGGGGTATGTTTCCTGCATTTTCAACATTAGGTATGGGCCTATGCAGCAACGATGAAGTAAGGCATGGGGTAGTACCACGCATAGGCAGAAATCCAAGCTGGTTAAAAAGGTTCAGCCGCAGAAGAGTAAAATTAAAGGGGTTTCTGCAAATAGGAAAGTAGCAACCCTAGGGGAATTGCTAAAAGTGGTTAAAGGGGGTTAAGTCTGCCCTACCCGAGTCAGATAAAACCCCAGTCACGTCGAACCCTGTTTCTGTTTCTACTTTTAAGGAGTCAAACAAATATTCCCCAGTCCTGGTGGAAATGGAGGAGGGAGAATTTCAAGAAGAATGTGTGCATGCAGTCCAATGAATTGGATGCCGATTCAAGTGCCTCAGACTCTGTGGAGTTCGAAAGCATTAGCTCTGCGGAAGCAGAAGAATTACCCTCGGAGTTGTCAGCCAAGGGAATGTTCAGAGGATGACAGAAAGATAAAGAGCACATCTTAATCACCCTGTAATGGCGGTCACTCCTCCAATTAGCTTTTCAACTATTAATGTTGCAAGTGTGAAGTCTGTGGATGCTATAGAATCGGCCTTCTTTTTTTCTCTACTAAATTGTGGCAGATGTTTTGTTTTTGCAGGAGACCAGATTGTGTCATCTGCCCGAGCTGCATAAAGCTAAGAAAGATTGGATATGCGGGCCCTCCTTCTGGTCTTTTATGGCAGAGCCCTACAGGTGAGTGGAGGTTCTTTTTAAAACTGACAGTCAAACAGGTGATTCAGGTAGAGTTGGGTAGGTATATGGTCTTGGACGTCCTGCGGAATGGGCAAAGTTTTCGCCTCATTAATACTGTATCTATGGTCTTCAGACCAAAGGGGCAAATAAAGAGCTTTTTAGCAGGATTAAGCCCTTTCTTTTTACAGCCCAGCCGGTTGTTTTTGGCAGTTACTTTAACACCGTGACTAGGCCAAAAGATAGGGGAGGTGCAGTGGGCTGGCTGGGTTATGATAGCATTTCCCTCAATTGCATAGTCAGTCAGGCCGGTCTCGAGGATGTGCATGTTCGACAGTTCCCCGACTGCAATGTGTTCACTTTCTTTAGAGGAGTTTGTAGATGTAGAATAGATAGTTTTTTTGTTAAGAAGGGCTCTGTGGTGTCACCTCCTGAGGTGATTGCTGTGGAGTTCTCTGATCACTGTTTAGTGAGGGTGTCCTTAATTGTCTCCCAGGCTGCTCAGAAGGGGAGGGGTCTTTTTCGGCCCTCCTGGGGGAAGAGTGTGAAACAATCCTTTGGGGATCTTTTTCAGGACCAGGAGACATTAGATTTTTGCAACACTAAGGCTGAGTGTTGGGAGATCATGATGTCAAGATGAGGGCAGCAAAACTCTTTAGAGGCCTAGCAAACAAGATCCATATTCGTTAATATCATGTCTACCAGTCTCTTAGGAGGAAATTGGACAGGTTGGTGTCTGATGGGGGGCCAAGAGGCATCTGTCCGCAAGTCATTATATGGCTTGCATAACAAGGAGGGGGTTCTGGAGACTTTGGCCTCTGGGATCCTCAAGTTTGTTAAAGATTATTATACTGAACTCCTGAAGGGGCAAGGGCTCTCGCAGGCTAGCATGTCCTATTTCCTTGAGGAGACCCCTATCCTAAGTGATGGGAATGTTCCTTTTGATGAGTTGGAAGGTGAGATAACAGTTGATGAGGTCAGGATGGCAATTGATGACTTAGGCCTAAAAAAGACTCCAGGGCCTGACGGCTTAACAGCCAAGTTTTATAAAGAATTCAGCAACCTCCTGGCTCCTCATCTCATGGAGGTGTTTAATAGCACCCTGGAAGAAGGTTTACTCCCTCCCTCCATGAGATACTCAGCTCTTATCTCACTGTCCAAGGGTTTAGATCAGACTAAGGTTGAGAACTGGCACCCCATAGCCCTTCTCAATACAGTTAGGAAGATTCTGGCAAAGGTCATGTTCAATCATCTTTTTCCTTTTTCAGAAAGACTGCTTTCTACCTCCCAGCACTGCATGGTGAAAGGACGAAGTATGTTTTCAGCTGCCCTTGGCATCGGGGAGGTCCTGGAACAGGGCAGGGCTTGTGAGTGGTTGAAGTACTTGCTGACTTTGGACTAGTCTAAGGCTAAATCACGAGTATCTCTGGTTGGTCCTTGGTAAGTACAGTCTCCGGGGGAAATTCGTGAATTGGCTAAAAGTTTTGTATAGAGGGGCCGAGAGTTTCCCACTTGTAAATGGTTGGTCTGGGGAGTCCTTTGGGGTTCTCTCGAGGGTCAGACAGGGATGTCCTTTGAGCCCCCGTTGTATGTGTTTGCCACATACAACGGAAATCCTGTGCCTTATATATCTGTGTTAATTAATTTAAAAAAAATGTAATCAAAAAAAATATTTTTTAATTAATTAACACAGGTATATACGGCACAGGATTTCCTGTGACCTCACCTCTGATGAAGTGCCAGAAAGAGGCATGAAATGCGTCAGGTGACCTAACATGTCATAGGGTAGGAGTACATCTGTAATAGATGCCTGTTTGTTGTTTTATGATCAAATAAAGCTGGAATTTTGATTTTATGCCATATGTGTGGATTGGTTTCCTCAAATTACCTTATCCCCCACATGTGATGTCTGCTGGAGTGGAGACCAGCATGAGGGAGCCAGCTGTCACGGCCGGCACCCAATACCAGAACTAGAGCCAAGCACCGTGGTCAAAGCTCTCTTCACCAGTATGTGTGACCACTTTTGGGCTTCGGGAAGGCCCTCCGCCTACTGGGGTGCCACCTGGACTTATGAGTGGGCAAGGCTAGAGTTCTGGCAGGCAATGGGGCACGGCAGGTATCTAGAGTCTTTTGGGCCGAGGATCACGGTTGCAGGCAAGGATGAGGCAGAGAGGATAGTCAGACGGGCTGGGTCGAGGCAGGCAGATAGCAAGGATTGTCAGGCAGGCAAGGGTCAAAACCGGGTATCAAGCAGAAGGGGTTCAGGCAATAGAGAAGTCAGGTAACAGGCACAGGTCAGGATTCAGATGGGAGAGTCGTCAGGAAACAGGCTGAGGTCAAAACCGGATAACAAACAGAATAAACACGAACAAACAGCACTAGGCTTCAGGCAAGAACCACAGGATAAATCCTATCACGGGCAACCAGCAGTACCAATGAATGGCCTTATATACTGTTTGAAATTCGCACCATTGCGCGCTGACGTCATTACGCCAGCGCGCCTGCGCCTTTAAATATTGCGCATGCGCGCCGCGCGCGCACTAGGACCCAGAAGCCGACCCGGAAGCCGACGGAGAAGGAGCGCGGCGGCGTGGCGGCCGTCCACGCCGCCGCGACCCAGGTATTTTACTTACACCAGCACAACATTGGGAGTGGACATAGTGGAGAAGTAGCCAAGACACGGGCATGTGAGTTTTCTTTTTCCCCCTGCCAATCAGACCTGCTTGGGTGGGGTTAACCAGAAGCAAGGCTGGCCTCCCAGCCAATCAACCCTAGGGGGTGGGGAAAAGGCCAGAAATACCAGAGGGGAGGGATAGAGAGTTGTTGTTCGTCTAGGGTGTAACTGGCTGCGGCAGGGCACCCTCCTCTGCGGTTCCTTGGAATTGATCCTAGCTGAGGCAGGAAGACTCCCTCCAACAGTTTGGATTTCCCTACCTCCCAGAGGACTGTTTATACCTGGATCCCCTTGAGGTATTGTTATTCGGTGGATTTACCCAAAGGCACTTTGCTCCTTACCCCTTTGAAATTGTCCAAATGAACTCCCTGACTTTGTGTTTAGATTTGCCTGGAGGGCGTATGCATCTTGCTGTGGATTGCTCCAAGGGAAGCTCTTTATATCTGACCGGGAGTGTTTTGGACTTGGGGATTTCACATTCTAATTCCGTGTTCCTGATCTACTACTTGTGTTATATCTGAAATAAACTTCTGTGTAAACCCTTCTTACAAGTGTGGTATTTCCCTGTGTGTGCTAGTTGGTCATACGTCACACATTTACGTGACATTTCTGTTGGCAAGCGGTGCGGATAATGGAAACTAGCACATTAGGGAACTTCGCAAACATTACAGCTCAGGACATTATTGAGCTCAGGCTACCAACGCTACAAAGGCTCTGCCACACATGCGGTATTGACACAGTGGGAAAGCGGAGACAGGAATTCATAGAACTTCTCACACCCCGTTCTCTACCTACCCAGGAAGGTGATGCCCAGGGTGACCCAGAAACCCCTGAGGAGGGAGAAGAAAACTATAATTTGCACCAATATGCAGCTGGGTAATGTGAGGACAACACTGTTACCTTGTTTCAGATACACCTTGCTGCTATTGGTCCAGGGCTGACCCCAGCAGAACGGCTAGAGGTATTGCGCCTAACTATACAGGGAAATCAGCCTAGGAACTTGAGTTCTGGGGCCACAGCAGGGCCAACCATTGCACGACAGCCAGTTGTGAAACTTACTCATGCTGCCTTCCCTGCCTTTGATGAGTCTAAGCAGAGCATAGACAGCTTCCTGCGCTCTTTTGAAGGTTTATGTGAGGACCACCAAGTTCCCCAGGATGAGTGGGTGCTTATTTTGGCTGGTAAGCTCACTGGTAAAGCTAGCCAAGTCTATTTGGAAATTCCATACCCCCAGCGCGCAAATTATTGGAAAGTGCGTCAGATTCTTCTCGCTAGCGACACCATCACTCGAGACTCCTACAGAAGAGCTTTCCGCACCCGGCGCAAAGCCTCCCATGAAACTCACCAGGATTACGGGAATAAGTTGCAGAGGGATTTCCGCAACTGGCTACGGGGGAATAAGAGGATTTGTGCCAGTTGATGCTAAAAGAACAATTCTTCGAAAACTGCTCCTTTGAAGTGCGACAATGGGTTGGGGACCGTAAGCCTGGTAACTTGGAGGAGGCAATCCAGTTAGCAGATGAGTATCTGGAAAATCGTCTCCAGTCCCAGCCACTTACCCTACCCCTGAGTCTTACAAACCACACCTGTGAGGCTGATCATACCCATGCTCTACATGCCAGCCATGTGACAGTCAGGGCCCTTCCAGATTCTAAACCGATTAGGATTCCTCGGGCCTGCTTTATTTGCGGTTGTACTACTCACTTACAGGTGACATGCCCACGCAGACTTCCAAACCTGACCCCAATAAGACTGCCACCTGCCAAATCTGCAAATATTGTATCACAGGGGGTCACTGAGTGTCAAATGCAGGATGCCCAAGAGACTGGTCCCCATATCTACAGGAAGCAACAAGTGAATATTGATGCATCAGACCTAAAATAATTTAGAGTGTCAGCAGTCAACTTGCGTGCCCCAAAAAGGTGGGAGAACAACTGTGCAACCAGGAGAGGACACGGGTGTTCCACAGACAAGAATGGAACATCAAACAAAACCTATAACCCCTACTCCAATTCACATGGGATTTCACATGCTAATTCCGTGTTCCTGATCTACTGCTTGTTTTATATCTGAAATAAACTTCTGTGTAAACCCTTCTTACAAGTGTGGTATTTCCCTGTGTGTGCTAGTTGGTCATATGTCACACGTTTACGTGACATTATTCATTTTCTTATTTCATGTTTGGGGTCTCCCTATTGTAAAAAGCACTTGTTTTATGCTGGGGCTTCTTGGGAAAAGATTATCAACAAGCATCAAAGTTTATTTTCTTTTACTTAGTTTAACTGTTAGATTTTTTTCTTGTAAATCTATCTTGTGGGGTTTTGGTGTGTGTGTTTTTTTGGATTTGTTGGGTTTTTGGGGATTCTTTATGTTATGTTCATGTATTGTTTAAAGCCTAAATTTGGTGGCTGTAACTGGTTGTTTTCTTGAAGTCTGTAAAATTATGTTAAGACGTCTAAATAAAAGAAAAACTCCATCAGCTTTAACTCCCTAATAACCATCCAGAGAGACTGACATATGGATTGTAAATTGTTGTTGCCGCTATTTTGTCATATACGTGTAGGAATGCACTATTCATGCCACTGTTATCAATTCAACAATAGTTACATTCAGTTTTCACATATTTCTACCATTATTTTCAGTAAAGCATTTTAGTTATCTGCTGACGAGTCTCCTAAGGGTAACATCACAGAGACGTCCAGCCATTTCACACAGCAGAGATGACCAGCCACATTATGCGGCAGGGGGTGTGAGCTGGCCAGGGCCTGCACCCCCTCAGTGCCCCCTGGCAGTCCGCGCGCCGCACATTTCCCGGCCAGTTCCGGGTTTACGGAGGGGGCGGGGGGCCTGGCTGCGCGTCCTGCACCAGGGCCCGTCCCCCTCTAGTTCCGTTTCTGCCTAGCACGGAGGGGAGAGCACATGCAAGCATAGAGAGAAGCATGGAGGGGAGAGCATGTGCACATGAGAGAATGGAGGGGAGCGCACATGCGCACGTAGGGCAGCACACATGCACACCCGAGCAGTATCGTCCTACGTCTCACTATCGGCCTCCATCTCACAATCGGTCTGAGGGGAGCGCACCCGAGCATGGAGGGGAGTGCACATGCACACTCTAGCTTGGATGGGAGCACAAGTGCGCTATCGGTCTTCGTCTCACTATCAGTCTCCATCTCACAATCGGTCAGAGGGGAGCACAAGGAGGGGAGCATAGAGGGGAGAGCCTGTGCACATGAGAGCACGGATGGGAGCGCACGTAAGCATGCAAGCACAATAGATCGGGGTGGAGCGCTCGTGCGCATGGAGGTGAGCGCACCCAAGCACGGAGGGGTGAGCACCAAAGCACGGAGGGGTGAGCACCCGATCGCAGAGGGCAGCGCACGTGCACAGGTAAGCAAAGAGGGGAGCGCATGTGCACTCCCCTCCATGCTCGTTTCCGCCTCCACGCATCGGAGCAAGGACGGAAGCGCACCTGCGCACCCGAGCAAGAACAGGAGTACACGTGCGCACCCTAGCACGGAGGGGAGCACACGTGTGCACCCTAGCACGGAGTGAGATGGAGACCGATAGAGCACAAAGTGGCTAATCAATAGCCAGACCGATAGTGCGCATGTGCACTCCCCTCCATGCTTGTCTGTGCTCCCCTCTGTGCTCACCCCTTTGTGTTCGGGTGCGCACGTGCGCTCCCCACAGACTGACTGTGCACGTGTGCTCCTGTTCATGCTTGGGTGCGCAGGCACACTCCCGTCCTTGCTCGGGTGCGCACGTGCATTCCCCTCAATGCTCGGTCCCCTATGTGCTCACATGCCCCTATGTTCTCTCCCCTCCTTGCTACGGTGCGCGCATGTGCTCCCCTCCAAGCTCGGGTGCGCATGTGTCCTCCCCTCCTTGCATGGGTGCTCCCCTCTGTGCTCGGGTGTGAATCCCTTCCTGCCCGGGTGCGCACCCCTCCATGCTCGGATGAGCACACGTGCGCAGGCGAGCATGGAGGGGTGCACACCCGAGCACGGAGGGGATTTGGTGGATTCTGTTAATATATACAAATCAAAAAAGAAACACTGACACAGATATTCAGGTTCTCCTACTACAGAAATACTTATGAGTTTATTTCTTTTGAACAATAGCCATAGAAACAAAGTTAAGAGGTTTTACTTATTAGATTAATTTTTTGCATTTGAGAGGAGAGATGAACAGCCTCCTTTACATTATTGCCCAAATTATGGGCATTGTTTTCTAATTCTGTGTATTGGTTGGATATGGATTCTGTGTAGTGATGGGCGAATTTGCGCCGTTTCGCTTCGCCGGTTGCATTCTGCTCTCCCAGCAGAATGCAACCATCCACCAATGGCTTGTCCCACTTGGCAGTTCTTTCTTCAAATCTGAAGCCTTCACTGAGTAGAGTGTATTCTCCAGTGTAGAACAAGCAAAGTAGAAGACACAACTAATATTTGCACTTTTATAGAGAAAAGAAAGAAACTAAGCCCACAGCTGAGAACCTTCCACCAGGACTGGAACTAGGGGTAGGCAGAAGAGGCACCTGCCTAGGGCGCAACAAAACGGGGGCCTCTCCCCTCCCCTCTGGCAATTTCCCCTACCCTGCATTGGGGGGGATCGCACATGTGAGCACGGAAGGGCACCTGCACAACCGAGCACGGAGGGGAGCGCACATGCACAGACGAGCATGGAGGCCTGGCTATCGATTAGCTACTTTGTGCGCTATCGGTCTCCGTCTCACTATCGGTCTCCATCTCACAATCAGTTGGAGGGGAGCGCACATGTGCACGGAGGGGAGCAAACCCGAGCACTGAGGGGAGAGCATGTGCACACGAGAGCACGGAGGGGAGCGAATATGCACCAGAGAGCACAGAGCAGAGCGCACATGAGCATGCAAGCACATAGGGGACTGAGCACAGAGGGACCGCACGTGTGCACCTGAGAAAGGACAGGAGTGCGCCTGCGCACCCAAGCACGAACAGAAGCGCGTATGCACAATCAGTCCTTACTCAGGTGTGTGGAGGCGATCACACGTGCGGAAACTAGCATGGAGGAAAGTGCACGATCGCTCCCCTCCTTGCTCGCCTGTGTACGTGCACTCCCCTCCGTGCTTGAGTCTGGCTATCGATTAGCCACTTTGTGTGATATCGGTCTCTGTCTCACAATCGGTCTGAGGGGTGCGCACCCGAGCACTGGCGGGGAGTGCACGTGTGCACCCAAGCACAGAGGGGAGCACACTTGCGCACCCGAACATGGAGGTGAGTGCACGTGCGTACTATCAGTCTGGCTATCGATTAGACACTTTGCGCTATTGGACTCCGTCTCACTATCAGTCTCCATCTCACAATCGGTCGGAGTGGAGCGCACGTGCGCACGGAGGTATGCACACCCAAGCACGGAGGGGAGAACATATTCGCACACGAGCACGGAGAGCATATGCACATGAGAGCATGGACGGGATCGAACGTGAGCATGTGATGCTAGTGTGCTCACATGCGCTTCCATTCATGCTTGGGTGCACAGGCACGCTCCCCTCAGCCGATTGTGTACGCGTGCTCCTGTTCATGCTTGGTTGCGCAGGCATGCTCCCGTCCTTGCTCGGGTGTGCATGTGTGCTCCCGTCCTTGCTCGGGTGCGCACCCCTCCATGCTCGGGTGCGCATATGTGCTCCCCTCCGTGCGCACGTGGGCTCCCCTCAATGCTCAGATGCGCACGTGTGCTCCCCTCCATGCATCAGTCTCCGTCTCACTATAGGTCTCACACCCGAGCATGGAGGGCAGTGCACGTGCGCAGACGAGCATGGAGGAGTGCACAGCCAAATACGGAGGGGAGAGCACCCGAGCATGGAGGGGAGTGCACATGCACACCCGAACACGGAGGGGAGCATACGTGCGCAGGCGAGCATGGAGGGAAGCGCACCCTAGTACGGAGGAGAGGCACCCGAGCATGGAGGGATGCGCAGGCAAGTACGGAGGGGAGCGCATGTGCGCACCCGAGCATGATGGAGAGCATTCTTGCGCAGGCGAGCACGTAGGAGAGCACACGTGCACGCTAACACAGTGGTTTTACGGTGGCAAGTATGGATGGGAGTGCACAGAGTGGTCCCTGTCTCGCTATCGGTCTCCGTATCGCTATCAAACTCTGTTTCGCTATCGGTCTCTGTCTTGCTATCTGTCTCGTTATTGGTCTCCGTCTTGCTATTGGTCTCTGTCTTAATATCGGTCTGGCTATCGATTAGCCACTTTGTGCAGCAGAGATGACCAGCCACATCATATTGGAGAGACGACCAGCTGCTTTGTGCGGCAGAGATGACCCTCCACCACATGAATGGAGGGGAGAGCACGTGCACATGCTAGCACGGAGGGGAGCAAAGAGGGCAGAGCATGTACACACAAGAGTACGAAGGGGAGCGCACGTGTATACATGAGCAAGGACGGGAGCGCACGTGCACACCCAAGCACGGAGGGGTGTTCAGGTGCGCATGTGCTCTCCCCTCTGTGCTCGGGTGTGTACGTGTGATTCCCCTCCGTGCCCACGTGAGCTGACCGCCATGCTCAGATGTGCACCCTTCCATGCTCGGGTGCGCACGTGCGCTCCCCTCCGTGGGGAGACCTGCAACCTGAGCCCTCTGTCCTACACCCCTTCTTCCTTGAGACATGGAAATGTAACCAGTAAACCATGAATTACAGAAATACAACTAGTGCCATTACCCATACATTGTCAGGACTTATAATTTTCTGCACGTGCGATCGCCTCCACGCATCGGAGCTAGGACGGGAGCACGCCTGTGCACCCGAGCAGGAACAGGAGTGCACTTGCGCACACTAGCACAAAGGGGAGCACATGTGTGCACGGAGGGAAGCACACGTGCGCACCCTAGCACGGAGTGAGACCGATGGTAAGACAGAGACCGATAGACCACAAAGTGGCTAATCAATAGCCAGACCGATAGTGCGCATGAGCACTCCCCTCCATGCTCGTCTGTGCTCCACTCTGTGCTCACCCCTTTGTGTTCAGGTGCGCACGTGCACTCCCCTCAGACTGATTGTGCACGTGCTTGGGTGCGCAGGCACACTCCTGTCCTTGCTCGGGTGCGCATGTGCATTCCCCTATGTGCTCGGTCCCCTATGTGCTTATATGCTCACAAGTGATCCCCTCCATGCTCTTGTGTGCACATGCGCTCCCCTCCGTGCTCTTGTGTGCACGTTCTCCCCTCCATGCTCAAGTGCATACATGTGCTCCCCTCTGTGATAGGGTGCGCATATGCACTTCCGTTCGTGCTCGGGTGCCCAGGCGCTCTCCAGTCCTTACTCAGGTGCGTGGAGGCGATCGCACGTGTGCAAGCGAGCATGGACGGGAGTGCAAGTGCGCTCCCTAGCACAAAGGTGAGCACTTGGGCGCTCCCTAGCACGGAGTAAGACTGAGTGAGACGGAGACCAATAGAGCACAAAGTGGCTAATCAATAGCCAGACCGATGCAGACCTCCATGCTGCGCTCCACTCTGTGCGCACCCCTTCGTGTTCAGGTACGTTCGCTTCCCTCCATGCTCTCTTGTGCACATGCTCTCCCTTCAGTGCTTGGGCGCACTCCTCCATGCTAGGATGCACACGTGTGCTCCCCTCCATGTGCACGTGCGCTCCTATCCGTGCTCGGATGCGATCCCCTCTGTGCTAGAATGCGCCCCTCCGTGCTCGCATGTGCACATGCTCTTCCCTCCATGCTAGGGTGAGCATGTGCACTCCCCTCCATGCTCAGTTGCACGCCCCTCCGTGCTCCCCTCCGTGCTCACGTGTGCTCCCCTCCGTGCTAGGGTGCGCATGTGTGCTCTCTTTAGTGCTCTGGTGCGCAGGCGCGCTCCAGTCCTTACTCAGGTGCGTGGAGTTGATTGCATGTGTGCAGGCGAGCATGGAGGGGAGCACATGTGCGCACAGAGGGGAGCAAACATACGCACCCTAGCATGGAGTGAGACCAATAGTGCTAGGGCGCACACGTACGATCCCCTCTGTGGAGGGTTGCGCACCTGTGCGTGGAGGGGTGCGCACCCAAGCACGGAGGTGAGCGCATGTGCACATGGAGGGGAGCTCACAGTGCGATGGAGAATGATAGTGCACACGTTCACTCCCCTCCATGCTCGTCTGTGCTCCACTCTGTGTGCACCCATTTGTGTTCAGGTGCGCATGTGTGCTGCCCTCAGCCTGATTGTGCATGTGCGCTCATCTGCACATGTTCTCTCCCCTCCGTGCTTGGGTGCACTCCCCTCCGTGCTCGGGTGCGCTCCCCTCTGTGCTCGGGTGCGCTCCCCTCCGTGCTCGGGTGCGCTCCCCTCCGTGCTTGGGTGCGCACGTGTGCTCCACTCCGTGCTTGTGTGAGCACACTTGCGCAGGCGAGCATGGAGGGGTGCCCACCCGAGTGCGGAGGGGATTTGGTGGATTCTGTTAATTTATACAGGTTCTCTTTCTACAGAAATAATTATGAGTTTATTATTCCTTTTGAACAATAGCCATAGAAACAAAATTAAGAGGTTTTACTCATTAGATGCATTTTTCGCATTTGAGAGGAGAGATGAACAGCCTCCTGTACATTTTTGCTGATAAGCCAAATTATGATCTGGGCACATGCAGTGTTTCCCCACTTCTGGGTATAGTTTTCTAACTCTGTGTATTGGTTGGATATTGGTTCTGTGACATCCTTATATTGTTCTGCATTTGTTACACATGGAGTCAAGTTATTCATTACATAACGCAGAAGGGAAAGCAGCTTCTCATAATCTTTCTCTGGTAGTCCAAGTGTTTTAGCAAAGTTGCTGTAGAATATCACGGTTTCTTTGTAGACTGTATGCACCACCATGGCTGCAGCTTTCAGCTCATGTATGTTGTTGGGAAAGCCATAATGAGAAACTTCATCAAAGCAATCATCTTGAATCTCTTCTTTTGGTTGTAATTGATCAAGAACAATGAGTATTTCATTGTCAATATGTTCCCCTTTTTTATCCAGCCATTGACATTCTGGAGAACTAGAGTTCGATGGCCGCACCTGCTGGAGAATGGCCAGTACAACAAATAATTTTGTCAGCTGGAATTTAGCTGATGCCATTGTTACGGCTGATGATCGTTTTACAGCCAGTCCTGTTTGGTGTTGTTGGGTCTCAGCTTGTGCCATGATGACTGTTATCTGTGAAATAATTGCCTTTGCCACTAGATCAATTTTCGCTTTGCTCATGGCTGGTACCATTGTTGCAGTAATCGGTGGAGTCCTAGTCAATATATACAATATGCAGGAATCCGTGAGCCACAGTGTCTACTTTTCACGCTCTCCCAGCAGAATGCAACCATCCACCAATGGCTTGTCCCACTTGGCAGTTCTTTCTTCAAATCTGAGGCCTTCACTGAGTGGAGTGTATTCTCCAGTGTAGAACAAGCAAAGTAGAAGACACAGCTGATATTTGCACTTTTATAGAGAACTAAGCCCACAGCTGAGAACCTCCCACCAGGACTGGAACTAGGGGTAGGCAGAAGAGGCACCTGCCTAGGGCACAATGAAACGATGGGCCTCTCCCCTCTGGCAATCTCCCCTACCCTGCATTGGGGGGGGTGCACATGCACATGTGAGCACGGAGGGGAGCGCACCTGCACAACCAAGCACGGAGGGGGGGGCACGTGCGCACCTGAGCACGGAGGGGAGCATACGTGCACATTCGAGCACGGAGGGGAGCACGCTTCCACAGACGAGCATGGAGGGGAGTGCACATGCGCTCGATTAGCCACTTTGTGCGCTATTGGTCTCCGTCTCACTATCGGTCTCCATCTAATTATCAGTTGGAGGGGAGCGCACATGCACACGTAGGGGAGCACACCCGAGCACTGAGGGGGAGCATGTGCACACGAGAGCACGGAGGGGAGTGCACATGAGCATGCGAGCACATAGGGGAACGCATATGCGCACCCCACCCAAGCACGAACGGGAGCCCACGTGCACAATCAGTCTGAGGGAAGTGCAGGTGCGCACCCGAACACGAAGGGGTGAGCACAGACGAGCATGGATGGGAGTGCTCATGCGCACTCTCGGTCTGGCTATTGATTAGCTACTTTGTGGCTAATCAATCTCACTATCGGTCTCACTCTGTGCTAGGGTGCGCATGTGTGCTCCCCTCCGTGCACGCATGTGCTCCCCCTTGCGCTCCCCCTTCCTTACTCAGGTACGTGGAGGCGATCACACGTGTGGAAACTAGCATGGAGGGGAGTGCACGATCACACCCCACCGTGCTCGGGTCTGGCTATCGATTAGCCACTTTGTGTGCTATCGGTCTCCGTCTCACTATCTGTCTCTATCTCATAATCGGTCCGAGGGGTGCGCACCCGAGCACGGCATGGAGTGCAGGTCTGCAACCGAGCACATAGGGGAGCACACGTGCGCACCTGAACATGGTGGTGAGTGAACGTGCGCACTATCGGTCTCTGACTCACTATCGTCCGAGGGGAGCGCACGTGAGCACCCGAGCACAGAGGGGTGCATGGAGGGGAGAGCACGTGCACACGAGAACATGGAGGGAAGCTGACGAGAGCATGTGAGCACGGAGGGGAGCGAACGTGCGAACCTGAGCATGGAGGGGAGAACACGTGCGCACCGAAGCAAGGAGGTGAATGCACATGCATATGGAAAGGAGCACATGAGCGCACTGAGGTGAGCACTCTGTGCAGCCGAGCATGAAGGTCTGGCTATCGAATATCCACTTTGTGCGATATCGGTCTCTTGTCTCACTATCAGTCTCCGTCTCATTATCTGTCTCCATCTCACAATCGGTCGGAGGGGAGTGCACGGAGGGTAGTACACATGCGCACCCGAGCACGGAGGGGAGAGCATATGCACATGAGAGCACGGACGGAAGCGAACGTGAGCATGCGATGCTAGTGTGCGCACGCGCGATACCATTCATGCTTGGGTGTGCTCTCCTCCGTGCGCTCCCCTCCGTGCTCATGTGCACTCCCCCCCCATGCTTGTCTGCACATGTGTGCTCACACACTCTGTGCTCATCTGAGCACGTCTGCTCCTCTCCATCTTCAGGTGTGAACGTGCGCTCCCATCTGTGCTAGGGTGCGCTCCCATCCATGCTAGGGTGCGCACATGTGCTCCCATCTATGCTAGGGTGCGCACATGTGCTCCCCTCTATGCTAGGGTGTGCATGTGCACTCCCCTCCGTGCTAGGGTGTGCACGTGCACTTCCGTTCGTGCTTGGGTGCCCAGGCGCTCTCCAGTCCTTACTCAGGTGCATGGAGGCGATCGCATGTGTGGAGGCGATCGCACGTGTGCAGGCGAGCAGAGGGGGGGGAGTGCACGTTATCTCCTTAGCACAAAGTGGAGCACATTTGCGCACCCTAGCATGGAGTGAGACCGATAGTGAGACGGAGACCGATAGAGAACAAAGTGGCTAATCGATAGCCAGACCGATAGTTAGCACATGCACTCCCCTCCATGCTGCGCTCCACTCTGTGCGCACCTCTTCATGTTCAGGCACGTTTGCTCCCCTCCATGCTCTCGTGTGCACATGCTCTCCCATCAGTGCCTGGGTGGCACCCCTCTGTGCTAGGGTGCACACGTACGCTCCCCTCCATGGAGGGTTGCGCAGCAGTGCATGGAGGTGAGCGCATGTGCGCCCAGAGGGGAGCCCACGTGTGCAGATAGTGAGATGGAAACCGATAGTCCACACGTTCACTCCCCTCCATGCTCGGCTGCGCTCCACTCTGTGTGCACCCATTTGTGTTCGGGTCCGCACGTGCCCTGTCCTCAGACCTCTGCACATGTTCTCTCCCCTCCGTGCTTGGGTGTGCACCCCTCCATGCTCATCTGCACACGTTAGGAGGTGAATGCATGTGCACACGGAAAGGAGCACATGTGCGCACGGAGGTTAGCACACGTGCGCAGCCGAGCATGGAGGGGAGTGCACGTGCGCACTATCGGTCTGGCTATTAGCCACTTTGTGCGCTATTGGTCTCCGTCTCACTATCGGTCTCCATCTCAAAATCGGTCAGAGGGGAGTGCACATGCGCACCCGAGCACGGAGGGGAGAGCATATGCGCACGAGAGCACGTACGGGAGCGAACGTGAGCATGCGATGCTAGTGTGCGCACATGCGATACCATCCATGCTTGGGTGCGCACGTGTGCTCCCCTCCGTGTGCACTCCCCTCCATGCTTGTCTGCACACGTGTGCTCACACACTCTGTGCTCATCTGATCATGTATGCTCCCCTCCATGTTCGGGTGCGCACATGTGCTCCCATCTGGGCTAGGGTGCACTCCCATCTGTGCTAGGGTGTGCACCTTTTCTTCCTATCTATGCTAGGTTGCGCATGTGTGATCCTGTCTGTGCTCTGATGTGCACGTGCACTCCCCTCCATGCTCGAGTGCACACATGTGCTCCCCTCTATGCCCACATGTGCTCCCCTCCGTGCTAGGGTGTGCACGTGCACTTCCGTTCGTGCTTCGGTGCCCAGGCACGCTCCAGTCCTTACTCAGGTGCATTGAGGCGATCGCATGTGTGGAGGTGATCGCACGTGTGCAGGTGAGCAGAGGGGGGAGTGCACATGCGCTCCCTAGCACAAAGCAGAGCACATGTGTGCACCCTAGCATGGAGTGAGACGGAGACCGATAGAGAACAAAGTGGCTAATCGATAGCCAGACCGATAGCACATGCCCTCCCCTCCATGCTGCGCTCCACTCTGTGGGTACCCCTTCTCCGTTGCGCTAATGGTCTCCGTTCAGCTATCGGTTTCCGTTCAGCTATCGGTTTCCGTTCAGCTATCGGTTTCCGTTCAGCTATCGGTTTCCGTTCAGCTATCGGTCTCCATTCAGCTATCGGTCTCTGTTACACTATCGGTTTCCGTCTTGCTATCGGTCTCCGTTCAGCTATCGGTGACTCTGTCCATATTGGTTCACAATTGGTCTCTGTCTCGCTATTGGCTTCCGTCTTGATATCATATCAGTCTCATTCAGCTATCGGTCTCTGTTCAGCTATCGGTCTCTGTCTTGCTGTCAGTCTCCGTCTCGCTATCGGTCTCCGTCTCGCTATCGGTCTCCGTCTCGCTATTGGTCTCCGTTCAGCTATCGGTCTCTTTTCAGCTATTGGTCTCCGTTACGCTATCGGTTTCAGTTACGCTATCAGTTTCAGTTACGCTATCAGTTTCAGTTACGCTATCGGTCTCCTTCTTGCTATTGGTCCCCGTTAAGCTATCAGTCTCCATTCAGCTATCGGTCTCTGTTTCGCTAACGGTCTCCGTTCAGGTATCGGTTTCTGTCTTGCTATCGTTCTCCATTCAGCTATTGGTCTCTGCTTCGCTAATGGTCTCAATTCAGCTATCGATCTCCGTTCAGCTATCAGTCTCCATCTTGCTATTGGTCTCTGTTCAGCTTTCGGTTTCCGTTCAGCTTTCGGTTTCCGTTCAGCTATCGGTCTCCGTTCAGCTATCGGTCTCCGTTCAGCTATCGGTCTCCGTTCAGCTATCGGTCTCCGTTCAGCTATCGGTCTCCGTTCAGCTATCGGTCTCCGTTCAGCTATCGGTCTCTGTTTCACTAACGGACTCCGTTCAGCTATCGGTCTCCGTCCGTTCAGCTATCGGTCTCCGTTCAGCTATCGGTCTCTGTTTCACTGACGGTCTCCTTTGAGCTATCAGTCTCCGTTCAGCTATCAGTCTCCGTTACGTTATTGGTCTCCGTTACATTATCGGTTTCCGTTACGCTATCGGTTTCCGTCTTATATCGGTCCACATTCAGCTATTGGTCTCCGTTACGCTATCGGTTTCCGTTACGCTAACGGTCTCTGTCTCACTATCAGTCTCCGTCTCACTATCTGTCTCCATCTCACAATCGGTCGGAGGGGAGGCACGGAGGGGAGTGCACGGAGGGGAGTACGCATGCGCACCCGAGCACGGAGGGGAGAGCATATGCACACGAGAGCACGGATGGAAGCGAACGTGAGCATGCAATGCTAGTGTGCACACGTGCGATACCATTCATGCTTGGGTGTGCACGTGTGCTCCCCTCCGTGCGCTCCCCTCCGTGCTCATGTGCGCTCCCCCCATGCTTGTCTGCACATGTGTGCTCACACACTCTGTGCTCATCTGAGCACGTTTGCTCCTCTTCATGTTCGGGTGTGAACGTGCGCTCCCATCTGTGCTAGGGTGCGCTCCCATCCATGCTAGGGTGCGCTCCCATCCATGCTAGGGTGCGCACATCTGCTCCCATCTATGCTAGGGTGCGCACATGTGCTCCCCTCTATGCTAGGGTGTGCATATGCGCTCCCTAGCACAAAGCAGAGCACATGTGTGCACCCTAGCATGGAGTGAGACCGATAGTGAGACGGAGACCGATAGAGAACAAAGTGGCTAATCGATAGCCAGACCGATAGCACATGCCCTCCCCTCCATGCTGCGCTCCACTCTGTGGGCACCCCTTCTCCGTTGCGCTTATGGTCTCCATTCAGCTATAGGTCTCCGTTCAGCTATCGGTTTCCGTTCAGCTATCGGTTTCCATTCAGCTATCGGTCTCTGTTACACTATCGGTTTCCGTCTTGCTATCGGTCTCCGTTCAGCTATCGGTGACTCTGTCCATATTGGTTCACAATTGGTCTCTGTCTCGCTATTGGCTTCCGTCTTGATATCGGCCTTTATTTTGCTATCAGTCTCATTCAGCTATCGGTCTCTGTTCAGCTATCGGTCTCTGTCTTGCTATCCGTCTCCGTCTCGCTATCGGTCTCCGTTCAGCTATCGGTCTCCGTTCAGCTATCGGTCTCTTTTCAGCTATTGGTCTCCGTTACGCTATCGGTTTCAGTTACGCTATCGGTTTCAGTTACGCTATCAGTTTCAGTTGCGCTATCGGTTTCCTTCTTGCTATTGGTCCCCGTTAAGCTATCAGTCTCCATTCAGCTATCGGTCTCTGTTTCGCTAACAGTCTCCGTTCAGGTATCGGTCTCCGTTCAGCTATCGGTCTCTGTCTTGCTATCAGTCTCCATCTTGCTATCGGTCTCTGTTCAGCTTTCGGTTTCCGTTCAGCTATCGGTCTCCGTTCAGCTATCGGTCTCCGTTCAGCTATCGGTCTCCGTTCAGCTATCGGTCTCCGTTCAGCTATCGGTCTCCGTTCAGCTATCGGTCTCTGTTTCACTAACGGTCTCCGTTCAGCTATCGGCCTCCGTTCAGCTATCGGTCTCCGTTCAGCTATCGGTCTCCGTTCAGCTATCGGTCTCTGTTTCACTAACGGTCTCCGTTCAGCTATCGGCCTCCGTTCCGCTATCGGTCTCCGTTCAGCTATCGGTCTCCATTCAGCTATCGGTCTCTGTTTCACTAACGGTCTCCTTTGAGCTATCAGTCTCCGTTCAGCTATCAGTCTCCGTTACGTTATCGGTTTCCGTTACGCTATCGGTTTCCGTCTTGCTATTGGTCCCCATTCAGATAGTGGTCTCCGTTACGCTATCGGTTTCCGTTACGCTATCGGTCTCTGTCTCACTATCAGTCTCCGTCTCACAACATGTCTCCATCTCACAATCCGTTGGAGGGGAGTGCACAGAGGGGAATACACATGCGCACCCGAGCACGGAGGGGAGAGCATATGCATACGAGAGCACGGACGGAAGCGAACGTGAGCATGCAATGCTAGTGTGCGCACGTGCGATACCATTCATGCTTGGGTGTGCACGTGTGCTCCCCTCCGTGCGCTCCCCTCCGTGCTCATGTTCACTCCCCCCCATGCTTGTCTGCACATGTGTGCTCACACACTCTGTGCTCATCTGAGCACGTCTGCTCCTCTCCATGTTCGGGTGTGAACGTGCGCTCCCATCTGTGCTCGGGTGCGCTCCCATCCATGCTAGGGTGTGCACATGTGCTCCCATCTATGCTAGGGTGCGCACATGTGCTCCCCTCTATGCTAGGGTGTGCACGTGCGCTCCCCTCCGTGCTAGGGTGTGCACGTGCACTCTCCAGTCCTTACTCAGGTGCATGGAGGCGATCGCATGTGTGGAGGCGATCGCACGTGTGCAGGCGAGCAGAGGGGGGGAGTGCACGTGCGCTCCCTAGCACAAAGTGGAGCACATGTGCGCACCCTAGCATGGAGTGAGACCGATAGTGAGACTGAGACCGATAGAGAACAAAGTGGCTAATCGATAGCCAGACCGATAGTTAGCACATGCACTCCCCTCCATGCTGCGCTCCACTCTGTGCGCACCCCTTCATGTTCAGGCACGTTTGCTCCCCTCCATGCTCTCGTGTGCACATGCTCTCCCATCAGTGCTTGGGTGCGCACCCCTCTGTGCTAGGGTGCGCACGTGTGCTCCCCTCCATGCGCACATGCACTCCCCTCAGTGTTCGGGTGCACACGTACGCTCCTATCCGCGCTCTGATGCGCCACTCCATGCTCGTATGTGCACATGCTCTTCCCTCCATGCTAGGGTGTGCACATGCACTCTCCTCCATTCTCAGGTGCGCACCCCTCTGTGCGCATGTGTGATCCTCTCGTGCGTACGTGTGCTCCCCTTCATGCTAGGGTGCGCACGTGCTCTCTCGCTAGTGCTCGGATGCGCAGGCGCGCTCCAGTCCTTACTCAGGTGCGTGGAGTTGATTGCATGTGTGCAGGCGAGCATGGAGGGGAGTGCATGTGTGCAGGCAAGCATGGAAGGGAGTACACGTGTGCACCCTAGCATGGAGTGAGACCGATAGTGCTAGGGTGCACATGTGCGCTCCCCTCCATGGAGGGTTGCGCAGCAGTGCATGGAGTTGAGCTCACGTGTGGAGATAGTGAGATGGAGACCGATAGTGCACACGTTCACTCCCCTCCATGCTCGGCTGCGCTCCACTCTGTGTGCACCCATTTGTGTTCGGGTGCGCACGTGCCCTGTCCTCAGACCGATTGTGCGCGTGCACTCCCATGCTCGTCTGCAAATGTTCTCTCCCCTCCGTGCTTGGGTGTGCACCCCTCCATGCTCATCTGCACACGTTAGGAGATGAATGCATGTGCACACGGAAAGGAGCACATGTGCGCACGGAGGTTAGCACACGTGCGCAGCCGAGCATGGAGGGGATTGCACGTGCGCACTATCGGTCTGGCTATCGATTAGCCACTTTGTGCGCTATTGGTCTCCGTCTCACTATCGGTCTCCATCTCAAAATCGGTCAGAGGGGAGTGCATATGCACACCCGAGCACAGAGGGGAGAGCATATGCACACGAGAGCACGTACGGGAGCGAACGTGAGCATGCAATGCTAGTGTGCGCACGTGCTATACCATCCATGCTTGGGTGCGCACGTGTGCTCCCCTCCGTGCGCACGTGTGCTCCCCTCCGTGTGCACTCCCCTCCATGCTTGTCTGCACACGTGTGCTCACACACTCTGTGCTCATCTGATCACGTATGCTCCCCTCCATGTTCGGGTGCGCACATGTGTTCCCATCTGGGCTAGGGTGTACTCCCATCTGTGCTAGGGTGTGCACCTTTTCTTCCTATCTATGCTAGGTTGCACACGTGTGATCCTGTCTGTGCTCGGATGCGCACGTGCACTTCCCTCCATGCTCGAGTGCACACATGTGCTCCCCTCCATGCCCACATGTGCTTCCCTCCGTGCTAGGGTGTGCACTTGCACTTCCATTCATGCTTCGGTGCCCAGGCACGCTCCAGTCCTTACTCAGGTGCATTGAGGCGATCGCATGTGTGCAGGTGAGCAGAGGGGGGAGTGCACATGCGCTCCCTAGCACAAAGCAGAGCACGTGTGCACCCTAGCATGGAGTGAGACAGATAGTGAGACGGAGACCGATAGAGAACAAAGTGGCTAATCGATAGCCAGACCGATAGCACATGCCCTCCCCTCCATGCTGCGCTCCACTCTGTGGGCACCCCTTCTCCGTTGCGCTAATGGTCTCCATTCAGCTTTTGGTCTCTGTTCAGCTATCGGTCTCCGTTCAGCTATCGGTCTCTGTTTCACTAACGGTCTCCTTTGAGCTATCAGTCTCCGTTCAGCTATCAGTCTCCGTTACATTATCGGTTTCCGTTACGCTATCGGTTTCCGTTTTGCTATCGGTCCCCATTAAGCTATTGGTCTCCGTTACGCTATCGGTTTCCGTTACGCTATCGGTTTCCATCTTGCTATCGGTCCCCGTTCAGCTATCGGTCTCTGTTTCACTATCGGTCTCCGTTCAGTTATCGGTCTCCATTTAGCTATCGGTCTCCGTCTCGATATTGGTTTCTGTCTTGCTATCGGTTTCCGTTCAGCTATCGGTCTCCGTTCAGCTATCGGTTTCCATTCAGCTATCGGTCTCCGTTACATTATCGGTTTCGGAGATGACCAGCCACTATTGGTCTTCGTCCCACTATCAGTCTCCATCTCGCTATCAGCTATGGTTCTCCGTTACGCTATCAGTTTCAATCTTTTTATCGGTCCCCATTCAGTTTTCGGTATCCGTTGCGCTATCGGTCTCCGTTGCGTTATCGGTCTCTGTTCAGCTATCGGTCTCCATTCAGCTATTGGTCTCCGTTACGTTATCGGTTTCCGTTATGCTATTGGTTTCCGTCTGGCTATCGTTCAGCTATCGGTGACTCTGTCCATATTGACTTCACAATTGGTCTCGCTATTGGCTTCCATCTTGTTATCAGTCTCCATTTCGCTATCGGTTTCCGTTCAGCTTTCGGTTTCCGTTAAGCTATCGGTCTCTGTTCAGCTATTGGTCTCTGATACGTTATCGGGTTCAGTTACGCTATCGGTTTCAGTTACGCTATTGGGTTCCTTCTTGCTATCGGTTCCCGTTAAGCTATTGGCCTATGTTTCGCTAACGGTCTCCTTTTCAGCTATCAGTCTCCGTTCAGCTATCAGTCTCCGTTCAGCTATCGGTTTCCGTTTCCGTTCAGCTATTGGTCTCCTTTCAGCTATTAGTCTTCGTTATGCTATCAGTTTCCATCTTGCTAACTGTCCCCGTTCAGCTATCAGTCTCCATTTCACTACCGGTCTCCGTTCAGCTATCGGTCTCCATTCAGCTATCGGTCTCCTGCTTGTTATCGGTCTCCGTCTCGCTGTAGGTCTCCTTTCAGTATGCATTTCCGTTCAGCTATCGGTCTCTGTCTCGCTATAGGTCTCCTTTCAGCTATGCATTTCCGTTTAGCTATCGGTCTCCATCTCGCTGTCTGTCTCTGTTTAGCTATCGGTCTCTGTTCAGCTATCGGTCTCCGTTCAGCTATCGGTCTCCGGTACGTTATCATTTCCTTACGTTATCGGTTTCCGTCTTGCTATCGGTCCCCGTTCAGCTATCGGTCTCCATTCAGCTATCGGTCTCTGTTTCGGTAACAGTGTTTGTTCAGCTATCGTTCTCTGTTCAGCTATTGGTCTCCTTTCAGCAATCGGTCTCCGTCCACCTATCGGTCTCCGTTATGCTATTGATTTCTGTTTTGCTATTGGTCTCCATTCAGCTATCGGTGACTCTGTCCATATAGACATCACAATTGGTCTCTGTCTCACTCTGTTACGCTATCGGTGTCCTTCTTGCTATCGGTCCCCGTTCAGCTATCGGTCCCCATTCAGCTATCGGCCCCCGTTCAGCTATTAGTCTCTGTTCAACTTCCGGTCTCCATTTCACTATCGGTCTTGGTTCAGCTATAGGTCTTGGTTCAGCTATAGGTCTTGGTTCAGCTATCCGTCTCCATTCAGCTATCGGTCTCCGTTCAGCTATCGGTCTCCGTTCAGCTATCGGTCTCCGTTACGTTATCGGTTTCCATCTTGCTATCGGTTTCCATTCAGCTATCGGTCTCTGTTGCGCTAATGGTCTCCGTTTAGCTATTGGTCTCCATTCAGCTATTGGTTTCCGTTCAGCTATCGGTCTCGTTATGCTATCGGTTTCCAGCTTGCTATTGGTTTCCGTTCAGCTATCGGTGACTCTGTCCATATACGCATCGAAATTGGTCTCTGTCTCGCTATTGGCTTCTGTCTTGTTAACTGTCTCCGTTTCGCTATCAGTCTCCGTTCAGCTTTTGGTCTCTCTTCAGCTATCCGCCTTTGTCTTGCTATCGGTCTCAGTCTCGCTATTGGTCTCCGTTCAGCTATCGGTTTCCGTTCAGCTATCGGTCTCTGTTCAGCTATCGGTCTCTGTTCAGCTATCGGTTTCCATTCAGCTATTTGTCCATTACGTTATTGGTTTCAGTTACGCTATTGGTTTCCATCCTGCTATCGGTCCCCATTCAGCTATCGGTCTCCATTCAGCTATCGGTCTCCATTCAGCTATCGGTCTCTGTTTCTCTAAGGTCTCCGTTTAGCTATTGATCTCCTTTCAGCAATCGGTCTCAGTTCAGCTACCGGTTTCCGTTCAGCTATTGGTCTCCTTTCAGCTATCGGTCTCATTTCAGCTATCGGTCTCGTCTCGGTCTCCTTTCAGCTATCGGTCTCCATCTCACTATCGGTCTTCGGAGACTACCAGCCACTTCGGGCTTTTCTCATTTTATGTCTCACTATTGTTCTTTGTCTCGCTATCGGTCTCCGTCTCGCTATCGGTCTCCGTCTTGCTATCAGCTATTGGTCTCGGTTCAGCTATCGTCTCCGTTCAGCTATCGTCTCCATTCAGCTATTAGTCTACGTTCAGCTATTAGTCTACGTTCAGCTACCGGTCTCCGTTCAGCTATCGGTCTCCGTTTCTATATCAGTCTCTGTTCAGCTATCGGTCCCTGTTCAGGGTCCCTATCAGTCTCCATCTCTCTATTGGTTTCCATCTCACAATTGGTCTCTGTCTTATCAAGCTCCGTCTTGCTATTGGTCTGGCTGTCGATTAGCCAGCAGCAGAGACAACCAGCTGCTTTGCATTACAGAGATGACCAGCCACTTCATGCGATAGAGATGACCAGCTACTTTGGGCTAGTTTCGGTCTCCGTCTCACTATCGGTCTCTGTCTCACTATCAGTTTCCGTCACAATATTGGTCTCTGTTTAGCTATTGGTCTTCGTTCAGATATCGGTCTCCGTTCAGATATCGGTCTCCGTCTCGAACATATGCAGAGCAACTTTCTGTGGCAGAGACAACCAGCAACTTTATGCCACAATGAGGCAGATACGACCAGCCACTTTATGCAGCAGAGAAGACAAAACTCGTTGGGTTTATCTCATGGCTCTGTGGCCCCTTAGGACTGCGTATCTCAGGGTTCAGCGGCTGCGAATACCAGATGCATCGTGCAGCCAAGACGTCCAACCTCTTCGTGAGGCACAGACAACTAACTGCTTTGCGTGACAGAGACTTCCAGTGGCAGAGACGACCAACCACTTCATGCGATAGAGATGACCAGCCAATTCATGTTCATCTCGGTCTCACTATCGTTCTCGGTCTTGCTATCGGTCTCCGTTTTGCTATCAGTCTCCGTCTTGCTATCGGTCTCCGTTTTGCTATCGTTCTGTCTCGCTATCATTTTCCGTCTTGCTATAAGTCTCTGTTTAGCTATCGGTCTCCGTTCGGCTATCGGTCTCCGTTTCGCTACCGGTTTCCTTCTTTCTATCGGTTTCCGTTCAGCTATCGGTCTCCGTTTAGCTTTTGATCTCCGTCTTGCTATCGGTCTCCGTTTAGCTATCGGTCTCCGTTCAACTATCGGTCTCCGTTCAACTATCAGTCTCCGTTCAGTTATCGGTCTCCATCTCGCTATTGGTCTCTGTCTCGAACACATGAAGAGTTAACCCGATTTTGGGCAAGCTTCCTTAGCTGTCTGTAGTGCCTGGATATGGATTTAGTTTCATCCTTATATGCAACTGTGTATGTCATGCATGGAGCAAACTCTTCTATTAGTTGGTGAAGAAGTTGACACAGCTCATGTGTAAGTCCAAGCCTCTTGCAGTTTTCTACATAAACGTCAATGGTTTCATTGAAGATGATCAGCTACCTGTACTTTGTGCGGTAGAGACAACCATTCACCCAGTGACACAATGTGCAATAGACGACCATCCACTTTGTGCAACAGAGACAACCAGCTGATTAGTGTGGCAGAGATGAAAGCTAGTTCGTTCGGCAGAGACGACCAGCCACTTCTTATGGCAGAGACGATAAGCCAGTTTGTACAGCAGAGACTGCCAGCCACATCAAGCAGTAGAGATAACCAATCGCATAGTGCTGAACAGATGACCAGCCGCTTTCTTAGACAAAGACGACCAGCCGCTTTGTGCTGCAGAAACAACCAGCCACATTGTGTGGCAGTGACAATCACCCCCTTCACGCGTCCGACATGACCAGGAATGTAGTGCAGCAAAAATAACCAGCAACTGTGTGCCACCGAGACAACCAGCCATAACATGCGGCAGAAACACTGCTACTGTGTGCAGCAGAAACGAACAGCCAGAGACGATCAGTCACAACGTGCAGCAAAGATGATCAGCAAAGATGATCTCTTGTGCAGCAGAGACGAGCAGTCAGTTTGTGCGGCTGAGACGACCAGTCACATTGTGCTGCAGAAATGACTAGCCACTTTGTGTGGCCACTTTGTTTTTGATGTATGAAAATGTAACCAGTAAATCGTGAAATACAGAAATACAACTAGTGCCATTACCCATGCATTGTCAGGACTAGTTTATTTATAAAAATCAAAAAAAAAACACATACACAGAAGTTCAGGTTCTGTTTCTACAGCAATAATTACGAGTTTATTGTTAAATTTGAACAATAGCCATAGAAACTAAGTTGAGGTTTTACTCATGAGATCAATTTTTCTCATTTGAGATGAGAGATGAATAGCCTCCTGTACATTTTTGCTGATAAGCCAAAAGATGATCTGGGCACATGCAGTGTTTCCCCACTTCTGGACATAGTTTTCGAACTCTGTGTATTGGTTGGATGTGCGTTCTGTGACATTCTTATATTGCTCTGCATTTGTTACACATGGAGTCAAGTTATTCATTACATAACGCAGGAGGGAAAGCAGCTTCTCATAATCTTTCTCTGGTAGTCCGAGTGTTTTAGCAAAGTTTCTGTAGAATATCACGGTTTCATTGTAGACTGTATGCACCACCATGGCTGCAGCCTTCAACTCATGTATGTTGTTGGGAAAGCCATAATGAGGAACTTCATCAAAGCAATCATCTTGGATCTCTTCTTTTGGTTGTAACTGATCAAGAACAATGAGTATTTCATTGTCAATATGTTCCCCTTTTTTATCCAGCCATTGACATTCTGGAGAACTAGCGCTCGATGGCCGCACCAGCAGGAGAATGGTCATGGCCAGTACCATAAATAATTTTGTCAGCTGGAATTTAGCTGGTGCCATTGTTACGGCCGATGAACGTTTTACAGGCAATTGTGTTTGGTCTGTCGTTGTTCTGCTCATAGTCAGTGCTGTAGGTGCAATGGTTGATTGGGTCTCAACTTGTGCCATTGGGGTTGTTGTCGGTGAAATAATCGTATTTACCACTATATCAATTTTCTCTTTGCTCATGGCTGGTACCATTGTTGCAGTAATTGGTGGAGTCCTAGCCAATATATACAATATGCAGGAATCAGTGAGCCGCAGTGTTGACTTGGTCTCCAAGCAGAATTCAACCGTCCACCAATGGCTTGTCCCACTTAGGAGTTCTTTCTTCAAATTTGAAGCCTTCACTGAGTAGAGTGTATTCTCCAGTGTAGAAGTAGAAGACACAACTAATATTTGCCCTTTTATAGAGAAAAGAGACTGGTCCCACAGCTGAGCCCCTCCCACTACAGAGACCATTAGCCACTTCCTGCAGCAGAGATCAGGTCCGGACTGAGAATTAAAATAGGCCCTGGCATTTCAAGTACACAGAGGCCCAACAGTCCCCACCAGCCCACTAAATACGGACTTTCTATGGCGCCTTGTAGCAGCCCCTCTGGCATTTGCCGGAACCCACATTCGGGCCTGGGCAGAGTCGACCAGCCGTTTTGTGCAGCAGACACAACAAGCCACTTCATGCAGCAGAGATTACCAGCCACATCATATGAGAGATATGGCAAGACATTTTGTTCGGCAGTGACGACCAGCCTCTTCGTGCGATGATGAGGTAGATACGTCCAGCCACTTTGTGCAACAGAGACAACCAGCATCTTAGGGCAGATGAAACGGCCAGCCACTTTGTGCAGCAGAAACGAAAAGCCACTATGTGCGGCAGCGACAACCAGCCTGTTTGTGATTAAAGACGGCCATGCTTCCGGCATCGTAAGTGTGATGGCCAAGCTTCCCGCAGAGTAAGCGTGATGGCCAGGCTTCCAGCAGCGTAAGTGTGACGGCCAGGTTTCCAGCAGTGTAAGAGTGACAGCCAGGCTTGCGGCATCGTAAGTGTGACGCCAGGCGTCCCGCATCTTACCAGCCTCCTTGTGTGATGATGAGGCAAATAAGATCAGCCACTTTGTGCGGCAGAGACAACCAGCTGCATCGAGCGACAAAGACGTCCAGCTTCTTTGTGTGACAGAGACGAACAGCCACTTTGAGCCACAATGAGGCAGATACGAGAGACAACTAACCTCTTTATTCCACAATGAATCAGATACGTTCAGCCACTTTGTGCAACAGAGACAACCAACCTCTTTGGGCAGAAGAAATGGCCAGCCACTTTGTGCGGCAGAGACGAAAAGCCACTATGTGCGGCATCGACAACCAGCCTCTTTGCGATTAGAGACAACCAGTCACTTGGAGTGGCAGAGACTAAAAGCCGCTTTGGGCAGCAGAGACGACCAGCAGCTTTCTGCCATGATGAGGCAGAGAAGCCAAACCACATTGTGACGGCCAGGTTTCCGACATCGCAGTGTGACGACCAGGCCTCTGTCATCATAAGTGTGACGGCCAAGCTTCCGAGTTCAAGAGTGATGGCCAGGCTTCCCGCAGCGTAAGAAAGTTTGACGGACAGGCTTCCTGCAGCTTAAGTGTGACTGCTAGGCTTCCACGAACGCAAGTGAGTGTGACGGACAGGCTTGGGGCAGTGTAAGTGTGAGGGCCAGGCTTCCAGCAGCGTAAGATTAACGGCCAGGCTTCCTGAAGCAAAAGTGTGAAGGCCAGGATTCCCGCAGTTTAAGTGTTATGGCCAGGTTTCCCGCAGTGTAAGAGTGATGGCCAGAGTTCCTGGATCGTAAATGTGATGGTCAGGCTTCCGGCATCGTAAGTGTGACCGCCAGGCATTCGGCATCGTAAGTGTGACGGCCAGACTTACGGCATCGTGAATGTGACGGCCAGCCTTCCAGCATCATAATTGTATTGTAAGTGTGATGGCCAGGCTTCCGGCAGCGTACGTGTGACGGCCAGGCTTCTGGCAGCATAAGTGTTTGTTACAGCACGGCTTCTCGCATCATGTGTGACTCTGGTCTCGGGCACTAGGTGCACCGAGAGTGGGCTTCTGCCTACCTTCCCGCCCTTGCCAAAAAAGCGTAGCATGGCAGCGCCGTGCGGGGCCCCCGAGAGGCCCTGGCTGCCGGTTCCTCTCCCCGGGCTCCAGGGATTGCAGCCCGGCCGCCGCCGGCCGGTTTGTCCTCATCGGGACTTCCAGGGATTGTTGTCGGCCTGGGACCAGGGGGAGAAATGGCTTCCCCTGCCCCGGCTCCTTTTAACTCCGGGTCGGGCGCGCGCGGGGGGATCTTCAAGGGCAGGGTGCTTGCCTGCCTGCCAGCCTTGGGACAGGGGGAAAACCGCCTGCCCCCCGGTAGGGACTTGCAACCGAGGGGGACAAGGTGGACAAACCGGCTCCCCCTGCTCGAGCTCCTGGAACTCCCGGTCGTGTGCCCTCGGCCCCAAGTTTAACGGCGGTGTCTTCCAGGGCAGGGGAACAAACCGGCTTCCCCTGCATGGGCTCTTGGAACTCCCAGTCGGGCACCCTCGGTGCCAAGTGCCCTGGCGGGGACTTCCAGGCCAGGCTGCCGGCTCCTCTCTCCAGGCTCCTGGAACTCCAGCCGGGTCGCGGCCAGGCAAAACCGTCCTCATCGGGACTTCCACGGAGCACTCCGCGGCTGCCCCCAGCGGCCCAAAGTGGAATGCGAGCACGCCTAGTGGTAAGCTAGGTAAGCAGAAGTGGTGCTGCGGGATGAACCGAACGTCAGGTTAAGGCGCCTGATGCCGACGCTCATCAGATCCCAGAAAAGGTGTTGGTTGATATAGACAGCAGAACGGTGGCCATGGAAGTCGGAATCCGCTAAGGAGTGTATAACAACTCACCTGCCGAATCAACTAGCCCTTAAAATGGATGGCGCTGGAGCGTCATGCCCATACCCGGCCGTCGACTAGTAGGAGGGCTGCCGCGGTGACCGTGGAAGCCCCGGGCGTGGGCCCGGGTGGAGCCGCCGTGGGTGCAGATCTTGGTGGTTGTAGCAAATATTCAAACGAGAACTTTGAAGGCCGAAGAGGAGAAGGGGGCTCGCGCGCCCCGGTTCTTTTCTCGGGCGCCCATCGCGCAGAGTGTGGGTCTCTCCCTACCTACCTGCCCCCGGCCCCAACCGCACAAGCTCCTGGAACTCCCGTTCAGGCGCCCTTGCCCCTGGGTCCCCCGGCGGGGAGTTCCGGGGCAGGGGGACAAACCGGCTTCAGCTGCCCGAGCTCCTGGAACTCCCGGTCGGGCCGTCCCCGGCCCCGGGTCCCCCTAGCGGGGACTTCCAGGACAGGGAGACAAACCAGTTCCAACAGCCCGAGCTCCTGGAACTCCCGCCCAGGCTGGCCTCAGCCCTGGGTCCCCCGGCGGGGACTTCTGGGGCAGGGGGACAAACCGGCTCCAATAGCCCGAGCTCCTGGAACTCCTGGTCAGGCTGCCTTCGGCCCCGGGTGGGGACTTCTAGGGCAGGGGAGGACAAACCGGCTGGTTCTTTTATCAGGCGCACGTCGCACAGAGAGTGGGCCCCTCCCTACCTTCCTGCCTGCACATGCCAAAAAAGTGTAGCATGGCGGCGCCGTGCGGGGGGCCCGAGAGGCCGGGCTGACTGCTCCGCTCCCCAGGCCCCTGGAACTCCGGCTGGGCTCGGCCGGGCAAATCCGTCCTCATCGGGACTTCCAGGGATCGCTCTGCGGCGCCTCCCGGTGGCCCGGCTCGGGGTTTTCCCGATTTTTTTCTGCCCCGTTTAGCGGGAGCCACCCAGGCAGAGCCCCAACGCCCCCTACGGCGCCCCCGGTGGCCCAACTCGGAATTAATTTTTTTATGATTTTTTTTCCACCTCTTTCTTTTCTTTACCTCTCCCATCCCTTCCCTCTTGCCCCCTCTTCAGCGGGCAGTGCCCCCGTGGCGCCCCCCGGTGGCCCAACTCAGAATTTTTTTCCCATCTCTTTCTTTTCTTTACCTCTATCACCCCTTCCCTCTTGCCCCGTCTTCAGTGGTCAGTGACCCCACGCCCCCCATGGCGCCCCCCGGTGGCCCGACTCAGATTTTTTATTCCACCTCTTTCTTTACTCTTCCTCTCCCACCCCTTCCCTCTTGCCTCTTCTTCTCCTGCAGCGCTCCTCGGTGGCCCAAATCAGAATTTCTTTTCCCTTTTTCTTCCCCATCCCTTCCCTCTCGCCCCCTCTTCTGCGGGAGACCCCCGGGCAGCTCCCCCATGCCCCCCAATCAGCGGCGCCCCCCGGTGGCCCGACTCGGAATTTTTTCCTTTTTCTTTTTGTCCCCACCCCTTCCCTCTCGCCCCCTCTTCTGCGGGAGACCCCTGGGCAGCGCCCCCACACCCCCCGCGGCGCCCCCTGGTGGCCGACAAGGAATTTTTTCTTCTTCTTCCCTCTCGTCCCCTCTTCTGCGGGAGACCCCCGGGCAGTGCCCCCACACCCCCTGCGGCGCCCCCCGGTGGCCCAACTCAGAATTAATTTTTTTATGATTTTTTTCCACCTCTTTCTTTTCTTTACCTCTCCCACCCCTTCCCTCTTGCCCCCTCTTCAGCGGGCAGTGCCCCCGTGGCGCCCCCCGGTGGCCCGACTCGGAATTTTTTTTAATGATTTTTTTTCACCTCTTTCTTTTCTTTACCTCTCCCACCCCTTCCCTCTTGCCCCCTCTTCAGTGGACAGTGCCCCCACGTCCCCCATGGCGCCCCCGGTGGCCTGACTCGGAATTTATTTTCTTTATGATTTTTTTATTCCACCTCTTTCTTTACTTTACCTCTCCCACCCCTTCCCTCTTGCCCCCTCTTCAGCGGGCAGCGCCCCCACGCCCCCCCGCGGCACTCCCCGATGGCCCAACTCTGAATTTTTTTCCCTTTTTCTTCCCCACCCCTTCCCTCTCGCCCCCTCTTCTGTGGGAGACCCCCGGGGCAGCGCCCCCACACCCCCCGCGGCGCCCCCCGGTGGCCCGACATGGAATTTTTTCTTCTTTTTCCCTCTCGTCCCCTCTTATGCGGGAGACCCCCGGGCAGCGCCCCCACACCCCCTGCGGCGCCCCCCGGTGGCCCAACCCGGAATTCATTTTTTTATGATTTTTTTCCACCTCTTTCTTTTCTTTACCTCTCCCACCCCTTCCCTCTTGCCCCCTCTTCAGCGGGCAGTGCCCCCGTGGCGCCCCCCGGTGGCCCGACTCAGAATTTTTTTTAATGATTTTTTTTCACCTCTTTCTTTTCTTTACCTCTCCCACCCCTTCCCTCTTGCCCCCTCTTCAGTGGGCAGTGCCCCCACGTCCTCCATGGCGCCCCCCGTTGGCCCGACTCGGAATTTTTTTTAATGATTTTTTTCCACCTCTTTCGTTTCTTTACCTCTCCCACCCCTTCCCTCTTGCCCCCTCTTCAGCGGGCAGCGCCCCCACGCCCCCCCCTGCGGCACTCCCCGATGGCCCAACTCTGAATTTTTTTCCCTTTTTCTTCCCCACCCCTTCCCTCTTGCCCCCTCTTCTGCGGGAGACCCCCGGGGCAGCGCCCCCACACCCCCTGCGGCGCCCCCCGGTGGCCCGACATGGAATTTTTTCTTCTTCTTCCCTCTCGTCCCCTCTTATGCGGGAGACCCCCGGCCAGCGCCCCCACACCCCCTGCGGCGCCCCCTGGTGGCCCAACTCGGAATTAATTTTTTTATGATTTTTTTCCACCTCTTTCTTTTCTTTACCTCTCCCACCCCTTCCCTCTTGCCCCCTCTTCTGCAGGAGACCCCCCGGGCAGCGCCCCCACACCCCCCGCGGCGCCCCCCAGTGGCCCGACATGGAAATTTTTTTCTTCTTCCCTCTCATCCACTCTTCAGCGGGAGACCCCCGGGCAGCGTCCCCACACCCGCCGCGGCGCCCCCCGGTGGCCCAACTCAGAATTAATGTGTTTATGATTTTTTTACACCTCTTTCTTTTCTTTACCTCTCCCACCCCTTCCCTCTTGCCCCCTCTTCAGTGGGCAGTGCCCCCGTGGTGCCCCCCCAGTGGCCCGACTCGGAATTCTTTTTTTTATGATTTTTTTTCACCTTTTTCTTTTCTTTGCCTCTCCCACCCCTTCCCTCTTGCCCCCTCTTCAGCGGGCAGTGCCCCCGTGGCGCCCCCCGGTGTCCCGACTCAGAATTTTTTTTCATGATTTTTTTTCACCTCTTTCTTTTCTTTACCTCTCCCACCCCTTCCCTCTTGCCCCCTCTTCAGCGGGCAGTGCCCCCGTGGCGCCCCCTGGTGGCCCGACTCAGAATTTTTTTTCATGATTTTTTTTCACCTCTTTCTTTTCTTTACCTCTCCCACCCCTTCCCTCTTGCCCCCTCTTCAGTGGGCAGTGCCCCCACGCCCCCATGGCGCCCCGCGGTGGCCCGACTTGGAATTTTTTTTAATGATTTTTTTCCACCTCTTTCTTTTCTTTACCTCTCCCACTCCTTCCCTCTTGCCCCCTCTTCAGTGGGCAGTGACCCCACACCCCCCATGGCGCCCCCCGGTGGCCCGACTCTGAATTTTTTTTAATGATTTTTTATTCCACCTCTTTCTTTACTTTACCTTTCTCACCCCTTCCCTCTTGCCCCCTCTTCAGTGGGCAGCGCCCGCACGCCCCCCCCCTGCGGCGCTCCCCGGTGGCCCAACTCTGAATTTTTTTCCCTTTTTCTTCCCCACCCGTTCCCTCTCGCCCCCTCTTCTGTGGGAGACCCCCCGGGCAGCGCCCCCACACCCCCCGCGGCGCCCCCCGGTGCCCGACATGGAAATTTTTTTCTTCTTCTCTCTCGTCCCCTCTTCAACGGGAGACCCCCGGGCAGCGTCCCCACACCCCCCGCAGCACCCCCCGGTGGCCCAACTCAGAATTAATGTTTTTATGATTTTTTTCCACCTCTTTCTTTTCTTAATCTCTCCCACCCCTTCCCTCTTGCCCCCTCTTCAGCGGGCAGTGCCCCCGTGGTGCTCCCCAGTGGCCCGACTCGGAATTCTTTTTTTTATGATTTTTTTTCACCTTTTTCTTTTCTTTGGCTCTCCCACCTCTTCCCTCTTGCCCCCTCTTCAGTGGGCAGTGCCCCCACGCCCCCCATGGCACCCCCCGGTGGCCCGACATGGAATTTTTTTTTCTTCTTCCCTCTCACCCCCTCCTTAGCGGGAGACCCCCCCCGGGCAGCGCTCCCATGCTAACCCGGCCGAGGAGGGATGGGGCAGTGGCCCTTAAGCCCCGGGGAGGGTGTCCCTGGTCAGCGACCCTTAAGCCCCAGAGATGGTGCCCCTGGTCAGTCGCTCCCACACCGTCCTGCGTGAGGCCCCGCTTTCACAGTCTGTATTCATACTGAAAATCAAGATCCAGCAAGCTTTTGCCCTTCTGCTCCATGGAAGGTTTCTGTCCTCCCTGAGCTCACCTTAGGACACCGGCATTACGGTTTGACAGGTGTACCACCCCAGTCAAACTCCCCACCTGCCACTGTCCTCAGAGCGGGTCGCGGGGGCCGGGCGCTTGGTTCCATAAGCGAGAGCCCCTCGGGGCTCGCCCCACCTCACCGGGTAAGTGAAAAAACGATAAGAGCAGTGGTATTTCACCAGTGGCGCCCCTTTGCGACGAGCGTGGGGGCCTCCCACTTATTCTACACCTCTCATGTCTCTTCACAGTTGCAGATTAGAGTAAAGCTCAAGGGCAGGGTACTTGCCTGCCTGCCTGCCCCCTGGGAGGGACTTGCAGCCGAAGGGGGACAAACTGGCTCCCCCTGCACAAGCTCCTGGAACTCCTGGTCGGGGGCCCTTGACCCCAAGTCCCCCCTCGCGGGGATTACCAGGGCAGGGGGATAATCCGGCTCCCCCTGCACAAGCTCCTGGAACTCCCGGTCGGGCGCCCTCGGCCCCAAGTCCCCCGCAGGGACTTCCAGGGCAGTGGGACAAACCTGCTCCCCCTGCCCAAGCTCCTGGAACTCCAGGTCAGGCACCCTTGGCCCCAAGTCCCCCTGCCCAGGGACTTCCAGGGCAGGGGGACAAACCGGCTCCCGTTGCCCAAGCTCCTGGAACTCCCGGCCGGGTGCCCTCAGGCCCAAGTCTCCCGGCAGGGACTTCCAGGCCAGGGTGTCCAAGTGGCTGCTCCCTACTATCCTGCCGGCACATGCCAAAAAAGCGTAGCATGGCAAGCCTGCCCTTTGGGAGAGAATTGCAGCCGAAGGGGGACAAGGGGGACAAACTGGCTTCCCCTGCCTGAGCTCCTGCAAATCCTGGTTGGGCGCCCTCGGCCGCCTTGTCCCCCGGCAGGGACTTCCAAGGCAGGGGGACAAACCGGCTCTCCCTGCCCAAGCTCCTGGAACTCCCGGTCAGGCACCCTCTGGCCCAAGTCCCCTGCAAGGACTTCCAGGGCAGGGGGACAAACCTGCTCCCCCTGCCCAAGCTCCTGGAACTCCCAGTCGGGCGCCTTTGGGCCCAAGTCTCCTGGCAGGGACTTCTAGGCCAGGGCATCCAAGTGGCTGCTTCCTACTATCCTGCCGGCGTATGCCAAAAACCATAGCGCCGTGCAGGGGGCCCAAGAGGCCGGGCTGCCAGCTCCTCTCCCTAGGCTCCTGGAACTCCGTCCGGGCCCAGTCAGGCGAATGCGTCCTCATCGGGACTTCCAGGGAGCACCCCGCAGCCCGACTTGGGATTTTTTTAATTTTTTTCCCCCTTTTGCCCCCTCTTCAGCGGGAGAACCACTAAATGGAGAAGGAAGAGAACAGACAAAACTTAAACAATGACAGACTGGTGTTAAAAATGTTGTTGGACCGGCAGAGCTGCTGTTTCAGAGCCAAGATTGTAGCTCATTGGGTGGTTCTGTGCTACGGAGCAGGGAGGCAGTTTGTCATTTGTAACGTCCATCTCATGATCTTTGAAGCAACAGCTGTCATTCCCAATGTTTGTCACTTTCTTGCTCCTCTTTTTCCTTTTAGTGTAAGTGAGAATCTTCCACATTGAGCTCAGAACCCCGGCACATCAGACAATGTTTATAAGTGCTCAGTGTTCACTCGTCAGAGGTCTGTACAGATATGAGCGCTCCTACACATTCAGCACTCAGTCTCCTCCTTCTACAGTTGACTCTCCACCCACATTGTGTAGCAGAGATGATCAGTCTCCACAGGTTGTTTTATAAAGCAGAGTGTGAAGAACAAAGTGCAGTTGGCTCTCAACACGGCACTGGCCTCTACCTCCTTCTAGAAAGTCCTAATGTAATGAGAGAGCTTTGTGCTATTTGTGCTGAACAAGGCAAAGACACCACACACTCTTCAGCCCATCTCCTCACACTAACATACTTCCTTCCTCATACAAATCTCTCAGCTGTATTCCTTTTTGCCTTCGTCAACAAAACATCTTCTATCTCATTTGTTCAAGACACAGGATCAAGCTGATACAGAGCAACTGCTTTTACCATAACGCAGGCTTTTCTTTCAGTGCTTTAGCCCTCTATAATTCAGCATGCTGCCAGTATTGTGGCAAGTGAGATCTCGCTCAGAAATGGAAACTGAATTGAGTGGTTAGATCCATGCTCTGTTGCAAGAAGTGAAACAAACAACAGCTCATTCAGAAATGAAAACTTAATAAGCCCCTTTCAAAGGGATTTGGCACAAGAGTCAGCGCTCTTCCCTTTCCTTTAACCTCTCCAGGTGCCTTTCTAACTCAGCCTCCTATACCCACAATTCTGCTCAGTCTCTGTCCAAGGGGAATACGGGAGTAAGTCAACACATGGAAGAAGGTTCATAATGCAGTAGCAATTATTTGCAATTATTCTCTCTCTTTTCTTTACTTTTACTTTTGTATTTATCAAAACGAAATGAGAGGGGAGGAAATTAAGTTGTTGTTTCTTAATGAGTTTTATTGAATACAAAGAAGAAGAAAGACACATACAGAAAAAAGTTGAGATTTTCCACTTTGAATCTTTAAACATTTTACAAAACAGTCAGCTAAATGGCGAGACCCACTGCCCAGGCAGCAATAATCATGATTCCAGGTTCAGACGACAAGATCCAAGCAGGTGGCAAGCATCCTAAGGCAACATCCAAGTGATGGGTCAAAAGCAGGCCGACAACAAAATCTAGGCAGGATATTGAGATGCCAGGTGGGTAGAGAAGAGTTTGGTAAGCCCATCAAAAACAGATTTGATTGTTCACTGATATAGAAGCAAGACAACTGGTCCATTTGTATAGACCTAACTAAGCTTCAGCAAGCCAGTGCATCAGTCACCAAAACCATTTTAAATTTGCTTTAGCCTAATAGATCAGTCAGGATATTTAATTCATGAGAAGCTGTTTTTGCATGCGAGATAAGAGAAGAGTAACCCACTGTAAATTCTTCTCATTGACACTCCAAATAAATTTTCGAACACATGCAGAGTTACCCCGCTTTTGGGCGAGTTTCCTTAGCTGTCTGTAGTGCCTGGATATGTGTTTAGTTTCATCCTTATATGCGACCGTGTATGTCATGCATGGAGCAAACTCTTCTATTAATTGGTGAAGAAGTTGACACAGCTCCCAACAAAGCTCACGTGTAAGTCCAAGCCTCTTGCAGTTTTCTACATAAAAGTCATTGGTTTCATTGAAGACTTTAATCGCCATGATGGGTACAGCTTCAATTGGAGAACTGTCAACGACTATGGTGGGTAAACGAAGTCGAGGAAAACAATAGTGCGGAATGTTCTCTTTTGGCTACAAATTCTCAAAGTTTGACAACATTTTGTTGAGCAGAAATTGACCTTTCACTTGAAGCTGTGGGCATCGCAGAGAGCTGGCATTGGACAGTGGCATCAGTGAGATGAAGAGAATCAGTAGTAGAGTGCAGCTCATGATGTCCCGTTGAGATTTCGACTCAATGGGAAATGCAACAAAGAAGTCTCCATTTATAACAAGCCCTGAGAAACTAAACCCGGATTCAATCAAACTGAATACAGTGTGAAACTGTGTTCAGTCAGATGCAAATTTGTTTGCTGAACCTTTCTAATTGTTAATGTTTGCAGTACCCAAATTGACCAACCTTGTACTTGAAGACTTTAACCACTACGGCGGGTGTATTTTCCAGCGAAAAAACGACGGCCAGGCATTTTCCAGCGAAAAAATTACGGCCAGGCAGTGTAAGGTGGTCAGGCAAGGAGAGTAGGAAGAAGAGCTTGACCCGGACCTGCTTGACCCGGACATCGCCAAACGAGCGGATCTTACCCCGATATGCCACTAAACTGCATGGCTATATCGGGGGTAATTCGAACGTTCGGCCGAACGATCGAATTATGATGCGTCAAGCGACTCCGACGGGTTGGTCGGGTAAAAATCCAACCTTCCCGATCGATATCGTTGGCCAGATATCGATCGGGAAGACCCATCGGAAGCCCCCATACACGGGCAGATAAGCTGTCAAATCGGTCCAAACGACCGATATCGGCAGCTTTATCTGCCCATGTATGGCCACCTAAAGTGTGACGGCCAGGCTTCCCAATTGGACAACCTTGTACTTGAAGACTTTAACCACTATGGCATGCCAGAAGCCTGTCTGACGGACAGGCTTCTGGCAGCGTACGTAAGTGTGACGGTCAGTAGTGATGTGCGAGTTGGGTGCGCACCCGTATACCGTACATTGATTTTAGTGGGCATTGAACACAGGGCTCAGGGTTTCGTTTCACTGAGAGGCTTTTTACTGTTTTACACTGAGCCTATGGGATGTGAGTTGGTGAGCATGCTCAATTCAGTTTGTCTCTGAACAGTGTAGAAGCAACATCTCCTCCAGAGAAAGTGCGGCTGTTAATGTGCAGAGTGTCATATTACTGTGTTGGCCCTTTGTGCAGAGGAACTGTTAATGGATCGGAGCTCATTATACTGTGGGCAGGTTAGTTCTCACTTGCACTAAATGGAGAAGGAAGAGAACAGAAAACACTTAAACAATGACAGACGGGTGTTAAAAATGTTGTTGGACCGGCAGAGCTGCTGTTTCAGTGCCGGATTGTATCTCATTACGTGGGTTTGTTAACAGGTTTATTTAGTGATATAGAGAGACAGTACAGACCAACAACTCTCTCAACTTTGGATTAATCTGATCTGTATACTGCTTCTCATGTGAGAAATGCTCTATGGCAGTTTGTCACTTGTAATGTCTGTCTTATAATCTTTGAAGCTGGAGCAGTCTTTCCCAATGTTTGTCACTTTCTTTCTCCTCCTCCTTTTGGTGCAAGTGAGAATCTGCCCGCAGTGTAATGAGCTCTGATCCCCGGCACAGCCCTGATGGCCAAGACAGCATTTTTTACATCAGACAATGTTTATAAGTGCTCAGTGTTCACTCGTCAGAGGTCTGTACAGATATGAGTGCTCCTACACATTCAGCACTCAGTCTCCTCCTTCTACAGTTGACTCTCCACCCACATTGTGCAGCAGAGATGATCAGTCTTCACAGGTCGTTTTATAAAGCAGAGTGTGAAGAATAAAGTGCAGTTGGCTCTCAACACGGCACTGGCCTCAACCTCCTTCAAGAAAGTCCTAATGTAATGAGAGAGCTTTGTGCTATTTGTGCTGAACAAGGCAAAGACACCACACACTCTTCAGTCCATCTCCTCACACACACACTAACATATTTCCTTCCTCATACAAATCTCTCAGTTGTATTCGCCTTTGCCTTCCTGTACAAAACATCTTCTATCTCTTTTGTACAAGACACAGGATCAAGCTGATACAGAGCAACCCCTTTTACCATAACGCAGGCTTTTCTTTCAGTGCTTTAGCCCCCTATAATTCAGCATGCTGCCAGTATTGTGGCAAGTGAGATCTCGCACAGAAACGGAAACTGAATTGAGTTGTTTAGATCCGTGTTCTGTTGCAAGAAGTGAAACAAACAACAGCTCATCCAGAAATGAAAACTTGGTAAGCCTCTTTCAAAGGGATTTGGCACAAGAGTCAGCGCTCTTCCGTTTTCCTTTAACCTCTCCAGGAGCCTTTCTAACTGAGCCTCCTATACCCACAATTATGTTCAGTCTCTGTCCAAGGGGAATACGGGAGTAAGCCAACACATGGAAGAAGGCTCATAATGCAGTAGCAATTATTTGCAATTATTCTCTCTCTTTTCTTTACTTTTGTATTTATCAAAAATAAATTAGATGGGAGGAAATTAAGTTGTTGTTTCTTAATGAGTTTTATTGAATACAAATAAGAAGAAAGACACATACAGAAAAAAGTTGAGATTTTCCACTTTGAATCTTTAAACATTTTACAAAACAGTCAGCTTAATGGCGAGACCCACGGCCCAGGCAGCAATAATCATGATTCCAGGTTCAGACGACAAGATCCAAGCAGGTGGCAAGCATCCTAAGGCAACATCCAAGTGATGGGTCAAAAGCAGGCCGACAACAAAATGTAGGCAGGATATTCAGATGCCAGGCGGGTAGAGAAGAGTTTGGGAAGCCCATCAAAAACAGATTTGATTGTTCACTGATATAGAAGCAAGACAACTGGTCCATTTGTATAGACCTAACTAAGCTTCAGCAAGCCAGTGCATCAGTCAACGAAACTGTTTTAAATCTGCTTTAGCCTAATAGATCAGTCAGGATATTTAATTCATGAGATGCTGTTTTTGCATGCGAGATAAGAGAAGAGTAACCCACTGTAAATTCTTCTCATTGACACTCCAAATAAATTTTCGAACACATGCAGAGTTACCCCGCTTTTGGGCGAGTTTCCTTAGCTGTCTGTAGTGCCTGGATATGTGTTTAGTTTCATCCTTATATGTGACTGTGTAAGTCATGCATGGAGCAAACTCTTCTATTAGTTGGTGAAGAAGTTGACACAGCTCCCAACAAAGCTCACGTGTAAGTCCAAGCCTCTTGCAGTTTTCTACATAAAAGTCATTGGTTTCATTGAAGACTTTAATCGCCATGATGGGTACAGCTTCAATTGGAGATCTGTCAACGACTATGGTGGGTAAACAAAGTCGAGGAAAACAATAGTGCGGAATGTTCTCTTTTGGCTCCAAATTCTCAAAGTTTGACAACATTTTGTTGAGCAGAAATTGACCTTTCACTTGAAGCTGTGGGCATCGCAGAGAGCTGGCATTGGACAGTGGCATCAGTGAGATGAAGAGAATCAGTAGTAGAGTGCAGCTCATGATGTCCCGTTGAGATTTCGACTCAATGGGAAATGCAGCAAAGAAGTCTCCATTTATAACAAGCCCTGAGGAACTAAACCCGGATTCAATAAAACTGAATACAGTGTGAAACTGTGTTCAGTCAGATGCAAATTTGTTTGCTGAACCTTTCTAATTGTTAATGTTTGCAGTACCCAAATTGACCAACCTTGTACTTGAAGACTTTAACCACTACGGCGGGTGTATTTTCCAGCGAAAAATTTACGGCCAGGCAGTGTAAGGTGGTCAGGCAGGGAGAGTAGGAAGAAGAGCTTGACTCGGACCTGCCCACCAGCCGCAAATGGGGGTGGAAGGTAACCCGAACCCAACCGATTTGTGGGTATCGGGCTGGCCCACACATCGCTAACGGCCAGGCTTCTGGCAGCATAATTAAATGTGACGGCCAGGCTTCAAGAAGTGTAAGTAAGTGTGACGGCCAGTAGTGATGTGTGGGTCAGGTGCACAACTGCCCGATATTCGCCCTTAGTGTGACGGCCAGGCTTCCCAATTGGACAACCTTGTACTTGAAGACTTTAACCACTATGGCATGCCAGAAGCCTGTCTGATGGACAGGCTTCTGGCAGCGTACAGTATATAAGTGTGACGGTCAGTAGTGATGTGCAAGTTGGGTGCGCACCCGCATACCGTACATTGATTTTAGTGGGCATTGAACACAGGGCTCAGGGTTTCGTTTCAATGAGAGGCTTTTTACTGTTTTACACTGAGCCTATGGGATGTGAGTTGGTGAGCATGCTCAATTCAGTTTGTCTCTGAACAGTGTAGAAGCAACATCTCCTCCAGAGAGAGTGCGGCTGTTAATGTGCAGAGTGTCATATTACTGTGATGGCCCTTTGTGCAGAGGAATTGTTAATGGATCGGAGCTCATTATACTGTGGGCAGGTTAGTTCTCACTTGCACTAAATGGAGAAGGAAGAGAACAGAAAACACTTAAACAATGACAGACGGGTGTTAAAAATGTTGTTGGACTGGCAAAGCTGCTGTTTCAGTGTTGGGATTGTATCTCATTACGTGGGTTTGTTAACAGGTTTATTTAGTGATATAGAGAGACAGTACAGACCAACAACTTTCTCAACTTTGGATTAATCTGATCTGTATACTGCTTCTCATGTGAGAAATGCTCTATGGCAGTTTGTCACTTGTAATGTCTGTTTTATAATATTTGAAGCTGGAGCAGTCTTTCCCAATGTTTGTCACTTTCTTTCTCCTCCTCCTTTTGGTGCAAGTGAGAATCTGCCCGCAGTGTAATGAGCTCTGATCCACGGCACAGCCCTGATGGCCAAGACAGCATTTCTGACATCAGACAATGTTTTTAAGTGCTCAGTGTTCTCTCGTCAGAGGTCTGTACAGATATGAGCGCTCCTACACATTCAGCACTCAGTCTCCTCCTTCTACAGTTGACTCTCCACCCACATTGTGCAGCAGAGATGATCAGTCTTCACAGGTCGTTTTATAAAGCCGAGTGTGAAGAACAAAGTGCAGTTGGCTCTCCGGCACTGGCCTCTACCTCCTTCAAGAAAGTCCTAATGTATTGAGAGAGCTTTGTGCTATTTGTGCTGAACAAGGCAAAGACACCACACACTCTTCAGTCCATCTCCTCACACTAACATATTTCCTTCCTCATACAAATCTCTCAGTTGTATTCCCCTATGCCTTCCTGTACAAAACATCTTCTATCTCTTTTGTACAAGACACAGGATCAAGCTGATACAGAGCAACCCCTTTTACCATAACGCAGGCGTTTCTTTCAGTGCTTTAGCCCTCTATAATTCAGCATGCTGCCAGTATTGTGGCAAGTAAGATCTCGCTCAGAAACGGAAACTGAATTCAGTTGTTTAGATCCGTGTTCTGTTGCAAGAAGTGAAACAAACAACAGCTCATCCAGAAATGAAAACTTGGTAAGCCTCTTTCAAAGGGATTTGGCACAAGAGTCAGCGCTCTTCTCTTTCCTTTAACCTCTCCAGGTGCCTTTCTAACTGAGCCTCCTATGCCCACAATTATGTTCAGTCTCTGTCCAAGGGGAATACGGGAGTAAGCCAACACATGGAAGAAGGCTCATAATGCAGTAGCAATTATTTGCAATTATTCTCTCTCTTTTCTTTACATTTGTATTTTTCAAAAAGAAATTAGATGGGAGGAAATGAGGTTGTTGTTTCTTAATGAGTTTTATTGAATACAAAGAAGAAGAAAGACACATACAGAAAAAAAGTTGAGATTTTCCACTTTGAATCTTTAAACATTTTACAAAACAGTCAGCTAAATGGCGAGACCCACAGCCCAGGCAGCAATAATCATGATTCCAGGTTCAGACGACAAGATCCAAGCAGGTGGCAAGCATCGTAAGGCAACATCCAAGTGATGGGTCAAAAGCAGGCCGACAACAAAATCTAGGCAGGAGATTCAGATGCCAGGCAGGTACAGAAGAGTTTGGGAACCCCATCAAAAACAGATTTGATTGTTCACTGATATAGAAGCAAGACAACTGGTCCATTTGTATAGACCTAACTAAGCTTCAGCAAGCCAGTGCATCAGTCAACGAAACTGTTTTAAATTTGCTTTACCCTAATAGATCAGTCAGGATATTTAATTCATGAGAAGCTGTTTTTGCATGCGAGATAAGAGAAGAGTAACCCACTGTAAATTCTTCTCATTGACACTCCAAATAAATTTTCGAACACATGCAGTTACCCCGCTTTTGGGCAAGTTTCCTTAGCTGTCTGTAGTGCCTGGATATGTGTTTAGTTTCATCCTTATATGCGATTGTGTATGTCATGCATGGAGCAAACTCGTCTATTAGTTGGTGAAGAATTTGACACAGCTCCCAACAAAGCTCACGTGTAAGTCCAACCCTCTTGCAGTTTTCTACATAAAAGTCATTGGTTTCATTTAAGACTTTAATCACCATGATGGGTACAGCTTCAGTTGGAGATTTGTCAATGACTAAAGTGTGTAAACGAAGTTGAAAACAATAGTGTGGAATGTTCTCTTTTGGCTCCAAATGCTCAAAGTTTGACAACATTTTTCTGAGCAGAAATTGTCCTTTCACTTGAAGTTGTGGGCATGCAGAGAGCTGGTATTGGACAGTGGCATCAGTGAGTAGGGATGTAGCGAACTGTTCGCCGGCGAACTAGTTCGCGCGAACTTCGACTTCGCGTTCGCCGAATGTTCGCGAACGTCGCGCGACGTTCGCCAATTGGTGTTCGCGTTCGATTCGAAGTAAAATTTCGTTCGACCATTCGACCGTTCGATCGCTAAAATCGAACGATTTCCATTCGTTCGAACGATTATAAGCATTCGATTGAATTAAAATCATTCGATCGAATAGCTTCGATCGTTCGATTCGAACGAAAATCCTTCGATCGTACGAATAAAATCCTTCGATCGTTCGATCGAACGATTTTATCGAGCGTTCGAAGTTCGCGAACTGTTCGCGAACTGTTCGCTTTTTTGCCGGTGTTCGCGAACGGCGTTCGCGAACGCCAGTTCGCTACATCCCTATCAGTGAGATGAAGAGAATCAGTAGTAGAGTGCAGCTCATGTCCCGTTGAGGTTTCAACTCAGTGGGAAAAGCAGCAAAGAAGTCACCATTTACAGTATAAGAAGCCCTGAGAAACTAAATCCGAATTAAACTGAATTCAGTGAAACTCTGTTCAGTCAGATGCAAATCTGTTGGCTGAAGCTTTTCGGCCAGGCTTCCATCAGCATAATTGCGACAGCCAGACTTCGGGCAGCATACGTGTGACAACCAGTGTTTCGGCAGAGTGGGTGTGACGGCCAGCGTTCGTGCAGCATAAGTAAATGTGACGGCTAAGCTTCTGGAAGCTTAAGTAAGTGTGATGGCCAGGCTTCCGGCAGCGTAAGTGTGACTACCAGTGTTTCAGCAGCGAAAGTGTGACAACCAGGCTTCCGGCAGTGTAGATGTGAAGGGCAGGCTTCTGGCAGCATCAGTGCGACGACCAGGCTTCCGGCAGCATAAGTGTGATGACCAGGCTCCGACAGAGTAAGTGTGACGACCAGGCTTCTGGCATCGTACGTGTGAAGACTAGGCTTCCGACAGCGTAACTGTGCCCTCCAGGCTTCTGGCAACGTAAGTGTGAAGGCCAGGCATCCGATATCGTAAGAGTGACAACCAGGCTTCCGGCAGAGTAAGTGTGACGACCAGTGTTTAAGCAGCGTAAATATGACGGGCAGGCTTCTGGCAGAGTAAGTTTGACAACAAGTGTTTTCCGGCCGCATGACGGCTAGGCTTTTGGGGGCGTACGGGTGATGACCAGGCTTCTGTTTCAACATTTTTATTGGGTTTACCAAAGCATGAAAGATTTACTTTTTGCAATTTGCTTAAGGCAATTTGGGGTTTCTTACCACCCCAAGACTTGATATTCACATGTTAAATCAGAATTTGTAAATTGGTTAAGGGATAAATTAACTTAGGAAAAATCAACATCTTGAAAAAAGCGACCTTACCCTTAAGGTTCAATGGAGTATTCATCCATTTGTGGCAAAGCGCTACTGTTTTATTTATAGCTGGAACAAAGATAAGTGAATAAAGTTTTTTTAAGTCTTTGGGAATGAAAAGTCCTAAGTGTTTAAGCTGTGGGTTAGGAGACTTAAGATTCAAGCTTCTAAGAAGGGGTTTTGATATTGAAGCGTTAATATTCATAACTTTAGTTTATGTGAACCAAAATCCTGAAGCAGATTAAAGATGTCTGGTAATGATTCATTAGCATTTTGTACTATTAATAACAAATCATCAGCAAAAGCTAAAGATAATGGATACCCATGCCTAGTAGCCTTCTGAACTTTAAATGGCTTGGATTTTGCACCAGCTATTAATACTTGAGAGATGGGATTGGAGTAGAGGTATTTTACAAAGCCATTAAAAGGACCAGTGAAACCAAAAGAATCTAAACAATTAAAGAGATGTTCCCAAACAACATTGTCAAATGCCTTTTCCGCATCCAAACTAATTATTGTGATTGGAATCTTACTTTTGTTGGCAAGAGCAACAACTTGTAACAAAGCTCTAATGTTCTTAATAACCAACCATTTTTTCAGAAAACCATTTTGGGCAACGGAAATAATGGAGGGTAGAATCAACGCTAGTCTATCAGCCAAAATTTTGGAAAGTATTTTTATGTCTTCATTTAATAATTATAAAGGCCTATGAGAAGCCGGGAGAGCAGGGTCCTCACCTTCTTTAGGGATTATTATCAGCTTTGCAAGGGAACTGGATGGGAGAGATTTTCCATTTAATAATATGTCATTAAATAGGTTAGTGAGAAAGGGCCCTATTTTCATTTTCAGAGATATATAATAAATCGTGGGGAGACCATAAGGCCCACTAGCTTTTTTCTTCTTTAAATTGTTAATAGTATATATAACTTCTTCTATAGTGATTGGATTATTGAGGTCTTCCAGTTGTTTAGCAGAAAGCTGGGCTCTAAATTTTCTAAAATGTCATTTTTAAACCTGGGATTAGATTTAGAGGAGGAGTAGAGAGATTCAAAGTACTCTTGAAAAATATTTACTAGTTTTTGGGGATTGTTTGTAAGGGAGCCTTGATTTTAATCAGAGTAGATTTCTTATTCCAACATTTAGAAAGGTTAACTAAAACATTGTTACCTTTATTACTTAGATTAGCAAGCTTAGCTTTAGAGTACTGGGCAAAGAGCGACTCTCTTAGGGTTAACCAAACCTTCAAGAAGGCAGAGCCTTCCTTATATTTAATACAATTATATTGAGAGGGAAAGTTTTTTAAATCTGTATAACAATCTTTTAGCTGGGTGCCCAGTCTAAGAAAGTTGTCATTAACTTTACATATAAACTGTAATTTAAAGGCTGATATCTCCCCACCTATCACAGCCTTCCAAGAATACCACAAGAGAGTTTGTTTTTCAGAGTGCTCACTATTTTCTGTAACAAACAAGTCCCACCTGTCTAGTAGCAATTTGATAAAATCGAGCTGCTCTGCTAAAGAAGTTAGAAAAGACCGAGGTACATAGTCATAGTTCATAATACTTTTGGTAGTGATAATTTGGGCTGAAATAGGAGCATGGTCAGAATGAACAATAAGACTTATGTCAACTGCAACTGTCTTAGCAATAACGTTATTAGAAAAAAAAATATAGTCAATTCTGGTGCCCACCATATGTTACATAAGTAGTATACAGCTACAGTATCAATCAACTTGACAGGTGCCCGCCCCCTGACAGGTGCCCCGCCCCTAATGGGCGGGGTTACCGCCCCTAATGGGCGGAGCTAAGTTTGATCTGCTCTTTCTGACCTGACATGGCCACGCCCACTGCGGCAAAGCATTCCCCGCCCATTGCGCGGCCGCCATTTTGTGAAATTAAGCCGCCATTTTGTGTAATACCCATAAACCCTAGCTAGCCAGCGGCAAAGCATTCCCCGCCCACTGCGCGGCCGCCATTTTGTGAAATTAAGCCGCCATTTTGTGTAGTACCCATAAACCCTAGCTAGCCAGAGGCAAAGCATTCCCCGCCCACTGCGCAGCGGCCATTTTGTGAAATTAAGCCGCCATTTTGTGTAGTACCCATAAACCCTAGCTAGCCAGAGGCAAAGCATTCCCCGCCCACTGCGCAGCGGCCATTTTGTGAAATTAAGCCGCCATTTTGTGTAATGCCCATAAACCCTAGCTATCCTCTACTGTGAGCGCCACCAGTTGGTTATGTTTGATATTACAAGCGCTATATGGGGTCGCGGTGTGACTGCGAGGGCCATCATGCGGTTTTTGTTATAACTACAGATGAATTCCGGGAAAAAAATAAATAAATAAATTAAAAAAAACAGATGACTTAAATGTTTGTTCTTTTTAAAGTAACACATTCCGATGTGAAAATAGCGACGAGAAAACAAGACATTTGGACTGCTCTGCATCTGTGAAACTGATAAAAAACAAGGACAGTTCTCAGTCCTCCAAAACTATTACAATTCACATGTGAACTTTTTTGAACTGCACAAGACGATAGGATTGCTCTGCAACAGCGAAACTGAAAAAATCAAGGATTGTTTATAGACCTCCAAAACAGTGTGAACCTTTTTGAAATGCATAAGAGACTATGTCTGCTTTGGCAATTACTTGTGAACCTTTTTGAAATGCACAACTCATTATGTAACAGGGTTGTCAGGCAATCACGGACTACTGCTGATCTAAAAGGGGAATGAGCTTTCAGGTTCATTATGCATTTAATCTAAATGCTTGATACATTTTAAAACATTGTCTTTCACAATAGAAATGGCGTCATTATCGAAAAACATTAAAGTTGTGTTAAAAAAAGCATACTATACGCCTCAAAATACAGGCAGTTTTGGTGGTGTTCAAAACTTGTATCAGAGTGTTAAAAATAAAGGCATAAAACAAAATACTGTAAGGCAGTGGTTGACCACTCAGGATTCATATACGCTACACAAACCAGTACGTAAGAATTTCGAAAGAAATAGAATTTGTGTTTCAGATATAGACGCACAATGGCAGGCAGACTTGGTCTCAATGACGGATTATGCAAAATACAACAACGGGGTTAAATACATACTTACTGTCATAGATGTGTTGTCAAAATATGCCTGGGTCTTTAGTCTGTATGATAAAACAGGCAAAAGTGTTACAAACGCTTTTGAGACTATATTTAGCAGTGGCCGTAAACCTTGCAAACTACAGACTGATCGCGGTAAAGAGTTTTTAAATAAGAATGTAAAAGCATTATTTAAAAAACAGGCTATACACCACTTTGTGACTAACAATAATGTAAAAGCGGCAATTGTGGAGAGATTTAATAGGACATTAAAATCTAAAATGTGGCGCTATTTTACCAAAAACAATACATATCGTTATATAAACGTATTAAAGGACATCGTTTATAGTTATAACCACACTGTCCATCGAACAACACGCATCAGGCCTGAGGCTTCTTGTTTATCACGGAGATGTATTTTAATGTAGTCGGTAAAAAGATTGTTAGTACTTGATTGAAAATGCCAAATTTCAAAGATTTCACCAAGTTTATAACCCATATCTAAGGCCTTCTGAATTTCAACTGTGCACCACATGTAATACCCATAAACCCTAGCTAGCCAGCGGCAAAGCATTCCCCGCCCACTGCGCGGCCGCCATTTTCTGAAATTAAGCCGCCATTTTGTGTAGTACCCATAAATCCTAGCTAGCCAGAGGCAAAGCATTCCCCGCCCACTGCGCAGCGGCCATTTTGTGAAATTAAGCCTCCATTTTGTGTAATGCCCATAAACCCTAGCTATCCTCTACTGTGAGCGCCACCAGTTGGTTATGTTTGATATTACAAGCGCTATATGGGGTCGCGGTGTGACTGCGAGGGCCATCATGCGGTTTTTGTTATAACTACAGATGAATTCCGGGAAAAATAAATAAATAAATAAATTAAAAAAAAACAGATGACTTAAATGTTTGTTCTTTTTAAATTAACACATTCCGATGTGAAAATAGCGACGAGAAAACAAGACATTTGGACTGCTCTGCATCTGTGAAACTGATAAAAAACAAGGACAGGTCTCACTCCTCCAAAACTATTACAATTCACATGTGAACTTTTTTGAACTGCACAAGATGATAGGATTGCTCTGCAACAGCGAAACTGAAAAAATCAAGGATTGTTTATAGACCTCCAAAACAGTGTGAACCTTTTTGAAATGCATAAGAGACTATGTCTGCTTTGGCAATTACTTGTGAACCTTTTTGAAATGCACAACTCATTATGTAACAGGGTTGTCAGGCAATCACGGACTACTGCTGATCTAAAAGGGGAATGAGCTTTCAGGTTCATTATGCATTTAATCTAAATGCTTGATACATTTTAAAACATTGTCTTTCACAATAGAAATGGCGTCATTATCGAAAAACATTAAAGTGGTGTTAAAAAAAGCATACTATACGCCTCAAAATACAGGCAGTTTTGGTGGTGTTCAAAACTTGTATCAGAGTGTTAAAAATAAAGGCATAAAACAAAATACTGTAAGGCAGTGGTTGGCCACTCAGGATTCATATACGCTACACAAACCAGTACGTAAGAATTTCGAAAGAAATAGAATTTGTGTTTCAGATATAGACGCACAATGGCAGGCAGACTTGATCTCAATGACGGATTATGCAAAATACAACAACGGGGTTAAATACATACTTACTGTCATAGATGTGTTGTCAAAATATGCCTGGGTCTTTAGTCTGTATGATAAAACAGGCAAAAGTGTTACAAACGCTTTTGAGACTATATTTAGCAGTGGCCGTAAACCTTGCAAACTACAGACTGATCGCGGTAAAGAGTTTTTAAATAAGAATGTAAAAGCATTATTTAAAAAACAGGCTATACACCACTTTGTGACTAACAATAATGTAAAAGCGGCAATTGTGGAGAGATTTAATAGGACATTAAAATCTAAAATGTGGCGCTATTTTACCAAAAACAATACATATCGTTATATAAACGTATTAAAGGACATCGTTTATAGTTATAACCACACTGTCCATCGAACAACACGCATCAGGCCTGTTGATGTAACAAATGCAAACTCACTCACGGTCTGGAAAAATATATATGCCTGTTACTTTAAATCTAAAAAAATTAAACCAACCTTTAAACTCGGTGATCACGTGAGGATTTCAAAATACAAAGACGTTTTTAGTAAAGGTTATGAACAGAGCTTTACATGGCAGTCGTGTTTGCAACCAAGAAAACCTCTTTTTGGGGCAGCTTCCGAAGCTGGTAATCATAGGTTTTATCGAAAATGACGCATTTTCCGGCTCGCTAGATTTAAATCCGTTATGCTTCCATCATAACAACATAAATTTCATTGCCCTATACAGCGACGGAACCCAAATTCCCAGCAAAGCTTTTCAACCTGTTTTTGAAAATGGAAACGCCATCAGAGAGTACATGGCTCTTGTACAAATTGCGGGAAAAAAGAACATTGATTCTGGCTTTGTAATAGACCGTGAATCGTTTCTTGGAGGATATACATTATTCGGCTTTGATTTAACTCCGGATCAAGAACGTGGTTGTCATTTTTCATTGATACGTAGTGGTAATCTAAGAGCTGAAATAAGATTTTCAAGAGCGCTGGACAGAACTGTAAATATGATTGTATATGGGGTGTTTGACAACATTATTGAGATAAATCAGAGACGTGAAGTACTGTATGATTTTCTATAAGTAAAAACAAAAATGAATACCCTGGAGATTACACGTATTCTAAGATCCGACCCCTGCACACGCCATGTATTCGTTGGAGTTTTCCCGTGTGATCTCTTACCTGTTCGTAAATTGGAATACTTACCGGCCGCGTATATTATAAACACTCATAATTCTAGACTACCTGGTGAACATTGGTTAGCCATTTTCATCGATAGTAAAAGACGTGTCCTATTTTTTGATTCATATGGAATATCGCCTCTGAGTGGGTTTTACCCTGTTGAAATTTTACATTTCATTAACAAGAATGCCGATCAAATTATTTATCATAATGATCAGTTACAAAGTACTCTATCATCTGTGTGTGGGGAATTTTGTATTTTTTTTATTCATCAAATTTGTAGTGGTTTGACATTTAAAAATGTATTGAACTACTTCACTGAAGATTTAAAACTAAATGATCATTTGGTTTCCAGATTTGTATGGAAACACATGCGTAGCTTAAGAATTAGAAATATACACTGTAAAAATATACAGAAATGTACCAAATACTGTATTCACTAGTACACATTTATATAAACGGGTTTGTTGTGTATTTTAATATTGTGTATTTTACAATTTAAAAAAAAAAAAAAAAAAAAAAAAAAAGTTGAACTTTGTATACTGCTATCTGTTATAAATATATATAAATAAATGTCACATTTTTTAAATAGAATTTATGACTCCTACGTATTATTTCGATATTGGTATTACAGCTGTTCAAATAAGTGACAACGGGCTAAACACAGGTCACCAAGACAGTTTCGTGACTAAGGGCTAATTTAATGAATAAGGACAAAGGATTGTGTGTAAATGTAGCTAATAAATGTGAAGGACATTCCAGGTATACAAATAGGTGACAACTGGCTAAACACAGGTCAACAAGACAGTTTCATGACTAAGTTCGAATTTAATTAATAATGACAATAGACTGTGTCTAAATGCAACTAATATTTGTGAAGGGCATTTCAGGTTTACAAATAAGTGACAGCTGACTAAACACATGCCACCAGTACAGCTTTTTCAATGCTGGGAATCGATCACCATCTGTAATTGTAGCTAAGGTTGTTTGAGATAGTAGTCATATATATAAATGGCAGTTGTGGAATGGATACAGTACATATACAGTAACAGGAAGACATTACACTTGTGATGGAGTCTAGAAAAGAAGTTTGCGATATGTCAAAGTTATAGTATGGTTTTTATATATTATTTGGCTTTGTTTTATTTTTATGTGTATAATGTAGATCTGTAAACTATAAATGTTAAGATCAATAGTAACCTTATTGGAACTGGAAATGACGTTTTATTTTACGTCACAAATAATTTAAATTACTGTGTTACTACAGACTCGCACAGTTCAGACGTTGGATCATAATCGAGGTGATCAGCTCATTGGTGATGTACAGCTATGTAAGTGTATATTTCATTATATATATATATTTTACAGAACTATTGATTTTTATTTATTTTTAACGTTAAATAGATACAAATGTTGTTTCTTGTAATTATTCATTTGATTGATTGTTCAAGCTATAATACTAAGCTCACTTTGTACATTTGTAAAATCATGGTTACGGTTTAATTAGTTCTTACATTCGTTGGCACTGTACTACTATATAAGTGTATATTTCATTATATGTAGAGTTTACAGAACTATTGATTTTTATTTATTTTTAACTTAGATGTTTTGTTTGATGTATTTATTCATTTATTTGATTGTTTAAGTTATAATGCTAAAATTACTTTGTATATTTGTAAAATCATGGTTGATGTTCTTACTTTGTGTGTAAATTTTATCATTATCGTTATAGACACAACAGAAAGCAGCTGTAAAAACGTGTTTCGTGTAACGGCTGATGTGCATAACTCTTTTGATTCGTTGATCAATGATAACACGACTTTAGAAGCTCGTAAATGTACCAAGCCAGCATTTGGTTAGTTTTATATATATATTTATATATATATATATATTTTTTTTTTAAAAGTATATGCCTATATCACAATAATTCTAATGTATTGTAATTTTATTATGTATTTTTATTGCAGTTTCAAAGTTATCATTAACAAAAAGGCGTGCTGCAAAATTACAGGCTTCAAAAAACAGCAGTACCATTCAAGTACCCACAACTAGTTCAACCGATGTTAGCACCTATGTTGAAAGAACTAAAGTATCTACAACACAACTCCTAGATCCTCAAGACACTGGTACGTAGAAACAATATTTAGAATGTGTTCATATAACGGATATAAGACATATTTTAATGCTTCATGCATTTTTTTATTTTTTTATTTTTTTATTTTTTTTTTTTTTTTTTTTTTTTTTTTATTAGTTAATTAATTAATTAATTTATTTATTTGCAGCATCAATTCAGTCACCCACTCAGCAGCCAGCTGAACATATTGATGAAATCGAGATACTGTCTCCGTTAAATGTAGATCCTACGAATCAGTGCCACAGAATAACTCCTCTGAATATCGATGATTCTGTATCTGGTGAGTCAGCAAACATAAAACCAACACATCAGTGTCCTGTGCAACAAAGTAATAACAGTTTTCTTAGAATAAAACGACCTTTAGGGCGTAAAACATTGAATGTCTGGTCTAAAAAACACAGATCGGCTAGTGTTGTAACACCTACTATAGACTCTAGGGACTCAATAACGACCAAATCATCTAACAGTCATAAGTATGATAACAGATCTGATAACTGGTACACATGGTATACATGTGAAACTGATTTCTGGTATAAACTAAGAGAAGAAGTTCAGACTGCTATAACAGAAATTTCTATTTTATTGGGGTCATCATGTAAAGATGAAATATTAACCAAAGGCATCCCACTTAGCAATAAACTTTATATTACAAACAAAATATTTGGTCGCGGTCTGCAACTGCTTCCTCATGCCACGTTTTCAAATTTAGGTCTTAGTACCAGTGCATGTAACCCTGTGCCCACTGATCATCCTAGAGATTTACTACTGTGGCTTTTAAAACAGTGTAGATTCTGGTATGATTTAAGATCTGTTACCGATACTGTATTGGATGAATTTCAACGTTTAGTGACATTGACTGATGAAAAAATGAAGGCTACTGAGGCTTTAGGTCTTAAAAACATTTATACCGCATCAAGTAAGTTTTTCCGTAGAGGTCTGAGACTTATGACTGGTCAGGGTTTAAAAAATAAACGAGTCAGTAGATCACATCTTAGACCCAATGTAAATCAGCGGACTAAAGCTGTAAAAAAAGCTATAAAGATTTTATCAAAAAAGCACGCAATGCGGACTAAAAAAACGCGTTGCGTAGCTCATCAGAGTGTAACAGGCCATACAATAACCACTGCTACACCCTGTATTGATACGGACATGCCAATCCCTATTGAGACATCGAACATTATTGCCGATGAAATACCCCAGTCATATTTGTCCACCTCACATACTGTACACCAAAACACTAACCATAACTCAAATAATGAAAGACCTGTACAGGCTGAAACGTCAAACAACCATAATGACGATACAGAACACGTATTTTTGGAGCGTATAAATCAATATCGTAAGCAACATCCTAAATTTAATTCCACTGAATATTATAACCACTTTAGATTTGTAAATATAGATAAAGTATCATCATTTAAGGATGCTGTTCAGTCTGTACAGGGGGCTATCCAAGGTTTATTAAACGAAATGATGCCTGACATAGGTCATAATGATTTGGTTCAGTTACGATTGGATGGTGACGGCCTCAACAAACCACTGTATTCAATCAAAAGATCTAAGGCCAGCTTAAATGCTGAGTCCTTTTTAAACGATATAGCAAATTTGTTGCAGAGTAATGCTGATCTTATTGGGAATGGATCTTTAAGACTTGTTGTAACGGTAGTGAAAAACAGAGAAGGGGGTGTATTAGCTAGACGGCGCATTAGGTCGACCCCCTATAGTCGTATTATAGCCACGAAACGGCGTTGGTTATTTGATTTAAATAACGATGACAACAATTTATGCCTAGCTGGTAGTATCTGTGCTGTTTTAGCAGAGCAAGACACACCCGATAGTGTAATGCTGGAAAAGGCCCGTGATATACATAAATCATTGGGTATCCCTGATGATCACTTAGTAAGTTTTAGTGATATCCCCGCTTTTGAGAAACACCTTAACATTACTATTAAGGTGTATTACCACAATCAAGGTTCATGGCATGTTTTCCAGACCCGTGAACCATGTAAAGAAAAGGTTGTATTTATATATCATGAAGGCCAGCATTATTATGGTATCAAAAAAATTAATTCTTTTCTAGGATACCCATACTTCTGTGTTTACTGTCACACCCCGTTTACCCACAAAAATGAACATACATGCCGTTATTTTTGTAGAGCGTGTCTCAGGCGTGAATGTGGTGAGACACCTTCTGAAATTTCTAGATGCCCCAGCTGTCGTGTTTTTTGTCGCTCTAATGAGTGTTTAAACCATCACAAGATGCTTGCTCGATCAGGCAAATTACAGTGTCGATCTAAAATTTATTGTGATTCATGTGGGCGTTTAGTTGTTGCCGCCAACCACACTAAATGTGATGGGCTCAAATGTCGGATATGTAATGAGAACATTGAAACTTATGATGGCCATATTTGCTATCTGAGACGTATCAAACCTGAGAATGATCCTTCTGATAAATATATATTTTATGATTTTGAGTGTATGCAAGAGACAGGCGTGCACATCCCAAATTATATATATGCCTTAACATTGAACGGTGAAGAACATTGGGAATTTCAGGGTTCTAAGTGTCTAAATGATTTTGTCATTACGTTCATGGAAAAAAAATTTAGCGGCTACACATTCATAGCCCATAATGGCGGTCGGTATGACTCATACTTTGTGGTTAAACAATTGCTAAAAGAGTGTATTCAAATAGAACTACTATCTCAGGGTGGTAAATTATTGTGCGTTACAGTGGCTGACTTGGGTATTAGATTTATAGATTCTTTAAATTTCCTACCCATGAGACTTAGCAAATTACCTGCAGCATTAGGTGTACAGAGTGGAAGTAAAGGCTTCTTTCCACATTATTTTAACACGGCTGAAAATCAGGGCTATATAGGGGCCATGCCATCCATAGAATTTTACGGGGCTGATTATATGATGCCTGATGAGAAGGCTGAATTCATTACTTGGTATGAGCAAAACCGCTACAATATATTCGATTTTCAATTGGAACTTAAAAAATACTGCATTCAGGATGTTAAAATTCTGAAGGAGGCTTGTGCCTGCTATAGAGAAAACATTATAAACATAACAAATAAAACCGTCACTAAATATAATTCGAATGATGAGCCGGAGGTTAATACCTACGCAATCGACCCTTTTGAGTACACCACCTTAGCCTCTGTGTGTATGGCAATGTACAGGCTAAAGTTTTTACCCGAAAACTGTATTGCAATCTTACCCCCTGACAATTACAATACGAAACATAAACGTTTCTCAACACCGGCTATACAATGGTTGATGTACATTGCGCACAAAGAGGGGATTGCTATACAACACGCCTTACAAGGTGGTGAAAAAAAGGTTGGTAAATACTGGTTGGATGGTTATGCTTTTGATAATGGCAAACATATAGCCTTTGAATTTCAAGGTTGCTTTTACCATGGATGTCGTGTTTGTTATTGTGAAGATGACTTTAATAGGGTAACCGGCACTTATTTCAGTCAACTGAACCACAAAACACAAATCAAGACTAATTTTTTAAAAACAAGGGGCTTTGAGGTCCGTGAACTCTGGGAACATGAATGGCATGCTATGCTGGAATCTGACAAGGACCTACAGGCATTCATTCAAGAAAAAAAGTTCCCCCAACCCTTGTCACCCCGTGATGCCCTCTATGGCGGCCGTACAAATGCTATAAAGCTCTACCATAAAGTGGCCCCCGGTGAACGCATTCACTATTACGATTTCACCAGTCTGTATCCCTATGTGAATAAAACAAAAACATATCCAATTGGTCATCCAACAATTATCTTTGAAAATTTCAAGTCTTTTAATTCTTATTTCGGCATCGCTAAAGTAAAAATATACCCCCCTAAAGACTTGTTTTTTCCTGTTCTGCCTGTAAAGATGAACGGAAAACTAATGTTTCCATTGTGCTATACTTGTGCCTCTACGCATCAGGATCTGGACTGCTGTCACACGGATGCCGAACGCTCATTAACGGGTACGTGGTGCACAGTTGAAATTCAGAAGGCCTTAGATATGGGTTATAAACTTGGTGAAATCTTTGAAATTTGGCATTTTCAATCAAGTACTAACAATCTTTTTACCGACTACATTAAAATACATCTCCGTGATAAACAAGAAGCCTCAGGCTACCCCAGTTGGTGTACAGATGACGAGAAAAAACAGATGTATGTTGATGATTATTTGGATAAGGAGGGTGTGCTATTAAGACGAGAACATATAACCCCCAATCCAGCAAAAAGACAAATAGCTAAACTGTTTCTAAATTCTCTGTGGGGTAAATTTGGTCAAAAATCTAATCTACCTACAACTAGCATCGTCACTAATCCAGATGATCTCTTTAAGTACGCATTTCTATCTCAGTACGAAGTGTCATCATTAGATTTTTTAGATGATGACACAGCAATGGTTAATTGGAAGTATGCAAAAGAATGTCAAACTCTTTCACGTAACACAAACATATTTATTGCTTGTTTTACCACAGCATACGCCAGGCTTGAATTATACAATCTTCTGGCCAGTCTAAAAGAACGCTGTCTATATCATGACACTGACTCGGTTATTTTTGTAAGCAAGGACGGTGACTGGAATCCGCCTCTTGGTGACTACCTAGGGGAACTGACCAGTGAGTTACCTACTGACACTTACATTACTGAATTTGTATCGGGTGGACCTAAAACCTACGGTTATAAGTTATCGACAGGTAAGACTTGCCTAAAGGTTAAAGGCATTACACTAAATGCTAACAATATCCAGTTGATAAACTTTGACAGCCTAAAGGATCTGGTATTAGACTACCCAGAAAATTCAACCCCTCAACACCAGAAAAAGATTGTGGTACGTCAGGACGGTATAGTTAGAAACAAAAAGTGCTGGCAAATAGAGACTCGGACGTTGCAGAAAACACAAAAATGTGTTTATGATAAACGACGACTAACAGACGGTTATCAAAGTATAGCTTTTGGTTACAGTAACCATGGACACTAGACTTCAACACCCTTTTTCATGTATACTGGCTGGACCTTCTAATTCAGGAAAAAGTTTTTTTGTGAAACAACTACTGTATAGTTCAGCTACACTGTTGTCGCACAGGCCTGATAATATTGTTTGGTTTTATGCATGCTGGCAATCACTTTATGATGAGTTGTTACAGAAAATACCAAATGTTCGGTTTATAGAAGGATTACCAAATAGCTTTAATGATGATGAGCTATTCCCCCCTGATAAAATCAATCTGACTATTGTCGATGATCTCATGGAGTCTGCTAGTGAAAACTCTGAGCTTGAAAAAGCATTTACCAAGTATGTACACCACCGAAATCTCAGCATCATGTACCTTGTACAAAATATATTTTGTCAAGGAAAAAAGAGCCGAACCATAAATTTAAACACCAAGTATATGGTGCTTTTTAAGAATCCGCGTGATAAACTCCAAATTACTACTCTGGCTAGACAGATGTACCCTGGCAAATCAAATTTCTTTTTAGAGGCGTTTGAGGATGCTACATGTATGCCATATGGCTATTTACTGGTAGATTTACGTTCTGCAACCCCAGATAATTATAGGTTAAGAACCGGTTTATTTCCTCCAGAACTGCCCGTTGTATATATCCCTAAAAAGCAAAACTCTAAAAAGAGGTGATTTCATACTTGTTAGGTCATTAGCTATTTTTCCACAGGCGGTTAACATGTCTACACGTTTGAGGCGTAATTGGCATACTTTAAAAATGTTAATGAATGCTAAGCCGAATCAGAGAAGGGTCATTCTGTGTACAGCATCGGATGACTTGATCGCAGCCATATGTGAAATAGCGCTCAACACTCTTAAAGGTAAAATACCACTTACAAATCACCAAGTGGGGGTGCTTAAAAAGTGGCGAAAAGTTATAAAAACTTTGAGCAACAAAACATTTTCATTTGTTAAGAAGAAACGTCTAGTGAACCAGTCCGGTGGTTTCATCCCCTCTCTATTGGGTTTTGCTATACCTCTGCTAACTGGTCTACTGACTAACCGTTAATGGAGTACACTGAAAAAATGTACTTAGTTCCTAAACAGGATATAGATCGCTTACAACGGACGGCCGATAAGGTTGTTCATAAGCACCATTCTGTCTCACAGCAACTTGATGGTGAGATTTCTGATATTATACAGCGAAAAGACTTATCAGATAGTGAAAAAATATATCGTTATACAACTGTATTGCAAAAGTACCTGGTTCATGCGAAGCAGGATGATCGTGAGAAGATGAGCTTAACACTTTTAATGCCACCTGGAGATCCCGCCATAACTGTGACACAACCGAATTCAGATGGTGATACCGTCACTACAGCAGCTGATACTATGTTTGATGAGGTTATAAACAATGTAAATCCGCGCTTTAAAAAAAATGCTAAGTTATTACTTGCCAAAATGTCACAATCAAAACATATTGTAGATTGGAATGACAAAGGGGAACTTGTTTATAAAAATGACACAGTATCAGGTTCTAATATACTGGACTTGGTCCGTGGTGTTACGCAGAGTCATTATGTTGCTGAGCGTAAAATGCCCCACGGCTGGGATACAATGCTTCGCGTGATGGCTGAGCTTAATATACCTTCATCAGTCATCGGTAATACTTCAAATCGTGAATATTTCAATAATATAAAAATACATATTGATTCTGGACCTTCATCATCAAACCCTAAACTTATAAAACACTTACCAATGCAGAGTACTACTGTAGGCACCCCTGGATCATTAACCCCCCATAGATACATGTTACCTAAAAAACGCTCTAGCTCTCTGCTTCAGTCTATTGACTGGTTGAAATACTAAATGTATATATCTATGTGTATTTATAGCTGTATATATGTGTAGAATTGAAAACAAAAAAAAAAAATTACCAACAAACCGTTTATATAAATGCGTATTAGTGAATACAGTATTTGGTACATTTCTGTATATTTTTACAATGTATATTTCACATTATGTGTGTTGGTTTATCTTTAATAAAAATATGTTATGTTTCATCACACTATGTATGCTGTATTTATTTCTAATTCATATTTATACATATGCTCTACACTGGTCTAGACATGCCCAGGCATGTAGGCCCATCCCTGAGGCCCTATAAAATACCAAAAGTCATGTCTGTACATGTCTTTTTTCGGTATTCATCGGTAGTTATAACAAAAACCGCATGATGGCCCTCACAGTCACACAGTGATCCCATATAGCGCTTGTAATATCAAACATAACCAACTGGTGGCGCTCACAGTAGAGGATAGCTAGGGTTTATGGGCATTACATAAAATGGCGGCTTAATTTCACAAAATGGCCGCTGCGCAGTGGGCGGGGAATGCTTTGCCTCTGGCTAGCTAGGGTTTATGGGTACTACACAAAATGGCGGCTTAATTTCACAAAATGGCGGCCGCGCAGTGGGCGGGGAATGCTTTGCCGCTGGCTAGCTAGGGTTTATGGGTATTACACAAAATGGCGGCTTAATTTCACAAAATGGCGGCCGCGCAATGGGCGGGGAATGCTTTGCCGCAGTGGGCGTGGCCATGTCAGGTCAGAAAGAGCAGATCAAACGTAGCTCCGCCCATTAGGGGCGGTAACCCCACCCATTAGGGGCGGGGCACCTGTCAGGGGGCGGGGCACCTGTCAAGTTGATTGATACTGTAGCTGTATACTACTTACATATATGTGAGGAAAAATGAGTAAAGTCTTTCTCTGTGGGATGCAGCAACCTCCAGATGTCAGTCAGACTAGAAGATTAAAGGAACTCCTCAATCCATTAAGAATTTTTCCTTGTAAAGTTATTGTTGGAATCAGTCCTATCTAAAAGACCAAACAGAAGTTTCATTAAAATCTCCTCCTAGAAAAACATTAGACTGTGGAATTGATGAAATTCCCTTCGTTAAGTCAACAAAAAGCTTTCTTTAGTATGGTCCGGGGCATAAACCGAAATAAGATGCCAATTCCTATCATCAACACTTTTACATAAACAAATCTGCCTTGCTCATCTTTATGCGTTGAAAAGAATTTGGGCATTTAAGTAGTGATGGGCGAATTTATTCGACAGGCGCAAATTCCTGCGATTTGCCGCTGGTGAATACATTTGCAAAATTGCCGCAAAAATTCGCCGGCGAAAATTTGTGCCGTTTTGCACATTTTTCGACGTTTCGCAAATTTCGTGGGAAATTCGCGAATTTTTTGGAGAAGCGAAACGGGACAAATTTGCCCATCACTACATTTAAGTTTCAGTGGAATAGAATTGCTACACCCCCTTTTTTATTAATAGCCGGAGAGATGGCCATTTCACCCACCCATTCTCTAAGCAGAATACCCTTATCCCCCTCATTAATGTCGGTTTCCTGTAAGAGGGCAATATCACATTTAAGTTTTTTAAGCTGCTGTAAAATGTTTGTTCTTGTAATGTAATGATAACTACCATTCATATTCCATGTAACAAAATTCAATGCCATTTTGTGACGTAGGCAACATTAGTGTAAAAATGAGCTGTATGAGAGTACTAAATAGCATACCTCCCAACATATTGGAAGAAAAAAGAGGGACAACATTTTTTTTTCCGCACGTAGCACAGCAATTTTTTTGATCACACCCTTTCTGTGGCCACACCCCCTAATTACCATGTTTGTTTTACAAAATTTGGTAGGTTATGAAAGTTTGAAAATATTTCTCCTAAACTGTGTTTTTGTGTCTCAAAATTGTTACAAAGTATCTTATTTGCACCTGTTAGCTGTTCTGGGCTCCTTGCTAAAAGCCAATTAAGTGAGAAACTTTGTTTCTTTTTCTGGCTGTTCAATGCAGAGAAAAGAGGGACTTTCCAGTATAAATGAGGGACTGCGGGTTGAGCTGTCAAAAGAGGGACTGTCCCTCCGAAAAAGGGACAGTTGGGAGGTATGAAATAGTAATTATGGGTCACCATGCGAGAGAACAAACTAGCACATCTGAATTTGAGGATAAATAAACAAGAACACATTTTTGTAGGTAGTACAAGTGTTCTGTCTTTCCTACGCTAAACCTCCCCACACTCCAATAAAGAGACTAAGCTTGGAGTCTGTAGATTTTACTGGATAAGCAAGTGGAATAGAGGTGAAACTGTAATACAAACAGCAGAATATATAATAAGTATACTTGCAATGAACCAGGCCCGGACTGACAATCTGTGGATTCGGGCAATTGCCCGAAGGGCCGCTTTAAATTTCATTTAAGTGGGCCGCCCGCTCTCTCACCCCTAATCCTAATAAGAAACTGTGCTGCAGCGTCTCCGGCTGTTTCCGGAGCCATGCGACACGCCCCTTCTGCCTGCCTTTCAGCAGCAACATCAATATTCCCAGCTGCCGAGGAAATGAACAGGGAGCCATAGCAAAGGCTGGAAAGCGGTGTTGGTAGCGACATCTAGAGTATGTGCAGCAGCATGGGTGGGCCGTGCTGGCTCAGACCCACTGCACAGAACAGACGCTCCTCACCTCCCCTCCCCTGCACGATCGCATGAAGAAGATTGTGCTAAGTAAGTACAGTATGTGCGAGCAGCAGGGGTGGGGGAGGATTACAGAGGGGGCCCTGCGACTGAGGAGAGGTGGGGGAGGATTACAGAGGGGGCCCTGCAATGGAGGGGGGCCCTTGGGGGCCTAATGTGGCAGCCCTGGTGGGCCCTAAACCCCCCCCAGTCGTACATTGATGTGCAGAATATGTCAGTGTTGGAGCTGGCTGCACTGAAGCCTGTTTTTACTGTCCATGCAAAGTATTTAGCTGATGAGGAGATCCTCTAACCTCCTCCATTTACTTTTCAGTCTGTTTCATGTCAATGTAAATAATAGGGAAAATGCATAAAAATATATGAAGGCCAGTACACTCGTATTATAAGGGATGATGTACCCCCTACTGTAAATTATAAGGATATTCGAAGTCACTGAGGGGTTCCATCAACTTGACCTATATGTAATTTTTATTGTAGATTAATATTTTGAAATGAAAATTTTTAATGTCAGTATCACTTTAAATGAGAAAGGCAGCTCTTTACGCACATACTTTTTTGCAGTTTTACCCTAATATATAAGTGGATGAGTACAAGAACATTGAGTGTTTACAAGTGGGCTGCTTTGATTTTTTTTGCCCCGGCTGCTTTTTGCTCCCAGTCCGGCCCTGCAATGAACTATATAAAAACATAAAAATGAACATATAACTGCAGCATAAAATATATATACTGGCACAAATGTCTATGCAGCAATGTCTCTGGGGGTGCTGGCAGCTGTGGAGGTGTTTTAGTGCAACTATTTGCTTACCAGCGATTCTATCGTAAAGGGGAATGCAGAACTGTGTGCTTCTTCCAGCAGCATGGTCTGTGAAATGGAGTCCTGGCTCCCACAAGGCATTGCTCTAGGTCACATGGTGGGAGTACGGTAGCCTGATTCATTCAAATTCTGCCATAAGCATTATGGAGGTGTAGAATGAATATAGGAAATGGTCTTGTGTAGTTACAGCAAGTGTCCAGCGGAGGGAGCCCACAGCATGAGAATCAGGAAATCCAAAAACATGGTAAAAGCATATGCTGGAGACATGACAACAAGAAAGTTAAGTAAAAGTAAACACTAAGTACAATCACTCTAAGTATAATAACAACTAAACTGAGTGAGAACCAGAACAAATGTGACTCCATTATAGGGAATGTTTAGAGGGCCTCCTTTTTTCCCTAGGAGTTGAAGACAGCAACCCTCTAAATAGAGCAGTTGTCAAGAGAGAGAGCACCATTGACCAGTGCTATAAGGATTACATTTCCTGCATCAAATCATCTTCACTGGAAAGTGGTGGAGAACGACTTTTATGTGAAATAGGAGATCTAGACCTCGATTTATGTTTAAGGTCAGGGGACGTTTGGGTGACTTGACGAGATATCTCAAATCTTTTCCCTATATGATCCCTTTGTGTGAGAGAAGATGAGTGTTGAAATTTGGGGGAAGTGAGTTAGTGTTGTTAAGTTTTCCAAGATGCTGAGCCTCTGAAGACTTCCCAAAGATACGGGGTCCGAAAGGCAGGAACATTTTGTATTGTAGAGCAAAATGTATGCCTAGAGAAACAAGTTGTTGGCATGAATTGGAAAATTCCTTCCTTTTTTGTGATAATATAACTGAGTAGTCTTGAAAGATAAGAATTTTATTGCCCTCAAATTCGAGCCCCTTCGATTTTTTGAAGGCTTGAAACAGAGTAGTGATAGGTGAATTTGCGCCATTTCATTTCGCCGAAAAACTCACAAATTTCCCGCAAAATTACGGCAAAAAATTAGCGAAATGGCGCTGGCGCCTCGTTTTTGACGCCGCAAATTTTCGCCCCCATTTCACGGATTTATTTGCCGGCGGTGAATCGCGCAAATTCGCCCATCACTAAATCAGAGCATTTTTGTCTGAGTAGTCCAGAAATCTGACAATGACGACCCTAGGTCTAGTCTGATGCAAAGTGTGACCCAATTCTATGAAGTCTTTCCACTTTCAATGGATGTGATTCCAGCCGGATCCCTAGTTTTTGAGGGATTATTTTTGTGATAATCTTAAATAAAGAATCAGTTTTATGAGATTCCGAAATTCCTACAAATCTAAGATTATTACGTCTGGAGAAATTCTCCAAATCATTCACTTTAAGACAACGTGTACATTTTTCTAAAAAGTCAGTTTTCTTCTGAGCCCTAAATATGTCATTGTAAATGGACAAAACCGTGAGTCATTAACTTTACGTATAGGGCGTAATTTAAAGGCCAGTTGCTGTGAGATTTTACTTATTTCCGTTTGAAGTTTTCCTATAGATTTATCGATGGCTTGTTCAATGACTGGATTCAGAAGCCTTGCCACTTCGGCAGCTGTTGCTGTATGCTCTTGTTCAACAGCAGACTCCTGGGAAAGCATTTTTTGAGATTGACATAGAATAGGCAAATTAGGAATTGTTTGTTTTGTGTTTTTCTTACATTGTTTCTCATATGTTTTACCCATGAATTTGAATGACATCATGGGAATTAATAAAAATTGATGATGACAACCAATAGAGAAATCAGACAAAAAAAACCTCCCCCGTTTTTTTTTTTATTTAATTTTTTTAATTACTAGATTCCTGTTTTATATTCTTTTTTGATCTAGCCAAAAAATAGCTTGAGGAGTGAGAATGCCTCAGAAACACTCCAAATTATCAGCAAAGTCCCCACACCAAAACCGTGTGTCAAGCTCAAATCTTGAGGGCAACTGAGAAGTCACCAATTTTGAATAGAAGTATTTGTGGCAAAGCTGCTGTGACTTGTACCCTGTGCCAGTAGCCAGAACTTGTATAAATATATAGTACTTAGTAGTACTGTGGTTGCAGCATCTTCTGTCAGTGCCTGTCATCACAGTGAGGAGGGTCTGTGAAGTCCAACAGCCAGTAGGGGCCAACTCTATTCACTGGCCAATCAGAGGTGCTGATAAGAAGAAGTTGGTGACTGAGGGTTGGATGGATTTTACCAGTTGGAGTTTTCAGTTGAGTGGGGGTTTGTCTGAGTTTGTAATAAAGAAGTTATTTCTTTTCCTCCTGTAATTGTGGTTGCTGGAGTTTATTCACAGTACCTCCCGTGACAGCTGCAGTGCAGAATTAACGATCCTTAGGAACCGCCACAAGATGGCGATGCTGCATTGATGAAAAACCTCACATTCACTGCTGAGCTCTATACAGCAGAAACTCCAGACACCATAACCAGCTATTTAAACTACAGAGGTAACCTTTAAAGCCGCCAGTGGTCTTGATTGTTAGAGCCTCACTGGAAAGCCCATAATAAAGAAGTTGGGACCCTAAGCCGCCATTTTCTCCACAACCTTTACCTCAGGACACTTCCTCAGGATAAATGCCTGTCCACTGCCTCACAGAAGCACCGGACGGATTACACCGAATGTTCCACAGAATCACGCCAATACCTTCCTTGACCGAAGAAGTCAGCTGCAGGAAAAAGCAGGCAAGTGTGACAGACTTTTGCACTGGTCTGTGGAGCGCCGCTCTTAAGCCTCCATACCCGTTAGGCACCGAACCCGGAAGTCCACCACCAGGCTTCAGTAGTGTAAGTGTGACGACGAGTGTTCCAGCAGCGTAAATGTGACCGGCAGGCTTCTGGCAGCATAAGTGTAAGTGAAGAAGCATAAGTGTAATGGCAAGGCTTCCGGCAGTGTAAGTGTGATGACCAGGCTTCTGGCACTGTAAATGTGACGGCCAGGCTTCCGCAGCGTAACTGTAACGGGCAGGATTCCGGCAGCATAAGTGTTTCGACCAGTTTTCCGGCAGCCTAAGTGTGATGACCAGTGTTCCAGCAGCGTATGTGTGACGGGTTAGGCTTCTGACAGAGTAAGTGTGACAGCCAGGCTTCCGGCATCGTAAGTGTGACGGCCAGGCTTCCAGCATCTTAAATGTGACGGGCAAGGTTCCCGCAGCGTAAGTGTGATGGCCAGGCTTCCGGAAGCTTAAGTGTGACGGCACTTCGTGACTATCCACTACATCCAGCAGAGACGACAAGCTACTTTGTGCGGTAGAGACAACCATCCACCCAGTGACACAATGTGCAATAGACGACCATCCACTTTGTGCAACAGAGACAACCAGCTGATTAGTGTGGCAGAGATGACAAGCAGGCCCGGACTAACAATCTGTCAGTTCGGGCAATTTCCCGAAGGGCCGCTCCATTTACCTCTGAAATGGGCCGCTTCAGCTTTGTGGCAATTTGAGGTAGAGGCTTAAGCTGGCCATAGACGCAAAGATCTGAGATTTTCGGAACGTGTGTGGAGAGTCCCGACATTTTCCGTCCGGCGGAGATTGGTTGTTTGGTCAATCGGAGAGGTTAGAAAATTTCTGTCGGCTGCCGATAATATCTCTGCGTGTATTGCCGATCGTACGATTTTCAGTGGGAGACTGTCACTAGCTTTGGTTGGACATAGATATCGTACGATTGCTGTCAGGGGCAGAACATTGCTGATCTGTTCTTTAACTAATCTGACTGGTAAGACTTTGATCCGAATGGTTAGTGGCGGGTCGGGAGATGGGAAAGTCCGATCGTACGATGATTCGTACGATCGGATCTTTGCATCTATGGCCAGCTTTACAGCATGCACACTGTGATTCTCCTTCACAGACACACACACCAAGCAGCTGCATGTTCCTTCCTCCTCCCTCCTCCCACCTCCTAAGATCAGTCAGGGAAAGGCAAAGTCCCTCTGATTGGTCAGCAGACAGGGTGGGAGGTGTCGGAGAGTTCCGTGCTGTTTCATGAAACTCCCTAAGAGAGGTAGGGGGAGGTAGGGGTGTCTGTGTTTGTGTCTCTGTATGTTTGTGTCTCTGTATGTTTGTGTGTATGTTTGTGTCTTTGTGTGTGTGTGTCTGTGTGTGTTTCTCTGTGTTTGTGTGTCTCTCTGTGTTTGTGTGTCTTTTTGTGTGTTTGTGTGTGTCTCTCTGTGTTTGTGTCTCTGTGTGTCTGTGTGTCTCTGTGTGTGTGTTTGTGTCTGTGTGCCTCTGTGTGTGTTTCTCTGTGTTTGTGTGTATCTGTGTTTGTGTGTCTCTGTGTGTGTCTGTGTGTGTTTGTGTCTTTGTGTGTGTGTCTCTGTGTGTGTTTCTCTGTGTTTGTGTGTCTCTGTGTTTGTGTGTTTGTGTGTGTCTCTCTGTGTTTGTGTCTCTGTGTGTGTGTCTGTGTGTCTCTGTGTGTGTGTTTGTGTCTGTGTGTCTCTGTATGTGTTTCTCTGTGTTTGTGTGTCTCTGTGTTTGTGTGTCTCTGTGTGTGTCTGTGTGTGTTTGTGTCTGTGTGTGTGTGTGTGTCTCTGTGTATGTCTCTCTGTGTTTGTGTGTCTTTGTGTGTCTCTTTGTGTGTCTCTGTGTTTGTGTTTCTCTGTGTTTGTGTGTCTTTGTGTGTTTCTCTGTGTTTGTGTGTCTCTGTGTGTGTTTGTGTCTGTGTTTGTGTGTCTCTCTGTGTTTGTGTGTCTTTGTGTGTGTCTGTGTGTGTCTCTGTGTTTGTGTGTCTCTGTGTTTGTGTGTCTCTTTGTGTGTGTGTGTCTCTTTGTGTGTGTTTGTGTGTGTGTTTACACATGGGCTGCTTCGATGTTTTTTGCCCGGGCTGCCTTTGGCTCCCAGTCCGGCTCTGATGACAAGCCAGTTCGTATGGCAGAGACGGTAAGCCACGTTGTGCAGCAGAGACAGACAGCCACATCCAGCAGCAGAGAGAACCAATCGCATAGTGCTGAACAGACGACCAGCCACTTTGTGCCGCAGAGACAACCAGCCATAACATACGGCAGAGACGACCCGCTACTTTGTGCGGCATAAACGAACAGCCAGAGACGATCAGTCACAACGTGCAGCAGAGATGATCAGCAAAGATGATCTCTTGTGTTGCAGAGACGAGCAGACAATTTGTGCAGCTGAGACGACCAGTAACATTGTGCTGCAGAAATGACTAGCCACTTTGTGTGGCCACTTTGTTTTTGAAGTATGAAAGTATAACCAGTAAACCGTGAAATACAGAGGTACAACTAGTGCCATTACCCATGCATTGTCAGGACTAGTTAATTTATAAAAATCAAAAAAGAAACACATACACACAAGTTCAGGTCCTGTTTCTACAGCAATAATTACGAGTTAAATTTGAACAATAGCCATAGAAACTAAGTTAAGAGGTTTTATTCATGAGATTAATTTGAGATGAGAGATGAACAGCCTCCTGTACATTTTTGCTGATCAGCCAAAAGATGATCTGGGCACATGCAGTGTTTCCCCACTTCTGGGCATAGTTTTCTAACTCTGTGTATTGGTTGGATGTGCGTTCTGTGACATTCTTATATTGCTCTGCATTTGTTACTAGGGATGGGCGAATTTTTTCGCCTCGTTTCGCCGAAAAAATGACGCCCATAGACTTTAATGGGCGTCTGCGACATTTCGCCGGCGGCGAATTTTTGGCGAAGCGAAACGGGTCAAATTCGCCCATCCCTATTTGTTACACATGGAGTCACGTTATTCATTACATGACGCAGAAGGGAAAGCAGATTCTCATACTCTTTCTCTATTTTAGCAAAGTTTCTGTAGAATATCACGGTTTCATTGTAGGTTGTATGCACCACTATGGCTGCAGCCTTCAACTTATGTATGTTTGTCATGTCTCCAGCATATGCCTGTACCTTGCTTTTGGATTTCCTTATTCCTTTGCTGTGGGCTCCCTCCTATGGACACTTTCTGTAAGTGCATAAGGTCACTTATTCTTTACTCCATAGTGCTTTCAGCAGTATTCTGAACTAATTAGGCTACCGTACTGCCACCATGTGACCTAATGCAATGCCTGGTGGGAGCCAGGACTCCATTTTACACCATCCATGCTGCTGAAAAGACACAGTTCTGCATCTCCCTTATGATAGAATCGCTGGTAAGGAAATAGTTGCACCAAAACACCTCCACAGCTGCCAGCACTCCCTAGAGACATTGCTGCATAGACATTTCATGCCAGCTAACATTTTTATGTTGCATGTATATGCATATATGTTCATTTGCATGTTTGATAGTTCATTGCAAAACTTACTTATGATACTTTCTGTTATTGTATTACAGTTTCAACTCTTATTCCACTTGCCTATCCAGTAAAATCTACAGACTCCAAGCTTAGTCTCTTTATTGGATTGTGGGAAGGTTTAGCTGCATGTCAAACTACACACTACCCCAGGGTAACACATAGCGAGGACAGAACAATGTTGTTGGGAAAGCCATAATGAGGAACTTCATCAAAGCAATCATCTTGAATCATTTCTTTTGGTTGTAACTGATCAAGAACAATGAGTATTTCATTGTCAATATGTTCCCCTTTTTTATCAAGCCATTGACATTCTGGAGAACTAGCGCTCGATGGCCGCACCCAGGGCCGCCATTAGAAATCACGGGGCCCCGTACAACAAAATTTTTGGGGCCCCCCTGGGCCCCGCCCACGCTGACGACCAAGCTCCACCCCATATCCCGCCTACTCCACATCGCAGTTAAAAGACCACAGAAAAGTAACCCCCCCCACACAAGTTGTAAAAAGCTATTGATGGTCAGGGCCCCCTTATAAAAAATTGGGGCCCCAAAAAAAAAAAATTAAAAATTTTTTTTAAAAAAAAAACATTGGTGGCAGGGGCCCCCTTATAAGTTAAAAAAAACTTGGGGCCCCAACAAAAAAAATGTAAAAAAACTAAACAATAAACAAACATTGGTGGCAGGGGCCCCCTTGTAAGTTAAAACAAATTGGGGCCCCAAAAAAAATTTTGAAAAAAAATTAATTTTTTTTGAAAAAAAACAAAAGAAAACTGGTGGCAGGGGCCCCCTTACAAGTTAAAAAAATTTGGGGCCACCAAAAAGAAAATTAATTTTTTTTAAAAAAAAAAACAAACAAAAAAATACAATGGTGGCAAGGGGCCCCTTACGAGTTAAAAAAAAAAATTGGGGCCCCAAAAAAAAAGTTTTAAAAAAAAGATTGGTGGCAGGGGCCTATAGAATATTAAAATAATATATTGGTGGCCAGGGGATTAAAAAAAAAAAAAAACACAAACTGGTGTTCAGTAGGATTGAACTCATGGCTTCAGTACTTCAACTTCGCCTCTTTTCGTGACTTCGGGTCTTTTCACCGCTTCAGGACTTCAATTTCGGCTGTTTTCGTGACTTCGGGTCTTTGCGCTGCTTCAGGACATCGGCTTCGGCTGTTTTCGTGACTTCGGGTCTTTTCGGCGCTTCGTGACTTCGGGACTTCGGCTTTTTCCGTGACTTCGGGTCTTTTCGGCGCATCGGCTTCGGCTTTTCGGCACTTCCGCATTCGGCACGCAAGAGGCAAGACGTACGGCTCGGGCGCTCGTAAGGGGGGCCCGGATCTTCAAAAAATGCAGCGCTGCCGGGCCCCCCTTCATGCCCGGGCCCGGTACGCTTGTCCCCCCTGTCCCCCCCTGATGGCGGCCCTGGCCGCACCTGCTGGAGAATGGTCATGGCCAGTACCACAAATAATTTTGTCAGCTGGAATTTAGCTGGTGCCATTGTTACGGCTGATGGACGTTTTACAGGCAATTGTGTTTGGTCTGTCGTTGTTCTGCTCATAGTCAGTGCTGTAGGTGCAGTGGTTGATTGGATCTCAACTTGTGCCATTGGGGTTGTTGTCGGTGAAATAATCGTATTTACCACTTTATCAATTTTCGCTTTGCTCATGGCTGGTACCATTGTTGCAGTAATTGGTGGAGTCCTAGCCAATATATACAATATGCAGGAATCAGTGAGCCGCAATGTCGACTTGGTCTCCCAGCAGAATGCAACCGTCCACCAATGGCTTTTCCCACTTGGGAGTTCTTTCTTCAAATTTGAAGCCTTCACTGAGTAGAGTGTATTCTCCAGTGTAGAAGTAGAAGACACAACTAATATTTGCACTTTTATAGAGAAAAGAGACTGAACCCACAGCTGAGCCCCTCCCACTACAGAATCAATTAGCCACTTCCTGCGGCAGAGTCAGGTCCAGACTGAGAATTAAAATAGGCCCTGGCATTTCAGGTACACAGAGGCCCAAACAGTCCCCACCAGCCCACTAAAAACAGACTTTCTATGGCACCTTATAGCAGCTCCTCTGGCATTTGCCAGAACCCACAGATTGCCAGTCCGGGACTGGGCAGAGTCGATCAGCCGTTTTGTTCGGCAGACACAACCAGCCACTTCATGCAGCAGAGATGACCAGCCACATCATATGGGAGAGACTTCAAGCCACTTCGCGTGGCAGATATGGCAAGATGTTTTGTTCGGCAGTGACGACCAGCCTCTTCGTGTGATGATGAGGTAGATACTTCCAGCCACTTTGTGCAACAGGAACAACCATCATCTTAGGGCAGAAGAAATGACCAGCCACTTTGTGCGGCAGAGACGAAAAGCCACTATGTGTGGCAGCGAGAACCAGCCTCTTTGTGATTAGAGATGCCCATTCTTCCTGCATCGTAAGTGTGACGGCCAAGCTTCCCGTAGCGTAAGCGTGACAGCCAGGCTTCCCGAGCAGAATCGTGACGGCCAGGCTTCCTGCAGCGTAAGTGTGACGGCCAGGTTTCCAGCAGTGTAAGAGAGACAGCCAGGCTTGCAGCATTGTAAGTGTAACGCCAGGCTTACGGCATCGTAGTGTGAAGGCCAGGTTTCCGGCATCGTAAGTGTGACGGCCAGGCTTCCGGCATTGTAAGTGTGACGGCCAGGCTTCCGGCATCATGAGTCTGATGGCCAGGCTTCTGTCATCGTAAGTTTGATGGCCAGGCTTCCGGCAGCATAAGTAAGTGTGATGGCCAGGCTTCCGGAAGCTTAAGTGTAACAGCACTTCGTGACTAGCCACTACATCCAGCAGACACGACAAGCTACTTTGTGCGGTAGAGACAACCATCCACCCAGTGACACAATCCACTTTGTGCAACAGAGACAACCAGCCAATTAGTGTGGCAGAGATGACAAGCCAGTTCGTATGGCAGAGACGGTAAGCCACTTTGTGCAGCAGAGACAGGCAGCCACATCAAGCAGCAGAGATAACCAATCGCATAGTGCTGAACAGATGACCAGCCACTTTGTGCCGCAGAGACAACCAGCCATAACATGCGGCAGAGACGACCCGCTACTTTGTGCGGTAGAAACGAACAGCCAGAGACGATCAGTCACAACGTGCAGCAGAGATGATCAGCAAAGATGATCTCTTGTGCAGCAGAGACGAGCAGTCAGTTTGTGCGGCTGAGACGACCAGTCACATTGTGCTGCAGAATTGACTAGCCACTTTGTGTGGCCACTTTGTTTTTTCTAGTATGAAAATGTAACCAGTAAGCCGTGAAATACAGAGGTACAACTAGTGCCATTACCCATGCATTGTCAGGACTAGTTATGTTGACATTTTGTGGATTCTGTTAATTTATAAAAATCAAAAAAGAAACACAGACACAGAAGTTCAGGTTCTGTTTCTACAGCAATAATTCCGAGTTTATTGTTAAATTTGAACAATAACCATAGAAACTAAGTTAAGAGGTTGTATTCATGAGATCAATTTTTCGCATTTGAGATGAGAGATGAACAGCCTCCTGTACATTTTTGCTTATAAGCCAAAAGATGATCTGGGCACATGCAGTGTTTCCCCACTTCTGGACATAGTTTTCCAACTCTGTGTATTGGTTGGATGTGCGTTCTGTGACATTCTTATATTGCTCTGCATTTGTTACACATGGAGTCAAGTTATTCATTACATAATGCAGAAGGGAAAGCAGCTTCTCATAATCTTTCTCTGGTAGTCCGAGTGTTTTAGCAAAGTTTCTGTAGAATATCACGGTTTCATTGTAGACTGAATGCACCACCATGGCTGCAGCCTTCAACTCATGTTGTTGTTGGGAAAGCCATAATGAGGAACTTCATCAAAGCAATCATCTTGGATCTCTTCTTTTGGTTGTAACTGATCAAGAACAATGAGTATTTCATTGTCAACTTGTTCCCCTTTTTTATCCAGCCATTGACATTCTGGAGAACTACCGCTCAATGGCCGCACCTGCTGGAGAATGGTCATGGCCAGTACCATAAATAATTTTGTCAGCTTGAATTTAGCTGGTGCCATTGTTACGGCCGATGAACATTTTACAGGCAATTGTGTTTGGTCTGTCGTTGTTCTTGTCATAGTCAGTGCTGTAGGTGCAGTGGTTGATTGGGTCTCAACTTGTGCCATTGGGGTTGTTGTCGGTGAAATAATCGTATTTACCACTATATCAATTTTTGCTTTGCTCATGGCTGGTGCCATTGTTGCAGTAATTGGTGGAGTCCTAGCCAATATATACAATATGCAGGAATCAGTGAGCCGCAGTGTCGACTTGGTCTCCAAGCAGAATGCAATCATCCACCAATGGCTTGTCCCACTTAGGAGTTCTTTCTTCAAATTTGAAGCCTTCACTGAGTAGAGTGTATTCTCCAGTGTAGAAGTAGAAGACACAACTAATATTTGCACTTTTATAGAGAAAAGAGACTGATCCCACAGCTGAGCTCCTCCCACTACAGAGACGATTAGCCACTTCCTGCAGCAGAGATCAGGTCCGGACTGAGAATTAAAATAGGCCCTGGCATTTCAAATACACAGAGGCCCAACAGTCCCCACCAGCCCACTAAATACGGACTTTCTATGGCACCTTATAGCAGCTCCTCTGGCATTTGCCAGAAGCCACATCCGGGCCTGGGCAGAGTCGACCAGCCGTTTTGTGCGGTGGACACAACCAGCCACTTCATGCAGCAGAGATGACCAGCCACATCATATGAGAGAGACTTCAAGCCACTTTGCGTGGTAGATATAGCAAGATGTTTTGTTCGACAGTGACGACCAGCCTCTTCATGTGATGATGAGATAGATACGTCCAGCCACTTTGTGCAACAGAGACAACCAGCATTTTAGGGCAGATGAAACGGCCAGCCACTTTGTGCAGCAGAAACGAAAAGCCCCTATGTGCGGCAGCGACAACCAGCCTGTTTGTGATTAAAGACGGCCATGCTTCCAGCATCGTAAGTGTGATGGCCAAGCTTCCCGCAGAGTAAGCGTGACAGCCAGGCTTCCCGCAGCGTAAGTGTGACGGCCAGGTTTCCAGCAGTGTAAGAGTGACGGGCAGGCTTGCGGCATCGTAAGTGTGACGCCAGGCGTCCCGCATCTTAAGTGTGACGGCAAAGTTCCCGCAGTGTAAGTGTGATGGCCAGGCATCTGACAGCATAAGTAAGTGTAACGGCACTTTGTGACTAGCCACTCCATCCAGCAGAGACAACAAGCTACTTTGTGCGGTAGAGACAATCATTCCCCTAGTGATACAATGTGCAATAGACGACCATCCACTGTGTGCAACAGAGACAACCAGCCGATTAGTGCGGCAGAGATGACAAGCCAGTTCGTATGGCAGAGATGGTAAGCCACTTTGAGCAGCAGAGACAGCCAGCCACATCAAGCAGCAGAGATAACCAATCGCATAGTGCTGAACAGATGACCAGCCACTTTGTGCCGCAGAGACAACCAGACATATGGGAGAAACGTCAAGCCACTTCACGTAGCAGATATGACAAGAGGCTTTGTTCGGCAGCAACAACCAGCCTCTTCGTGTGATGATGAGGCAAATAAGATCAGCCACTTTGTTCGGCAGGGACAACCAGCTGCATCGAGCGACAAAGACGAACAGCCACTTTGAGCCACAATGAGGCAGATATGAGAGACAATTAACCTCTTCATTCCACGATGAATCAGATACGTCCAGCCACTTTGTGCAACAGAGACAACCAGCGTCTTTGGGCAGAAGAAATGGCCAGCCACTTTATGCGGCAGAGACGAAAAGCCACAATGTGCGGCAGCGACAACCAGCCTCTTTGCGATTAGAGACAACCAGAAACTTGGTGTGGCAGAGACCAAAAGCCACTTTGGGCAGCAGAGACGACCAGCAGCTTTCTGCCATGATGAGGCAGAGAAGCCAAACCACATTGTGACGCCCAGGTTTCTGGCATCGCAGTGTGACGGCCAGGCCTCTGTCATCATGTGTGATGGCCAAGCTTCCCGCAGTGTAAGTGTGACGGCCAAGCTTCCGAGTTTAAGAGTGATGGCCAGGCTTCCCGCAGCGTAAGAAAGTTTGACGGACAGGCTTCCTGCAGCTTAAGTGTGAAAGCTAGGCTTCCCCAAATGCAAGTGACTGTGACGGACAGGCTTGGGGCAGTGTAAGTGTGAGGGCCAGGCTTCCAGCAGAGTATGATTAACGGCCAGGCTTCCTGAAGCAAAAGTGTGACAGCCAGGATTCCTGCAGTGTAAGTGTGACGGCCAGGTTTCCCGCAGTGTAAGAGTGATGGCCAGACTTCCTGGATCGTAAATGTGATGGTCAGGCTTCTGGCATCTTAAGTGTGACGGCCAGGCTTCCGGCATCGTAGCATGACGGCCAGGCATTCGGCATCGTAAGTGTGACGGCCAGACTTACGGCATCGTGAATGTGACGGCCAGCCTTCCAGCATCATAAGTGTATCGTAAGTGTGATGGCCAGGCTTCTGGGAGCGTAAGTGTGATGGCCAGTGTTACAGCAGTGTAAGTGTGACGGCCTGGCTTCCCACAGCGTAAGTTTGATAGCCAGGCTTCTGGCATCGTAAGTGTGATGGCCAGGCTTCCAGCATCATGAGTCTGACGACCAGGTTTCTCTCATGATAAGTGTGATGGCCAGACTTCCAGCATCATATGTTTGACAGCCAAGCTTCCCAGTGTAAGAGTAATGGCCAAGTTTCCCGCAGTGTAAGTGTGACGGGCAGGTTTACGGCAGCATAAGTGTGACGACCAGTGTTCCAGCAGCGCAAGTGTGACAGGCAGGATTCCGACAGCGTAAGTGTGACGACCAGGGTCCCGGCAGTGTTATTGTGACGACCAGGCTTCCGGGAGCGTAAGTGTGACGGCCAGTGTTACAGCAGTGTAAGTGTGACGACCAGGCTTCCGGGAGTGTAAGTGTGACGGCCATTGTTACAGCAGTGTAAGTGTGATGGCCAGGCTTCCCACAGCGTAAGTTTGAGAGCCAGGTTCCGGGATCGTAAGTGTGACGGCCAGGCTTCCAGCATCTTAAATGTGACGGGCACGTTTCCCGCAGCGCAAGTGTGATGGCCAGGCGTCCGGCAGCATTAGTAAGTGTGATGGCCAGGCTTCTGGAAGCTTAAGTGTGACGGCACTTCGTGACTAGCCACTACATCCAGCAGAGACGACAAGCTACTTTGTGCGGTAGAGACAACCATCCACCCAGTGACACAATGTGCAATAGACGACCATCCACTTTGTGCAACAGAGACAACCAGCCAATAAGTGTGGCAGAGATGACAAGCCAGTTCGTATGGCAGAGACGGTAAGCCACTTTGTGCAACAGAGACAGGCAGCCACATCAAGCATGCAGAGATAACCAATCGCATAGTGCTGAACAGATGACCAGCCACTTTGTCCCGCAGAGACAATCAGCCATAACATGCGGCAGAGACGACCCGCTACTTTGTGCGGCAGAAACGAACAGCCAGAGACGATCAGTCACAACGTGCAGCAGAGATGATCAGCAAAGATTATCTCTTGTGCAGCAGAGACGAGCAGTCAGTTTGTGCGGCTGAGACGACCAGTCACATTGTGCTGCAGAATTGACTAGCCACTTTGTGTGGCCACTTTGTTTTTTCTAGTATGAAAATGTAACCAGTAAGCCGTGAAATACAGAGGTACAACTAGTGCCATTACCCATGCATTGTCAGGACTAGTAATGTTGACATTTTGTGGATTCTGTTAATTTATAAAAATCAAAAAAGAAACACAGACACAGAAGTTCAGGTTCTGTTTCTACAGCAATAATTCCGAGTTTATTGTTAAATTTGAACAATAGCCATAGAAACTAAGTTAAGAGGTTTTATTCATGAGATCAATTTTTCGCATTTGAGATGAGAGATGAACAGCCTCCTGTACATTTTTGCTGATAAGCCAAAAGATGATCTGGGCACATGCAGTGTTTCCCCACTTCTGGACATAGTTTTCGAACTCTGTGTATTGGTTGGATGTGCGTTCTGTGACATTCTTATATTGCTCTGCATTTGTTACACATGGAGTCACGTTATTCATTACATAACGCAGAAGGGAAAGCAGCTTCTCATAATCTTTCTCTGGTAGTACGAGTGTTTTAGCAAAGTTTCTGTAGAATATCACGGTTTCATTGTAGACTGAATGCACCACCATGGCTGCAGCCTTCAACTCATGTATGTTGTTGGGAAAGCCATAATGAGGAACTTCATCAAAGCAATCATCTTGGATCTCTTCTTTTGGTTGTAACTGATCAATAACAATGAGTATTTCATTGTCAACATGTTCCCCTTTTTTATCCAGCCATTGACATTCTGGAGAACTAACGCTCGATGGCCGCACCTGCTGGAGAATGGTCATGGCCAGTACCATAAATAATTTTGTCAGCTTGAATTTAGCTGGTGCCATTGTTACGGCTGATGAACGTTTTATAGGCAATCCTGTTTGGACTGTTGTTGTTCTGCTCATAGTCAGTGCTGTAGGTGCAGTGGTTGATTGGGTCTCAACTTGTGCCATTGGGGTTGTTGTCGGTGAAATAATCGTATTTACCACTATATAAATTTTCACTTTGCTCATGGCTGGTACCATTGTTGCAGTAATTGGTGGAGTCCTAGCCAATATATACAATATGCAGGAATCAGTGAGCCGCAGTGTCGACTTAGTCTCCCAGCAGAATGCAACCGTCCACCAATGGCTTGTCCCACTTAGGAGTTCTTTCTTCAAATTTGAAGCCTTCACTGAGTAGAGTGTATTCTCCAGTGTAGAAGTAGAAGACACAACTAATATTTGCACTTTTATAGAGAAAAGAGACTGGTCCCACAGCTGAGCCCCTCCCACTACAGAGACGATTAGCCACTTCCTGCAGCAGAGATCAGGTCCGGACTGAGAATTAAAATAGGCCCTGGCATTTCAGGTACACAACAAACAGTCCCCACCAGCCCACTAAATACAGACTTTCTATGGCACCTTATAGCAGCCCCTCTGGCACTTGCCAGAACCCACATCCGGGCCTGGGCAGAGACGACCAGCCGTTTTGTGCTCCAGACACATCCAGCCACTTCATGCAGCAGAGATGACCAGCCACATCATATGGGAGAGACTTCAAGCCACTTTGTGTGGAAGATATGGCAAGACGTTTTGTTCAGCAGTGACGACCAGCCTCTTCGTGCGATGATGAGGTAGATACGTCCAGTCACTTTGTGCAACAGAGACAACCAGCATCTACGGGCAGATGAAACGGCCAGCCACTTTGTGCGGCAGAGATGAAAAGCCATGTGCGGTAGCGACAACCAGCCTCTTTGTGACTAGAGACGGCCAGGCTTCCCACAGCGTGAGTTTGACAGCCAGGTTTCCAGCAGTGTAAGAGTGACAGCCAGGCTTTCGGCATCGTAAGTGTGACGGCCAGGCTTCCAGCATCGTAAGTGTGATGGCCAGGCTTCCGGCATCATGAGTCTGATGGCCAGGCTTCTGACATCATACGTTTGACGGCCAAGCGTCCCAGTGTAAGAGTGATGGCCAGGCTTCCAGCAGTGTAAGAGTGACAGCCAGGCTTGCGGCATCATAAGTGTGACGCCAGGCATCCTGCATTGTAGTGTGAAGGCCAGGCTTCCGGCATCGTAAGTGTGACGGCCAGGCTTCCGGCATCGTAAGTGTGACAGCCAGGCTTCCAGCATCATGAAACTGATGGCCATGGTTCTGGCATCGTAAGTGTGACGGCCAGGCTTCCAGCATCTTAAATGTGACGGACAAGGTTCCCACGGCGTAAGTGTGATGGCCAGGCATGCGGAAGCTTAAGTGTGATGGCACTTCGTGACTAGCCACTACATCCAGCAGAGGACAAGCTACTTTGTGCGGTAGAGACAACCATCCACCCAGTGACACAATGTGCAATAGACGACCATCCACTTTGTGCAACAGAGACAACCAACCGATTAGTGTGGTAGAGATGACAAGCCAGTTCGTATGGCAGAGACGGTAAGCCACTTTGTGCAGCAGAGACAGGCAGCCACATCAAGCAGCAGAGATAACCAATTGCATAGTGCTGAACAGATGACAAGCCACTTTGTGTCTCTGTGCTGCAGAGACAACCAGACATATGGGAGAAACATCAAGCCACTTCACGTAGCAGATATGACAAGAGGCTTTGTTTGGCAGCAACGACCAGCCTCTTCGTGTGATGATAAGGCAAATAAGATCAGCCACTTTATGCGGCAGAGACAACCAGCTGCATCGAGCGACAAAGACATCCAGCTTCTTTGTGTGACAGAGACGACCAGACACTTTGAGCCACAATGAGGCAGATATGAGAGACAACTAACCTCTTCATTCCACGATGAATCAGATACGTCCAGCCACTTTGTGCAACAGAGACAACCAGCCTCTTTGGGCAGAAGAAATGGCTAGCCACTTTGTGCGGCAGAGACGAAAAGCCACAATGTGCGGCAGCGACAACCAGCCATAGTGCTGAACAGATGACCAGCCACTATGTCCCGCAGAGACAACCAGCCATAACATGCGGCAGAGACGACCCGCTACTTTGTGCGGCAAAAACGAACAGCCAGAGACAATCAGTAACAACGTGCAGCAGAGATGATCAGCAAAGATGATCTCTTGTGCAGCAGAGACGAGCAGTCAGTTTGTGCAGCTGAGACGATCAGTCACATTGTGCTGTAGAAATGACTAGCCACTTTGCGTGGCCACTTTGTTTTTGAAGTATGAAAATGTAACCAGTAAACCGTGAAATACAGACATATAACTAGTGCCATTACCCATGCATTGTCAGGACTAGTTATGTTGACATTTTGTGGATTCTGTTAATTTATAAAAATCAAAAAAGAAACACAGACACAGAAGTTCAGGTTCTGTTTCTACAGCAATAATTCCCAGTTTATTGTTTCTTTTGAACAATAGCCATAGAAACTAAGTTAAGAGGTTTTATTCATGAGAGTAATTTTTCGCATTAGAGACGAGAGATGAACAGCCTTCTCTACATTATTGCTGATAAAGATGATCTGGGCACATGCAATGTTTCCCCACTTCTGGACATAGTTTTCCTCTGTATATTGGTTGGATACGAGTTCTGTGACATTCTTATATTGCTCTGAATTTGTTACACATGGAGTCAAGTTATTCATTACATAACGCAGAAGGGAAAGCAGCTTCTCATAACCTTTCTCTGGTAGTCCGAGTGTTTTAGCAAAGTTTCTGTAGAATATCACGGTTTCATTGTAGACTGTATGCACCACCATGGCTGCAGCCTTCAACTCATGTATGTTGTTGGGAAAGCCATAATGAGGAACTTCACCAAAGCAATCATCTTGGATCCCTTCTTTTGGTTGTAACAGATCCAGAACAATGAGTATTTCATTGTCAATATGTTCCCCTTTTATATCAAGCCATTGACATTCTGGAGAACTAGCGCTCGATGGCCGCACCTGCTGGAGAATGGTCATGGCCAGTACCACAAATAATTTTGTCAGCTTGAATTTAGCTGGTGCCATTGTTACGGCTGATAATCGTTTTACAGACAATCCTGTTTGGACTGTCGTTGTTCTGCTCATAGTCAATGCTGTAGGTGTAGTGGTTGATTGGGTCTCAACTTGTGCCATTGGGGTTGTTGCTGGTGAAATAATCGTATTTACCACTATATCAATTTTCTCTTTGCTCATGGCTGGTACCATTGTTGCAGTAATTGGTGGAGTCCTAGCCAATATATACAATATGCAGGAATCAGTGAGCCGCAGTGTCGACTTGGTCTCCAAGCAGAATGCAACCATCCACCAATGGCTTGTCCCACTTAGGAGTTCTTTCTTCAAATTTGAAGCCTTCACTGAGTAGAGTGTATTCTCCAGTGTAGAAGTAGAAGACACCACTAATATTTGCACTTTTATAGAGAAAAGAGACTGGTCCCACAGCTGAGCCCCTCCCACTACAGAGACGATTAGCCACTTCCTGCAGCAGAGATCAGGTCCGGACTGAGAATTAAAATAGGCCCTGGCATTTCAGGTACACAGAGGCCCAACAGTCACCACCAGCCCACTAAATACGGACTTTCTATGGCGCCTTGTAGCAGCCCCTCTGGCATTTGCCAGAACCCACATCCAGGCCTTGGCAGAGTCGACCAGCCGTTTTGTGCAGCAGACACAACCAGCCACTTCATGCAGCAGAGATGACCAGCCACATCATATGAGAGAGACTTCAAGCCACTTTGCGTGGCAGATATTGCAAGACGTTTTGTTCGGCAGTGACGACCAGCCTCTTCGTGCGATGATGAGGTAGATACGTCCAGCCACTTTGTGCAACAGGGGCAACCAGCATCTTAGGGCAGAAGAAACGGCCAGCCACTTTGTGCAGCAGAGACGAAAAGCCACTATGTGCGGCAGCGACAACCAGCCTCTTTGTGATTAGAGACAGCCAGGCTTCCGGCATCGTAAGTGTGAGAGCCAAGCTTCCCGCAGCGTAAGTGTGACGGACAGGTTTTCAGCAGTGTAAGAGAGTGACGGCCAGGCTAGCGGCATCATAAGTGTGACGCCAGGCGTCCCGCATCTTAAGTGTGACTGCAAGGTTCCCGCAGTGTAAGTGTGATGGCCAGGCATCTGACAGCATAAGTAAGTGTAACGGCACTTTGTGACTAGGCACTCCATCCAGCAGAGACAACAAGCTACTTTGTGCGGTAGAGACAATCATTCCCCCAGTGATACAATGTGCTATAGACGACCATCCACTGTGTGCAACAGAGACAACCAGCTGATTCGTGCGGCAGAGATGACAAACCAGTTTGTATGGCAGAGATGGTAAGCCACTTTGTGCAGCAGAGACAGGCAGCCATGACCAGTCACATTGTGTGCAGAAATGACTAGCCACTTTGCGTGGTCACTTTGTTTTTGAAGTATGAAAATGTAACCAGTAAACTGTGAAATACAGAGAAACAACTAGTGCCATTACCCATGCATTGTCAGGACTAGTTAATTTATAAAAATCAAAAAAAGAAACACATATACACAAGTTCGGGTTCTGTTTCTACAGCAATAATTCCGAGTTTATTGTTAAATTTGAACAATAGCCATAGAAACTAAGTTAAGAGGTTTTATTCATGAGATCAATTTTTCGCATTTGAGATGAGAGATGAACAGCCTCCTGTAAATTTTTGCTGATAAGCCAAAAGATGATCTGGGCACATGCAGTGTTTCCCCACTTCTGGACATAGTTTTTGAACTCTGTATATTGGTTGGATATGAGTTCTGTGACATTCTTATATTGCTCTGCATTTGTTACACATGGAGTCAAGTTATTCATTACATAACGCAGAAGGGAAAGCAGCTTCTCATACTCTTTCTCTGGTAGTCCGAGTGTTTTAGCAAAGTTTCTGTAGAATATCAGGGTTTCATTGTAGACTGTATGCACCACCATGGCTGCAGCCTTCAACTCATGTATGTTGTTGGGAAAGACATAATGAGGAACTTCATCAAAGCAATCATCTTGGATCTCTTCTTTTGGTTGTAACTGATCAAGAACAATGAGTATTTCATTGTCAATATGTTCCCCTTTTTTATCCAGCCATTGACATTCTGGAGAACTAGCGCTCGATGGCCGCACCTGCAGGAGAATGGTCATGGCCAGTACCATAAATAATTTTGTCAGCTGGAATTTAGCTGGTGCCATTGTTACGGCCGATGAACGTTTTACAGGCAATTGTGTTTGGTCTGTCGTTGTTCTGCTCATAGTCAGTGCTGTAGGTGCAATGGTTGATTGGGTCTCAACTTGTGCCATTGGGGTTGTTGTCGGTGAAATAATGGTATTTACCACTATATCAATTTTCTCTTTGCTCATGGCTGGTACCATTGTTGCAGTAATTGGTGGAGTCCTAGCCAATATATACAATATGCAGGAATCAGTGAGCCGCAGTGTCGACTTGGTCTCCAAGCAGAATGCAACCATCCACCAATGGCTTGTCCCACTTAGGAGTTCTTTCTTCAAATTTGAAGCCTTCACTGAGTAGAGTGTATTCTCCAGTGTAGAAGTAGAAGACACCACTAATATTTGCACTTTTATAGAGAAAAGAGACTGGTCCCACAGCTGAGCCCCTCCCACTACAGAGACGATTAGCCACTTCCTGCAGCAGAGATCAGGTCCGGACTGAGAATTAAAATAGGCCCTGGCATTTCAGGTACACAGAGGCCCAACAGTCACCACCAGCCCACTAAATACGGACTTTCTATGGCGCCTTGTAGCAGCCCCTCTGGCATTTGCCAGAACCCACATCCGGGCCTGGGCAAAGTCGACCAGCCTTTTTGTGCAGCAGACACAACCAGCCACTTCATGCAGCAGAGATGACCAGCCACATCATATGAGAGAGACTTCAAGCCACTTTGCGTGGCAGATATGGCAAGACGTTTTTTTCGGCAGTGACGACCAGCCTCTTTGTGCGATGATGAGGTAGATACGTCCAGCCACTTTGTGCAACAGGGGCAACCAGCATCTTAGGGCAGAAGAAACTGCCAGCCACTTTGTGCGGCAGAGACGAAAAGCCACTATGTGCGGCAGCGACAACCAGCCTCTTTGTGATTAGAGACGGCCAGGCTTCCGGCATCGTAAGTGTGAGAGCCAAGCTTCCCGCAGCGTAAGTGTGACGGACAGGTTTTCAGCAGTGTAAGAGTGACGGCCAGGCTTGCGGCATCTTAAGTGTGACGCCAGGCGTCCCGCATCTTAAGTGTGACTGCAAGGTTCCCGCAGTGTAAGTGTGATGACCAGGCATCTGACAGCATAAGTAAGTGTAACGGCACTTTGTGACTAGCCACTCCATCCAGCAGACACAACAAGCTACTTTGTGCGGTAGAGACAATCATTCCCCCAGTGATACAATGTGCTATAGACGACCATCCACTGTGTGCAACAGAGACAACCACCTGATTAGTGTGGCAGAGATGACAAGCCAGTTTGTATGGCAGAGATGGTAAGCCACTTTGTGCAGCAGAGACAGGCAGCCACATCAAGCAGCAGAGATAACCAATCGCATTGTGCTGAACAGTTGACAAGCCACTTTGTGCCTCAGAGACAACCAGACATATGGGAGAAATGTCAAGCCACTTCACGTGGCAGATATGTCAAGAGGCTTTGTTCGGCAGCAACGACCAGCCTCTTCGTGCGATGATGAGGCAAATAAGATCAGCCACTTTGTTCGGCAGAGACAACCAGCTGCATCGAGCGACAAAGACGTCCAGCTTCTTTGTGTGACAGAGACGAACAGCCACTTTGAGCCACAATGAGGCAGATACGAGAGACAACTAACCTCTTTATTCCACAATGAATCAGATACGTTCAGCCACTTTGTGCAACAGAGACAACCAACCTCTTTGGGCAGAAGAAATGGCCAGCCACTTTGTGCGGCAGAGACGAAAAGCCACTATATGCGGCATCGACAACCAGCCTCTTTGCGATTAGAGACAACCAGTCACTTGGTGTGGCAGAGATTTAAAGCCGCTTTGGGCAGCAGAGACGACCAGCAGCTTTCTGCCATGATGAGGCAGAGAAGCCAAACCACATTGTGACGGCCAGGTTTCCGGCATCGCAGTGTGACGGCCAGGCCTCTGTCATCATAAGTGTGACGGCCAAACTTCTGAGTGTAAGAGTGACGGTCAGGCTTCCCGCAGTGTAAGTGTGACGGCCAAGCTTCCGAGTTCAAGAGTGATGGCCAGGCTTCCCGCAGCGTAAGAAAGTTTGACGGACAGGCTTCCTGCAGCTTAAGTGTGACTGCTAGGTAGGGATGTAGCGAACTGTTCGCCGGCGAACTAGTTCGCGCGAACTTCGACTGTTCGCGTCCGCCGAATGTTCGCGAACGTCGCGCGACGTTCGCCAATACGAGTTCGCGTTCGATTCGAACAAAAATCGTTCGACCATTCGACCATTCGATTCCTTCGACCGCTAAAATCGAAGGATTTTCGTTCGAATCGAACGATCGAAGCCATTCGATCGAATGAAATCATTCGATCGAATGGCTTCGATCGTTCGATTCGAACGAAAATCCTTCGATCGAACGATCAAAATCCTTCGATCGTTCGAATCGAACGATTTTGCGGATGTTCGAAGTTCGCGAACTGTTCGCGAACTGTTCGCATTTTTGCCGGTGTTCGCGAACGGCGTTCGCGAACACATAAACGGCAGTTCGCTACATCCCTACTGCTAGGCTTCCACGAACGCAAGTGAGTGTGACGGACAGGCTTGGGGCAGTGTAAGCGTGAGGGCCAGGCTTCCAGCAGCGTAAGATTAACGGCCAGGCTTCCTGAAGCAAAAGTGTGACGGCCAGGATTCCCGCAGTTTAAGTGTTACGGCCAGGTTTCCCGCAGTGTAAGAGTGATGGCCAGACTTCCTGGATCGTAAATGTGATGGATGGTCAGGCTTCTGGCATCGTAAGTGTGACCGCCAGGCATTCGGCATCGTAAGTGTGACGGCCAGACTTACGGCATCGTGAATGTGACGGCCAGCCTTCCAGCATCATAATTGTATCGTGTGTGATGGCCAGGCTTCCGGCAGCGTAAGTGTGACGGCCAGGCTTCCGGCAGCATAAGTGTTTGTTACAGCAAGGCTTCTCGCATCATGTGTGACTCTGGTCTCGGGCACTAGGCACACCGAGAGTGGGCTTCTGCTTACCTTCCCGCCCTTGCCAAAAAAGCGTAGCATGGCAGCGCCGCACGGGGCCCCCGAGAGGCCCCGGCTGCCGGCTCCTCTCCCCGGGCTCCAGGGATTGCAGCCCGGCCGCCGCCGGCCGGTTTGTAGGGATGTAGCGAACAGTTCGCCGGCGAACTAGTTCGCGCGAACTTCGACTGTTCGCGTCCGCCGAATGTTCGCGAACGTCGCGCGACGTTCGCCAATACGAGTTCGCGTTCGATTCGAACAAAAAACGTTCGACCATTCGACCATTCGATTCCTTCGACCGCTAAAATCGAAGGATTTTCGTTCGAATCGAACGATCGAAGCCATTGGATCGAATGAAATCATTCGATCGAATGGCTTCGATCGTTCGAGTCGAACGAAAATCCTTCGATCGAACGATTAAAATCCTTCGATCGTTCGAATCGAACGATTTTCGGATGTTCGAAGTTCGCGAACTGTTCGCGAACTGTCCGCATTTTTTGCCGGTGTTCGCGAACGGCGTTCGCGAACACATCGGCGGCGGTTCGCTACATCCCTACCGGTTTGTCCTCATCGGGACTTCCAGGGATTGTTGTCGGCTTGGGACCAGGGGGAGAAATGGCTTCCCCTGCCCCGGCTCTTTTTAACTCCGGGTCGGGCGCGCGCGGGGGGATCTTCAAGGGCAGGGTGCTTGCCTGCCTGCCCGCCTTGGGACACGAGGAAAACCGCCTGCCCCCTGGTAGGGACTTGCAACCGAGGGGGACAAGGTGGACAAACCGGCTCCCCCTGCTCGAGCTCCTGGAACTCCCGGTCGTGTGCCCTCGGCCCCAAGTTTAACGGCGGTGACTTCCAGGGCAGGGGAACAAACCGGCTTCCCCTGCCCGGGCTCTTGGAACTCCCAGTCGGGCGCCCTCGGTCCCAAGTGCCCTGGCGGGGACTTCCAGGCCAGGCTGCCGGCTCCTCTCCCTAGGCTCCTGGAACTCCAGCCGGGTCCCTGCCGGGCAAAACCGTCCTCATCTGGACTTCCACGGAGCACTCCGCGGCTGCCCCCAGCGGCCCAAAGTGGAATGCGAGCACGCCTAGTGGTAAGCTAGGTAAGCAGAAGTGGCGCTGCGGGATGAACCGAACGTCAGGTTAAGGCGCCTGATGCCGACGCTCATCAGATCCCAGAAAAGGTGTTGGTTGATATAGACAGTAGAACGGTGGCCATGGAAGTCGGAATCCGCTAAGGAGTGTATAACAACTCACCTGCCCAATCAACTAGCCCTTAAAATGGATGGCGCTGGAGCGTCATGCGCATACCCGGCCGTCGACGAGTCGGAGGGCCGCCGCGGTGATTGTGGAAGCCCCGGGCGAGGGCCCGGGTGGAGCCGCCGTGGGTGCAGATCTTGGTGGTTGTAGCAAATATTCAAATGAGAACTTTGAAGGGTGAAGAGGAGAAGGGGGCTCACGCACGCCGGTTCTTTTCTCGGGCGCCCATCGCGCAGAGTGTGGGTCTCTCCCTACCTACCTGCCCCTGGCCCCAACCGCACAAGCTCCTGGAACTCCCGTTCAGGCGCCCTCGGCCCTGGGTCCCCCGGCGGGAAGTTCCGGGGCAGGGGGACAAACCGGCTTCAGCTGCCCGAGCTCCTGGAACTCCCGGTCGGGCCGTCCCCGGCCCCGGGTCCCCCTGGCGGGGACTTCCAGGGCAGGGAGACAAACCAGTTCCAACAGCCCGAGCTCCTGGAACTCCCGGTCGGGCCGTCCCCGGCCCCGGGTCCCCCTGGCGGGGACTTCCAGGGCAGGGAGACAAACCAGTTCCAACAGCCCGAGCTCCTGGAACTCCCGCCCGGGCTGGCCTCAGCCCTGGGTCCCCCGGCGGGGACTTCTGGGGCAGGGGGACAAACCGGCTCCAATAGCCCGAGCTCCTGGAACTCCTGGTCAGGCTGCCTTCGGCCCCGGGTGGGGACTTCCAGGGCAGGGGGGGACAAACCGGCTGGTTCTTTTATCAGGCGCACGTCGCACAGAGAGTGGGCCCCTCCCTACCTTCCTGCCTGCACATGCCAAAAAAGTGTAGCATGGCGGCGCCGTGCGGGGGGCCCGAGAGGCTGGGCTGCCTGCTCCGCTCCCCAGGCCCCTGGAACTCCGGCCGGGCTCGGCCGGGCAAATCCGTCCTCATCGGGACTTCCAGGGATCGCTCTGCGGCGCCTCCCGGTGGCGCAGCTCGGGGTTTTTCCGATTTTTTTCCACCCCCTGTTTAGCGGGAGCCACCCGTGCAGAGCCCCAACGCCCCCTGCGGCGCCCCCGGTGGCCCAACTCGGAATTAATTTTATTATGATTTTTTTTCCACCTCTTTCTTTTCTTTACCTCTCCCACCCCTTCCCTCTTGCCCCCTCTTCAGCGGGCAGTGCCCCCGTGGCGCCCCCCGGTGGCCCGACTCAGAATTTTTATCCCACCTCTTTCTTTTCTTTATCTCTATCACCCCTTCCCTCTTGCCCCGTCTTCAGTGGTCAGTGACCCCTCGCCCCCCATGGCGCCCCCCGGTGGCCCGACTCGGAATTTTTTTCTAAAGATTTTTTATTCCACCTCTTTCTTTACTCTACCTCTCCCACCCCTTCCCTCTTGCCTCTTCTTCAGCGGGCAGCGCCCCCCACGCCCCCCCTGCGGCGCTCCCCGGTGGCCCAACTCAGAATTTCTTTTCCCTTTTTCTTACCCATCCCTTCCCTCTCGCCCCCTCTTCTGCGGGAGACCCCCGGGCAGCTCCCCCACGCCCCCCCTCAGCGGCGCCCTCCGGTGGCCCGACTCGGAATTTTTTTATTTTTGTCCCCACCCCTTCCCTCTCGCCCCCTCTTCTCGTTAGACCCCTGGGCAGCGCCCCCACACCCCCCGCGGCGCCCCCTGGTGGCCCGACAAGGAATTTTTTCTTCTTCTTCCCTCTCGTCCCCTCTTCTGTGGGAGACCCCCGGGCAGCGCCCCACACCCCCTGCGGCGCCCCCCGATGGCCCAACTCTGAATTAATTTTTTTATGATTTTTTTCCACCTCTTTCTTTTCTTTACCTCTCCCACCCCTTCCCTCTTGCCCCCTCTTCAGCGGGCAGTGCCCCCGTGGCGCCCCCCGGTGGCCCGACTCTGAAGTTTTTTTTTAATGATTTTTTTTCACCTCTTTCTTTTCTTTACCTCTCCCACCCCTTCCCTCTTGCCCCCTCTTCAGTGGGCAGTGCCCACACGTCCCCCATGGCGCCCCCGGTGGCCTGACTCGGAATTTATTTTTTTATGATTTTTTTATTCCACCTCTTTCTTTACTTTACCTCTCCCACCCCTTCCCTCTTGCCCCCTCTTCAGCGGGCAGCGCCCCCACGCCCCCCCCTGCGGCACTCCCCGATGGCCCAACTCTGAATTTTTTTCCCTTTTTCTTCCCCACCCCTTCCCTCTCGCCCCCTCTTCTGCGGGAGACCCCCGGGGCAGCGCCCCGACACACCCCCCGCGGTGCCCCCCAGTGGCCCGACATGGAATTTTTTCTTCTTCTTCCCTCTCGTCCCCTCTTATGCGGGAGACCCCCGGTCAGCGCCCCCACACCCCCTGCGGCGCCCCCTAGTGGCCCAACTTGGAATTAATTTTTTTATGATTTTTTTCCACCTCTTTCTTTTCTTTACCTCTCCCACCCCTTCCCTCTTGCCCCCTCTTCAGCGGGCAGTGCCCCCGTGGTGCCCCCCGGTGGCCCGACTCAGAATTTTTTTTTAATGATTTTTTTTCACCTCTTTCTTTTCTTTACCGCTCCCACCCCTTCCTTCTTGCCCCCTCTTCAGTGGGCAGTGCCCCCATGTCCTCCATGGCGCCCCCCGGTGGCCCGACTCGGAATTTTTTTTAATGATTTTTTTCCACCTCTTTCTTTTCTTTACCTCTCCCACCCCTTCCCTCTTGCCCCCTCTTCAGCAGGCAGTGCCCCCACGCCCCCCCCTGCGGCACTCCCCGATGGCCCAATTCTGAATATTTTTCCCTTTTTCCTCCCCACCCCTTCCCTCTTGCCCCCTTTTCTGCGGGAGACCCCCGGGGCAGCGCCCCCACACCCCCTGCGGCGCCCCTCGGTGGCCCGACATGGAATTTTTTCTTCTTCTTCCCTCTCGTCCCCTCTTATGCGGGAGACCCCCGGGCAGCGCCCCCACACCCCCTGCGGCGGCCCCCGGTGGCCCAACTCAGAATTAATTTTTTTATGATTTTCTTCCACCTCTTTCTTTTCTTTACCTCTCCCACCCCTTCCCTCTTGCCCCCTCTTCAGTGGGCAGTGCCCCCACGTCCTCCAAGGCGCCCCCCGGTGGCCCGACTCTGAATTTTTTTTTATGATTTTTTTTCCACCTCTTTCTTTTCTTTACCTCTCCCACCCCTTCCCTCTTGCCCCCTCTTCAGGGGCAGTGACCCCACGCCCCCCATGGCTCCCCCCGGTGGCCCGACTCGGAATTAATTTTTTTATGACTTTTTATTCCACCTCTTTCTTTACTTTACCTCTCCCACCCCTTCCCTCTTGCCCCCTCTTCAGTGGGCTGCGCCCCCACGCCCCCCCCTGCAGCACTCCCCGATGGCCCAACTCTGAATTTTTTCCCTTTCTCTTCCCCACCCCTTCCCTCTCGCCCCCTCTTCTGCGGGAGACCCCCCGGGAAGCGCCCCCACACCCCCCGCGGCGCCCACCGGTAGCCCGACATTTTAAATTTTTTTCTTCTTCCCTCTTGTCCCCTCTTCAGCGGGAGACCCCCGGGCAGCGTCCCCACACCCCCCGCGGCGCCCCCCGGTGGCCCAACTCAGAATTAATGTTTTTATGATTTTTTTCCACCTCTTTCTTTTCTTAACCTCTCCCACCCCTTCCCTCTTGCCCCCTCTTCAGCGGGCAGTGCCCCCCAGTGGCCCGACTCGGAATTCTTTTTTTTATGATTTTTTTTCACCTTTTTCTTTTCTTTGCCTCTCCCACCTCTTCCCTCTTGCCCCCTCTTCAGTGGGCAGTGCCCCCACGCCCCCCATGGCACCCCCCGGGTGGCCCGACATGGAATTTTTTTTTCTTCTTCCCTCTCACCCCCTCCTTAGCGGGAGACCCCCCCGGGCAGCGCTCCCATGCTAACCTGGCTGGGGAGGGATAGGGGCAGTGGCCCTTAAGCCCCGGGGAGGGTGTCCCTGGTCAGCGACCCTTAAGCCCCAGAGATGGTGCCCCTGGTCAGTCGCTCCCACGCCGTCCTGCGTGAGGCCCCGCTTTTACAGTCTGTATTCATACTGAAAATCAAGATCCAGCAAGCTTTTGCCCTTCTGCTCCATGGGAGGTTTCTGTCCTCCCTGAGCTCACCTTAGGACACCTGCATTATGGTTTGACAGGTGTACCGCCCCAGTCAAACTCCCCACCTGCCACTGTCCTCAGAGCGGGTCGCGGGGGCCGGGCGCTTGGTTCCATAAGCGAGAGCCCCTCGGGGATCGCCCCACCTCACCGGGTAAGTGAAAAAAGGATAAGAGCAGTGGTATTTCACCAGTGGCGCCCCTTTGCGACGAGCGCGGGGGCCTCCCACTTATCCTACACCTCTCATGTCTCTTCACAGTTGCAGACTAGAGTAAAGCTCAAGGGCAGGGTGCTTGCCTGCCTGCCCCCTGGGAGGGACTTGCAGCCGAAGGGGGACAAGGGGGACAAACTGGCTCCCCCTGCACAAGCTCCTGGAACTCCCGGTCGGGGGCCCTTGACCCCAAGTCCCCCCTCGCGGGGATTACCAGGGCAGGGGGATAATCCGGCTCCCCCTGCCCAAGCTCCTGGAACTCCCGGTCGGGCGCCCTCGGCCCCAAGTCCCCCGCAGGGACATCCAGGGCAGTGGGACAAACCTGCTCCTCCTGCCCAAGCTCCTGGAACTCCAGGTCAGGCACCTTTGGCCCCAAGTCCCCCTGCCCAGGGACTTCCAGGGCAGGGGGACAAACCGGCTCCCATTACCCAAGCTCCTGGAACTCCCGGCCGGGTGCTCTCAGGCCCAAGTCTCCCAGCAGGGACTTCCAGGCCAGGGTGTCCAAGTGGCTGCTCCCTACTATCCTGCCGGCACATGCCAAAAAAGTGTAGCATGGCAAGCCTGCCCTTTGGGAGAGAATTGCAGCCGAAGGGGGACAAGGGGGACAAACCGGCTCCCCCTGCCTGAGCTCCTGCAAATCCTGGTCGGGCGCCCTCGGCCGCCTTGTCCCCCGGCAGGGACTTCCAAGGCAGGGGGACAAACCGGCTCTCCCTGCCCAAGCTCCTGGAACTCCCAGTCGGGCCCAAGTCTCCCGGCAGGGACTTCTAGGCCAGGGCGTCCAAGTGGCTGCTCCCTACTATCCTGCCGGCATATGCCAAAAACCATAGCGCCGTGCAGGGGGCCCAAGAGGCCCAGCTGCCAGCTCCTCTCCCCAGGCTCCTGGAACTCCGGCCGGGCCAGTCAGGCGAATGCGTCCTCATCGGGACTTCCAGGGAGCACCCCACAGCCCGACTTGGGATTTTTTTTATTTTTTTCCCCCTTTTGTCCCCTCTTCAGCGGGAGAACCACTAAATGGAAAAGGAAGAGAACAGACAAAACTTAAACAATGACAGACTGGTGTTAAAAATGTTGTTGGACCGGCAGAGCTGCTGTTTCAGAGCCAAGATTGTAGCTCATTGGGTGGTTCTGTGCTACGGAGCAGGGAGGCAGTTTGTCATTTGTAACGTCCGTCTCATGATCTTTGAAGCAAGAGCTGTCATTCCCAATGTTTGTCACTTTCTTGCTCCTCTTTTTCCTTTTAGTGTAAGTGAGAATCTTCCACATTGAGCTCAGAACCCCCGGCACATCAGACAATGTTTATAAGTGCTCAGTGTTCACTCATCAGAGGTCTGTACAGATATGAGTGCTCCTACACATTCAGCACTCAGTCTCCTCCTTCTACAGTTGACTCTCCACCCACATTGTGTAGCAGAGATGATCAGTCTCCACAGGTCGTTTTATAAAGCAGAGTGTGAAGAACAAAGTGCAGTTGGCTCTCAACACGGCACTGGCCTCAACCTCCTTCTAGAAAGTCCTAATGTAATGAGAGAGCTTTGTGCTATTTGTGCTGAACAAGGCAAAGACACCACACACTCTTCAGCCCATCTCCTCACACTAACATACTTCCTTCCTCATACAAATCTCTCAGTTGTATTCCTTTTTGCCTTCGTCAACAAAACATCTTCTATCTCATTTGTTCAAGACACAGGATCAAGCTGATACAGAGCAACTGCTTTTACCATAACGCAGGCTTTTCTTTCAGTGCTTTAGCCCTCTATAATTCAGCATGCTGCCAGTATTGTGGCAAGTGAGATCTCGCTCAGAAATGGAAACTGAATTGAGTGGTTAGATCCATGCTCTGTTGCAAGAAGTGAAACAAACAACAGCTCATTCAGAAATGAAAACTTAATAAGCCCCTTTCAAAGGTATTTGGCACAAGAGTCAGCGCTCTTCCCTTTCCTTTAACCTCTCCAGGTGCCTTTCTAACTGAGCCTCCTATACCCACAATTCTGCTCAGTCTCTGTCCAAGGGGAATATGGGAGTAAGTGAACACATGGAAGAAGGTTCATAATGCAGTAGCAATTATTTGCAATTATTCTCTCTCTTTTCTTTACTTTTACTTTTGTATTTATCAAAACGAAATGAGAGGGGAGGAAATTAAGTTGTTGTTTCTGAATGAGTTTTATTGAATACAAAGAAGAAGAAAGACACATACAGAAAAAAGTTGAGATTTTCCACTTTGAATCTTTAAAAATTTTACAAAACAGTCAGCTAAATGGCAAAACCCACTGCCCAGGCAGCAATAATCATGATTCCAGGTTCAGACGACAAGATCCAAGCAGGTGGCAAGCATCCTAAGGCAACATCCAAGTGATGGGTCAAAAGCAGGCCGACAACAAAATCTAGGCAGGATATTGAGATGCCAGGTGGGTAGAGAAGAGTTTGGTAAGCCCATCAAAAACAGATTTGATTGTTCACTGATATAGAAGCAAGACAACTGGTCCATTTGTATAGACCTAACTAAGCTTCAGCAAGCCAGTGCATCAGTCACCAAAACCATTTTAAATTTGCTTTAGCCTAATAGATCAGTCAGGATATTTAATTCATGAGATGCTGTTTTTGCATGTGAGATAAGAGAAGAGTAACCCACTGTAAATTCTTCTCATTGACACTCCAAATAAATTTTCGAACACATGCAGAGTTACCCCGCTTTTGGGCGAGTTTCCTTAGCTGTCTGTAGTGCCTGGATATGTGTTTAGTTTCATCCTTATATGCGACTGTGTATGTCATGCATGGAGCAAACTCTTCTTTTAATTGGTGAAGAAGTTGACACAGCTCCCAACAAAGCTCACGTGTAAGTCCAAGCCTCTTGCAGTTTTCTACATAAAAGTCATTGGTTTCATTGAAGACTTTAATCGCCATGATGGGTACAGCTTCAATTGGAGAACTGTCAACAACTATGGTGGGTAAACGAAGTCGAGGAAAACAATAGTGCGGAATGTTCTCTTTTGGCTCCAAATTCTCAAAGTTTGACAACATTTTGTTGAGCAGAAATTGACCTTTCACTTGAAGCTGTGGGCATCGCAGAGAGCTGGCATTGGACAGTGGCATCAATGAGATGAAGAGAATCAGTAGTAGAGTGCAGCTCATGATGTCCCGTTGAGATTTCGACTCAATGGGAAATGCAACAAAGAAGTCTCCATTTATAACGAGCCCTGAGAAACTAAATCCGGATTCAATCAAACTGAATACAGTGTGAAACTGTGTTCAGTCAGATGCAAATTTGTTTGCTGAACCTTTCTAATTGTTAATGTTTGCAGTACCCAAATTGACCAACCTTATACTTGAAGACTTTAACCACTACGGCGGGTGTATTTTCCAGCGAAAAAATGACGGCCAGGCATTTTCCAGCGAAAAAATTACGGCCAGGCAGTGTAAGGTGGTCAGGCAAGGAGAGTAGGAAGAAGAGCTTGACCCGGACCTGCCCACCACCCGCAAATGGGGGTGGAAGGTAACCCGAACCCAACCGATCTGTGGGTATCGGCTGGCCCACACATCACTAACGGCCAGGCTTCTGGCAGCATAATTAAATGTGACGGCCAGGCTTCAAGAAGTGTAAGTAAGTGTGATTGGCAGTAGTGATGTGTGGGTCAGGTGCACAACTGCCCGATATTCGCCCTTAAGGTGGCCATAGACTCCAAGATCCGCTCGTTTGGCGACATTGCCAAACGAGCGGATCTTTCCCCGATATGCCACTAAACTGCATGGCTATATCGGGGGTAATTCGAACGTTCGGCCGTATGGCCGAACGATCGAATTATGATGCGCCAAGCGGCTCCGACGGGTCGGTCGAGTAAAAATCCAACCTTCCCGATCGATATCGTTGGCCAGATATCGATCGGGAAGACCCCTCGGAAGCCCCCATACACGGGCAGATAAGCTGTCAAATCGGTCCAAACGACCGATATCGGCAGCTTTATCTGCCCGTGTATGGCCACCTTAAGTGTGACGGCCAGGCTTCCCAATTGGACAACCTTGTACTTGAAGACTTTAACCACTATGGTATGCCAGAAGCCTGTCTGACGGACAGGCTTCTGGCAGCGTACGTAAGTGTGACGGTCAGTAGTGATGTGCGAGTTGGGTGCGCACCCGTATACCATACATTGATTTTAGTGGGCATTGAACACAGGGCTCAGGGTTTCGTTTCACTGAGAGGTTTTTTACTGTTTTACACTGAGCCTATGGGGACCTTTTTACCCATAAAGTGGATCACCGTACCAGAGGCCACCCCTTTAGACTAGAAGAAAAGAACTTTCATTTGAAGCAACGTAGGGGGTTCTTCACAGTCAGGACAGTGAGGTTGTGGAATGCACTGCCAGGTGATGTTGTGATGGCTGATTCAGTTAATGCCTTTAAGAATGGCTTGGATGATTTTTTGGACAGACATAATATCAAAGGCTATTGTGATACTAAGCTCTATAGTTAGTATGGGTATATAGAATTTAATTAAAAGAGAGGGGTGTATGTATGGATGCTGGGTTTTCATTTGGAGGGGTTGAACTTGATGGACTTTGTCTTTTTTCAACCCAATTTAACTATTTAACTATTTATATGGGATGTTAGTTGGTGAGCATGCTCAATTCAGTTTGTCTCTGAACAGTGTAGAAGCAACATCTCCTCCAGAGAGAGTGCGGCTGTTAATGTGCAGAGTGTCATATTACTGTGTTGGCCCTTTGTGCAGAGGAACTGTTAATGGATCGGAGCTCATTATACTGTGGGCAGGTTAGTTCTCACTTGCACTAAATGGAGAAGGAAGAGAACAGAAAACACTTAAACAATGACAGACGGGTGTTAAAAATGTTGTTGGACCGGCAGAGCTGCTGTTTCAGTGTCGGGATTGTATCTCATTACGTGGGTTTGTTAACAGGTTTATTTAGTGATATAGAGAGACAGTACAGACCAACAACTCTCTCAACTTTGGATTAATCTGATCTGTATACTGCTTCTCATGTGAGAAATGCTCTATGGCAGTTTGTCACTTGTAATGTCTGTTTTATAATCTTTGAAGCTGGAGCAGTCTTTCCCAATGTTTTTCACTTTCTTTCTCCTCCTCCTTTTGGTGCAAGTGAGAATCTGCCCGCAGTGTAATGAGCTCTGATCCACGGCACAGCCCTGATGGCCAAGACAGCATTTTTTACATCAGACAATGTTTATAAGTGCTCAGTGTTCACTCGTCAGAGGTCTGTACAGATATGAGTGCTCCTACACATTCAGCACTCAGTCTCCTCCTTCTACAGTTGACTCTCCACCCACATTGTGCAGCAGAGATGATCAGTCTTCACAGGTCGTTTTATAAAGCAGAGTGTGAAGAACAAAGTGCAGTTGGCTCTCAACACGGCACTGGCCTCAACCTCCTTCAAGAAAGTCCTAATGTAATGAGAGAGCTTTGTGCTATTTGTGCTGAACAAGGCAAAGACACCACACACTCTTCAGTCCATCTCCTCACACTAACATATTTCCTTCCTCATACAAATCTCTCAGTTGTATTGGCCTTTGCCTTCCTGTACAAAACATCTTCTATCTCTTTTGTACAAGACACAGGATCAAGCTGATACAGAGCAACCCCTTTTACCATAACGCAGGCTTTTCTTTCAGTGCTTTAGCCCCCTATAATTCAGCATGCTGCCAGTATTGTGGCAAGTGAGATCTCGCTCAGAAACAGAAACTGAATTCAGTTGGTTAGATCCGTGTTCTGTTGCAAGAAGTGAAACAAACAACAGCTCATCCAGAAATGAAGACTTGGTAAGCCTCTTTCAAAGGGATTTGGCACAAGAGTCAGCGCTCTTCCCTTTTCCTTTAACCTCTCCAGGTGCCTTTCTAACTGAGCCTCCTATACCCACAATTATGTTCAGTCTCTGCCCAAGGGGAATACGGGAGTAAGCCAACACATGGAAGAAGGCTCATAATGCAGTAGCAATTATTTGCAATTATTCTCTCTCTTTTCTTTACTTCTGTATTTATCAAAAATAAATTAGATGGGAGGAAATGAAGTTGTTGTTTCTTAATGAGTTTTATTGAATACAAAGAAGAAGAAAGACACATACAGAAAAAAGTTGAGATTTTCCACTTTGAATCTTTAAACATTTTACAAAACATTCAGCTAAATGGCGAGACCCACGGCCCAGGCAGCAATAATCATGATTCCAGGTTCAGACGACAAGATCCAAGCAGGTGGCAAGCATCCTAAGGCAACATCCAAGTGATGGGTCAAAAGCAGGCCGACAACAAAATGTAGGCAGGATATTCAGATGCCATGCGGGTAGAGAAGAGTTTGGGAAGCCCATCAAAAACAGATTTGATTGTTCACTGATATAGAAGCAAGACAACTGGTCCATTTGTATAGACCTAACTAAGCTTCAGCAAGCCAGTGCATCAGTCAACGAAACTGTTTTAAATTTGCATTAGCCTAATAGATCAGTCAGGATATTTAATTCATGAGAAGCTGTTTTTGCATGTGAGATAAGAGAAGAGTAACCCACTGTAAATTCTTCTCATTGACACTCCAAATAAATTTTCGAACACATGCAGAGTTACCCCGCTTTTGGGCGAGTTTCCTTAGCTGTCTGTAGTGCCTGGATAGGTGTTTAGTTTCATCCTTATATGCGACTGTGTATGTCATGCATGGAGCAAACTCTTCTATTAATTGGTGAAGAAGTTGACACAGCTCCCAACAAAGCTCACGTGTAAGTCCAAGCCTCTTGCAGTTTTCTACATAAAAGTCATTGGTTTCATTGAAGACTTTAATCGCCATGATGGGTACAGCTTCAATTGGAGAACTGTCAACGACTATGGTGGGTAAACGAAGTTGAGGAAAACAATAGTGCGGAATGTTCTCTTTTGGCTCCAAATTCTCAAAGTTTGACAACATTTTGTTGAGCAGATATTGACCTTTCACTTGAAGCTGTGGGCATCGCAGAGAGCTGGCATTGGACAGTGGCATGAATGAGATGAAGAGAATCAGTAGTAGAGTGCAGCTCATGATGTCCCGTTGAGATTTCGACTCAATGGGAAATGCAACAAAGAAGTCTCCATTTATAACAAGCCCTGAGAAACTAAATCCGGATTCAATCAAACTGAATACAGTGTGAAACTGTGTTCAGTCAGATGCAAATTTGTTTGCTGAACCTTTCTAATTGTTAATGTTTGCAGTACCCAAATTGACCAACCTTGTACTTGAAGACTTTAACCACTACGGCGGGTGTATTTTCCAGCGAAAAATGACGGCCAGGCATTTTCCAGCGAAAAAATTACGGCCAGGCAGTGTAAGGTAGTCAGGCAGGGAGAGTAGGAAGAAGAGCTTGACCCGGACCTGCCCACCACCCGCAAATGGGGGTGGAAGGTAACCCGAACCCAACCGATCCGTTGGTATCGGGCTGGCCCACACATCGCTAACGGCCAGGCTTCTGGCAGCATAATTAAATGTGACGGCCAGGCTTCAAGAAGTGTAAGTAAATGTGATTAGGGATGTAGCGAACCGCCGACAATGTGTTCGCGAACGCCGTTCGCGAACACCGGCAAAAAATGCGAACAGTTCGCAAACAGTTCGCGAACTTCGAACATCCGAAAATCGTTCGATTCGAACGATCGAAGGATTTTAATCGTTCGATCGAACGATTTTCGTTCGAATCGAACGATCGAAGCCATTGGATCGAATGATTTCATTCAATCCAATGGCTTCGATCATTCGATTCGAACGAAAATCGTTCGATTTTAGCGATCGAATGGTGGAACGATTTTGACGCAAACGCCTATTGGCGAACGTCGCGCGAAGTTCGCGAACTTGCGGCGGACGCGAATAGTCGAAGTTCGCGCGAACTAGTTTGCCGGCGAACAGTTCGCTACATCCCTAAATGTGATGGGCAGTAGTGATGTGTGGGTCAGGTGCACAACTGCCCTATATTCGCCCTTAAGGTGGCCATAGACTCCAAGATCCGCTCGTTTTGCGACATGCCACTAAACTGCATGGCTATATCGGGGGTAATTCGAACGTTCGGCCGTACGGCCGAACGATCGAATTATGATGCGCCAAGCGGCTCCGACGGGTCGGTCGGGTAAAAATCCAACCTTCCCGATCGATATCGTTGGCCAGATATCGATCGGGAAGACCCGTCAGAAGCCCCCATACACGGGCAGATAAGCTGTCAAATCGGTCCAAACGACCGATATCGGCAGCTTTATCTGCCCGTGTATGGCCACCTAAAGTGTGACGGCCAGGCTGCCCAATTGGACAACCTTGTACTTGAAGACTTTAACCACTATGGCATGCCAGAAGCCTGTCTGACGGACAGGCTTCTGGCAGCGTATGTAAGTGTGACGGTCAGTAGTGATGTGCGAGTTGGGTGCGCACCCGTATACCGTACATTGATTTTAGTGGGCATTGAACACAGGGCTCAGGGTTTCGTTTCACTGAGAGGCTTTTAACTGTTTTACACTGAGCCTATGGGATTTGAGTTGGTGAGCATGCTCAATTCAGTTTGTCTCTGAACAGTGCAGAAGCAACATCTCCTCCAGAGAGAGTGCGGCTGTTAATGTGCAGAGTGTCATATTACTGTGTTGGCCCTTTGTGCAGAGGAACTGTTAATGGATCGGAGCTCATTATACTGTGGGCAGGTTAGTTCTCACTTGCACTAAATGGAGAAGGAAGAGAACAGAAAACACTTAAACAATGACAGACGGGTGTTAAAAATGTTGTTGGACCGGCAGAGCTGCTGTTTCAGTGCCGGATTGTATCTCATTACGTGGGTTTGTTAACAGGTTTATTTAGTGATATAGAGAGACAGTACAGACCAACAACTCTCTCAACTTTGGATTAATCTGATCTGTATACTGCTTCTCATGTGAGAAATGCTCTATGGCAGTTTGTCACTTGTAATGTCTGTCTTATAATCTTTGAAGCTGGAGCAGTCTTTCCCAATGTTTGTCACTTTCTTTCTCCTCCTCCTTTTGGTGCAAGTGAGAATCTGCCCGCAGTGGAATGAGCTCTGATCCCCGGCACAGCCCTGATGGCCAAGACAGCATTTTTTACATCAGACAATGTTTATAAGTGCTCAGTGTTCACTCGTCAGAGGTCTGTACAGATATGAGCGCTCCTACACATTCAGCACTCAGTCTCCTCCTTCTACAGTTGACTCTCCACCCACATTGTGCAGCAGAGATGATCAGTCTTCACAGGTCGTTTTATAAAGCAGAGTGTGAAGAACAAAGTGCAGTTGGCTCTCAACACGGCACTGGCCTCAACCTCCTTCAAGAAAGTCCTAATGTAATGAGAGAGCTTTGTGCTATTTGTGCTGAACAAGGCAAAGACACCACACACTCTTCAGTCCATCTCCTCACACTAACATATTTCCTTCCTCATACAAATCTCTCAGTTGTATTCGCCTTTGCCTTCCTGTGCAAAACATCTTCTATCTCATTTGTTCTATCTCAATGCAGGCGTTTCTTTCAGTGCTTTAGCCCTCTATAATTCAGCATGCTGCCAGTATTGTGGCAAGTGAGATCTCGCTCAGAAACGGAAACTGAATTCAGTTGGTTAGATCCGTGCTCTGTTGCAAGAAGTGAAACAAACAACAGCTCATCCAGAAATGAAAACTTGGTAAGCCTCTTTCAAAGGGATTTGGCACAAGAGTCAGCGCTCTTCCCTTTTCCTTTAACCTCTCCAGGTGCCTTTCTAACTGAGCCTCCTATACCCACAATTATGTTCAGTCTCTGTCCAAGGGGAATACGGGAGTAAGCCAACACATGGAAGAAGGCTCATAATGCAGTAGCAATTATTTGCAATTATTCTCTCTCTTTTCTTTACTTTTGTATTTATCAAAAAGAAATTAGATGGGAGGAAATGAAGTTGTTCTTTCTTAATGAGTTTTATTGAATACAAAGAAGAAGAAAGACACATACAGAAAAAAAGTTGAGATTTTCCACTTTGAATCTTTAAACATTTTACAAAACATTCAGCTAAATGGCGAGACCCACGGCCCAGGCAGCAATAATCATGATTCCAGGTTCAGACGACAAGATCCAAGCAGGTGGCAAGCATCCTAATGCAACATCCAAGTGATGGGTCAAAAGCAGGCCGACAACAAAATCTAGGCAGGAGATTCAGTTGCCAGGCGGGTAGAGAAGAGTTTGGGAAGCCCATCAAAAACAGATTTGATTGTTCACTGATATAGAAGCAAGACAACTGGTCCATTTGTATAGACCTAACTAAGCTTCAGCAAGCCAGTGCATCAGTCAACGAAACTGTTTTAAATTTGCATTAGCCTAATAGATCAGTCAGGATATTTAATTCATGAGAAGCTGTTTTTGCATGCGAGATAAGAGAAGAGTAACCCACTGTAAATTCTTCTCATTGACACTCCAAATAAATTTTCGAACACATGCAGAGTTACCCCGCTTTTGGGCAAGTTTCCTTAGCTGTCTGTAGTGTCTGGATATGTGTTTAGTTTCATCCTTATATGCGACCGTGTATGTCATGCATGGAGCAAACTCTTCTATTAGTTGGTGAAGAATTTGACACAGCTCCCAACAAAGCTCACGTGTAAGTCCAAGCCTCTTGCAGTTTTCTACATAAAAGTCATTGGTTTCATTCAAGACTTTAATCGCCATGATGGGTACAGCTTCAGTTGGAGATCTGTCAACGACTATGGTGGGTAAACTAAGTCGAGGAAAACAATAGTGCGGAATGTTCTCTTTTGGCTCCAAATTCTCAAAGTTTGACAACATTTTGTTGAGCAGAAATTGACCTTTCACTTGAAGCTGTGGGCATCGCAGAGAGCTGGCATTGGACAGTGGCATCAGTGAGCTGAAAAGAATCAGTAGTAGAGTGCAGCTCATGATGTCCCGTTGATTTGGTCTCCCAGAAGAATCCAACCATCCACCAATGGCTTGTCCCACTTTGGAGTTCTTTCTTCAAATTTGAAGCCTTCACTTAGTAGAGTGTATTCTCCAGTGTAGAAGTAGAAGACACAACTAATATTTGCCCTTTTATAGAGAAAAGAGACTGATCCCGCAGCTGAGCCCCTCCCACTACAGAGACGATTAGCCTCTACCTACGGCAGAGTCGACAATCCGTTTTGTGCGGCAGACACATCCAGCCACTTCATGCAGCAGAGATGACCAGCCACATCATATGGGAGAGACTTCAAGCCCCTTCGCGAGGCAGATATCACAAGACGTTTTGTTCGGCAGCGACGACCAGCCTCTTTGTGCGATGATAAGGTAGATACGTCCAGCCACTTTGTTCAACAGAGACAACCAGCATCTTTGGGCAGAAGAAACGACCAGCCATTTTGTGCAGCAGAGATGAAAAACCACTATGTGCGGCAGCGACAACCAGCCTCTTTGTGATTAGAGACGGCCAGGCTTCCGGCAACGTAAGTGTGATGGCCAGGGTTCCAGCAGTGTAAGTGTGACGGCCAGGTTTACCCGCAGCGTATGTGTGATGGACAGGTTTCCAGCAGTGTAAGAGTGATGGCCAGGCTTGCGGTATCGTAAGTGTGATGGCCAGACTTCATACTTACCGGCATCATACGTTTGACGGCCAAGCTTCCCAGTGTAAGAGTAACTGCCAGGTTTCCCGCAGTGTAAGTGTGACGGCCCAGCTTCGCGCATCGTAAGTGTGAAGGCCAGGCTTCCCACAGAGTAAGTGTGACGCCAGGCTTCCGGCATCTTAAGTGTAACTGGCAAAGTTCCCGTAGTGTAAGTGTGACGGCCAGGCGTCCTGAAACTTAAATGTGACGCACTTTGTGACTAGCCACTCCATCCAGCAGAGACAACGAGCTACTTTGCGCGGTAGAGACAATCATTCCCCCAGTGATACAATGTGCAATAGACGACCATCCACTGTGTGCAACAGAGACAACCAGCTGATTAGTGCGGCAGAGATGACAAGCCAGTTCGTATGGCAGAGACGTTAAGCCACTTTGTGCAGAAGAGACAGGCAGGCACATCAAGCAGCAGAGATAACCAATCGCATAGTGCTGAACAGATGACCAGCCATTTTGTGCCGTAGAGACAACCAGACATATGGGAGAAACGTCAAGCCACTTCACGTAGCAGATATGACAAGAGGCTTTGTTCGGCAGCAACGACCAGCCTCTTCGTGTGATGATGAGGCAAATAAGATCAGCCACTTTGTACGGCAGAGACAACCAGCTGCATCGAGCGACAAAGATGTCCAGCTTCTTTGAGTGACAGAGACGACCAGCCACTTTGAGCGACAATGAGGCAGATATGAGAGACAACTAACCTCTTCATTACACGATGAATCAGATACAACCAGCCTCTTTGGGCAGAAGAAATGGCCAGTCACTTTGTGCGGCAGAGACGAAAAACCACTATGTGCGGCAGCGACAACCAGCCTCTTTACGATTAGAGACAACCAGTCACTTGGTGTGGCAGAGACTAAAAGCCGCTTTGGGCAGCAGACACGACCAGCAGCTTTCTGCCATGATGAGGCAGAGAAGCCAAACCACATTGTGATGGCCAGGTTTCCGGCATCGCAGTGTGACGGCCAGGCCTCTGTCATCATATGTGATGGCCAGGCTTCCGGCATCATAAGTGTGACGGCCAAACTTACGAGTGTAAGAGTGACGGTCAGGCTTCCCGCAGTGTAAGTGTGACGGCCAGGCTTCCGAGTTTAAGAGTGATGGCCAGGCTTCCCACAGCGTAAGAAAGTTTGACGGACAGGCTTCCTGCAGCTTAAGTGTGAGAGCTAGGCTTCCCCAAACGCAAGTGACTGTGACGGACAGGCTTGGGGCAGTGTAAGTGTGAGGGCCAGGCTTCCAGCAGCGTAAGATTAACGGCCAGGTTTCCCGTGTAGGAGTGATGGCCAGACTTCCTGGATCGTAAATGTGATGGTCAGGCTTCTGGCATCGTAGCATGACGGCTAGGCATTTGGCATCGTAAGTGTGACGGCCAGACTTACGGCATCGTGAATGTGACGGCCAGCCTTCCAGCATCATAATTGTATCGTAAGTGTGACGGCCAGGCTTCCGGCAGCAAAAGTGTTTGTTACAGCAAGGCTTCTTGCATCATGTGTGACTCTGATTTCGGGCACTAGGCGCACCGAGAGTGGGCTTCTGCCTATCTTCCCGCCCTTGCCAAAAAAGCGTAGCATGGCAGCGCTGTGTGGGGCCCCCGAGAGGCCCCGGCTGCCGGCTCCTCTCCCCGGGCTCCAGGGATTGCAGCCCGGCCGCCGCCGGCCTTTTTGTCCTCATCGGGACTTCCAGGGATTGTTGTCAGCCTGGGACCAGGGGGAGAAATGGCTGCCCCGGCTCCTTTTAACACCGGGTCGGGCGCGGGCGGGGGGATATTGAAGGGCAGGGTGCTTGCCTGCCTGCCCGACTTGGGACAGGGGCAACTTGCAACCGAGGGGGACAAGGTGGACAAACCGGCTCACCCTGCTCGAGCTCCTGGAACTCCCGGTCGTGTGCCCTCGACCCCAAGTTCCCCTGCGGTGACTTCCAGGGCAGGGGAACAAACCGGCTACCCCTGCCTGGGCTCCTGGAACTCCCAGTCGGGCGCCCTTGGTCCCAAGTGGCCTGGCGGGGACTTCCAGGCCAGACTGCCGGCTCCTCTCCCCAGGCTCCTGGAACTCCAGCTGGGTCCCAGCTGGGCAAAACCGTCCTCATCGGGACTTCCACGGAGCACTCCGTGGCCGCCCCCCAGCGGCCCAAAGTGGAATGCGAGCACGCCTAGTGGGCCACTTTTGGTAAGCAGAACTGACACTGCGGGATGAACCGAACGTCAGGTTAAGGCTCCTGATGCCGATGCTCATCAGATCCCAGAAAAGGTGTTGGTTGATATAGACAGCAGGACGGTGGCCATGGAAGTCGGAATACACTAAGGAGTGTATAACAACTCACCTGCCAAATCAACTAGCCCTGAAAATGGATGGCACTGGAGCGTCAGGCCCATACCCGGCCGTCAACGGCGATGGGTCAGTCCGCAGGGGCTAGGCCGCAACGAGTAGGAGGGCCGCCGCAGTGATCGTGGAAGCCCCGGGCGAGGGCCCGGGTGGAGCCGCCGTGGGTGCAGATCTTGGTGGTAGTAGCAAATATTCAAACGAGAACTTTGAAGGCCGAAGTGGAGAAGGGGGCTCACGCGCCCCGGTTCTTTTCTCGGGCACCCGTCGCGCAGAGTGTGTGTCTCTCCCTTCCTTCCTGCCCCCGGCCCAAACCGCACAAGCTCCTGGAACTCCCGTTCAGGCGCCCTCAGCCCTGGGTCCCCCGGCGGGGAGTTCCGGGGCAGGGGGACAAACCGGCTCCAGATGCCCGAGCTCCTGGAACTCCCGGTCGGGCTGCCCCTGGCCCCGGGTCCCCCTGGCGGGGACTTCCGGGGCAGGGAGACAAACCAGTTCCAACAGCCCGAGCTCCTGGAACTCCCGCCCGGGCTGGCCTCAGCCCTGGGTCCCCCAGCGGGGACTTCTGGGGCAGGGGGACAAACCAGCTCCAATAGCCCGAGCTCCTGGAACTCCTGGTCAGGCTACCCTCGGCCCTGGGCGGGGACTTCCAGGGCAGGGGGGACAAACTGGCTGGTTCTTTTATCGGGCGCACGTCGCACAGAGAGTGGGCCCCTCCCTACCTTCCTGCCCGCACATGCCAAAAAAGCGTAGCATGGCGGCCCCGTGCGTGTTGCCCGAGAGGCCGGGCTGCCGGCTCATCTCCCCAGGTTCCTGGAACTCCATCCGGGTCCGGCCGGGCGAATCCGTCCTCATCGGGACTTCCAGGGATCGCTCTGCGGCTCCTCCCGGTGGCCCGGCTCTGGGTTTTTCCAATTTTTTTCCTCCCCTCTTGCCCCCTGTTAAGCGGGAGCCACCCGGGCAGCGCCCCAACGCCCCCCGCGGCGCCCCCGGTGGTCCGACTTGGAATTAATTTTTTTATGATTTTTTTTCCACCTCTTTCTTTTCTTTACCTCTCCCACCCCTTCCCTCTTGCCCCTCTTCAGCGGGCAGTGCCCCCGTGGCGCCCCCCGGTGGCCTGACTTGGAATATATTTTTTATGATTTTTTTTCCACCTCTTTCTTTACTTTACCTCTCCCACCCCTTCCCTCTTGCCCCCCTCTTCAGTGGGCAGTGACCCCATGCCCCCATGGCGCCCCCCGGTGGCCCGACTCGGAATTTTTTTTTAATGATTTTTTATTCCACCTCTTTCTTTACTTTACCTCTCCCACCCCTTCCCTCTTGCCCCCTCTTCAGCGGGAGACCCCCCGGGCAGCTCCCCCACGCCCCCCCAGCGGCGCCCCCGGTGGCCCGACTAGGAATTTGTACCTTTTTCTTTTCTTCCCCACCCCTTCCCTCTCGCCGCCTCTTCTGCGGGAGACCCCCCGGGCAGCGCCCCCACACCCCCCGCGGCGCCCCCCGGTGGCCCGACATGGAAATTTTTTTTTCTTCTTCCCTCTCGTCCCCTCTTCAGCGGGAGACCCCCGGGCAGCGCCCCGACGCCCCCCGCGGCGCCCCCCGATGGCCCGACTTGGAATTAATTTTTTTATGATTTTTTTCCACCTCTTTCTTTTCTTTACCTCTCCCACCCCTTTCCTCCTGCCCCCTCTTCAGCGGGCAGTGCCCCGTTGTGCCCCCTGGTGGCCTGACTTGGAGTTTTTTTTTAATGATTTTTTTTTCACCTCTTTCTTTTCTTGCCTGCCTGCCTTGGGACAGAGGGAAAACCGCCTTCCCCCCAGGAGGGACTTGCAGCCGAAGGGGGACAAGGGGGACAAACTGGATCCCCCTGGACAAGCTCCTGGAACTCCCGGTCGGGGGCCCTTGACCCCATGTCCCCCCTGGCGGGGACTACCAGGGCAGGGGGATAATCCGGCTCCCCCTGCCCAAGCTCCTTGAACTCCCGGTTGGGCGCCTTTGGCCCCAAGTCCCCCAGCAGGGACTTCCAGGGCAGGGGGACAAACCTGCTCCCCCTTCCCAAGCTCCTGGAACTCCAGGTCGGGCACCCTTGGCCCCAAGTCCCCCTGCCCAGGGACTTCCAGGGCAGGGGGACAAACCGGCTCCCCCTGCCCAAGCTCCTGGAACTCCCAGCCGAGTGCCCTCAGGCCCAAGTCTCCCGGCAGGGACTTCCAGGCCAGGGTGTCTGAGTGGCTGCTCCCTACTATCCTGCCGGCACATGCCAAAAAATCGTAGCATGGCAAGCCTGCCCTTTGGGAGAGAATTGCAGCCAAAGGGAGACAAGGGGGACAAACCGGCTCCCCCTGCCCGAGCTCCTGGAACTCCCGGTCAGGGGGTCCTGTTGCCCCAAGTCCCCCCGACGGGGACTTCCAGCGAAGGGGGGAAAAACCAGCTCCCCCTGCCCAAGCTCCTGGAAATCCTGGTCGGGCGCCCTCGGCCGCCTCGTCCCCAGGCAGGGACTTCCAGGGCAGGGGGACAAACCGGCTCTCCCTGCCCAAGCTCCTGGAACTCCCTGTCAGGCGCTCGAACCCAAGTCCCCTGGTGGGTACTTCCAGGGCAGGGGGACAAACCTGCTCCCCCTACCTAAACTCCTGGAACTCCAGGTCAGCACCCTCAGGCCCAAGTCTTCTAGGCCAGAGCATCCGAGTGGCTGCTCTCTACTATCCTGCCGGCATATGCCAAAAAACCATAGCGCCGTGCAGGGGGCCCAAGAGGTGGGGCTGCAAGCTCCTCTTCCCAGGCTCCTGGAACTCCGGCCGGGCCCAGTCGGGCGAATGCGTCCTCATCAGGACTTCCAGGGAGCACCCTGCAGCCCGATTTGGGATTTTTTTTTTTCCCCCTTTTGCCCCCTCTTCAGCGGGATCATCACGGGAAGTGCCCCAGTGCCCCTGGCGGCGCCCCCCGGTGGCCCGACTCTGAACTTTTTTTTTCTTTTCTTTTCCACCTCTTCCCTCCTCTTCAGTTGGAGCCCCCGGGAAGCGCCCCTGTGGTGACCCCAGTGGCCCAACTCAGAATTTTTTTTCCTCCCCTCTTGCCCCCTCTTCAGCGGGAGCCCCCCAGGCAGCGCCCCCGTGCCCCCTGCCACCCCCCCCCCGGTGGCCTGACTTGGAATTATTTTTCCTTGCCCCCTCTTCAGCAGGGCTCAGGGTTTCACTTTCTTCTGTTTTTCACTGAGCCTATGGGATGTGAGTTGGTGAGCATGCTCAATTCAGTTTTTCTCTGAACAGTGTAGAGGCAACATCTCCTCTAGAGACAGTGCGGCTGTTAATGTGCAGAGTGTCATATTACTGTGTTGGCCCTTTGTGCAGAGGAACTGTTAATGGATCGGAGCTCATTATACTGTGGGCAAGTTAGTTCTCATTTGCACTAAATGGAGAAGGAAGAGAACAGACAAAACTTAAAAAATAACAGTCTGATGTTAAAAATGTTGTTGGACCGGCAGAGCTGCTGTTTCAGAGCCAAGATTGTAGCTCATTGGGTGGTTCTGTGCTACGGAGCAGGGAGGCAGTTTGTCATTTGTAATGTCCGTCTCATAATCTTTGAAGCAAGAGCTGTCATTCCCAATGTTTGTCACTTTCTTGCTCCTCTTTCTCCTTTTAGTGTAAGTGAGAATCTGCCACATTGAGCTCAGAACCCCCGGCACATAAGTGAACTTTCAGTAGGAGACAGGAGAGCACTCTGACGCAGATTAACTGCTTGTGATTAATATTTATTTAAGCTGTTATACACAACATGTTTCGGGCTGTAATTGCCCTTTCCACTAACAATGTTTATAAGTGCTCAGTGTTCACTCGTCAGAGGTCTGTACAGATATGAGCGCTCCTACACATTCAGCACTCAGTCTCCTCCTTCTACAGTTGACTCTCCACCCACATTGTGCAGCAGAGATGATCAGTCTTCACAGGTCGTTTTATAAAGCAGAGTGTGAAGGACAAAGTGCAGTTGGCTCTCAACACGGCACTGGCCTCTACCTCCTTCAAGAAAGTCCTAATGTAATGAGAGAGCTTTGTGCTATTTGTGCTGAACAAGGCAAAGACACCACACTCTCTTCAGTCCATCTCCTCACACTAACATACTTCCTTCCTCTTACAATTCTCTCCCCTTTGCCTTTGTGTACAAACATCTTCCATCTCATTTGTACAAGACACAGGATCAAGCTGATACAGTACAACCCCTTTTACCATAACGCAGGCATTTCTTTCAGTGCTTTAGCCCCCTATAATTCAGCATGCTGCCAGTATTGTGGCAAGTGAGATCTCGCTCAGAAACGGAAACTGAATTCAGTTGGTTAGATCCGTGTTCTGTTGCAAGAAGTGAAACAAACAACAGCTCATCCAGAAATGAAAACTTGATAAGCCTCTTTCAAAGGGATTTGGCACAAGAGTCCGCGCTCTTGTAGTGATACAGAATGGGCAAAGGGAACAACTCCAGTGTCGGTGACCTTCCTTTATTCATCTTTAAAATTGCTCACACAGGAGTTTCATTTAGGAGATGGTGTTTTTGTGTGTCTTATAAGAGAAATAAAGCCATTGTAAATTCATAACGCTGACACTCTAAGCGATGTACCCAATACATTACTATTTTGGACATATGGAATATGATTCCTTTGACATCTTTATTTGCCACTCTGATTGTCACGCATGGAGCCCACACTTCTATTAGTTGATGCAAAAGTGATAACAGCTCCTGACACAACTCCAGTGACATTCCCAGTGCCTCAACGGTTTTGTTTTGGAAGTAGAAGGTTTCATGGAAGGCTCTGGAACGCTGTTAGCATTTTGTTTAGCAGCAACTCGTTCTTCTAAAAACCTGGGCACAAGACAGATTGGTCAGGACACAATAGAACATAGGCACGCTCCACATACTGCTTCTGCAAACATTTTTGAAAAAAGCTTCTTTTATTTGTGAGATCCCAGCAAACGTTATATTTTGTTTTGAGTATAAGAAGACTTTTTGTTTGCAGCAGGGCCTACATGGAGCACCTCCAGTGAGTTATTAAGTTTAAAGTATTTTGTTTATGTGGAACAAGTGTTGCGGGGAATGAGTTTAAAAGTTTAGATTGGACAGGACACAGCACATGATGTTCCTTTCTAGTTTATAGGAAGTCTAGTTTATAACCAGTATAAGCGGTTTTATTAGTAATCCGTATATTTTTGAAAGTTGAACTGAAGTGGTGCTTAGGCCTGATGTTTCGAAGGCTGAGATGACACAAGGATGTCCTGCACTGGCTTCCGCTACCTTCCAGAACAAAATTCAAACCGATGACCCTGACATTTCAAGCAGGGCCGCCATTAGATATCACGGGGCCCTGTACAACAAAATTTTTGGGGCCCCCTGGGCCCACTCCACATCGCAGTTAAAAGACCACACAGACATCAGCGCTAAAAAAGTAACCCCCCCACACAAGTTATAAAAAGCTATTGATGGTCAGGGCCCCCTTATAAAAAATTGGGGCCCCAAAAAAAATGTAAAAAAAAATGTTTTTTTAAAAAAACATTGGTGGCAGGGGCCCCCTTATAAGTTAAAAAAAACTTGGGGCCCCAAAAAAAAAAATGTAAAAAAAACAAAAAAAAAACCTTGGTGGCAGGGGCCCCCTTATAAGTTAAAAACAAATTGGGGCCCCAAAATTTTTTTAAAAAAAATAAAGTTTTTTGAAAAAAAAAAGTGGCAGGGGCCCCCTTACAAGTTAAAAAAAATTGGGGCCCCAAAAAAAAATTTAAAAAATGTTTTTTTTTTAAAAAAAAACATTGGTGGCAGGGGCCCCCTTATAAGTAAAAAAATTGGGGCCCCCAAAAAATTTTTAAAAAAATGTTTTTTTTTAAAAAAAAAACATTGGTGGCAGGGGCCCCCTTATAAGTTAAAAACAAATTGGGGCCCCAAAAAAAATTAAAAAAAAAAAAAAGTGGCAGGGGCCCCCTTACAAGTTAAAAAAAATTGGGGCCCCCAAAACATTTTTTTAAAAAAAAAAAACAAAAACAAAAACATTGGTGGCAAGGGGCCCCTTACAAGTTAAAAAAAACATTGGGGCCCCAAAAAAAATGTTTTACAAAAAGATTGGTGGCAGGGGCCTATACAGTAGAATATTAAAATAATGCATTGGTGGCCAGGGGGTTAAAAAAAAAAAATACACAAACTGGTGTTCAGTAGAATTGAACTCATGGCTTCAGTACTTCAACTTCGCCTCCTTTCGTGACTTCAGGTCTTTGCGCCGTTTCAGGACTTGGGCTTTGGCTGTTTTCGTGACTTCGGGTCTTTGCGCCGCTTCAGGACTTCGGCTTCGACTGTTTTCGTGACTTCGGGTCTTTTCGGCGCTTCGTGACTTCGGGTCTTTTCAGCGCTTCGGGACTTCGGCTTTTTCCGGGACTTCGGGTCTTTTCGGCGCATCGGCTTCGGCTTTTCGGCACTTCCGCATTCGGCAACGCAGAGGGAGGACGTACGGCTCGGGCGCTCGTAAGGGGGGCACTTCAAAAAATGCAGCGCTGCCGGGCCCCCCTTCATGCCCGGGCCCGGTACGCTTGTCCCCCCCTGATGGCGGCCCTGATTTCAAGCACCCTACATCTCTGAACTTACATCCAGTGGCAAAACTAGATATTAGTGGGCACCACAGCATATTATTTTTCAAGGCCCCAAAATATTTAGAGGTTGACCTGTTTTACAAGTATTTATTGATATTGTATATGAATTAGGTCCTCATGGGGCCCCTATACATCCTGGCCCCCCTGCACCTGCAGGGTCTGTTTCCTCTGTAGTTATGCCCCTTTTTACATCTTCTAGAATACTCACCCAACTGCTTACTACTCTCCTCTCCTCTACTGACCTGTCCTCAACTCTTCTCTCATTACCTCCTCACACGCTCGCATTCAAGACTTTGCTAAGGTTGCACTCCTCCTGTGGAATTCTCTCCCAGACTCTGTCCCACTTTTTCCCAAACTTTCTGCTTTCAAAAGATCTCTTAAAACACACTTATTTAGAGATGTCTACACTCACACTGTTTAGCTACCATATCCTACATCTCTCACCTGCTTATTATTGATCTTGCCCACTCCTGCACCTTGTGTCTCAACTCCTTTACCTTTTAGATTGTAAGCTCTTTTGCACAGGGCCTCTTTTGGCTGTTGGTTGCTATGTATGTAATTCTGTATGTTTTATGTATGTAATTCTGTATGTCCTTAAATGAACACATTTTGCAGCTGTTTTATAATATGTTGGTGCTATTGGATTTGCGGCGAGGCCACAAAGGCCGGCGCTAGGGAGGCAAAATTCTAAGGAGTGGCATTCTGCCCAGCCGCATTGGAAATACAGCATTCCCCGGCACTATGGCACACGCAAGCGAGTGTGGGGGTGAGCGCAATCGGCAGGCGTTTAATGATTGTGAAGCCACAGGCATTCTTGAGAACTACCACTAGATGGCAGCACACAATGAGAAGACTCCATGACAGCAGTTGCATCATGATGTCCCAGTGTATATACGCTCAGTACCTCCAATACCTTGAATCACAATGGTATGTCCCTGCTTTCAGTCTGTGCTTAGTTCTTAGTGCTTTTAGAATCATCTTTATTGATCACAAATAAGAAAAAGAAAAACTCACACAAGTTGACAGTTTCTATTTTTAATTGATACAAACAGGTAACAATTTTGGAAGGCTCAGCTTTCAGGAAGTTTTTAAAAGGGTGTTTGGTGTCAAAGACATCATCTAGGAAGCGATGTGGGCTTCACCAGGTCATTAACAAGCCGTACAAGTAGGGGCTGGAAAGCCGCCATGCCCATCAGTAAACCGAAAATGGCAATGACTTTGTTTTCCTTTCCTTTTTTATATTTGCTGTAGCCCAAAAGATCAGAAGATTCCATTCATGAGACTCTGTGTTCCAATGACAGATAAATGAGCAGCTACTGACCGTAGATCCTCTATGACAGTGAGCCAAATTAGGTCCAGGGCACGTGCAGTGTGGCCCCTCTTTTGAGCCCTCCTCCTTAGTTTTATGAATTTCTTGGATATGGCTTCCATTGCTTCCTTATAATCTGCTGTGTTGGTCTTGCCTTGAGCCAACATCTCTCCTAGTTGATGCAGAAGAACACACAGCTTGTTACACTGCTCCTGTAGACAGGGTCGCCATCAGAAATCACGGGCCCCCTACAAGTTGAAGAAAAAAAAACCTGAGCGACCAGGGCCCCCTACAAGTTAAAATAATAAAACCTGAGGGACCAGGGCCCCCTACAAGTTGAAGAAAAAAACCTGAGCGACCAGGGCCCCATACAAGTTCAAGAAATAAAACCTGAGCAACCAGGGCCCCCTACAATTTGAAGAAAAAAAACCTGAGCGACCAGGGCCCCCTACAAGTTGAAGAAAAAAGGGCCCCCTACAAATTAAAGAAAAAAAACCTGAGCGGCCAGGGCCCCCTGCAAGTTAAAGGGAAAAAAACTGAGCGACCAGGGCCCCCTGCAAGTTAAAGGGAAAAAACCTGAGCGGCCTGGGCCTCCTACAAGTTAAAGAAAAAATAAAAACCATGAGTGGCAAGGGTCCCCCCCTTAAAAAGTTACAAAAAAAGAATTTGTTACCAAAGTTATAAAACATGTTGGTTGCCAGAAAAAACAACAAGTGCCTAGGGCCCCCTACAAGTCCTTCATACCAGAGCAACCTTAAAAACTCTTTACCCTTGCCCAAGTTATAAAAAATAATTGGTGGCCAGTGAATTAGTACTTAAATGACAAAGGTGGCCAGGCCAGGCTACATTGCCTCCATGTTCAGTGGAACTTACCTGTAACTGGGGGTCTTCTTCCACTGTAGTCTCCTTCTCTTATGGCGACTTCAGCTTCTTCTCCTGCAGTGTCTTCTCCTTCTGCAGCGTCTTCAACTGCTTCTGCGCGTCTTCGTCTCCAGGAAGCAGCCCGTCCAACCAGGCTTCTGCCTACTTATACGAGGAAGGTTTTGAACCCTGGTCCTCATGGCCGAAGGAAAATGATTCATAGCTGTGCTACTGAAGCTGTAGCCATACCTGCGTGATGTGTTTGCTTCAGAAAGACTACTATAGTTTACTGTATATAAACAAGCTGCTGTGTAGCCATGGAGGCAGCCATTCAAACACAGGATACACAGCAGATAACAGATAAGTACTACTATAGTTTATATAAACAAGCTGCTGTGTAGCCATGGGGGCAGCCATTCAAGCACAGGATACACAGTAGATAACAGATAAGTACTACTATAGTTTCTATAAACAAGCTGCTGTGTAGCCATGGGGGCAGCCATTCAAGCACAGGATACACAGTAGATAACAGATAAGTACTACTATAGTTTATATAAACAAGCTGCTGTGTAGCCATGGGGCAGCCATTCAAGCACAGGATACACAGTAGATAACAGATAAGTACTACTATAGTTCATATAAACAAGCTGCTGTGTAGCCATGGGGCAGCCATTCAAGCACAGGATACACAGTAGATAACAGATAAGTACTACTATAGTTTATATAAACAAGCTGCTGTGTAGCCATGGGGGCAGCCATTCAAGCACAGGATACACAGTAGATAACAGATAATTACTACTATAGTTTATATAAACAAGCTGCTGTGTATCCATGGGGGCAGCCATTCAAGCACCAGATACACAGCAGATAACAGATATGCTCTGTAGTATACAATGATCTTGTTATCTACTGTGTATCCTGTGCTTGAAAGTTAATGCATTTCCTTCCTCATGGTACACATACTACTTCAGCCATATTCCTCTTTTCCTCGGCATGCTAGAGGTTTTGCCCCCATATTTAGCAAGGCATTGACACAAGCCATAAGTGAGCAAGCCCTTTTACAATATTACATGCCTGTCTTTATGTACGTAACCACACGGCTAATCAGCATTCTGGAAGTCGCCTTTCGGTGAGTTGCACATTGGGCCACGCAGAGGGTGTTCCTGTTTTCAGTCTGTCCTTGACTCTGCTTTGCCCAAATGCCTGCTGCCCCAGCAATGCTAAGTGTCTACCCAAGGGGCACGACAAAGTGAGCCAGCCCATCAACAGAGGCCCATGTAGTGGGTTTTAAATTATTGCCTCTCTTTTGGTTTGTATGTACTGATTGTGGTTGTGGAGAGGCAGTAATGGGCCCTGCCAGCACCAGCACCAGCACCAGCATGATGTGGAGAAGTATCCGTGACTGAGTTCAGCTCATGATGTGCACTGGGATTTAGAGATACTTTCAGCTCCATGGTTATCCATCTGGTTCCTTTGAATAAGCCAGGGATCTTCACCAGGTAATAAACAAGGCAGGTAGAGAAAGACAGCAGGAGGCTTCAGCACCATGCACAGAACAGATGTCAGAATGAGTATGGCCCAATTCTGGTTCCAAATTGAGAAGGCTAGCAGTGACACATGGGACACCCAGCGCGCTCAGTTCCAACCTGCACTTGGAGGTGCCATCAAGCCAGTGCTCTTAGCATTCAGTTCATGAGATGCTGTTTGATCATCAGTGATGTGAGATGAGCAATTTGCTGGTAATTTTCAGTTAGCCATCCAAATGTTATACCGGCACAGGCAGCATTTTACTTCCATTTCATGCCAGCTGTCTGTCAGGTATGGAGCCACCTGAAACCTTAGTTTATACAGAAGGTGAATCAGTTCAGCACAATACTTCTCTGTGTATCCCAGTTGGTGACACTTTTTACTGTAAATGTTCATAGTTTCACCGGAGACTTTATCCACCACGGTGACTTCAGCTCCCACCGTAGATATATTGTGGGTAAAGTCAATAGGAGGAAGTGTAAGAAAATAATCATGTGGAATCTCCTCCATGGGCTCCATACGTTCAGAGACGATTAGTATTTTATGAATTAGAATCTGTCCTGGATTGGAGAGTTGGATTGGAGAGTTGGATTGGAGAGTTGGATTGGAGAGTTGGATTGGAGAGTTGGATTGGAGTTGGATTGAAGGGAGGGACATTTTTCTCAGGCATATATCTATGCTCAGACTCCCCCTCTCACTCCAATGGCAACTCTTTGGATATTTACCAGATTCTGTTCAATTTCCAGTGCTACTAACTCACCATTTCCCCTCTCTGATTACAATCTTCTCACATTTCAACTCTCACTAACTCCCTCCACACCCCCTGCTATTTCCCAAACACCGTGACTTGCAAACACTAGACGTGTCGCATCTCTCATCTTCCTTTGACTTTTCACTATAATATCTCAGCCCCCTCCTGTCCTAATGTGGCTACCTCTGTCTACTACAGCCCACTCACCACTGCCCTTAATGTACTTGCCTCTGACAAAACTAAATGCACTAGAGCCAAACAGCTTCACCCGTGGCATACTGCTCATACAAAAACTCTCCAAAGACAGACATTCACATGCACTTTTGGTGCAAATCCCGTCTAGAATCGGACTTCTGGAGCTACAAATCTGCCCTGCTCTTCTATAATATCAGCCTTTTCCTAGCCAAACAATCATATTCTACATTTTCTCTACCTTTCACACTTCTTTCCCCTTCTCTTCCCCCTCCATGTGCATCTGTGTCTGCTCAAAATATTTTGGCTTCTTCTTATCTTACTACCTGTCAACTCATTGGTTTCCAATAACACCTCTATGCTGACAATAATCAGATCTATCTCTCCTGATCTCAATCCAGAGTTCTTGACCCGGGGCTCCACCTGCCTGTCTGTATCTCTACTTGGATGTCACAAGACTGCCTTAAATTAATCTCTCTAATACTGAAATGGTTCTCTTTCCTCCAACTAACACCCGTAACATCCCAGAAGTTAGCGAATTTCTTGTTTTACAATACAAGAAATTCGGCTAACTATTGTCTTGACAATCAGTTTGAAGGTAACAGTGAAACAAACATCCCAGAAGTATTTTTTATTAATTCCAATTTTTCCCTCCTCATATCCAGTCACTTATTAAAACATGTCACTTCCACCTAAGGAACATATACAAAATATGATTCTTTATCATGCAAGACAACACCAAAATTCTTATTTACTCTCTCGTCATATCACATTTAGACTACTGTAACTCTCTATTAATTGGCCTCCCCACCAGAGACTGACACCTCTCCAGTTCATAATGAATTCTTCTGCCAGACTTATACACCTCTGCAACCGCTCCTCCTCTGCCATGCCAATTCCTTCACTGGCTTCCGCTATCTTCCAGAACAAAATTAAAACCAATGACCCTGATATATAAAGCACTTCATAACTCTGCCCCACCCTACATCTCGAAACTTACATCTCTACATTTCTGAGCTTATCTCTAAATACTCACCCAACCGCTTACTACACTCCTCTACTGACCTGCTCCTCAACTCTTTTCTCGTTACCTCCTCACACACTCGCATTCAAGACTTTGCAAGGGCTGCAACCCTCCCCTGGAATTCTCTCCCACGGTCACTCTGTTTAGCTACTAAATGCAATATCATATCCTACATCTCTCACCTGCTTATTTCTGATCTTGCCCACTCCTGAACCTTGTGTTTCAACTCCTTTCCCTTTTTGATTGTAAGCTCTTTTGCACAGGGCCTTCACCTTTTGTTTTGATCACTGGTTGCTATGTATGTTATTCTGTATGTTCTTGTATAAACACATTTTGCAGCTGTGCGAAATATGTCGGTGCAATCAAATACATATTAATAACATGTTAATGATTGTAAAGCCAAGGGCATTCCTGAGAACTACCACTAGATGGCAGCACACAATGAGTCAGTGACAGCGGTTGCATCATGATGAGAAAGAGAGCTAATAGAGATCAAACCAGGGAATTCCAAAAACTCTGCCAAACCGTCTGCAAGCTTGTGCTCAGCTAAAACCAGGTTGTTATTATTATGTAGCAGAGAAAGACCACATTGACACGCTAAATAATATTATCTATCAGAATCCCGAAGCTTGTATTGTTCTTTGAGATTTGACCAGGGCATTAAGGTTTTCTTAAGCGGATCAAATATATCTTTTACCAGAACCAGTGACTTTCTCTTAATTGAAAATATAAAAGTATCCGACTTTTGATAATCTGAAGGTTTGAGTAAGAGTTTGGCTGGCATGTAAGGGGTTACTGAATAGCTATACCCATGACGAGAGAATAAATTTAGCAATAAAGCAAGATTTCCACTATTCTTCTTTTCCATATGTGAAACAAAAGTGTGCGCCACTCTAGGATCACTAAAAACCCTGGCTCCAGAAGGCAGAAAAATCTTAAGTTTAGCAGGATACATCAAGGCAAAATTGATATGAAGATTAGCCAGTGATTGGCAAGTTTTGGAAAATTCCTTTCGTTTTTGAGACAGAAGCAATGAGTAGTCTTGAAATATGAAAATTTTATTTCCTTCAACATCAAGTGTATTCAATTTTTTGTAGGCTTGAAATAATCTATTTTTATCTGCGTAGTCCAGGTATTTGACAATTACTGCTCTTGGTCTCATGGGTTGGAGATCTTTAGGTGGACCAATCCTATGAAGTCTCTCTATTTTGAAACACTGACAATCCTGAGGAAGACCCAGTTTGATGGGAATTGTTTTGGAAATTATTATGCTTAAAGAATCATTCTGGAAAGATTCAGGTATGTTTATGAATCTGAGATTGTTTCTCCTAGATATATTTTCCAGGTCATCCACTTTCAACTTAAGCTCTTGATTTTGTTTCTCTAAAGAGTCCAACCTGGATGAAGAATCAATCATATCATCTTGGAGTTGAGAAACCACATCCTCGATCTCGCCAGTCGTCAGATAAAGATGTTCTTGTAGGAGCAGAGTTGTGAGATAAGAAAATACTATTTGTATCCCTATCCTGTAGCTTTACATTTTTCTTGTTAGCCTTCTCATATGTTTTGCCATTAGCTTTAGAAGACATTGTGAAGGAAGGAGAATACATTTTCATATATTAGAAAACCTGAGCAACAATCCCAATATTAATAAAGCTTTTATTACAAGTCAATTTTTCCTTCTTGTTTTATTCTTTGTCTCTGTTTTCCTTTCACAAAGAAGTAACCATTGATTTGTTGCTATGGTTACAATCTTCCTCAAACATTTGCAACATTGTATACAATAAAGGCGTAACAAAAGTCTCAGTAATGACAGCAATCACTAACAATGTTTAGTCTTAGTTAGCAGAGAGATAGCTATTTATTTGTGACAAACTCCTGTCACTAAAATTGAAACAATGTGACACAAAATAAGACTCAGCGGCTCTGACTAATTAGCTGATAACTCAGTGTCCCAGCAGGAAATCAGAGGCCACCATTTTGTTAGAAATATGTTGCTTAGAACTTGCCGCAACTGACTCAAAATGTAGTATATAACCAGTATGGAGCAGAGCCCCGGTTAAGAGAACCGCAAGTTCACAGGTGAATCTCGAAAACAGCGTGGGCTTGACAAATGCAATGGCAGAATGTGAGGTAACTAAAGAGCTCAGCACATCAGGAACACCTCAGCAGTCATACGAAGCCAAACCACCAAAAACCTGCTTCCTCTCTGCTCCTCTGGCTCTCCTCACTCCGGGAACCAACACAAACAAATTTCAAATGAAGAGAACAGCTTCTATGTGCCGACTCTTGACCCTGGTAAGCAGGAGCTCTACCTCTGTGCTTCCATCACCTCAGGCGCCGAACAGGGAGTCTCCTATCAGCACCTCTGTTTGGCCAGTGAATAGAGTTGGCCCCTACTGGCTGTTGGACTTCACAGACCCTCCTCACTGTGATGACAGGCACTGACAGAAGATGCTGCAACCACTACTAACTACTATATATTTATATAAGGTCCTGGCTACTGGCACAGGGTGCATGTCACAAGGGGTACTTTATTTATAATAATACACAAGTTTTAGTGAGTCATAAAAAAATGACATCACGACTCACCGTTTATAACTGATGACATCACTAGTCCCCATTTATAAGGATATCACACAAATATTCATAGCTTTTGTGTATTATATATATATGTACTACAAAAAGGTCCGCACTCTCAGGACTTATAAAAATTATAATATTTATTATATTATTTATATTTATGATAAATATTATGATTTTTATAAGTCCTGAGAGTGCGGACCTTTTTGTAGTAGATAATTTATTGGCACTGCACCCAGGCAAATTTAAGTAACTTTATCGAGAGTGCTGGAAACCCTTGGACTTGTAGATATATATATATATATATTACACAAAAAAAGCCATGAATATCTTGTAAATTATATCCTTATAAACGGTGACTTCTGATGTCATCAGTTATAAACGGTGAGTTCTGATGTAATTTCTGTCACATGACTCACTGAAATTTGTGTATTATAATAAATAAAGTTGGAAAATATGAGGATATTATAAGTTACCGAGGAGTTCCATGACCCATATAAAAACACTCGGCCTTGTGTTTTTATATGGTCATGAAACTCCCCGGTAACATAATATCCTTATATTTTACAAGAGGGGGTACTTTATTCACTATATATATATATATATCTATATATATATATATATATATATATATATATATATATATATATATATATATGCCACTTGCAAATGCCTGCCAAGCTAACCACCATTACCCAACTTTCTACAAAGTACCATGTAATAGTCCCTAGAGCAGGGGTACATGCAGCAGCTAACAGCCCAAACAACTACCCTGTGATTGATAATTGTCCGCACCTAAAATCATGTAACAGAACTGTGTCTGGTTGATTTTCATCACAGGAGAGTTTTATTTGTCACAGCGCCACCCAGTGGTAAATAATTGTACAGCATCCCAGCTCTGATAGTTACTGGTGTGGTCCATCCTCCATTCCTCGTGCTAAACTCAGAGCTACCAGAGTCAACTCTAGCCTACATAATGCACTAGCAGAGTGACATACAACTGATACAGAAAGTAACAGCAAAGGGGTCCGCCCCGACATGTTGCACCACATTCCGCAATAAACACTTATGGTGTAACATTAGTCCTGTAGTCCTGTGTGCCATTGGATTTTTTCGCTCGAGTTACCACTGGGAGGTGGCCGGACCTCCACCTGTGTGCACCAGGCATCTCTGTTTAGCCTAGTGGGCAGGGTGTGTGAGGTCCAAAACCATTTGCAGCTAATCAGTAGAGCAAGGGTTACACTTGACACACAAAGTTGAGCCTTCACTATGTGGTAGGTAGGAGAGGTGTAGTTAAACTACAACTCACAAAGGCTACTGTGCATGAAAATAAGGATGTCAGGAGGTTCATGCAGAAAAGAACAAATTTATTTGTCCAAGACAGGACAAGACAGGGTTATACTCACAGTCCACAGAGGCAAGGTCAAGCAAAGGCATTATACTTTAATTCCATGTGGAAGCTACTGTTAACCTGTCTCTGGCTAATCCTCATTCATGGGGTTCCTACTCCCCGACTTATCACTAGAGGTTCTGGTCCCTCTAGGGCAGAACAGCTTTACTGGGCATTGGTGCACTCAGGCTCCCTGGAAAAACATCCAGCTGGGTCAGCAACCAGAAGCCAAAGAGAAAGATCCACCACTAACCAGACAGTATGTTACAGTGTGGCAAGAAGTGGTCATAGACCAATTGGCCAATAACTGAAACATGGAAATTAAATAACTAGATACATGGGCATCTGCCCAACAATTAAGGACATAAGAAAATATAGGGATTTAAAGCCATAATAAAGACACAATGAACCTATGGGTCTCTACATTAGAATGAATTTACTAGTCAGCAGCTGGTGACAAAAGGGTCAGTCTGTGACATAGTAAGGCCAGGATGATGACAAAAGGGGCAGAGCTATGATGTCACAGATCAGGGAAGGAGACAAGAGAGGGGAAGTTCTGGGAGGATCAGGGGCTTTAGGTGCTGAACTTCAGGGTATTACAATTGTACTGGCAACTATATTCCCACTAGATTTGCAACACCGGCCCAGCCTTGGCCCATGTTTTAAAGGCTAGGCCGCTAAAATAGTAAGCGCTAACCCTAATGGTCCCCATGATTACTGATGGCAGCCCATCAATAGTTGAGTTATTCTGGCCCTGGCCCAAATGAGTGTAACAATGGCCTATCAGCACCCATTTCAATATTAATGGATGACATCTTACCTGCAGGCTCGAGGCCCCTGAGTTATTAGGAAGCTTGTTTACCCCCTTCTTCTGCACCTTATAACTTTCTGTTTGCAGGTGGGACTGGACTGGCTACATGTGCCATTGCCCTTCCGACTGTCCAGCAGACTCTGGAGACTTGGCTGTTAGGTTGGCTTCTTTCATGGTGACCTTGGAGGTCCTGAGCTCTGAAGCCCCTTAGGCGGCCACATTGTATTCTGCTTCCCCTGAGACTGGCCTGATGAAGTTGGGCACAACCACTGGTTGCCGGAGATCTGAACTCACTCGCTCTTTATTTAGGGTAGATGGACAAATCTTAAAAGAAATATTTCTTCATAACTTCTGGGGCACCTTCTTGCAGAAGAGAAAAAGGAGGGTAGGTGGTACTTACATCACATAATGAAGGGTTTACACATAAAGGAAATACAACAAATGCACACGCAGTATCTGCCCTTGGTCACTAGATGGCACCAAAACAAATCTATTTATGCAAGAAAATAGATCAAGCAATAGAAGATATTCATTTTTAAACATAACTTGCAAATGACCCCCCCCCGCAGCATTTCATGAAAGGCACAATATGTGAATTTGCAGTTGGTCTTCATTTTTTATTTATTTTTGTTGGTTTTGAATTATTAACCTTTATTGTTCAGCAGTTTTTCAGTTTGTAGTTTCAGCAGCTATCTGGCAGCTAGGAGCCCATTTACCCAGGCATTCTCCTAAGACTAAACACGTGGTCCCTTATACAAATCACACAGCTTTATTCTGTTATACCCCTTAGTTTGCCGTACAAACCACAGAAGCCATTTTAAAACAATACATTCTTCTGGGGACACACATTACTTCCCTATAACAAAGCCAATATGTAAGGATCACCTTTATTTTTACTATTCCTGGTGCCCCTCTGAGCATTTCCCCATAGCTCTTATTTATAGGGAGTCTCTGTCCAAAGGCAAAACAGGGGATAGAGGACCAAACGTTTGCAGTAAGAGTTACTTGGCAGAACCACCTTGAGGTGCAATATCAGCATGGAATCCTTTGGGCTGTGTCTCTAAATATGCACACCTTGATACTACAGTTTAGCCCATTCTGTGTTGGACCAATTGGATACAGTTAGTAGAAAATTATGTCAGTGAGAAAAGGAAAGTCTATTGATGTTCCTCTGCTCATAAAATTAAGTCATCTGACATTTCTATAAATAAATTCTAAGCAGCATCACAAGACTTTTCTAAAGGGTTTTTACATAGCAGATATTCTCTGTTGAATACAATGGGTTTAGGTCTTTCACAGGAAGATAGACAGAAAAAAATATTAGATTGTAAATGTGCTTAGAAGAGTTCTCTGAACAATGTAAATGTCCTTTAAAGATGTGGTTTAGTGGTAAAGAAGTCATAATAAAAAGCTCCCACAAGATGTCACTATCTAAATACCCTTATTATCAGCAGGCTGCAAGGTGGCTTGTGGCAGTAAAGATTGGGCTTATGTATGTATGTATAGCTTTATTTGTAAAGCGCTGTTAAGGAGCCGCAGTGCTGTACAGTGCATAAAAGTACAATATACTGTATATAAAACATAATATAACATAATAAATATATACAGAATCATAGGAAAAAGAGCTTAAGAGCTATGTGGTAAGAGACATAGTGGGAAGGAGGTCCCTGCCCCATAGAGCTTACAGTCTAACATAGGCTAACATACAGGTATGAAAAAGAGCACAATGTGATCATTGTAGCCCCTCAGTCAGACTTCATGTTGGCCAAGTAGAGCTGCGGGGATAGGGCCACTGATACGCTTTATGTATTCCTCTACCAATGGAATTTTCCAGTCAATATCAGACTCAGCCCTTAACAGGCTTCTGACCTGGCCAAGAGTGGACGAGATCAGCAGTCAAAATCAGTTGAGAATGAGGAAGTTATGCGGCTTGTCCTGGTAGGTAACTCACCTAAAAAGCAATTTTTCTGGCTGCTGAAAAACCAGTAAAATCTGCAGCATGCAACAAAATAGGGTTCATTTACAGAAACCCCAAAAACAAGAGTATGAAGGAGGACAAGGCTTCCGGCAGTGTAAGTGTGACGACCAGTGTTCCGGCAGCGTAAGTTTGATGACCAGTGTTCCGGCAAAGTGACGGCCAGGCTTCAACTAGTCTCCCCGAACTGCCTTCCCCTGCCTTCCCGCCGGCTAGAATTTAAATCACCAGCGAGATGGCACTCGGAGTGCTTCATTTTCTGAAGTCGCCCGAAGTTTCCTCGTGCCATCCCCCCAGCGATTTACATTCTAGCTGGCGGGAGGCAGTTCGGGGAGATTAGTCGTCAGGCTACTAATCTTCACAAATCTGATTGTGTGTCTCTGCCCTAAAGGCCAAATCACCTTCATTAGCAAATATAATTAGTAATAACAGATAAAAACCACAAAAAAGTGTTTAAACTTTCATAACCTGCCAAATTTTGTAAAATTTACATGGGAATTAAGGGGTTTGGTCACAAAATAGGCGTGGTCCAAAAGATTTTGCCGTGCTCCATGCGGCAAATCTTTTTGTCCCTCTTTCTATTTCCAAAATGTTGGGAGGTATGCGGTAGTGCCAGTGGGCCCCAGACTCCTAGTCCAAGGTTGCTGGTTGTGGCCCATGTCTGCTGTATTAAAGACAGTGCAGATAACATGCCAGATTGCATCTGTTGCCTGCAGTAAATGATCCCCAGCAATGCAGCCGGTGGCTTTTATATGTGTCTGATTCCCTTGTCTGGACTTACATCTAACAATAAAGAGCCATAGAGCCGAGTGGCAGGGAAAGGGTTAGCAGGGTGGGTGAGGAGGAGATTGATGGAGCTGGGTGATGGGAATAGCAGCAGAGCAAGAGTACACAGCAGTAGTGTTTACCTTCCCCTGCCTCAAAGCAGCCCAACAAAGGTCCCTCTCCAGCTTCCTGGAAAATACTGGGCCAGGCCGTGTCATTCTAATGGGCGTGGGAGGCTCTGCTTTCTCCTGAGCTCAGCCTTTGGCAAATGGAAGTTATTCTCTCCTGATCTACACAAGGAATCACAATAATATCACAATCTCAAGGAAAAAGAACGTTATGTTTATTTTTGTACATTTGTGCTTGAAGGTAAATAAGCGAGGGTTGCGTCACACTAAGGTACTTCCTTTCTGCTTCCCGCCACCAGCTCACTTCCTGCTTCCTGCCATGTGACCTAACTGCCGCCGCCATTGTTCAGTCTGATTTAGAATTCCATTCCTTCCCTAATGCCAGTTCGTGAGATATCGTAGAAATCGTAGTCAAGATGCGGTTTACGATGATCAGTCCAAGCGATTAGGTGCCAGATTACAGGATAGGGGTTACCCAAGAATGCTCATCTGGAAGGCATCGGAGAAAGTCAATAGAAAATCTGGATTAAAGGAGAAAAATATAGATGTTAATAAGAAGGACATAGTAAGTACAAGCCTTGAGAAACAAAAGATGTTTTTTGTCACAGAATACAGCGAGGAGTATGGACAGATATGTAATATCATTAGAAAGTATTTACCAATACTAAATAGTGATAATAAAATGTCGGAAATCTTGTCCCAAACGGATGTAAAATTTGTACCTAGGAAAGCCCCGACTTTAGGTAAAATACTAGAACCCAGCAAAGTGTCATCGGCTCTACCGAAACAAGCAGGAAGCTGGTTGTCAGTGAAAGGCACATACAAATGCGGCGCCAAAATGTGCAAGACATGTCAAGTAATTGTATCTGGTGTGGAATTTAGATCGAATGTGTCGGGTCAATGATTTCAAAGTAGAGGGTTTTACAACTGCAATACTAAAAGTGTAGTGTACCTTTTAGAGTGTGGACACTGTAGTAAACAGTACGTAGGCCGTACAACCCGTATGCTAAAAGAAAGAATAAGGGAGCACATAAGGTCTATCTCAAATTGTGAAGAAAGTACCCCCATAGGTAAACATTTTAGTACCTGTTCATCCAATGGTATTAAGGATCTTCAAGTTAAAGTAATTGAACAAGTCAAGGTACCTATTGGAGGGGGAGATACCACCTACAGATTAAACCTTAGAGAAGCATTTTGGATCCTTAAATTAGAAACTAGGATTCCAAACGGACTTAACTACAGACATGACATCAGCTATTTATATTAGAGAATCATACTTGTACTCACAGGATATTATGAACACTATATATTTTTAAGTTGCTCTTACTAATGAGAATTTCACGTCCCCCGCTCCTACCCGGGTTCTTTCATCACTGGATATATCTACTGATAAAAAAATGTTCCATATATTATATACTGGGACTGTATTATGTATTTACAATATATATATTGGGATTTCCTCTTTAAAAATCAGGCGAACAGTTATGTTAGGTTTTTCTATAACTAATTTTAAATTTGTCCATTTTATTAACAGGTTTTAAAAATATTTAAATAAAGGTGTAATTTTAATGAAAGCCCACTAGGGGTCATTAGCTCTTTTTGTATAAAACTACAGCTGTTTCAGATGGACATCTAGCCTATGATTAAGGGACATAGTCCCAAAACGCGTTAGGCGAAAACAGCAGCCATTCCAAATAAATCTTTCCAGAAGTGCCGTCTGTCTGTGGAGTGTTTGTTGCGTCACACTAAGGTACTTCCTTTCTGCTTTCCGCCACCAGCTCACTTCCTGCTTCCTGCCATGTGACCTAACTGGCGCCGCCATTGTTCAGTCTGATTTAGAATTCCATTCCTGATACTGCCCAACAGTCTTTTATATCATTTGATGTGCCTCATTTCTCATTACTTTAATGGCAATGCTGCACAAACTCCCACTGTAAGGGTAGCCAAATTTTATGGGAAATAAAAAATTGGAAAAAACAATATTTCTGTATTTTTCCCTATTAATAACACAGGCATTGATCATAATAACTGTTTAAATTCTATTGGGTTAATGAATAAAAGTCACAAGGTCTTCTAGCACATAACAACCAATCAGATGTTTACTTTCAGACAGTTGATCATGAGATGCGACCTGTTGACTGATTTCTAGGGTCTGCTGGTCCTGGTGCTTAGGAGCTCTAATTACATAACCCCATAATAGTTTAACTGTTCCCTTATAGTCCCTATGGCATCTTCAGGCCACCCTTTATGGTTTCATGGTTATCAGAACATCTCACCCACCCTGGGAGCAAACTGATTGATGAGGAACCTGCACGCAGCCTGGAGAATGTTGGGCGCTGCAGGAGACATCTGGGAAGACGGAGTATTAGTAAGACAGAGGGACTGTATCCTTCACAAGGATGTTTTCCAGCTGCATCTTTAAGATGGGCTCCACAAAAGCATGCATGAAGGTTCCTCATCCTCAGCTCAGAGAAGAGAAATGGAGCTCACTCTACAAGTAGATGGACCAATTGGCTACACCTAGAGCTACGGCAGGTTAGATATCTGACCGTTTCCTCTTATACCAGGTTAATGGTTATAGCTATGGAGGTTTGATGGTGCATTTATTTCCTAGTGGGACCCATCAAGGTATATCTCTTGCACCCCATTAGGTGAAGGCGCTGCACATTAATGTTCCAGCCTTTCTGTCTGGCTGTTCAATATGCTCACATCCCAGCTGGCACCTGGGCATCCAGTATTTACATAAGATCCAATAAATATGGAAATCCCAAGTCACAGGGCTGAATCACTGTTTGCTTTGCCGGAGAGCATGAGTTCTCTGCTGTATGCAGCCAACAATGAAAGGAGGTGATGACTTGTGGTTATGTGGTATACAGACAGACAGTAACGAGAGAGTAACAAAGGAAAAATCATCTTAAAGAAGATATTACTAAGTAATAATATGTATAATATATACAAGCTCTCAACTTGCTTTTGTGCCTTTGTGTATATTTATATCATTGCGACTTCATAAATATGGGTGCCTCTGGATTAAGTATCAGTCATTACCTGGAGTAGATATACCCTGTGGGAGGGCAATTCATGGTTCTCCCTAGTCTACAAGAGGGAGGGAAACCCAGGGTTTGGTTATAATGGAGGAAAGTGTATGGTGTCAGGGAGCCTGAAGAAGTAGACATTAGTAAGGAAAAAGTGCCCTGAACTAAGGCTCTATGAATATGGGTTGAGGGATCATGTGAATGAGAACCCAGGCTAGACTGGCAATCTATGGATTCTGTCAAATCCTGGACATTCACTATTTATTGGATTGGTGGGGGGAAGATTGTGTCTAACGCTACTTTGACTCACAGTCCAGGCCTTTTGAGGAGCAAAGAGTATGAGAATAGCCTGCGGTATAGCATGCTCTAAGTATGTGGGGTCTAGAACAGGAGCCCTGGCCTTGGATAAAAACGTAACTGATAATATGTTTGCTACAAACCCTGCAGAGGAGATAAATAAGGTGTAGACAGGTGGAGACAGGTGGAGACATGATCCATCATTTTCCTGGCCATAAATTGGACTGTCCTTAGACTCCTGTTGAATATTCACATAACCATATGGCAATGGTTCTCAAACTGTGTGGATGGCTCCTCTGAGGTAGTTCATGAGCTTTGGTGAGGCCCTGAGCAAAAGAGACTTTGTGGGGCACCAATATTAGTCTAAGTACTTGCCAAACTGTTGCCCATCTGACATTTTTGAAGAACAATCCTAGATTTTCTGGAATGTAAGTCAACAACAACTGGAGTGTCACAGTTTAAGCAACGCTAATATAAAATACTACTGCTACCATTTGGGTCCTGGCTTTACTATTTTCGCCTACAGTCGCAAACTTGGTCTATTGTCTCCATCTTGTCCTACTGTCCCCATGTCACCATAATGTTATAATCTTGCTCTGCTGTATTGCCATTTTGTCCTACTTTTGCTGTCTTATCTTAATATTGCCATCTTTTGCTAGTGGTATGATCTTGTCTTACAGTCTCAGTCTTGCTTTACTGTCTGTCTCTTGTCCTACTGTTACCATCTTGTCCTACTGTCGCCATCTTGTCCTACTGTCTCCATCTTGTCCTACTGCTACCATCTTGTCCTACTGCCACCATCTTGTCCTCCTGCTACCATCTTGTCCTATTGTCTCCAACTTGTCCTACTGACTCCATCTTGTCATACTGCTACCATCTTGTCCTACTGTCTCCATCTTGTCCTACTGCTACCATTTTGTCCTACTGTCTCCATATTGTCTTACTGCTACCATTTTCTCCTACTGTCTCCATCTTGTCCTACTGTTTCGATCTTGTCCTACTGTCTCCATCTTGTCCTACTGTCTTCATCTTGTCCTACTGTCTTCATCTTGTCCTACTGAACACATCTTACATTACTATACATGCTACAATCTGCATTTCCTACCTGTTACTGTGTTGCCCTAACCCCATCTTCCTTGTTTACAGCCCATAAATCTTTGTATAGATTACATTTTTTCAAACTGGGGTTTGTGTATTAGATATATATGGGCAAACTAGTGAGTGAAAGTACATTTTTGAGACGATAGAAGGAGGAGAAATAAAATGTTAAAAAAACAAAACTTTTTTTTGTTTGTTTTTTAATAGAAAAGGCGCCCAGACCCTGGGCAAATGTTAAATGTTTAATAACATGGTGTTAGCACTAGGTGGTGCCTAACAAATTACAACTGCCCAACTGAATTTATCTTTCCTTGTCTTTTAAATCAGCAATGTCCAACCTGTAACTCCAGTTTGTGATGAATTACAACTCTCAGCACCCCCAACAGCCTTGTTAATAGGGTTTCTTTCCCTTTTAACTTAAGCCGGCCATAGACGTGTAGATTTGCCTTCATATGGGATGAACGATTGCTCGGTGTCGTCTCCCGACCTGCCACTAACCATTCAGACCCAGGGCCGGGCCAAGGTATTTTGGCACCCTAGGCAAGGTCTTCAATCAGTGCCCCCCCCCCACACGGTCCCGCATTACCATTTCCCACCATACCATTCATATTGTCCCCTGTACCTGTGCCAGCAGCCATTGTGTTGCCTCATGTACCTGTGCCAACACCTATGATATTGCGCCCATTTGTACCTGTGCCGACAGCATTCAATTCCTCCGATTGCTCCCAAGCTCCCAATCTGTATCTGTGCCAGCATAAGCCAAAACATCCATCATATTGTTACCCCCCAATCTGTACCTTTGCCAGCGGCAGCCAAAAAAATCCATCATATTGCCCCTAACTTGTACCTGTGCCAGCAGGAGCCAAAAATCCATCATATTGCCCAAAACATCTGTGTTCCGGTTCCAACAGCCACCTTATTGTTCCATATACCTAGGCCAGCAGCAGCCAATTCCTCATATTGCCCCCAATCTGTACCTGTGCCAGCAACAGCCAAAATATCCACAAAATTGCCCCCAAATATGTATCTGTGCCAGCAGCAGCCAATCCCTCATATTGCCCCCAATCTGTACCTGTACCAGCAGCAGCCAAAATCCATCATATTGCCCCAAATCATCTGTTTACCTGTGCAAGTAGCAACCAAGATATTGCCCACAAATATGTACCTGTGCCAACATCTGCCAGAGGGAGCTGGGAAGTGCTTCTGCCCGCAGTACGACTCACGGGCAAGAACAGGCAGTTTATAAAATGAAAAACAACTATTAAATTATTACTATTAAATTACTATTAAAAGAGCGCCCCCATCCATGATGGATCAGACGATGTTCTGCCCCTGACAGCAATTGTACGAAATTACGAAAGTCCCACTGATATCAGCATTACATACAGAGATATTATCGGCAGCCTACATAAATTTTCTAACCTGTCCTACCAATCAACATGGCACGAAAAGTTTCAGGACGCTCCACACATGGCCTGACATTTGTACGAATCGAAGATTTGTACGATCAAATCTTTGCATCTATGGCCAGCTCTAGTCAGTCAGCCCCAGGGTGCACCCCCGTTACCTGGAAATCAGTCAGACCACAGGAATCTCAGCAATGTACATCCATCCTGCAGTCATTCCAAACCTGCTCCCCACCCTCTATTTCTATATCTGCATTCTTTTCTCTATGGACTGTATTTAAATACACAATGTAAATAATTGCTCAGAATCAAGGCAGAATAAATTTAAATAGGGATATGTGAGCATTACAATACACACAAGGGAATACCTTGGAATTAGAGGAAAAATTAGCTCAATGGCACATGGGAAATATTATGCATGTTGCATCTTTTTGAATCTTAAAATCACCACCATTGACCCTATGAGAATTATCTGAAAGCACAAGCAGGAGGGGGTTACCAATGATTCCCCACTATTCCTAGCTACATGTGCTGCTCTGTGGGGCACCCATTATGGGCGTGGCCCAGGGCAGTTGCCGCCTATTTGCAAACCCCTTAAAGGCATCTCTGCTGCAAGAACTTACAACACCAGGGTTCCGTGTAGTGAAAATCTGCAAGAAACTTGAAATTCTCACAGAGGAGCCACCAAACCTGTTACTCCTGAAAAACCTGCCGTGGTGGAAGGAAGCGGAATGCCAGGGCTGCTATTGTCATGACTGAAAAGGACGTGGCAGAGGGACGTGAAGGAAATTATCCTTGAGGGAGAGAAAACATTTAATATTTGCCTAAAACCAGTCACCCCTACCATCAAAGCATGTGACTCTCACCTGAGAAGAATTACTTTGTAATCAGTAAAGAAGGAGCACAGGAGATGGGTGCAAGGGGTCAATTAGTGACTGAGGAAAATATTATTCCACACTGTGTTTTCTGCCCCTTATTGGCTCATGTCACATAATTTGCAGTGAAGTTGAGGGCCATGACCTGGAGGCAACATACACTCATTTTTGAAGGGGAGGCCAGGGGATTACAGTCTATGCCGCAGACTGTAACGTTCCTAGGTTTGCTGTGCACAACAAGCCTATCCGAACCCAGCCACTTTAATATCTGGGTGGCGTAGGCGTATATAAGACAAACACAGTCAGCATATAATACAGGAGACAGATGTACTACCCTGCAAGTATATAAACACATGAAAGGAGATATAATGTCTCTCTTTGAATTGCTGCAGGTTGCCTTCATGAATACAGCACTGCTGTGCTCCTTAGCACTGTATTCATGACAAGCGGCATATAGACCTCCAGGACCAGATTTGGGGCAAGGCCACAAAGGTTGGGCCTTGAGCGACACAAATTAAGGGGCAGCAGAATGCCACCCAGCTGCACATGAAGGCTGCTCTTAACCGGAGCACTAGGGACTAGGCACACGCAAGATTTTCCCCTATTATTCAAAACTGCGCATTCCCTTTCCCAGTGTTCCAGTAGGAGAAATGATGTGCATATGCGCGATCCTAGGGGAGGGGAAGATGGAGGACCCAGCCTCCGTGCGGCGTGAGTAGAGATCCGGTACTGTACTGTCTTCTCACTCCTTGCAGTCCCCTACTGAGTCTCTAAGCCACTGCCTGTGAGTTGAGTGACATCATCAGTGACATCATCAGTATGCACCAGTGCCTTGTGCCAGTCCCTAGTGAAACAAACAGCGAACTATGGAGGCAGATCTGGACTGAGATTCAAAATAGGCCCTGCCTGGCATTTCAGATACACAGAGGCCAAAACAGGCCCCACAGCAGGCCAAACAGCCCCCGTCAGCCCACTAAATACTGACTGTCTATAGCAATTTACAGCAGCCCTTCTGGCATTTGCCAAAACCCGCAGATTGCCAGTCCGGGCCTGTATGGAGGACCCTAAAAATGGCTTCTGTATTAGATTCAATATTCCCCAGGCATTGTGCTTGACTTTGGGGGAAATTTTGTCTCTAGGTTATGTGTTATGAGCTCTGTCTCGCCAGCCGTGAACTGTTCTGATGTGGACCGTGGGGAGGGAGTGGGTAATTCCAGTGCCCTTTCAAAAAATCAAAGGAGTTTTCACAATTGAGCAAACAATGTACAGGTATGGGATCTGTTATCCAGAAGGCTTGGGACTTGGGGTCTTCCGGATAATGGATCTTTCCGTAATTTGGATCTTCATACCTTAAGTCTACTATAAACATTAAAGGAGAAGGAAAGGCTAAAACTAAGTAAGCTTTATCAGAAAGGTCTATATAAATACACCAGTAAACCCTCAAAGTAATGCTGCTCTGAGTCCTCTGTCAAAAGAAACACCACATTTCTTTCCTTCTATTGTGTACTCATGGGCTTCTGTATCAGACTTCCTGTTTTCAGCTTAATCCTCCAGGGCAGGGCTTGAGCATGCTCAGTTTGCTCCTATCCCCCTCCCTCCTCCCCTCCCTGCTGTAATCTGAGCTCAGAGCTGTTAGTGAGCAGGGAGAGACTCAGGCAGGAAGTGATGTCACACCAAGCTTATATGGCAGCGTCTATCCTAAAGAAACAGAGACAGTGTCTAGAGCTGTTTACTCAGGTATGGTAAAGCATTCTGCAGAATAAATATAGTGTTCTAGCTTGCACTATTGTGGCTAATCTGTAATCAAGAAACCGTCTTGGAGCTTTCCTTCTCCTTTAAATAACCCCAATAGGCTGGTTTTGCCTCCAATAAGAATTACTTATATCTTATTTGGGATCAAGTACAAGGTACTGTTTTATTATTATAGAGGAAAAAGGAAAATAATTTTTAAATATTTGGATTATTTAGATAAAATGGAGTCTTGCTAAGAAATGCTAAGAACAGAAAGAGCTCTCGCACACCCGTATTCTATAAATCAATCCAGTGGTAGCTTTGTGCCCAGTGATAGAGGTAATGGATATATGTATCTGTAGAGAGTAAGCACACTGGCACACAAGACTGCTGTTGCAGGTAAAAACCTTGCAAAAGTTTTTTGTTGTGGAAGTGCAATGTTTTTGGGCACGCCATTTGTCATGCTTGACAAAAAACTTTTGCAAGGTTTTTACCTGCAACAGCAGTCTTGTGTGCCACTGTGCTTACTCTCTACGTCTATGGGAAATTACTTTTCTGTAATTCTGAGCTTTCTGGATAACGGGTTTTCCATGGATCCCATACCTGTACAGCCAAGACATCTGCAAACAGCATATGCTCATGGATTATGAGAAAAACAAAGAGCAGGGACACTAAATTGTGAATACACAAGGGCAGCGGAGTAAGCTCAAGGCTGTGGCAACTCAGGGTTTGTGCGTCCTCAGCCATCTATAAAAACTCTTAAATGTTGCAGATAAGATTTTGGCTATTCAGATTTCAGGCTATTGGCACATTCAGCTTGCTAACTCCATATGTGTAACAGGCTAAGCATAAAAGCAGACAAGAGCACAGTATCCTTCTTACCGAGGAAGAGAGAAGACGCGTCATTGCAATTTGAGAACCAAACAAAGGTGCTATGAAGTAGCTGCAAATAACAGAAATTGAGAACGTCTGTTCCCAAGCAGAGGCAGAAAAATCCCCCAAAAATGTCCTTGATTGGATACAGAGTAAAATATAAATAAGAGGAAATGAAATACAAGTGAGAACACAAAAATGATTTATGTTCAACCTTCGGACATCACTTGTCACATGTTTTTCTATAACAGCAACCACCAAGGCCTCCTATTACATTTATCATAATAAGACAATGTCTCTCAAGGTCTATGAACAGTCCTTAGAAGTGAGGCTGCTGTAAGAGCTTGAGAAACATAAACCTTAAGCAAGTGACCCTCCAGCAATGTTAGGTTTGAGGAATAAGGAGTTACAGGGACAATAAGGGGCTCAGGGGTGGGGTTAGTGGAATAAGGAGTTGCAGGGACAATAAGGGGCTCAGGGGTGGGGTTAGTGGAATAAGGAGTTTCAGGGACAATAAGGGGCTCAGGGGTGGGGTTAGTGGAATAAGGAGTTACAGGGACAATAAGAGGCTCAGGGGAGGGGTTAGTGGAATAAGGAGTTACAGGGACAATAAGGGGCTCAGGGGTGGGGTTAGTGGAATAAGGAGTTACAGGGACAATAAGGGGCTCAGGGGTGGGGTTAGTTGAATAAGGAATTACAGGGACAATAAGGGGCTCAGGGGTGGGGTTAGTGGAATAAGGAGTTACAGGGACAATAAGGGGCTCAGGGGTGGGGTTAGTGGAATAAGGAGTTACAGGGACAATAAGGGGCTCAGGGGTGGGGTTAGTGGAATAAGGAGTTACAGGGACAATAAGGGACTCAGGGGAGGGGTTAGTGGAATAAGGAGTTACAGGGATACTGGAAAAAGAATTTACATGGACAATAAGGGGTTCAGGGGCTTGGTTATGGGACATTTAGGCACTCAGGGCCCAGGTTACCATGGTTATATTGATTGAAGATAGAAAAAAACTCATATGGTACAACATAATATAGGTCATATACAGCCAATTAAGATATTAAGGAGTGGGTTACACTTATTAAGTAAATGGCTAAAGCTTTCAATCACACATTTATTCATAATTCTAATTCACAACTGTCAGCACCCCAAATCTAATCTCTTCAGATTACACAGAAACAATGGGTAGATGCAATAAAAGGAAAAACTCCTTTTATTAAAAAAATGTAAACATTTCAATTGTTTCTAGACCAGACAGAAAGAAGTTACACAGGCATTATAAACAACTGCATGATATTCACTGGGGTTCATAGCTTCACCCACAACGATGAAGACCCCAGTAATTTCTGTAGAATCCCTTTAAAAGGTGCACATGGCGTGATTGAAATACATGCAGAGCATCTGTAATGTGTTACTTCAGAAGCATCAACATTAATTTAATTTAAGGTCACGGTGGGTTAATCTTTGGCACTTAGTGTATAAAATAGACTTCCCTGGTCCCCTGAACCTCAACCCTGCCAGTATAGGAGTGTTGCAGTACCAAGAAGAGAGTTTTGTTGGTGGCTGAGAAAGGGTTTCCCCATCTAGAGATCTTTCATGTAAGATGGAGTCTGTAACATTTCTCCACTTTGGGGCATCCGTGGTTTCACCTAAATGCTCATAATCTGTATTGGGGATGGGCGTTTTGGTTGCCATCAAACTGGACTTCTTGTTGCTTCCTCTTCATTTCTCAATCTGTTTGCCAGTGTATGTAGGGCCTACATAAAGGAATTCTTGTTGTATCTATGGAATGGTTTGGTAGGAGCATTTGTGCTCAGCTGTCAGTTCTACAAGAGCAGTCACAATGCCCCTCATTGGCAGTTGCAGGTTAATAAAAGGGATGTGGCGGCTCTGTCTTATAGCAGCAGTTCACTGGTGGCCATGCTGAGCATCTAACAGGAGCAGTCTATCAGAATCGGATGGTTTATTTTACTGATGTAGGTGTTTTAACAGGAGCAGTTACTGTTTTCTTTGGGGGAAGACTCTGTGAGCTGGGCAGTGCCACTCCCTGGAACAGGTCCATTCTCCAGGCTCTCATTCATCTTCTCACAGATTATGTCCACTAGACGTTCAAATACTTGCTTCACGTTGATGTTGTCTTTGGCGCTGGCCTCAAAAAACTCAAATCCTAAGAAGAAAAAAAGGCAAAGGTTGACTCAACAATATAAGGCCTTGTATGCCCGCCACACGTTGATATCTTATATTATTATGTCAACATCATCATCATCACGAACTGCTTCACATCATGTGAAATGAATGCGAATACTATTACAAAACTGTCCCTTTATGCAATGAGTCCTCATTGAGGTTCAGCCCATCTGTAAAGGACTATCAATCGTTGAGTAAGCTTCAGTATTGCAGAACTCAGCGGTGATGCTTCCAAACCATTCCTACCTAGTTCCTCAGCAAGTTTTCGCCCATCCTCAGCAGGGATCACCCGATCATCTTCGAGGTCACATTTGTTTCCTACTAGCAGAACCTGTGCATTGTCCCAGGAATATGTCTTAATTTGGGTCGCCCTAAGAGAAAAAACAGATATAACACATATCTATACAATAAACAATAATGTTTTTGGAGCAAACACTACTTTTTAGGAAAACTTTCCATGCACAGAAAACGCTACTTCCCCATTCAAGTGCTGGGACAAATTGGACAGATTGTCAACAGCTTGATGCTCTTCTCACCCAATGGGCTTTTTATACCTGCCCCATAGATATCTGGCTGATTGTTGTTCAGACTGGGCAAGTTGTAATTTTGGCCTCAAACCAGGTAAATTTCTATGACCTTTATTTTAAGAAGCAACTAGATCCAGACTGCACAGCCTGCTATCTGTCATATATGAACTGTATATCCCCATGGCACTTTGTCTCAAGATTTTGTGATCCCAAACCAATTAGAAACAAACTCCACATGCCCTGCCTCCCGAACTACACAGACACTGGCTAACAGCTGCTAACTCCATATCCACCTACTGTGTTTGCCACCATCCCATAAAATGGTTTCTGCTTACTCACCAGTCCTGCACAGCATTGAAGGATTCCATGTTGGAGATGTCATACATGAGCAGGAAACCCATGGCGCCACGGTAATAGGCTGTTGTGATTGTGCGGTACCTCTCTTGACCAGCAGTGTCCTGTAAGACATCATATGAAGGCATTAGCCAATGTTACTCCTCACTGGTACTGACCATTCAACCAGCAAATGTGTATGTGTCCATTTGAATGGGTCACATAGAAAAACTGGTGCAAAAACTAGCAAGGTGGTCAGGACCTGAATGAGTTCATTGAAAGGAAGAATGAATAGACCCTGGATTAATAGGAGAGAAATAAATGAGTCAAGCACAGTAGAGATGCCCAGGTCACCCACTTGAACCCACTTCTTCTCAATTAAGTCCAAAGGGCCCTTCAGAAGGTTCTTGACAACCCAAGGCCGACCTATGAATTCAGAGATGATGGGCTCTGGATGGCCATTTTACTTCTAATTTGAAACTGGAGAGAACATGAGGCTGCCTTACCCAAATTTGCAGCTTGACCCTCTTTTCGTTCCTGTACACCGTCTTGACCTTGAAGTCGATCCCCACTGTACTGACAAAGGCCGATGTGAAGGAATCGTCTGCGTAGCGGAAGAGGAAGGAGGTTTTTCCCACGCTGCTGTTGCCGATGATGAGGAGTTTGAACATATAGTCAAAACTTTGGTCAGCAGCATCTTTCTGGGGCTGGCGAGTGTCACTGGCAGATGCCATCTATGGGGCCACAGAGAGAGAGAGACATTGATTAAAGTTCTTAACATGAGAATACACTCACAAAATTCGTTTATAGAGGGCCCATACATTTAAATCTAATCAAAGGACCATTACAAATAACTACAGACTGTCATGCATCTTGAGTAACATCTTTGTTAGGTGACCCAAGACCTTGTCATGGAGAGTTCCAGACAGGCATTAATCACTGTGTATGACGATTGCTTTACATAAATAAAGCTCTTCTTCTTCCATTTTTACAAAAGTACTACCATGAAGCCTGTGCATGAGTAACAAACACAGAACCCCAGAAGCTAAACTGATCGAGATTCAAAAATAAGGTTGCAGAACAAATATTTAGTAAAACCTATAAAAAATTTTTTTTTCTTTAACTGTTTTTGATCGGTTGTGATTCTCTTTAAAATCTCATTTTCTGTGGATGGGACTTTAGCCCATGACTAAGTGTCCTTAGAGTACAAAATGTGTAAGGCCCATGGAAATGTGTAACTTTTAATTTCTAATAATAAATATAACTTTTCACTAAAATTTCTTTTCTGGCCCTGTGGATTCCTTTGAGTGCTGGTTAGCCCTGTTTTTTTCTATCTGCACATGCTGGTTTGCCGCTCCATGGAGCTGAGGGTCTGGGGCTGGACCACTGGATATACTTGGTAAACTATTTATATTGATAATGTGGAGCACCTTTTTTTTCTCTTTTTGTTTCAATGAAACCTGTAGACAGCTCTGATTTGGAATATCTGTGCATCAGTGGGAGCAGCCATGGTTGCTCTAACGAGGTAACCAACATCCCCAAAAACTAAGAGAAAGTGCCTTTAGTGGTTAACTATTAGGAAAAAATGCTTGCTCGGGTTAGCTGTGTAACAACTTGTGTAAAAACCAGAGGCCAGACGTGGGAGTAGACTGGTTTTAGGAAGAAAAGCCACACAAAGCATGTTTTGCTTCCGAAATCCATAATTGTTGGTTTAATATCATGTGAAACTATTTATCAACAATAGAATGTTGTAACTCGCACAGTGTTATGTATTGCATCAAAGGTAATTAACTGTACAATCACAATTGCAAAAAATCTACATATCTTTAATGAAGACCTGATACAGCAGTTTGGGAAGTGCTGCACGATCCCCATAAATCAATCAATCATATTTTAGGAGCTCTCCTGTCATTCATATAAATAGAATCCGCCTGACATTGTCCGGGAACAGTGTTTGTCACCCAGAAAACATGTGCATTATCAGGCCAAAAAAACACTTTGAGCCCTGCCCTGCACTTGTTCCAAATTGGAACACCTGGAGACCTGAGTTTGCCCTATGAATACAGGGCTGCCAATGTTCAGGAGCACTGTATTCATGAAGAGTGATAAGGGAGGCATGTAGGCAGGATTACCAGGTCCAATTTTCAAAACCAGCCAAAGTCGGCTACAAAACCAGCCCAAAACTAGCCAAGAGGCACTTCAAAAGTAGCCCAAAAATAGCACATGTGCAGTGAAAAAAGTCTAAAAAAAGAAATGAATATTTGTTAAAATACACCTTTTTCAAATTTTTGCTGATTTGCAAATTTTTCCATGAAGCAAAATGGGATAGATGCTAGAATGGGATAGAGGTTGCCCATCACCAGGGATGTAACTACAGAGGGAAGCTCAGGAAGTATAGGGGTCCAATAAGGCCCTTATACATATACAACCTCTAGACATTTTGGTGGACAGCAGATTTTTGCCCCAAAATTGTCTGAAATTGAGGAAATCGCGAGAATGCTTAAGAGGGATGGTGGAGAGCCCAAAATCTGGTAACTCCCAACTTCTACACATGTCAGTCCCATTGCATGCTGGGTATTGTAGTCTTACCTTAAACTTGGCAAATTGTTTAACAAAAACCTACATTACCCAACATACACTGGGATACGCAGGCTTGGCACACATGGCTGGTTTCCAAAGTACAAACCAGCCCAAAGGCCCAAAGAGTAGCCCAATCACTGCACAGCCTGATCCATTGGCAAGGTTGCCTTACACCCCCTTCTCTCCACCTAATGTCGGACTTCCCTCTCTGAACCTAAACTATTGCATTTTAGAGATGCACCAAATCCAGGATTAGGTTCAGTAATCAGCCTTCTTCTCTGTTTTTTTTAGCAGGATTTGCCATCTGTAGGTTATGGCAAATGCCAGAGGGGCTGCCATAAGGTGCCAAAAAAGAAAGTCACTATTTAGTGGGCTGGTTGGGAACTGATTGGGCCTCTATGTACTCGTAATGCCTGGGCCTATTTTGGCTCCCAGCCCAGACTTGGGGGTCATAAATGTTAACTGCAAATCTAGAGATCAGGGAGAGGAATGAGCCACCTCTAAACTCTTAACTGAAGTCTCTTATTTATATAAACACCCAAAATTGTCCCTTCCCATGAGAACTGCCTGTAAGCACCATCCAGTCTCCCTCTCTGGCCACAATACAAGCCACAATACAGTCCTTCCAAGTAAATCTGGCATCATGGAGATTTTATGTTTTTTTTATTGAAAACTTTACAACAAAAAATGAACATTATTTACACTAACATTACAATAACAATGTATTACATTCATACAGAACCTAAATCCCCAACAACAAACAAAATAAGGATGGAAAATGTGTTCTCTGGAATCATGGTACGGGAATACGAAGCTTGGTCAGGCATCATTGAGACAGGGAGGCAAGGAAGTTGAATATATCTAATTATGGCATAGGTTTGCTCTGTCCCAAGGGAAATTGTATTAATTTCAGTAATTACCATCATTTGATTACATAACATTTGCGGGAACCAAATTAGCTGAGGCCAGTGAAATGAGATAACCCATAATTAGTTCATAAATACTACCCTATTAACAGCAGCAAGCAAGGTGGATTCCTGCTGTATCTCAGTGTAAGATAATGCCTGATAAGTACAGGAGCTAACCCCCATCTTTACAACATTATAGCAGCTTCCAGGGTAAATTTATTGTGGGCTATAAATGGAGTACAAAGGCTTACTATAGTGAGCATAATCTCGGCATAGAATGAGAGGATAGCAGTGTAATTACCTGCAGGGCCATAAAATACAATGACATTTCTCTTATTGGCTGAAATGCGTGTTTTCCAGCCAAAATCTGCCATTCATGTCAATTGCAGGAGGCATGGGCAGTGACAGGTTTCTCCGCTGTCAATTCCACATCACTGTCTCAAACTTACAGATAAGGAGAATTTCATTATAGAGGGTTAAGACAGCCATACATGGGTTGACACTGAATGCCAACTTGTCATTCCATACAGTCTACAGCATACACGTTCATGCATGGTAGAGCCCTGCATGGCTTTCAGTTTTGAGATCTTCAACTCAACCAGTGACCCACAAGACCACTGTCCTGTACTGTCTCCATATCTACAAGTCCTACTCAAACCGGCAACATATCTCCCTTTCTGTGGGTAACCTGAGGGTACCTGACCCAATGCAGGTCTCTAGTGTGTAAAGGACTACCTGTCCATCTGATCTGGTCTGTGATCATACAGAGATCTATCAAAGAGGTTTGAAAAACTATGGATTTTGTCATACTACTACAGGTATGGGACCTGTTATACAGAATGCTCAGGACCTGGGGTTTTTCAGAGAAAGGGTCTTTTCATTATTTGGACCACCATACTTTAAGTCTACTAAAAAGAATTTAAAACTTCAGAATATTTTTTGAAAATTAAGTCTATCCCATGATTCAGAGCTTTGTGGATCACAGGTTTTCAGATAACAGATCCTTGCAACCATACAAACAGTAGTAGCACATGCAGTCTGCCCTTTATCTTCATACCATGATTTTGAATTGCCTTGTTTGATTGGGAAGGCATTTATATATCACATATTCAGACATCACATACAGCCATTGGATGGCATTATACTGTATGTTGTAAATCTTTAAGGTATGTGACTGTTACACATCCATAAATATAGCACTGTACTCAGTGGCATAAATAACAGTTATTGGGCCCTAAAGCTAAATCTTTTAGTGCATGAACACAATTGGAAAATTTGTGTTTTGTACAATTATATATTGCCTTCTTCTCTAACACTTCCGAAATTCAAGTACAAGTTGGACACTGACAGTTTTGCCATTTTGCCCTGTCTTCACCTTGACCAACTAACGCCATCTTCCCCAACAGTCTCCACCTTGCATCCATGGTCCCCTAGTGTTGGCATCTTGCCCTATTGTCACCATCTTGCCTTTCAGTTTCCCTCTTGGCCTACTGTCTCCACTGTGCACTACTGTCTTCTTTGTCCTCTAGAGTGAATATCTTGCCCTTTGTCTCCATCTTGCCTTTTGGTTTCCCTCTTGCGCCACTTGCACTATTGTCCTCTGTCTGTATCTTGCCCTTTGTGTCCATCTTGCCCTACTCTCACCATCTTGCCCTTTGGTTTCCATCTGTTTCTACTGTCTCCACCTGGCACTACTGTTTTCTTTTTCTCCTAGTGTCATTATCTTGTCCCATTCTCTGCACAGTGCCCAACTAACATAATCTTGTCTCCACTCAGTCTGTCTCAGTCTTGCACTACTGTCTTTTTGTCCCCTAGTATCATCTTGTCCTACTGTCTCCCTTTGTTTTGCTTTCTCCATCTTGCCCTACTATCTCCATTTTGCCCTGGCATGTTCATGTTGCCTCACTGTCACCTTCTTGCTCCACATGTCAGCAAAAGCTTAAAGGCTGCAGGTTGGACAAGAATAATACAAAGTTTTGCCATTTTCCCTTACGCTCCCCATTATTCTTGCTACCCCTGAATCTGTACAGGGCTCAGTGCAATTTTTTCCCTGTAAAAACTCTCAGACCACTCAGTAGCTTTGGGTCTGCTGACCCTACTGTTCCACATCGGGCTTGAACTTGCGTTCCAATGTGGTGCATCAGAACAGGAGACAATCACTCAGTAACGTGTGTAAGATCAGCAACTTGTGACTGAACCAAGTGTCAATACAGTTATTTATTTATAAAGCACCACAACACACACAGACGCTGGGTTTATGGAACAGTGAGGACCTATAGCTGCTATGGCACAGTTTGCACCTTTGCCGACTAAAACAATAGAAGATGAATTATATATGTAACCCTAGGTCTTGTGTACAGTTTCTGGCTGTCATTTTAGCTACAATAGCTGAATTATGTGCTGAAGGTTAAGGTGTCTGTGCCCAGAGTCACTAAATGGCAGCTGCCTTCCTCTGTTACATTGTTCCACACAGACATACAAACAAAGAAGGGCAGACCTTCCTATTGGCCTAGCGGGAAATGCTCTGTAAAAAATGTTGGCTCAGTGTCGTGGCAGCTGTTTCCTTATTGTGTCAGATACTGCGCTAATACTTCAAACATCCCCCAAAGAGTCAGCTTTTTGCTTTTAATATAAATCTGCACTACAACTCCCAGCCTCTTCTAAAAGTCGGCTTTAGCCTCTGTATAAGGTCACAGCGCTTCTGGGGGAAGAAAAATGTAAGACACCCCTTGTCCTCCTCACTTCCTGTCACCTGACTAGAGCTTCCTGGATAAGATGTTCCATAATAGACCCCATACATATATAGGGTTGCCATCTGGCCGGTATTTTAACGGCCTGGCCAGTAAAAATGATGGTTGATCCCAGTGTTATTAATAAGGAAAAAAGATAAATATATAGGAAGGCCGATATTTTTTTTCCAGAAAAAGTGCAACCTTATACAAGTACCACCTTTAGAGGGTCAGATTTCATATATTTATATAGCTCAAAAAAGTACGTTGCATCTGTTTATTCTGCCATGGGCATCGCCAGACGGCAGTGAAGTAAATATACTGACGAGCCTTTTTCTAGAGGCAGACTTGGTGCTGTTTGCCAGAGAAGAAATAGATATTCCCCCATTCAAGCACAAGAAGTGACAATATAACAATCTTAAATCCCTTTACACAATATTATGCGTTGTTTTGAGAAGAAAAGGAAACACTTCTTTCTATATGGGCCCTGAAACAATAAGCTGGAGGGTGTACATCCCTGAGGTTTATGCCCCGTGGCCATTGTTTATTCAGCAAGAGGCAGGACTAGACGCTTCAGTTCTTTTGCATCGATTCCAGTGCATTCTGGGATTCCGGATCTCTTTACACCGTCATGGCGACATAAAGGAGACATATAAGCTCGTGACTGAGTCACCCGATGTGGCACCTCACCAGAGCCATTTACTGACACTTTTCCCTCTCACAGTCTGACCCCAAATCCTGCAGCTGGATTATTTTGTCCATCAGTATCATCAGAATCATATGCCACGCAGGACGTGTCGCTAATATGTTTTGCTTTGAGGAGGCGACAGACAGAAAATGGCTGAGAAAATTTACGAGAGAAAAGAGTACCGAGTGTTCTGCAGTTTTCGTGTCAGGGGCAAACGAATTTACAGGTCAAGGGGATTCCAAAAGCTTTAGATATCACTGCACTGCGAGCAAAGATTCAGGCCTTACAGCTGTCAACATTCCTCGCAGGCGTTATGTTTACTTGCCATGTGATAATACAAATCTGGCTACCCACAATCCCTCCTAAATGTTGATATTACTGTATTAGGGCTGAACTCCACGGACGATTGTCGTCGGATCCGTCCAATATTATGGGAGTGATATAAAAATCGCAGGTGCAAACTACACGCAATACGACTGTCAGCGTGCGGCCTTCACATCTGACAGTCGTGTCATGTCGGATACATGTTGTTTGTACCTGCGATTTTTCTATCACTCCCATAATATTTGGTGCCTGACAATTGTCGCATGCGACAGATCCGATGAGAATCATCCGTTGAGTTCAGCCCTGACACTGACTCTAATGGGGAATTTGTTCACTGTTCTACCTCATGCCTTAAAGCTGGTCATTTTATCTGCTGGCTTGACACCAACATCTCCCGGCCAAACCCATCGACCAATAAACGGTCCTTTCCCAAGTGCGCAGGCCATTCTTATAAGCCAGTCGTTGGTGTGGATAGCCAATCAGGTCAATTTTCCCTCATTCGCAACTTCACTTATTGTATGTTCAGACCAAGGTTATTCCAATATTAAGTTACTGCTGAGACAAACACCTGAGCAAGTACTGGTGCCACTTAGCCTCACCATGTACCCCTAGTTTATAGAATTGGAACCTCCATACCAATGAACCCCAACCAGTAGCTCAGGAGTAACATGTTACTCACACCAACCCCTTGGATGTTGCTCCCAGTGGCCTCAAAGCAGGTGTTTATTTTTTAATTCCAGGCTTGGAGGCAAATTCTGGTTGTATAAAAACCTGTTGTATTTCCAAACAGAGCCTCCTGTTAGCCAATCACAACACTTATTTTGCACCACCCAGGAACATTTTTCATGCTTGTGTTGCTCCCCAACTTTTTTTTATATTGCTCACGGGTGAAAAAAAGGTTGAGGACCCCTGGTCTATACATGACACTTTGTCACCACACCCACTGCCACCTGAAAGGAGCACGGATACTATATTACCTCTTCTTCTCCACCCTAAGGCCTTATGTCATACATGGAGATTACCACACTAAAGGTGATTCATTGTTTTCTATGGGTGCAAGTAGCCACATAAAGCCACACAGACAACAATGACTCCTCTTTCGACAAATAAATGAATTACCCTGTATTATATAATCACGACACGGAGGAGCAATATGGGCATTTTGCCTGCTGGGTTTTAAGGGTAGAGGCATGGGAAGATTTCATGGGCGACAAATCTTCCCATGTGCCACTACCCTAAACTCTGCTCTTAACATGACGTCAAACACTCCAAACTGCCTCTTTTCTATTCTTTGGAATGGATTGAAAATACCAGAAAAATGGGGAAAACACCCAAAAAAGCTACATGCACCGTGGGTAGTCCAGTGCCCTGTGCCGACATTTACCTGCAGGATCTTTCTAATCATGGAAAATGCTCTTCCTCTGGCCGACAGCAGGGAGCTACACTGCTCACAACACCCCCTTTCTAAAAGACCCCAAACAAACATTTCAAGATTATTTGTGGTCTTAAGGGGTAGGACTTTTCTGAGTCACTAGAACAGGATTTTCTATGCTCTGTATGGAAACCTTCAAAAGTGATTGAACCCAATGGAGCCACATGTTCCATAATTCTTAAAGGTAAAGTGTAACCTCTGTAGCTAATTTATTTTCAAAACAGCTATGGAACTGAATGGTGCTCATCCACATTTGGAAAGTGTTTCCTATCACTATTCTGGGTCTGTTTCAGCCTGGAATAAAACAGCACCCCTAGTGGTTACATAGAGAGAGAGAGAGAGAGAAATACACGTATATAGTGTATGCGTTAACAGAGCCAGAAATATGTCAATAACATGTTGAACAGAGAATGGACAAAAAGAGTCTGTACACATGATGATCTTTACATTAAGGCCATATAGTTAACTGTCTCTTTAAGGCAAAATAAATATTCTATACAGTATAAACATTCTGATTAATGACCCAAAAGGGCTAGGCTATGTCTGCCATCCACATTATTTCAATTACACATATTAAATTTGCAGCTTCCATTCCCAGTAAGCAGTTAAATAATTCTGCAGACTTTCCGGGTTTCTGTTTAGCCATGCAGCATGGCATTAAGGGTAAGGTTACACTGAGCGTTTCGGGGAGATTTAGTCACCTGGCGACTAATCCCCTCGTCTTTAAGGCGACCAGTCTCCCAGAACGATTTCCCTCACTCTTGCGCTGGCTAAAATGAAAAATCGCCGGCGCTAAGCACACGAGACGATTAGTCGCCAGGCGACTAAATCTCCCCGAAACGCTCAGTGTGACTTTACCCTTAAATGAAGGACAAACGCTCTCTGCAGATTTTATTATGGCTCTGTATGTGCTAATTACAAGCTAGAAATCCACATTGCTGCAGCTGGACTTAGGGTTGCATCTGGCCGGTATTTTACCGGCTTGGCCGGTAAAAATGATGGTTGATCCCAATGTTATTAATAGGGACAAAGGATAAATATGTACGAAGGCCAGTATTTTTTTCTGGAAAAGGTGGCAACCCTAGCTGGACTGCTTTAGCCGTTGTTGGACTACATCTCCCAGAATGCTTTACTGTAGTTCAGCTCCAGCTGGAAAAGCAGAGCAGGTGAGTATTTATAACATACAGGCCAGTGATTGGAGACTAGGGCTGGCATGGTGTATCCGTAACTGTGCCCCCTACAGGCAGGGTGATATATACCCACTGGCAGAGCAGGGCACAGAGCGTATGGCAGCAGCACCTACACTGAGCCGGCTATTCAAACACACACAATAAGGAGACGTGTCCCTGGGAGCTGGCAGTTGTGTGTATGACAGTTGGGCACTTTCCTCTAGGCAAGGATCAGGCTTGGCACTTGGCAGCCCTTGCTGGGGGTTACTTACCTTGGAGTGTTGGGGTGCAGCAGGGGGGCTGGGGTGGGTGCAGTCTCTTGCTTGGGTTCCTCCCGCCTGTCCCGGATCGGTGTGTTTGCAGGTGTCTCTCCCTGTGTGGAGTGAGGTGTGTCTCCTTCCTGCCCTCCTGCAGTCTCCCTCCCTCCCCCAGCTGTCTCTCTCCCTGCAGGGCTGCGCCTTCCTCTCACTCCCAGAGTTTATCTCTGGCTTCTCTCTGCCATGCGGCTCAGGTTTCACTCTCTCCCCCTGCGACTGCTGCTCAAGCTCTGTGACTGCGACTAAGCGGAAGGTGCTATTCCAGTGCCCCCTCTCTTTGCCTCGATGAGTATATCCTTATCCCTGCACATTGGAAACCAGATTTTACCCACCTTATGGGCTACACCCATGGGATCCATCATTTGACCCCTCTAAACTGTAAAGCTGGGGGTGCCTAAAGTGACCCCCACTCTGTGCCACTGGGAGCTAAAAGCCTGGGTGAATTTGACCCGTTTCTTTCAATTTGCCAAAAAATTTGCCAACGCCAATTCAAGTCTATGGGCGGCAAAAAATTGTGACATGCAGGGATTTTTTCTTTTTTTGACGCGCGATGCCATTCAAGTCTAGGGGCGTCATTTTGGCTGCGAAACAAGGCAAAACAATTCACCCATCCCTCACCACCTCTCACTCTGGATCTATGGGTGCCAGACACACACCATTTTATTCCTCTGCTATAACTATAAGTTCCACTATCTGCCATCTTTGTGCCCCAGATGTAGCCAGTTGGGTAAGTAGAGTGCGCTGGCCCCCCCTGCAAAAAAATTATCAGAGGGGCCCCGGCGCACTCCAATCCCCATTCTCCCAACCCTCCCACCCATGCTGACTTGCACCCCCTTTCCCTGTCACAGGTAAGAGAGCAGCTGGGGAGGGGAGTTTCCTTGTTACTTATAGAGGAGGCAGACCTCACAGTCTGTGCCCCCCCCCCGTTCCCCGGCCCCCCCTGGGTGTACCAAGTGAAGCCCACAAGTATACCTTTGTCTGCACCCCACTGTGTCTTGCCCTGGTTAAATAGAAAGGACCTGCCTGCCAGACCCTCTGGGGTCCCACCATACCTCTCTGTTCCCCTGCCAGGTGAACCCCTAAACAGCCCTTTCTGTGGCCCTACTGAATGTAACCCAAACAAGAAAATCTTGATGCCCCTTCTTCATATCCCTGCTTGGGAGGTATCTCACAGTTTGGGGTTAGGATGTGTTCTCCCTGTTCCCCATAAGGAGTCTGCAACTGCCATCTCTTTCCTAAGTTAAGGTCTGTGTATCCCTATGAGGGATGTAGCTGCAGCTACCCCACTGCCCTGTGAGACTGGCGCTGCCCCTGCCCTCATAGTGCTCTTTGTTATGATGTTTCTCCCTAGATCCATCATAATGAGAGTGCTGGCTCAACCTAACCTGAAAACCACTCTCTCTCATGCTGTGAGTCCCAGGCTGATTGCAAGAGCCAGGGCTAAATTGTTAGTCTGAGAGAGCAATGATTTCATGATGTTCATACACAGAAATGCATTCCTTTCAATGAAGAAAGACTGGAGGTATTACGTTATACCACACCCTGTGCCTATACCCACCCCATGGTCCACAGGCACATCAAATTGTAGCCCAGGCATGTGTCCATCTGGTTCAGCCCTGCACTCACGGAATTCCTGTTTAGCTTCCAGCTGATCCATAGGGAAAGCCAACGCCCATCAAAACGTGCCTCCTAAAGTTTATCTGATTCCAAACTGGAAATCAAGCCAAACCAGCTATCACAGCATCCGACCCTTTCTTAAAGCTATCCACTGTATCTTCCAGTACAACCAGTTCTAGGAAGTGCCATCTTAAGGTGAAACCTTCTACTCTCAGTGGATGCCTTCCAGTCCTCTCCATCTATAAGAGAGTTTATTGTATGGCCCTTGTTTAAAGTTATATATAATGGATAAATTTTCCCCTTTATGTGCCCCTTTTCTTGGTGTTTACAGTCCCACAAGCTTGGCCAGCAATTGTTTTAAAGGGGTTGTTCACCTTTTAAGAATCTTCTCGTATGCTGTAGAGAGTGATATTCTGTGGTATTTGACTTATTTAGCTTTTTATTCTAGTTTATTATTGTTTACAAGTTCATCAATCTGGTTGCTAGGGTCCAAATGACCCTAGTAACCATGCATTGATTTGAATGAGAGACTGGAATATAAATTGGAGAAGCCTGAATAAAAAGATGAGTAATAAAAAGTAGCAATAACAAAAAATTTGGAGCCTTACAGAGCACTTGCTTTTAAGATGGGGTCAGTGACCCACATTTGAAAGTTGGAAAGAAGAAAGCAAATAATTTAAAAAAGAAAATAAAAAATAAAAAATTGAATGCCAATTGGAATGTTGATTTGAGTGGCCATTCTATAACATACTAAAAGTTAACTTAAAGGTGAACCACCCCTTTAAAGGGACATTATTAATACTCAGATAAGGGAGAGGCAATTTAAAGGTACAAAATACTCCATATCTGAGTGTATTGGAATTAAAGCTCTAATCATGTTAAACTCTAAATAATTAGACGTCTACTGCATAAGTGCAAACAATCCGACCGATGGTCTTACTCATAATCCACTCCAATCCACTCCACTAATTTCCCTGACATTCTTCCTGGAGGTGGGCTGTAACCCATTCCTGTTCAGCAAGGGGCGGGGCCTTGTTGGACAGTTACAATGGATACATGATATGGTTACAGAGCTGGATAATAGAATTAGCACTCCCTCTGCTGGTCACAGATTGAAAACATTCTACTTATTGCAGGGGGCTATGAAGAGCTTGAACACTGTAGGAACAAGTGTCCGTATGTCTGCCAATTGCAGCGAGAAATCCCTGTATATTTGGTGTCTCTGATCCAATGGTGAAATGTCCCTGTTATAAAATATCTGATCTTATCCCCCTGCACCTCCAGATTTTGTAAAAAGGTCAGTGTCTGTGCCAAGGCATGGAAAAAATATAAAGGTAAATAAGTTCTGCTTCCCTGCTGCTAATTCCCATTCTCAGCAGCCCAACATTCTTTTGAAGTGTGACATTGCTGGTGCATGCTGGGATTCTGTTGCCTGCTTGCATTTTAGCTGGGTAATAAAGAGTGGTTCAGCTTCAGGGTGCCCTTTTTCGTTTACAGAACCCCTCAGTGACTTCTAATATCCTTATCATTTACAGTAGGGGGTACATTATCCCTTATAATACATGAGTGATACTCAGAGTTCCCTGTATAACTCAGCCTGCAGCCTTGTGCCTTTATATGGTCACAGAACAACCCCTCAGTGACTTCTAATATCCTTATCATTTACAGTAGGGGGTACATTATCCCTTATAATGAGCATTAGTCCCTGGGTGAGTAGAAGCTTGGCTACAGTGTGGGCATAAGCATCGGCCCCTGGGTGAGTAAAGGCAAGCTTAGCTACAGAGTAGGGTTGCCACCTTTTCTGGAAAAAAATACCGGCCTTCCAGTATATGTGTATTTTTTCCCTAGTAATAACATTGGGATAAAACATCAGGTGGCAACCCTACTACAGAGTGGGCATGAGCATTGGTCTCAGGGTGAGTAAAGGCAAGCTTGGCTACAGAGTGGGCATGAGCATTGGTCCCTGGGTGAGTAGAAGCTTGGCTACCAAGTGGGCATGAGCATTGGTCCCTGGGTGAGTAGAAGCTTGGCTACAGTGTGGGCATGAGCATTGGTCCCTGGGTTAGTGAAGGCAAGCTTGGCAACAGAGTGGGCATGAGTATTGCTCCCTGGGTGAGTAGAAGCTTGGCTACAGTGTGGGCATAAGCATCAGTCCCTGGTGAGTAAAGGCAAGCTTAGCTACAGTGTAGGGTTGCCACCTTTTCTGGAAAAAAATACCGGCCTTCATAAATATCTGTATTTTTTCCCTAGTAATAACATTGGGATCAAACATCATCTTTACCGGCCAGGCCGGTAAAATACCGGCCAGGTGGCAACCCTACTACAGAGTGGGCATGAGCATTGGTCCCTGGGTGAGTAGAAGCTTTGCTACAGTGTGAGCATGAGCATTGGTCCCTGGGTGAGTAGAAGCTTGGCTACCGAGTGGGCATGAGCATTGGTCCCTGGGTGAGTAGAAGCTTGGCTTCAGTGTGGGCATGAGCAGAGCTATATACAGCAGGTAGGCTCAGTTGCAGAGGAGGCACAGGAGGTTGCAGAGGGAGGAGAGGCCATAGTATTGTATGAAGTGTTGGTGTAAGGCTTTGTACTTGGGATCCTTCTCCTGCAAGTACTGGTATCCTTCCATGTTAGCAGACAACCCAATTTCCTGCCCCAGACTGTGTTCCTTCTCAATGACGTGCATCTTTTTTTTTCTTTTCTTTTTTTTTAATTCAAAGGTTTCCTTCAAACGTGCCTATGATTAGGTATCGTTTGATACGAAACGCATTAGGACGCATACTTTTTAACATGATGGAATAAAAGTTACATGTTTTAACCTCTAATGCCATGGCTGCAGGAGTGCATGCATACTTATTTTGGACGATTTGCATCTTTCTTTCTCCTGACAACTTCCTTGACTACTTGGTGGTCAGACTGGTGGGAAACTGACCAGCAGGTGGCGCTGTTGTAACAAAATTCATTCATATTAACAGTACATGTATCCCTTAATATCTTGGAATAAATAAAAAATAAATACATAATTTATGTTAATTACAAAAGTGCTTAGAATAACACTCTCACCAATTTTATATTCCCTTATTTTAAAGGTTTACTTATCCTTTAACATGGCCCTGATTAGACATCCCTGAAATTGCTCCTACTTAGACACCCCTGTATAGGCTGATTCTATGAAGAGTGGTAGGGACCAATAAAACAAATTGATGTAGGATAGACAAAGTGGGCACACCTCCCAACTGTTCTATTTTTCACGGGACAGTGACGATTTTGACAGCTCAACCCACAGTTACTGAAATGACCCAAATTTCTCTTTGATTTTCTGCACTGAACAGCCAGAAAAAGATACAATGTTTCTAAAATGAAATTTAGGCTTTTGGCAGAGAGCCCAGAATATGTGGCAGGTGCACTTGGATACATTTGTAACAATTTAAGATAAGCATAAAAACAATTGTAACTATTTAAGACAAACAGGTCTCTTGGGGAAACTGTGACTTGCAGCTTAAAGGGCAATTCACCTTCATTAGCAAAACTGTAATAACACTGAAAAGCCACAGAAATGTGTTCAAACTTTCATAACCTGCCAAATTTTGTAAAATGAACCTGATAATTAGGGGGTGTGGCCACAAACATGGGCGTGGTGAAAAAGGTGCCACCCTCGGGACAGCTAATCTTTTCGTCCCTCTATTTACAAAATGTTGGGAGGTATGAGAGTGGGTTATACCAAGCTATATATATATATATATATATTTTTTCCAATGAGTATCTGCACTCCAAAGCTGGTATCAATGGCGGGGTGGACAGTAATTGTTTATGTATCAAAAATCTTCAGACCAGCACTCCCTTTAAAAGTTTAATAATTTTATTATTCTGTAGTATCCGACGTTTCGGTCCACATTTGGACCTTTTTCAAGGATGATACAAAACTTTAAAAATCCACCATAAATAACAAAAGTGCTTCAACATAGACCAATCAGTGCCCTCATTCAATTAGCAACTTAATGTGAATCATGTGTTACAACCAAGTGTCTCTCACATATAGTGAATGTGTATATATATTATTAAACATACAATTATGTGTCCATCATATACATATTAATAGTGCATATACAACCATGTATTTCCATAAGAAATATAAATATGTGAATAAATATTAAATATTTTTAAAATTCAACCGTGTATGTGTTATAATTTTTAAAAAAAAACAACTTGTAATACTTAAAAACATCCACAAGATGTCACCAGTGTGTTTCAAAAAGGTTCACGTTACAGTGTCCATAAAATCCCAGTGTTACAAATCCTAAAAGGAAACAAAAAAAGAAACAATAACAATTGTTAAAAGACATTGATTAGTACACTGTAACACTGTAACTGAGGTATATCGAAACAAATTGTCTATTTAACCTTAATCTATTCTCAGGAGACATTCAATTTAAGAAGCAACTTAAATTGACTTGTCCATTCATACCATAAGGCATCATGCAATTCAGCTCATGAATCCAAAACGCCTCCTTCTTCAGTAACATTTTTTCTATATCACCTTCCTTCGGATGAGCTCTCACATGCTCGATGGGCATGCAGCTGAAAGAGGAGGCATCATGTTTGGCCTCGGCCCAATGCTTGGCCACCAGTTGTTGAGCTATGTCCTGTTTCCCCTCAATTTTGCTTCTATCTCTGCTCCTATTCAGATCTAAAGCTGCCCTTATACTTGATCTATGCATACTTATCCATTCTTTAAGTGGTCTTATAATTTTACCACAATAGAGCAATCCACACAGACATTTTATGATATATACCACCATTGTGGTTTCACAGGTCATGCGCTGCCTCACTGCATATATTTTGCCCGTGTATGGGTGCGTGAAGTGGGTTCCTAAAATAAGTGTACCACACATCACACAACCTTTACACTTGTGTAATCCAGGACGTGTTACTAGCCCCAACCTCTCTCTTTCCTTATCGTACTTGTCCCTCGGATCCAAAGGACTCAATTGCTCCTTCAAATTCCTCGAGCGTGAGTAACTGAATCTGGGTTTTTTACTCACCCTCCCTTTCAGCTGCTCATCTGTACATACTACATCCCAATATTTAAGTATGATCTGTTTCACCTCAGAGCTTTTTAAACTGTATTGGCTGGTGTAATAGATCTCAACTTTCGGTCGGCGTTTATCTATTTTACTGATAGTGTCTCCCACCCTCAACAACTCCTCACGATCCAAACTCTCTGCCCATTTCGAAGTGTTATCGATCAATTGTCTCGGGTAGCCTCTTTGAGCGGACTTTTCACTCATAACTTTTAAGAGGCGGTTCCCACAGCGACGCACACCACGTCCAGCCGGTTACCTGTCCAGCAGCGCAGGAACAGACAGCAAGCAGGAAGGGAACGCCGCACGAGGACCAGCGCCAGAGAGATTGTCCTTTTTTAGAGCCAGGCACAGGAGACAGGAGCGACCCAGGAAAGCCACCCGTCATGGAGGGAAGCGGCATGCCAGCACAACATCACCCGCAAAGACAGCAACAGAAGAGACCACGCAAAGTGTAATATTCAACTTGTCAGCACATGAACTAACGACTGCAGAGGAGGCAGTACTCACCAGGGGATTGAGTTTCATACCGTCGGTGAGTAACTCAAGTAACTGATGACTGATGAGTAACAAGTAACAAGTCAATTATATAAGGAGTCTCCAGAGCTCAGGTGCCCTGTTATCACATTGCTATAAGTCAAAGCAGCCTGAGATAAGGTAGACCAATAGGCACAAGTCAGCTGCCATATTGTCTCTTTATTTCCATTAACAGGTAACCTGTGTGATTAATAATTTTGGAAGGTCGAGTCCTAAGCGTGAGGAAGCAGAGGATCTGCCCGACATCCTGTGACTTCTCTGCCCCCTTCATCAACACGTGAAAAGTTAAGTGCGGTAAAGGTAAGGAGGAATCAGAGGAGTTTGCTATCAGGGACAGGGAGGGTAACTTTGATGAAAATACTGAAAATTTTGACAGTGACTCATCTAGTTAAAGGAACAGTAACACCAAAAAAATTAAAGTGTCCTAATGTACTGAAAATATAATGTACTATTGTGCTGCACTGGTAAAACTGGTGTGTTTGCTTGAGAAACTCTACTATAGTTTCTATGAACAAGCTGCTGTGTAGCCATGGGGGCAGCCATTCAAGCACAGGATACACAGTAGATAACAGATAAGTACTACTATAGTTTATATAAACAAGCTGCTGTGTAGCCATGGGGGCAGCCATTCAAGCACAGGATACACAGTAGATAACAGATAAGTACTACTATAGTTTATATAAACAAGCTGCTGTGTAGCCATGGGGGCAGCCATTCAAGCACAGGATACACAGTAGATAACAGATAAATACTACTATAGTTTATATAAACAAGCTGCTGTGTAGCCATGGGGGCAGCCATTCAAGCACAGGATACACAGTAGATAACAGATGAGTACTACTATAGTTTATATAAACAAGCTGCTGTGTAGCCATGGGGGCAGCCATTCAAGCACAGGATACACAGTAGATAACAGATAAATACTACTATAGTTTATATAAATAAGCTGCTGTGTAGCCATGGGGGCAGCCATTCAAGCACAGGACACACAGTAGATAACAGATAAGTACTACTATAGTTTATATAAACAAGCTGCTGTGTAGCCATGGGGGCAGCCATTCAAGCACAGGATACACAGTAGATAACAGATACATTCTGAATAATCCCATTGTATACTTCAGAGTTTATCTGTTATCTGCTGTGTATCCTGTGCCTTTTTTCCTTTTTCAGCTTTGAATGGCTGCCCCCATGGCTACACAGCAGCTTGTTTGTATAAACTATTTTCGAATTTCTGAAGCAAACACACCAGTTTTACCAATGCAGGACAACAGCACATTATATTTTCATTAATAATTTGTTGGCTTTCCTGTTCCTTTAAGAGGGGAGCTACAGTATGCATGACACCAACCTCATATAATTACAGTCTCTGCTTATATACACTATTTCACTGACAGAATTATGGGGTTTTGTCTGCAGATGTCATCTGACCTGCCTCCTTGCCTTGTTCCAGTGACCCCAGACCCCTCATACCCTCCAACTGTTTGACCAGTCAGGTGTGAAGGTTCCTGATCCAGAGCTCACAGAGAATGCAGATTCTTAAACTTTATGACAATGACCCCTCATCCTTTACTGCCAGACTTACATCCCAGAGAAGGACATCCATTACATACCCCATGTCTGTATTCTGCATTCCATACAATCTTATTGCTGCTTGGCTGGAACTCTCTGTCCCAAACCCTCTTATGATATCACAGAGTGTTAAGAGTCCAGAGATGAGCCGGGATGCAGTTCTGCTTAAATGGCCTAAACAGGAAATTAATTTCTACCCACAAACTATGTTGAGCTTTTTTCTACCACCAACAAACACAACACCTGTAGCCAGTATAGAGCCCTGGCAACGACAAAGGTGTTCTCAAACACCTTTGGTTCTGTAACCAGGAAGGCAACATTTCTCAGCCAATAAGTTTTAGTCGGCTACTCTAAGATTTCAAGATCGGAAGTCATCAACAAATCACAATAACTTAGATGATGAAGTAATTATCATAAAGGGATGTGATAATGTCACGATTATTGGATTAGAACATAATTTATAACCCAGGAGGGTGGTGCGAGTAGTGTAACACTATGCCGAACTTAAAGGATGAGTAAACCTATAAAAAAAAGTGAATGTAAAATTGATGAGGTGGTTATTTTAAAACATTTTGCAAAGTACATTCATTATTTATTTTCTTTTAATTCCAAGATATTAAGGGATACATGTACTGTTAATATGAATGAATTTTGTTACAACAGCGCCACCTGCTGGTCAGTTTCCCACCAGTCTGACCACCAAGTAGTCAAGGAAGTTGTCAGGAGAAAGAAAGAGGCTGCTCTGATGTTCTTCTGCTTAGGAAAGATGTGAGAAAGGTTTCTAATTTTTTTCCTAAGCAGGAGAACATCAGAGCAGCCTCTTTCTTTCTCCTGACAACTTCCTTGACTACTTGCTGGTCAGACTGGTGGGAAACTGACCAGCAGGTGGCGCTGTTGTAACAAAATTCATTCATATTAACAGTACATGTATGCCTTAATATCTTGGAATCAAAGGAAAATAAATAATGAATGTAAATTACAAAAGAGCTTAGAATAGCCCCCTCATCAATTTTACATCACTTTTTTTTTTAAAGGTTTACTCATCCTTTAAGCACTCTTGGAATGTATATTCATCAATTAAATTCTAATTTTTAAGATATCAGGGGCCATATTTATCAAGGATCGAATTTGAGTTCTTTGATAGTCAAAGTATTTTTTCCAGCGAAAATGGGCATATTCGATTGAAGAATGATCAAAGTAAAATCGTACGATCGAACGATTTAACCCTTCGAAACGAACGATTCGAACGATTTTTCAAAAAACAAGTTTGACTTCTAAAAACTTGCCCAAAAGCCTGAGATAGGTTCTAGGAGGGCCCCTATAGGCTAAACAGCAATTTGGCAGGTTTAAGGTGGTGAAGTGTCGAAGCTTTTTAAAGAGACAGTACTGTGATTTCCGAGTGGGCGAATTTTCGAAGGTTTTTCAATTAGAATCCTTCGAAGTACCCAAAAATTACTTCGAAATTCTACGTTTTTTAATTCGAAAATTCACTTTGACCTTTGATAAATCTGCCCCCAGCAGTTTTTTAAAACTTCAACAAGACGTTTCTTACCTCTAGACAGGGTTGGACTTGGCCGGCAGGACACGGGTAAAAAACCACTGGGCCCCCAGGCCTCGTGGACCCTGATGGCCCAATCCTGTTATTGTCGTTACCCCCAACCTCCCTCCTGGCCCCCGGAAGCAAGCAGGAAAAATGGTACCCAATGGGGGGAGCAGATTGGGATTGCATCTGGAGCGGGGGACCCCTGAAGCAGCAGTTTCCGATCCTGCCTCATGAAATACATTTTCAGCCATTGGCAGCCAGTCATATTCATTATATTAGAAGACTAAACATTAATGTCAATTGCAAAAGTGTTTAGAAGAGCAGCCCAAGAAATTTTAGATTTTTTTGTTTTGAGAGTTTACATTTAAACAATTTTCTCCTCAAATTGCTTTTTGTTAAGAAATAGCAGTTTTACCTGTCCGTGTGCTACATATGCTTTACATGTATAAAGATGGTGGCCACTAATTAGGCTGTAAGCTCTTTGGGCAGGGCCTTTGTTTCTTGTTCCTGTATTTAATTCTTTTACTTACTGAACTGTTATTTTCACTTCTTGATTATCAATGGGATGTTTTATTTACATTCCTCTCTTCATGGAGTGATGCCTGGAAAATAATTAAAAATGTTTAAAAAAAAAAAACAATAATAGTTTCAAATGACAAACACCACATGGTGGCGCTGTTTTATTTACCAACATCTTAATTAAATATTCCTGACTTATTCTAAGTAGCTTTTCAACTGGACTTCATTTTCTATTTTCATAGCTGTGAATTATTTGCCTTCTTCATCTGACTCTTTTCAGCTTATCAACGTGGGTCACTGACCCCGGACGCCAAAATATATTTTATATCTACTTTATATTACTTTTAATCTTTCTATTCAGGATTCAGGCCCCCTCATTTTCCTATAACAATCTCTTATTCAAACCACTGCCTGGTTGCAAAGGAAATTTAGGCCCTAACAACCAGAGAGCTGCTAAAATTTCAGACTAGAAAGTATCTGAACAAAAAGTGAAATAATTTATATAAAACAAAAAACAAATGATAAATATCAAATAGTATCAGAACAGCAATTAATATTATAAATAACCCAAAATTGAACACAACAGCCCCTTGTGATTAACTCCTATTCATGAGCTAAGGGGGCCCAGTCAGCTTGAGGAAAGGCTAATGTAAGCCTGAAACGTTGCTGTATTTCGTCTGAATAAAGCCCTTAGAATAAAGGCTTTTTAAGAAAATTCCTGTTGGGTGCTGTCTATTTTGCAAGTGGGCCCAGTCTGAAGGTCAGTAAGGGGGAGATTTGGGGTGAGTGATTATTTGTGCCCTGGGTACCCCTGGAACTATAGCAGGGTGACTGTTACCCCAATGTTTCTATATATCTGTAACCTTGTTATGAGCTAAGGGGGCCCAGTCTGAAGGTCAGTTAGGGGGAGATTTGGGGTGAGTGTTTATTTGTACCCAGGGTACCCCTGGAACTATAGCAGGGTGACACCCCAATGTTTCTATATATCTGTAACCTTGTTATGAGCTAAGGGGGCCCAGTCTGAAGGTCAGTTAGGGGGAGATTTGGGGCGAGTGCTTATTTGTACCCTGGGTACCCCTGGAACTATAGCAGGGTGACTGTTACCCCAATGTTTCTATATATCTGTAACCTTGTTATGAGCTAAGGGGGCCCAGTCTGAAGGCCAGTTAGGGGGAGATTTTGGGTGAGGGCTTATTTGTGCCCTGGGTACCCCTGGAACTATAGCAGGGTGACTGTTACCCCAATGTTTCTATATATCTGTGTTAAACCCGTGGATATATATATACAGTATAAATTTATTTATTTAACCTGGCTATGAGTTTGAGGGGGGGTGACCAAATACTGAACTTCAAAGAAACATTCCAGGCTGAAAGCGCTGCAGTTGAAATGTCATGTTTAATTGTGCAACTAGAAGGCTACTAGGATTGCCACATCTATGATATTTAACAGGTAATGATGACCGTGGCTTATGGAGAATAACCGTGTAGAAATAACTAGTTCTTAGTGATAACAGTGACATCAAGCTCCATTTTTACAGGTCGCCAACCAACTTTTCATGCAAATCACATTCTGACAGGCCTTGTTGTGCCTTTGGATAAACCAATAATTAGGTAGAATATTCTTGGGAATGAGGATCAACTTGATGGCCGTGTAGTTTTACTGTGAAATAAGAAATACTGTAGGTTGGATTATGAATGAAAGCAGAGAGGTTGTGTTCCACAGAAGAAGTCAATCCCAGCAGATACACTAGATTTCTTCTCAGCAAAATGCCAGTCTCAGCCCTTAATTACGCCCACAGGCAATCTAACACCAATGAGATTTCTCCTTTTCTCCCGTTACTTGTATAGCGAGGCTTAACACTCATAAACTGGCGTCTCCAATACGTGCTTTTCATTTCCTGACTTTCAGCCAATCAGAATTACAGGCTAAATGGGCAAATCTCGATGGAGCACACGTTGACCAGGGTGCTGAGAGAGAATTTAGGGTTCAAGGAGTTTCCCAGGAGAACCCCAACACCTGTGCTCTGGTCAGTCATGATAGTTCAGCCCCCCGGCTGCTTCTCGGTCCTCCCGGCTGTACACACAGTATGGTATGGGACCCGTTATCTGGAAACCCCTTATTCAGAAAGCTTAGAATTATGAAAATATATATATATATATATATATATATATATCTATTTTATCCAAATAATTCAAATTTTTAAAAGCTATTTCCATTTTCTCTGTAATAGTAAAACAGTAGTTTGTACTTGATCCCAACTAAGATATAATTAATCCTTATTGGAAGCAAAACCAGCCAATTGGGTTTATTTTATGTTTACATGATTTTCTAGTAGACTTAAGGTATGAAGATCCAAATTACAGAAAGACCCGTTATCAAGAAAACCCCAGGTCCTGCGCATTCTGGATAATAGGTCCATACCTACCAAATTTCGGAAAGACAAAGAAATTGCATACCGTACCAAATGAAAATATTTTGGTGATCATATCTTGGATGCAATCCTTTGGATAAAAATAGTATTTTTATAATAAAATGTTTAAAAAAAGAACATTTAGTACAAATAGTCTTATGAAAGAAAAAAAAATAAATATAAGGAAAAGGAGTATTTACAGGGCACTAGAGTAGGAACTGGTAAGAATATTTTAAGGCTTTGGAGTTAAGAACAAAGGTGGCCAAGCTGCCCGGATTGCCTGGGGTTTCCGTGTGTATCACAGGGGTGGAAATATACTGGGACAACTGGCAAGAGAGCCCGGGCTAGTGGTAGACCAAAGTGGTACTTGCCCAGCATCCCCTCTGTAAGGGACAATACCGGACGCCACGTCCAGAAGGGCCGCCAAGCCCAAAATGACGGCGCCCAGAGGGGACCACGCGGTCGTCGGACGCCAGCGCGTCGATCCGCGCGCAGTATTGACGCGAATGCGTCAAACGTGACGCGAATGCGTCAAACTTGACGCTGCGTATTGACGCTTGCGTCAAAAACGTGCAGCGTCAGCACGCAATTGGCGCATGGCGCATGACGTCATGATTCACGTTTTGGCGCCAAACTCTGCCTATTTAAGGACGTCTGATGCTACACTCTGCGCCCGATTATAGGTCTTACTCCTGTTAAGTTCCTGGGTGTTTTCTGCATTGATTGATTCCTGTTTACGACTCCTTGCCTGAATTCTGATTACGTCTGTCTTGCCGCCTGTACTGACTCCAGCCTGTTTCTTGACCACGTCTGATTGCCGCCTGCACCGACCTTGCCTGAACTGACAACTCTTTTGCTCACCCCCTTGTACCTCGAACTTTGGCTTCCACCACTTCCTCCTTGGTCCACACTGCAACTACGCCTTCGGGCCTGACAGTATAATCGGGCCATGGACCCCACTGAGGAAGTGACTCCTCCTCCGGATTTCGGAAGAGCCTTCCGTGGCTTAGCCTCCCGTATGGAGTCTTACGAGAGTCAACAGGTCCATTTTGGGCAAGCCCTGGAGGCAATCTTGGACAAGCTGTCTGTGAATCCCCCTGCTGCCGCTGCTGCTTCCTCTCCAGTGGTCGTTGCTGCTTCTGCTCAGGGTACTGGACCCAAGGTGCCGGCTCCTCCTCTCTACCATGGTGATCCGCAGGCATGCCGAGGATTTGTAAACCAGTGCCAGATCCAGTTCGAGCTCCAGCCTACTCAGTATCCATCAGAGAGGGCAAAAGTGGGGTACGTTATCACCCGCCTGCAAGGAAAAGCTCTGGAGTGGGCATCTCCCTTATGGGAAAAGAATTCGCCGCTCACTTACGATATAGACCTTTTCCTGCACTCCTTCCGCAAAGTCTTTGACGCTCCTGGGCGGGTCACTACTGCCGCCTCTCGTCTCTTGCAGATCCGTCAAGGCAACCGCCCAGTCAGTGAGTATGCTATTGACTTTCGTACTCTAGCGGCCGAGACAACATGGAATAACGATGCATACCATGCGGTCTTTTACCAAGGACTTTCCACACGTCTGAAGGACGATTTAGTGTCCCGTGATATTGCTGACAATTTGGAAGATCTTATTACCTTGGCCACCAAGGTGGACACTCGAATGCGGGAACATCTGTCCGATAGAGATAGGAGTAAGAGATTCCAGCCTCTCCTAGCTCCAAATTTTCAGAAACCCTTCATTCCTACTTCCTCTTCTTCCGCTTCGCCCCCTGTTGAACCCATGCAGATCGGGGGGGCACGCCTGACCGAGGAAGAGAAGCTCCGCAGACGCTCTGCCGGCCTATGCCTATATTGTGGAGGCAAGGCACACTTCGCCTTTAACTGCCCTGTGACACAAGAGAATCTTTCTCGCCTTGGTAAGTGTGGGGAGACACACTGGGGTGGAATTGTCTCTTATCCTGAACAGACCCCTCAACGTCTTTTGCTTCCTGTACAGCTTCAAGTAAACACTAAGCAGATTTCTTCGCAAGCATTTCTGGATTCTGGGGCTGCTGGGAACTTCCTGGACCAGTCATTTGCCATTCTGCATAAGATTCCTTTGAAGCCATTGTCTACACCTCTCCGAGTATTGGCCATCGACGACAGACCTCTGTCCAATGCCTATATCTCACATGCCACTACAGAACTTTCCGTTACAGTTGGGGCACTGCATGTGGAGAGACTTTCTTTTCTTATTATAAGTTGCCCTTCCACACCTGTTGTTTTGGGACTACCCTGGCTTCAACTCCATAATCCTGTCATAGACTGGTCGGAAGGCCAGATTTCTCAGTGGAGTTCGTCTTGCCAACAGAGTTGTTTGCCTTCCAATGCTGTTATGAAGTTGTCCTGCTCTTCAATAAATCTTCCTTCACTTCCCCAGGCATATCTGGACTTTTGTGATGTTTTTTGTAAAAAATCCGCAGAAACCCTTCCTTTCCACCGTCCCTATGATTGCCCCATTGATCTCCTTCCTGGCACCATGCCCCCTCGTGGCCGGACCTATCCGCTGTCTCCGTCCGAGACTAAGGCCATGAGAGAATATATACAAGAGAATCTCCAGCGTGGCTTCATTCGTCCTTCTTCATCGCCTGCTGGAGCGGGGTTTTTCTTCGTTGAGAAGAAGGATGGCACTCTACGACCTTGTATTGACTACCGGGGCCTTAACAAGATTACAGCCAAGAACCGTTACCCTTTACCCCTTATTTCGGAACTCTTTGACCGTCTTAAAGGGGCTAATATCTTCACCAAGCTAGATCTCAGAGGGGCATACAATCTGATCCGAATTCGGAAGGGCGACGAATGGAAGACGGCATTTAATACTCGGGATGGACATTACGAGTATCTCGTCATGCCGTTCGGACTTTGCAACGCCCCTGCAGTTTTCCAAGAGTTCGTCAATGATATTTTTAGAGATCTTTTGGGACTGTGTGTGGTTGTTTATCTTGACGACATCCTTATTTTTTCCAAGCATCTTGACGAGCATAGAGGTCATGTCCGAGAAGTCCTTTCACGTTTGAGAGAAAATTCCCTCTACGCCAAGCTGGAAAAATGTTCTTTTGAGATCCCGAAGATTCCCTTCCTGGGCTACATTATTTCGTCTGAAGGTTTTGAGATGGATCCAACCAAGGTTTCTGCTATTCTAGAATGGCCTTTGCCTACCAGTACTAAGGCCATCCAGAGATTTATTGGCTTTGCCAATTATTACAGGCAGTTCATCCAAGGATTCTCTTCTAGAATTTCTCCTATCTTGGCCCTTATTCGCAAGGGGGGAAGGCCTGATATTTGGACTGCTCCAGCCAAAGCAGCTTTTGAATCCCTGAAGGAATCCTTTTCTTCCGCCCCAGTCCTAAGACATCCTGATCCTCTTCTTCCATTCTTCATAGAAGTTGACGCCTCTGATGTTGGGGCAGGTGCAATTCTCTCCCAGAGACAACTCAATGATGGGAAGCTTCATCCTTGCGCCTTTTTCTCCAAGAAATTTTCCCCGCCTGAACGGAATTATGATGTTGGCAATCGGGAACTTCTGGCAGTTAAATTGGCTCTGGAAGAATGGAGACATCTTTTGGAAGGTTCCACTGTTCCTGTGACTATTTTTACGGATCATAAGAACTTAGAATATATCCAAACCCTTAAGCGGCTGAATCCCAGACAGGCACGGTGGTCCTTGTTCTTTTCCCGCTTTAATTTTATCATCACCTTCCGACCTGGCTCCAGGAACAAAAAGGCAGATGCTTTATCCAGAAGTTTTTCTTCCGTGAATTCCATGTTTGAAGATGAAGAACCAATTGTTCCATCCGCCAAAATTATCGCTGCCTTATTTCCTCCTATGGCTTCCCAAATTCTGTCTGCTCAAGTCTCAGCACCTGCCAATACTCCTTTTGGGGTAGCCTTTGTACCCCCAGATCTTCGTCAGTCTATTTTGCTTCAATCCCACAGCTCCAAGCAGGCCGGTCATCCCGGGGTTAAGAAGACGATTGATCTGCTGTCTCGGTTGGTCTGGTGGCCCTCCTTACGAAAGGATGTTAAGGACTTTGTTGCTTCCTGTTCCATTTGTGCTGCCTCCAAATCTTGTCATACCTCTCCCAAGGGATTATTGTTACCTCTTCCCATTCCCTCCCGCCCTTGGACACACTTGGCCATGGACTTCATCGTGGAACTTCCCTCCTCCCAAGGTTTTACAGTCATCTGGGTAGTGATCGACAGATTCAGTAAGATGGCTCACTTCATTCCGCTCCGTAAACTACCCTCTGCATTGGAACTGTCTAAACTGTTTATTTTACACATTTTTCGTCTGCATGGTTTTCCTCTAGAGATTGTGTCTGACAGAGGTCCACAGTTTATTTCCAAGTTCTGGAGGTCTCTTTGCAAATCCCTCAATATTTCCCTTAATTTTTCTTCTGCCTACCATCCTCAATCCAATGGAGCTTCTGAGCGGGTTAACCAAGCTCTTGAACAGTTTCTAAGATGTCATGTCTCATTGTGTCAAGATGATTGGGCTGAATTGCTTCCCTGGGCCGAATTTGCTCACAATAACTCTCTTCATGCTTCGTCAGACCAATCGCCTTTCTTTTGTGTCTATGGACTTCACCCCTTGGCCTTCTCTCAAGATTTTCTTCTCTCCGATGTGCCGGCTGCTAACGATCAAGTTTCTCATATGTCCGCCATTTGGCAAACCACTAAGAAGAACTTGGAGAAGAGTTCCTCCAGCCAGAAGTTTCATGCTGATAAGAAGCGTTCTCCAACCCCTCAGTATGCTCTCGGTGATAAAGTCTGGCTCTCGTCTAAGAACATTCACCTCAAGATCCCGTCTGCTAAATTAGGCCCTAAGTTCATTGGCCCTTTTCCCATAATTGAACTAGTAAATCCTGTGGCTGTCCGTCTTCAGTTACCTCCGGAGATGAAGATTCCAAACGTTTTTCATGTGTCTCTTTTGAAGCCAGCCGTGGCGGGTCACTCTTCTCCCTTTCCTGCTCCTGTATCCGTCGATGGGTACCAAGAATTTGAGGTTGAGACTGTTTTGGATTCTCGGATTTCTAGAGGTTCTCTCCAGTATCTGGTGAAATGGAAGGGGTTCGGGCCTGAAGAGTGTTCCTGGGTCAAGCATTCGGACATTCATGCTCCTCTTCTGGTTCAAAGATTTCACAGAAGATTCCCTTCTAAACCCAATCGTGGTGGTCCTGAGGCCCCCCGTAGAGGAGGGGGTACTGTAAGGGACAATACCGGACGCCACGTCCAGAAGGGCCGCCAAGCCCAAAATGACGGCGCCCAGAGGGGACCACGCGGTCGTCGGACGCCAGCGCGTCGATCCGCGCGCAGTATTGATGCGAATGCGTCAAACGTGACGCGAATGCGTCAAACTTGACGCTGCGTATTGACGCTTGCGTCAAAAACGTGCAGCGTCAGCACGCAATTGGCGCATGGCGCATGACGTCATGATTCACGTTTTGGCGCCAAACTCTGCCTATTTAAGGACGTCTGATGCTACACTCTGCGCCCGATTATAGGTCTTACTCCTGTTAAGTTCCTGGGTGTTTTCTGCATTGATTGATTCCTGTTTACGACTCCTTGCCTGAATTCTGATTACGTCTGTCTTGCCGCCTGTACTGACTCCAGCCTGTTTCTTGACCACGTCTGATTGCCGCCTGCACCGACCTTGTCTGAACTGACAACTCTTTTGCTCACCCCCTTGTACCTCGAACTTTGGCTTCCACCACTTCCTCCTTGGTCCACACTGCAACTACGCCTTCGGGCCTGACACCCTCCCCCTCATTGTTGTGCATCTTCTGCCTACCCCTAGTTCCAGCCCTGGATACATAACAGGCTTATGGTTTTCCCCTGCCCCCGCACGCCTTTTTTAAAAGGAGAAGGGAAATACAATTAAATACATTTTTCAATCAATTTCTATATACAAATATGTACATTTCAGTGGGTTTATCCAGTAATGTCCAGTTTGGTTACATGGTTCTCTGCTGAAGGCCATCTGCTTGACTACCCTAGCAAGGTTAGGACTTGGTCCTAAGATCTTCATAAAGTTTGACTGTGTTCTCTGGTGAAGGCCATCTGCTTGACTACCCTAGCAAGGTTAGGACTTGGTCCTTATATCTTCATAAAGTTTGACTGTGTTCTCTGGTGAAGGCCATCTGCTTGACTACCATAGCAAGGTTAGGACTTGGTCCTAAGATCTTCATAAAGGTTGTCAGTGTAGGACTGGAAAAACCAGGGGCCCACCCAAAAACCTTAGACCAGGACCCACTCTCAGTACTATTATTCTTCTTCTCCTCACTCAACCTCTATTCTCCTAGTCTCTTTTCTTTACATACTATAATCCAGGGATCCCCAACCTTGTTTACCCATAAGCCATGTTCAAATGTTAAAAAAGTTGGAGAGAAACACAAGTGTGCTTTGAGGCCACTGGGAGCAACATCCATGGAGTTGGTGAGCAACATACTTCTCCTGAGCCACGGGTTGGGGATCACTGCTATAATCTATTATTCCATCTATTTAGCCTCTTTGTTCTCATAGAAATAGGGACCCCACTGTCAGTCAAGGGATAGGTGTAGGGTTGGCACCTGTTCAGTTTTTCTAAGGCCTGTTCTGGTCTCAACCTTCTGTTTGGTTTTCAGGCTTGTGAAACCCCGGCCAGATGGCAACCCTAGCCCTGTGTGAGGGGAGACATGAGGGACTGAGACAAAATGGCGGCAGCCCACCCTACAAGGCAAGTACCACAGGCCAGATCCTTTGTGAATTAGGGTTGTCACCTCACCTCATTAAAACCAAACACATGTAATCCACAGCCTGCATGGCTAATTAGCAATTCATTTAGATGCATGGCTGAGCATAAATCAGTTAAGTCTGCAGCTAGAGTTGCCACCCGGCCGGTATTTTACTGGCTTAGCTGGTAAAACACCTGCCAAGGCTGGGGCCGGTATTACAAATTACCAGCAATGCAGTTGCCAGCAATTTGTAATACCCTTTAAAAAAAGCCCTTGGCCTGCCCCCAATTCGCGCAGAACTTACCTTTTTTCCAGCGCTGTGGACATCGCTGCGATGTTGCTCCGCCACTTTTGCAGCACACCATGTGGCCCGTCCCCTTTTGCGTCACGGACCACCCCCTTTTTGTGCCGCCAGTATTATAATAGAAAGCAGGACAAATCCAAGGCAGTAGCTATGACTGCAAAGTGCTTTTATTGGGGAAAAATGCTCCACAACATGTTTCGGGCGTTGGCCATTTATCAAGTGTGCAAAACCAAATACAAGGAAAGTATTTAAACTTTCCTTAACCTCTCACCTCTGAAGTGCATTCTGGGTACATACATCGACATTGACATCAACATTATAATAGCATAAATACAAATTACTTTATACAAGAATAAATATTAAATTACTTAAACAAGATGTGTTATACATTCCATATGTGATCAATAAATACATACTTTCTTCAACTCCCTATAAAGAGTGGCCTTAAAATATTTCTTATGTGAATAAAATGCATTACAAGAACAGTCCTCAATCTTGTCTGTGAATCATTGTGCTCCGTGTTAAGTCCAAATAAAACGACAGGCCACTGCATACAGTACATTAACCTCCCCTGAACAAAAAGGAAACTGCTCGTTAAGCCGATCCAACTACAACTTGATACATGTTCCTAACATAGTTATCGTAACAATTTTAACATAATTTATACAATGTTACCATTTTATCAACTTCATATAACCCCTTTACATTCTCACTTCTAGGGGAGTTAATAATTTGTTACTTAAATATTTGAACTTAGACTATAAGACTTAGTACTATAAATTCTATATTTATTAGACTCACCACCGGCGATAGTCTTACGGACATCGTAAACTGAGACTATTTGACTATTAATACCTCCTGAAAAAGAAACACATTAAATTATAATTGCGCAGTATAAATTAAAGGAAGCATGTTAAATTTAACTGTTCGTTCATCCCTTTAGGGTAGGTGCTCTCTAAACGTCTAATCCAACGAGCTTCTCTCTGTAGGAGTAAGGTGTTTCTATCACCCCCCCCTATCTATCTTAGGTATAACCTCAAGTATCTTCCACTTCATTTGGCAAACGTTATGTTTTGCAGCATCAAAATGTCTGGACACGGGATTGTCACTATAGGTGTCAACCTTGAAGTTCCTAATTGCGTTTTTATGCTCCTTAATTCTAACATTAACAGGTCTTTTTGTGCCCACCCCCCACTGGCCGGTGTTCTTTTTCAGTAAAGGTGTCAATCCTATCTGCAGCATGCATCTAAACGAATTGCTAATTAGCCATGCAGGCTGGGAATTCCATGTGTTTTTAAAGGGGTGAGGTGGCAACCTTTGCCAGGATGGGGCATACATATTTGGGTCCTAGTTAGCCTGTGACCTTCTAATGTCTGTAATGGCTAGGGTTGCCACCTTTTCTTGAAAAAAAAATACCGTCCTTTTATACATTATATATTTTATTATATTTTTGCAGTTTGACCAGTCTCTCCCTCCGATAACTTCAGTGCACACCCCATGGGTTTCTAGGCCACCTAGTGAGCTGCTGGTATAAATGTCACTGTATGAGCTTCTGAGATCCATACAAGGTAGAGTAGGACTTATTATATGTTCAGTTAGGCCATTATTCATCTGGGCATTTATTTTGATCATGAGAAAGTTGGAAATGCTCTGCAAGCTTCAGTTCAATATATCAACTGGACACTTTATGTGTCTTAATTAAATGTCCTGTAGTTCTAATGTGTCGCCACTAGAGAGCGTCCTCACATCTCCAGAAATCTTTAGCTCTTGAGGCAGAAAGAACTGACAGTTTCTATTAAGTACATCTGTATTTATGTAATGTAGTTTCCCCCTGTTTCTTCTATTTCTGTAATAAATATGTAATGCAACTGCCTAAATTAACCCCTTTCAGGATATCGGTAACCTGCATTTTAAACCACAAATGTATAACCTTGTATTTATCTACCACTAACCTCATTTACCACTTTGACAACCATCCAGCAAACAACCATACACCCTATACCAGTAATATCTGTGTATTTATACAGCTCCTTTCTATTACAGTTATACACAGTGCAGCTCCTCTGGGGAGGGATCCAGTAATATCTGTGTATTTATACATCTCCTTTCTATTACAGTTATACACAGTGCAGCTCCTCTGGGGAGGGATCCAGTAATATCTGTGTATTTATACAACTCCTTTCTATTACAGTTATACACAGTGCAGCTCCTCTGGGGAGGGATCCAGTAATATCTGTGTATTTATACAGCTCCTTTCTATTACAGTTATACACAGTGCAGCTCCTCTGGGGAGGGATCCAGTAATATCTGTGTATTTATACATCTCCTTTCTATTACAGTTATACACAGTGCAGCTCCTCTGGGGAGGGATCCAGTAATATCTGTGTATTTATACAACTCCTTTCTATTACAGTTATACACAGTGCAGCTCCTCTGGGGAGGGATCCAGTAATATCTGTGTATTTATACAGCTCCTTTCTATTACAGTTATACACAGTGCAGCTCCTCTGGGGAGGGATCCCAGTAATATCTGTGTATTTATACAGTTCCTTTCTATTACAGTTATACACAGTGCAGCTCCTCTGGGGAGGGATCCAGTAATATCTGTGTATTTATACAGCTCCTTTCTATTACAGTTATACACAGTGCAGCTCCTCTGGGGAGGGATCCCAGTAATATCTGTGTATTTATACAGCTCCTTTCTATTACAGTTATACACAGTGCAGCTCCTGTGGGGAGGGATCCAGTAATATCTGTGTATTTATACAACTCCTTTCTATTACAGTTATACACAGTGCAGCTCCTCTGGGGAGGGATCCCAGTAATATCTGTGTATTTATACATCTCCTTTCTATTACAGTTATACACAGTGCAACTCCTCTGGGGAGGGATCCAGTAATATCTGTGTATTTATACGGCTCCTTTCTATTACAGTTATACACAGTGCAGCTCCTCTGGGGAGGGATCCAGTAATATCTGTGTATTTATACGGCTCCTTTCTATTACAGTTATACACAGTGCAACTCCTCTGGGGAGGGATCCAGTAATATCTGTGTATTTATACGGCTCCTTTCTATTACAGTTATACACAGTGCAGCTCCTCTGGGGAGGGATCCAGTAATATCTGTCTATTTATACAGCTCCTTTCTATTACAGTTATACACAGTGCAGCTCCTCTGGGGAGGGATCCCAGTAATATCTGTGTATTTATACGGCTCCTTTCTATTACAGTTATACACAGTGCAGCTCCTCTGGGGAGGGATCCAGTAATATCTGTATTTATACAGTTCCTTTCTATTACAGTTATACACAGTGCAGCTCCTCTGGGGAGGGATCCAGTAATATCTGTGTATTTATACAGCTCCTTTCTATTACAGTTATACACAGTGCAGCTCCTCTGGGGAGGGATCCCAGTAATATCTGTGTATTTATACAGTTCCTATTACAGTTATACACAGTGCAGCTCCTCGGGGGTGCGATCCAGTAATATCCTGTTAATGATTAACTTTTGTATCTTTAAGGTAAGTCAGTACAATGTGTGGGATTAAATGAAAGTAATATACTGATGACTTGCTGACCATGTATTTGTGTAATTGCAGACAGCTACGTGCAGACTGTCAGTTTTATATTAACAGGCACTGGGCCCTTGTCCAGACGGGCGTCTGAGGACACAAGAATAAGGAAGTGGCCGATTCATTCCCATCCTGAGCTCTACTTGGCTGCGTTTGTACAACATTTTCTTTTCTTTCTTTTTGTTGAATTGCTCTATTATCTGTTTGCTGTTTTTTTCTCACCATTTGGAATTGAGTCTGTGCATGTTTTCCCTGTATGTGTATGTTAGCTATGAGCAGCTGTGTATATACCCATTCCTGTGATGTATGTAATAATATGTAACATGTGTGTATCGTGGGTGTTTTAACCCTTTCCGAACATTACATAATACATGCGTGCTCACATCATCGTTGTGAAATAGCGACTCTTTAACCTTTTCCTGTACACGGGGCAGCAGATATGTTAACGCTTTGGGTTTAACCCTTTCACTCCTAAAGGTGTGGCTTTGACATTGTTGGCAAAGAAGAAGTTACGGAAGGGGTGTCTGTGTAGTCTAACCAATGGCAAAGCATGGTTCTGGGGTGGCCCCAAGAAATAAAAGGTTAAACTTTGTGAACGTCTCTCAGGACAAATGTGTATTATCTGCGTTTAACCCTTTCAGTTTGCTCCTTGGAGTTTTAAAAGGCACCGGCTCTTTTCAACTTTTTCACTGCAACTGTTGGCGTCTTTACACTATCACTGCATTTAACCCCTTCACTGTTCATTTATCAAATTCATACATACAGGGACTGCTGTTAACCATTCGCTGTGTTCCTCCCATCTGTCTCTCTGTTTACAGCGTGGGTGCAGTGATCCCGGCACGGCTCTATGTGTGGGATGAGTAGTTTCAGTCTTACACCCTGAATCTACAGCTTTAATTTGGCACAGCAGAGGCATGCACCCTTTCACTGCTTATTACTTTAACCCTTTCACTGCATTTCCACTGTGCAATTATGCAGTCATTGCTTAAGCCATTTCACTGCCCATTGCCACAATAAAAATATGCACTTGTCGCTTTAACCCTTTGCTTATTTCCACAGTATAAATATGCACTTGTCGCTTTAACCCTTTCAGGGCTCACATCTGATACATGTGCGCACTACTCTTAACCCTTTCGCTCCTCACTTCATAGTACATATATGCACACGTATCTTTTAACCTCTTTAGTGCTTACCTCAACGCAATTACGCACACCATTTTAACCCTTTAATGACACATCTATGTGCTTTTTTAAAATGTTTTCATTGGAGCAGCACAGCACATATATGCTCTCAACTGCTTTTAACCCTTTCACTGAGATCCATATACTTCTGCTTTTAACCCTTTCACTGTACACGTTGCAACACATCTGCACATACACTTTTTTCAACGCCTTCGCTGCTCATCTCATGGAGCATAGGCCCTGATTGCTCTTAACCCTTCCATTTCCATCATATGACAAACAAAAGCACATATGATCAGAGGGACAAAAAGATCTGCCCAAGTTGTGGCTACACCACCTAATTACCATATCCAATTTACAAAATTAGCCAATAGATTTCACTGGGGCTCATTTATAAACTTCGCACAGGGCAGATTGGTTGGCACACAGAATATTTTTGCCTTGCGCATGGTTATATTTATAAAGCTGAATAAGATTGTGCAAAGAGAATTGCGAACTTTTTTTCATAATGTGAATGTCTATAAGAAAAATGGAAATTTATGTCATAAATAGCAAATTGCGAATATTTATGTGCACACTCTGCATTTGAATTACGCCACAACTTTGATTTCGGAGAAAATATTCATAAAATAGTTTGCAAATTGCAAATTTAAGTTACTGTCCACGCTGTGCACAACAACCTTGCACTCACGCAAACTCCCGTCTCATTTGCGAGCCATTTGCGAAAATGTATTCACAATGCGAATTCGCAAAAAACAGAAAGACTGGTAGAGCAGTGCAATATATTAGCGTTCAGGAAAAAACATGGGCAATACAACCATTTGCAAAAAAAAAATGCACTGCGTGAACTTTATAAATGACCCTCTGTGAGTTTTAGGGCCATGCTTTATGTGTTATAACAGTTTTGCTAATGAAGGTAAAATTGCCCTTTAGCTGTAAGTCTCAGATCAGACACCTGCTTGTCTTAAATAGTTACAATTGTATATTTGCTTATCTTAAATTGTTACAAATGTATCTAAGTGCAGGCGCTGAGTGTTTTGGGCTCTCTGCCAAAGATCCTCTTGTATTAATTAATTTTCAGAAACGTTGGGCCTTTTTCTGGCATCAGTGCAGGAGATCAAAGGGAAACTCTGGATTTTTTCATAAAAATCCTGCGGGCTGAGCTGTCGCAATTGGGACTGTCCTGCTGAAAATGGTACAGTTGGGTGGTATGGTTCATGGTAAATTTAACCATTTATTTTGCACTCCCCACAGCATGTATATTAACCCAATGCTTTTAACCCTTTGACTGTACAGCAGACAGCATATCAACAGTAAGGGGAATGTGAAGCTGTTGGGATTGTCAAGAAATTTAGAAGCACCCGGGGGTCCTGAATGATGTCCAGTTTCAGCATTAAGTTGTTAAAATAATCATATTGCTGAAAATATGTAAATTATCCCACTAAGCTTTGTACTTTTGTGCTTTGTGGAATTATGAATCACCTACAACATATAGATTTATGTGTATGTGCCTGTGGGTAGGCATTGTCTCTGTTTCTATATCCAAACACTTTTATCAGTTCAGTTGTTTTCAGTTTGTTCACCATAAACCAAGACTCTTTTTCAATTGGTTTGCATCTTTTATTTTTTTACTGTTTTCCCAAAATACAAGTTTTAAGTTTAATGTTTGTGTCTCTGGTGTCTCAGTCTGGCAGCTCAGTGATCCAGGAGCAGATTCTGAACTGTTACAATTTGCTACAATTAGTTGATACATTTAGTTGATACATTTCTCAGCAGCATCTGTGGAATATTAGCAACTATTGTATCAATTCTAACTAAGGATGCACCAAATCCACTTTTTGGGATTCGGACGAATCCCTGAATTTTTTGTGAAAGATTTGACCGGTTACAAACCAAATCCGAATCCTAACTTGCATATATAAATTAGGGGTGGGAAAGGAAAAGGTGGGGAAAATGTTTTCTACTTCCTTGTTTTATGACAAAAAGTCACGTCATTTCCCTTCCTACACCTAATTTGCATATGCAAATTAGGATTCAGATTCGGTTCGGCCAGGCACAAGGATTCGGCTGAATCCAAATCCTGCTTAAAAAGGCTGAATCCTGGCCGAATCCCGAACCGAATCCTGGATTCGGTACATCCCTAATTCTAACAGCTGCTATTAAAGAAACTCAGGGATTCTGCTCAGCAGGGACAAACATAATAAATGTATCAATTTAGAACAGTTAAAGGGGTGGTTCACCTTTAAGTTAACCTTTAGGGGAAATTTACTTACGGCTGAAATTGCAACAACAACGGCTTCGCTGACATCGCAATACTTTGCCAGGCGTAGATTCACCAGGACAACGCTAATTCACGAAAATCTAAAGTTGCATCCAGGGTTTCGAACGCTTGCAAAGATGTGCTAGCGAAAATACGCTCAGCAGTTCGAAGTTACGCTAGCGATGCCTAATTAGCATACAGCGTGAAGTTAAAGTACAATGGACGTAAATGTTGCAGCAAATACCTTACATTACACAAGCCCAGGGAACCATAATAAAATAAAATAAAGTTGTGCTATTGCCCTACACATGTGCCCAGTGTATAGTCTATGTGCCATATGTTAGGAGATGTAGGGGGGAAGGAGGGAACCCAAAAAAAATGTTACGATCTTTTTCAGCCTATCACCCTGTAAAAAGTAACAGACACCAGCATTTTTTGGGACTTAGAAAAATTTTCAAAATTTTTTTAGGAAGTCCTATCTAATCTATTGCACTTCGCCTGGTCTGAGGTGGTGAAGGCAGGTCTGGCGCAAGAGGTAACGTTCAGTAAAATGCGCAAGTTACTGACTTTGCGTAGTTACGTCCCTTCACCAGAGCGCAAATTCGCCTGGCGTTAGAGTGCGAAGTAGCGCTAGAGTCTATCTTCTTCACTGGGGATTTTACACCAGCGCCCGTTAGTAAATCGGCAAAGTCACGAAATGACGTCACACTAGCCCTTTAGTAAATTTGCCCCATAGTATTTTATAGAATGCCTAATACTAAGCAAATTTTGCTTTTTAATTATTTTCCATTTTCTTCTGACCCTTCTTACCCCATCTGAAAACAAATGCTCTGTAAGACTACACATTTATTGTTATTGCTAACATCTTTTTCATTCAGGCCTCTCCTATTCTTATTCCAGTCTCTTATTCAGATCAATGCATGGTTACTAGGATAATTTGAACCCTAGCAACTAGACTGCTGGAACTGCAAACTGGAGAGCTGCTGACTAAAAAGTCAGATAACTCAAAAACCACACATAATAAAAAATTAAAGCCAATTGCAAATAGTCTCAGAATATCACTCTCTACGTCATACTAAAAGTTAATATAAAGGTGAACAACCCGCTCCAAGAGTTTGAAACCCTTTGTGATAGGACAACTGTTCCACACCATTTAATATCAACACTTTATAAATCGATAATTCAAATATCCTACGTTGCCGCATTTTAGAAAAACCTGGGAACAGGAATTACAGCTAAACATCTCAGAGAGCGAATGGGGAAAAACTTTCAGGCTCCTAGCAAAGTGTTCTATTAACAACAGGTTCCAAGAAAATTTGTATAAGATATTGTCACATTGGTATAGAACACCTGCCAAATTATTTCAAATGTACTTGGTATCAGACAATACGAGCTGGAGGTCATGAGGAAGTGGGAAATGTATCTCATATCTGGTTTTTTTGTGACAAGTTACAAGTATTCTGGAATGAAATCCAATTGGCATGTGGGGAGATCCTAGGTTGCCAGGTAGATATTACACCCCAATTACAATTACTATTCCATACTGAAACTCCACTTATTCAAACATAGTCAACTACTGCTAGCGGCAAAAATACTAATACCAAGACACTGGAAAGAGATCACTCCCCCGACCTTAGAGGAATGGATCACCAATGTCAGGGATATTACCTTATGGAGGAATTGACCTTGTACCTGGCGGATAAAAAAAGATAAATTTATTACGACCTGGCAGCCCTGGATCTCTTACTTACATACACATCAGATTCTGTAATATATTACGGTTTAGCAAGATATATGCCTTCAAGCTCCCCCTCCCCCTACTTTCCGCTTCCTTTCCACCCTTTTCTTATGCTCCTTACTAACCCGTTATCTTCATGTGTTTGTTTAAGAAAAGTGATCTTGAAATTGTAAAAGTTTACAAGTCTGTATACCAGTCTGAAATACTGCTTACATACATATCTATTGTAAACCTGTTTACTCTTTATGAATAAAGCTTTCTTGAAATACAAAAAAAAAAAAAAGGTGAACAACCCCTTTAAAAAGTCGGTGACCCCCCCCCAGAGCTGCTTTAGAAGGTGAAAAATGAAACTTTACACGTCAGTATTAGAAAAACGGTCACAAATAGAAAATATAAAGTCATTGGAAAAAGTTTTTATTTCCTGTAAATAACGGAAATAGGAAAAGTATTTGAAGGTGAACGACCCCTTTAAAACTGAACAATTATAACCAACGGGGCCCTTTAAGACAAGTTTTGGGAGATAACTCACGGCACATAGACCGACGTTTCAAGAATGTTCATCAAAATATTACAACATGATCTTGGAGGAAATTGAGTTAAATTGTCTTTTACAAAAACACTATTCCCTCTCTCTCCCCCCCAGTCCCGGCTTCGATTCATCATCGCATGCAAAGTATTTATCCGCACTACAGGCATGAGCCATTGCTGGAAGGCTTTCTGGAATTCCATCTGGGAAATAGAACGGCCGCATGTTCAAATAGATTCCATTTATTTTTGCCTGTCCATGCTGTAAGAGTTACCGTGAGAGCAAGGGGCAATGTGATAAGTAACGGACCAGAAAATACGGTAGTGACACGCGGTCTCAACTCATGTTGCCGCCAAGAATTGCCTCCCCCCAAAAAATCATACGTGGTACATGCTGGTTCTGGTGCTTACCCCTGCACTGCATGGTACAAACTGTCATAAAGCCTCTACTGCCATATTATATACCCCCCTACTAAACAGTGGCCGCCTCCATTCTTGCCCCTCCCATTCTCTCAGGTCAATGAATCACAGAGCATGGCGAAGACTAGTGCGTAATCCAGCGACCCCCCGGCTAAATCCCTCCCACTGTTTCATTCTTGATTAAAATAGATGTACTGTAAGTGAGAGTGCCCCCCGCAATCCCCCTTATGCAATGTCACTATATAAAGATAGGGCTGCTGATGCAGAGATACAATAAGGTCAGCTGAGGTCACACAACCCTCCATCTTGGATTTGACTCCACTTTTAGGACTTTTAGTGGGGTTAAAATGTATAAAGGGCCCCAATGCACCTGCTACTGCTGCACCAATAGTAGATCTGCTCTTCCCCATTAAATACTCTTTTCCTACTCAAGCTAGAGGATACGACTACTACACGCACTCTATACGCAAGTCGCCCATTTTTCAGCGCGGCGCCTGACGTGACGTTGCAATCTAGCAGTGGGTGCAAGGGATTGGCATTGTGTATTACAGAGATGTACAGTAGAAAGTTAATTTTGGCCTGGGTGCAGGGGAGGGGCAGCAGGAGAGAGAAATGTTCAGTAGTTTTGGCAGGAGAGTTTCATAGCAATGTAAAAAAGGATTGCTGTCACCACGCGTTGCCTCTGTCCTTAAATACCCCTTCCCCTCCCTGCTGCCTGCACTATGTTTTTCTAAGAAAAGCAGTACATTATGGCCAGTGTGTATGTTTAATGAAAAGAAGGGGGGAAAGTGATGCAGACTAGGGGGGGGGGTGAACAGTTCGGGATAAAAACAAAAAGTCCATTTTGCAAAGAACAGCACACTGAGTGTGGGAGACGCATCACTACAATACTCTCTGTTGTCTGACTCTGTAATGCAAAGGTAATCAGGCCTTTCGGGTTCAAGACTCATTTTATTGTGATCTAGCAAGTGGCGTAACTGTTGGGGGAGCAGAACCCACAAATTCAGGCTGATATAGGGGACCGGCTTCTCCTTGCTCTCTCCCTCCTGCTGGTGACTGTGACCCCCTGTTGTAAATATGCACATGAAAGGGGGAGGATTGAACATTCTGGGGGGGGGGTCTGGGCAAATCACATTTCCACTATAATCAGCTTTTTCTATTTCCCCAAATAACCTTTCCCTATAGCTCCTCTTATTGCCCCAAATAACCCCTTCCTATAACTCCTATTGCCCAATGTCTACCCAAAACATCTTATGTTTCTCATAACATCTTCACTAACCACATTTAACCTCTTCCTATACCTCATCTATTACTCTATATAACCCTCCCTATAACTCCTCCTATTGCTCCATATAACCCTCCCTATAACTCCTCCTATTGCTCCATATAACCCTCCCTATAACTCCTCCTATTGCTCCATATAACCCCTCCCTATAACTCCTCCTATTGCTCCATATAATCCTCCCTATAACTCCTCCTATTGCTCCATATAACCCTCCCTATAACTCCTCCTATTGCTCCATATAACCCTCCCTATAACCCCTCATATATAACTTCCCCCTGTATTTTCTCTTACATCTGCATTTACCAGCTATGAATTGGATGTTAGAATTATATCCTCATAAAGTGCACACCAGTTATATCATATGTCATATCCCTGTGCTTTTTTCTCTCTCTATACTTCTCTCCATAACTTTCTTCCCTCTCCTTCTCTCACACCAGAGCCGATCCTGTCGCTGAGAAATCTATTAATAGCTTTGTCAAAGTACATTCTGTTCTCCTCCTTGTTACACAAGTCTGTTTACTCCCCTGGAATGATCCATAAGAGAGGGAGGGGCGAACAAGGATGTAGCAGACCTTAAATCCCCTCTCACACCAGTGACCCTGTAACTGTATCAGTAATCTAGTTCCTGACTGTCTTGTGTCCCTATATAAACTTTTTTGTACAGTAACCCAGACCTACCGTAAGTGCTTTATTGTCCCCTTATTCCACTAACCCCTCCCCTGAGCCCCTTATTGTCCCTGTAACTCCTTATTCCACTAACCCCACCCCTGAGCCCCTTATTGTCCCTGTTACTCCTTATTCCACTAACCCCTCCCCTGAGCCCCTTGTTGTCCCTGTAACTCCTTATTCCACTAACCCCTCCCCTGAGCCCCTTATTGTCCCTGTAACTCCTTATTCCACTAACCCCTCCCCTGAGCCCCTTATTGTCCCTGTAACTCCTTATTCCACTAACCCCTCCCCTGAGCTCCTTATTGTCCCTGTAACTCCTTATTCTACTAACCCCACCCCTGAGCCCCTTATTGTCCCTGTAACTCCTTATTCCACTAACCCCTCCCCTGAGCTCCTTATTGTCCCTGTAACTCCTTATTCCACTAACCCCACCCCTGAGCCCCTTATTGTCCCTGTAACTCCTTATTCCACTAACCCCTCCCCTGAGCCCCTTATTGTCCCTGTAACTCCTTATTCCACTAACCCCTCCCCTGAGCTCCTTATTGTCCCTGTAACTCCTTATTCTACTAACCCCACCCCTGAGCCCCTTATTGTCCCTGTAACTCCTTATTCCACTAACCTGACCCCTGAGCCCCTTATTGTCCCTGTGACTCCTTATTCCACTAACCCCACCCCTGAGCCCCTTATTGTCCCTGTAACTCCTTATTCCACTAACCCCTCCCCTGAGCCCCTTATTGTCCCTGTAACTCCTTATTCCACTAACCCCTCCCCTGAGCTCCTTATTGTCCCTGTAACTCATTATTCCACTAACCCCACCCCTGAGCCCCTTATTGTCCCTGTAACTCCTTATTCCACTAACCCCTCCCCTGAGCCCCTTATTGTCCCTGTAACTCCTTATTCCACTAACCCCTCCCCTGAGCCCCTTATTGTCCCTGTAACTCCTTATTCCACTAACCCCACCCCTGAGCCCCTTATTGTCCCTGTAACTCCTTATTCCACTAACCCCTCCCCTGAGCTCCTTATTGTCCCTGTAACTCCTTATTCCACTAACCCCACCCCTGAGCCCCTTATTTTCCTTGTAACTCCTTATTCCACTTACCCCTCCCCTGAGCCCCTTATTGTCCCTGTGACTCCTTATTCACTAACCCCACCCCTGAGCCCCTTATTGTCCCTGTAACTCCTTATTCCACTAACCCCTCCCCTGAGCCCCTTATTGTCCCTGTAACTCCTTATTCCACTAACCCCTCCCCTGAGCTCCTTATTGTCCCTGTAACTCCTTATTCCACTAACCCCACCCCTGAGCCCCTTATTTTCCTTGTAACTCCTTATTCCACTTACCCCTCCCCTGAGCCCCTTATTGTCCCTGTGACTCCTTATTCACTAACCCCACCCCTGAGCCCCTTATTGTCCCTGTAACTCCTTATTCCACTAACCCCTCCCCTGAGCCCCTTATTGTCCCTGTAACTCCTTATTCCACTAACCCCTCCCCTGAGCTCCTTATTGTCCCTGTAACTCCTTATTCCACTAACCCCACCCCTGAGCCCCTTATTGTCCCTGTAACTCCTTATTCCACTAACCCCTCCCCTGAGCCCCTTATTGTCCCTGTAACTCCTTATTCCACTAACCCCACCCCTGAGCCCCTTATTGTCCCTGTAACTCCTTATTCCACTAACCCCTCCCCTGAGCCCCTTATTGTCCCTGTGACTCCTTATTCACTAACCCCACCCCTGAACCCCCTTCTTGTCCCTGTTAATCTTATTATTGTGACCTAGGCCAAGTTATTTCCCATTACATTAAGTACATTACTACTACAGTAAACCAGTTAGTGAGGGCTGTGTAGTCCCTTTGGTTGTCCGACTGTTTCTAAATCCATTTTCGATAGCCGTCCTTGGCATTTTGAAAAACATCCAGGATCCGTTCTCTCTCGCTCGCTTTCTTTTCTGGCTGCCAACTTGGCTGAATAGCTGAGAGTGGCGTAACTGTTATGTAATGCGCGGGGAATGGGAGAGAGAGCGCCTTACGCTTTGATGACACTACTCATTTTTATTCTTTCTCAAAGTATCTCTGCCACTTGGTCACAACGATTTGATCCTGTCCTACTTTCCCATCAGTCTGTTCCTGTGCTCTTCTCTCTGCTGCCCCAATTTTAGGCTTTTGCTTATTACTTATTATTTGCCAAAGGTTATATACTGAGCTCACTCTGCATGAATCCCGGCCAGACTGATTGTATTTGTATTATGTTCATCTGAACCGGAAACATGACTACGGGGTTAGGGATTATGGAGCTCTTTATTAGCATGCGCAAGCCACTCACTGGGGCTCATTAGCAGAAAGATTGGCCACACGGATACTCACACCCCCCCTTCCTTCCTCCAGAAATATTCTCAAGCATTTCCTGATTAGACACGAAATAACGAGTGAATTTGGCACCATTTCCAAGGGCTGAATGTCATTGTTTATAATAACATACTCATTAATATAACAGGGAGGGATGTAACATAACCATTGAAGCACTTGAATATATATATATATATATATATATATATATATATATATATATATATATATATATATATATATATCAGAATGCTCGGATCTTAGGGCAAGGCCAGACGAGACGGTTTTATGCTGCGTTTTTAAAAAAGCTCAATCGGGCGTAAATACGCATAAACTGCACTAACACTGAAACTAATGGAAACGCACTATGGTAATTCTCACACGGAACCTGCAAGCTGAAATCCGCCATGGGATGCGAGTATTGGCGTTTTTTAGCAGAAACGCCAATATGTCAAGAAACTACCAAATCGATAGACTCTCTTGGATCAGAAAGTATGAAACCACACCTTAGGTTATTATGCAGCGTATTTTAAATATGGCGTCCAAATTCTCACAAGATAAATGACACGTATACGTTTGTAAGGCCGGTGACGCAATTACGTTGTGTATTGACCATCATTTTTGCTCCATTTTACATGCAAATAGTTTTTCTATTTCTAAATAGCTTTTCTATTTTCTATTTCCAGCCAGTGGAATTATGGGGAACAAGAACAATGAGAAGTGCATGTTGGGAAAAGAAACCTACGTGCTGAAAAAGGCATGTTAATGCCGTGACTGAGCTTTTTAAAGAACGCAACTTTAAAAACGCAGAGTCTGGCCTTGCCCTTAGGCTTCTACGGACAATGGATCTTTCTGTATTTAAGATCTCCATACCTTAAGTCTGCTAGAAATTCATATACAGGTAAACATTAAGAGAGACGGCCTTTCCGTAATTTGGAGCTTTCTGGATGACAGGTTTCTGGATAACCGATCCCATACCTTTATATATAAAAATAACTGGTAGTTTAATGTACTAACCTACCATTCCTTCCCATTCCTGAGAGACCTATTGTGCTTATTATGCACAGACAACATTACACCATAACTGAATAATATTATTAACCAGGGAGTCATGTCCTGACCAATAAAGTCATAAAACTGCAAATTTCCTATTACAACACACTTGCCAATATGGTTACATCCAAGGCAATATGTTAACCCAGTGTCCTATTATCGTCAATAGAGCTGAATAATTAATAATAATACACTGGGACAATAATATATAACCGGATGAGTAGGATAACTGACAGAAGCTTTCATATAGATATAACCCACAGAGTCCCGTTAAGACTCAAATAAAACATTATCCAGATGAGCAGCACAATAACAGAGTAATTACACAAAGCTGTACATTCACAAATTTCACTTAATATTTAATAGAACACCAGGGGGAAACCCAAATGGGCCCTGACCCTTGTGGGCCCCTGCTGACCCAGGCCTGCTCCCCCTGCTGAAATTGTGTGCACCATCGCTCCACCTCCCAATCCCGGGATAGGATACGCAATGGGGAGATCGGGTGGAATTTCTATGAGTCAGATCACCCGAGTCGGGAAGCGGTTAAAGGATAAGTAAACCGTTAAAATAAGTGAATGTAAAATTGACGAGGGGGCTATTCTAAGCACTTTTGTAATTTACAGTCATTATTTATTTTCTTTTGATTCCAAGATATTAAGGGATACATGTGCTGTTAATATGAATGAATTTTGTTACAACAGCGCCACCTGCTGGTCAGTTTCCCACCAGTCTGACCACCAAGTAGTCAAGGAAGTTGTCAGGAGAAAGAAAGAGGCTGCGCTGATGTTCTTCTGCTTAGGAAAAGAATTAGAAACCTTTCTCACATCATTCTCACATAAGGTTTACGTATTCTTTAATGATTACCCGTATCTATACGTCTATCTCCAAGCCTTATTATACAACAGCTCATAGAATTTGATAACACTTAAAAGCCATATTATAGCAGATATGATATAATAACCTACAAAGCTGTATAATAAACACAGAGCTTTATAGGAAGCTCTAAAGGAAGCTCCATACTGAGTCGGAGATTTTAGTAATAATGTAATGTCGTGTAAAGTTCAAGCCTTATTGAATTATATATATATATATATATATATATATATATATATATATATATATATATATATATATATATATATATATATATATAGTGAATAAAGTACCCCCTCTTGTAAAATATAAGGATATTATAAGATACCGAGGAGTCTCATGATCATATAAAAACACGAGGCCGAAGGTTTTTATACAGATCATGGAACTCCGAGGTAACTTCTAATATCCTCATATTTTTCAACTGGGGGTACTTTATTTATTATAATACACAAATTTCAATGAGTCATGTGACAGAAATGACATTAGAATTCACCGTTTATAACTGATGACATCAGAACTCACCGTTTATAAGGATATAATTTACAGGATATTCATGGCTTTTTTGTATTATATATATATAATTGTGCTGTAATATTTATAGTGAATAAAGTACCCCCTCTTGTAAATTATAAGGATATTATAAGTTACCAAGGAGTTTTATGACCATATATAAGGATATAATTTACAAGATATTCATGGCTTTTGTGTAATATATATATATATATAGATAATAAACAAAGCTGTAATAAGACGGAAGCATCCTTATAATAATTAAGATAGTTGGGTGATGGTAAGCTGTAGAACAAAGTGCTATATACTAACTCACAAATAGGTGTTATAATTTAGAAAGCTTTATACAGGTATATGCTCAGGACGTGGGTTTTTCCAGATAACGGATCTTTCTGTAATTTGGATCTTCATACCTTAAGTCTACTAGAAAATCATGTAAACATTAAATGAACCCAATGGGCTGGTTTTGCTTCCAATAAGTAATGATGGGCGAATTTTTTCAGCAGGCGCAAATTCATGAAACGCCCGCAAAAATTCGCTGGCAAAAATTCGCCAGCATCAAAAAAAATGGACAATGGCATAAAAAATGGACGCTGGCGCCGTTTCGAGAATTTTTCGCTGTTTCACAAATTTTCCGGGAAATTTGTGAATTTTCCGGCGAAGCGAAAGGGCGTAAATTCGCCCATCACTACCAATAAGGATTTATTATATCTTAGTTGGGATCAAGCACAAGCTACTGTTTTATTATTACACAGAAAAAGGAAATACTTTCATAAAATTTGGATAAAATGGAATCTATGGGAGACGGTCTTTCTGTAATTCAGAGCTTTCTGGATAACAGGTAATAACTGTAATAACACAGAGCCATATAATAAATAACAGAGGCATATGATAATAAGCCAACATTTATACTGGGAAGCTGTATAATGAGGTAGACATAAAACTCTGGGGTTTTCTGGATAATGGATCTTTCTGTAGATTGAATCTTTATACCGTAAGTCTACTACAAAATCATATAAACATTAAAATAAACCCAATCGGTTGGTTTTGCTTCCAATAAGGATTAATTATATCTTAGTTGGGATCAAGTACAGGGTACTGTTTTATTATTACAGAGAAAAAGGAAATCATTTTTCAAAATTTGGATTATTTGATTATAAGGGAGACTATGGGAGACAATGTTAAAGTAAATCCAGTATATTAAATGCAACATTTCTACCCATATTCATTTTTAGGCTTTAGTTACCCTTTAAGTTTTTAGTTTCTTTACTATAAGAGAAAATACAATAAAAATGGCTCATGATAATCAAGGTCAACAATGACAACATTAGTCATTACATGATGATGATGATGATGGTAGTCAATGGAGTAGAAGTCGTTACAGTTGCCCTACTTGGGAGAAATATATAATTCTATCAGCAAGACATCATTGCAGATGGTTACATTTTACTTGTGCAACAGCAAGGGAAAGCACTTCGCCTACATTCACACATAGATTAGTGTCTTGTAGCTCTACATTCTGTCAATGTTTGGAAGAAATTCCTAATGAAACTTTTGCCTGGGCCTTTAATGAAACAGCATCCCTAGTGGCTGCATTGTATTAATCATGTGATGTTAGACTATCAGTTTGTATTTCCAGTAGCAATAATTTCTCAATGCAGTATCCCCCAGACTAATAAGCCTCTTACTCAGCATGAAAAACCACATACAGCTTCCTCTGATACTGCGGGTTACAGGGCTACATGATATAATACAGCTGTGCTTACTCACTAATGTAATAATATGTAATATTCTACTATAGGCACCATCTCTCCCTACTATACCTGCTATCCCACAGTCACACTCCCTTACCAGGGACTATTATCCACTGTTACTATAGACACCATCTCTCCCTACTATACCTGCTATCCCACAGTTACACTCCCTTCCCAGAGACTATTATCCACTGTTACTATAGGCACCATCTCCCCCTACTATACCTGCTATCCCACAGTCACACCCCCTTCCCAGAGACTATTATCCACTGTTACTATAGGCACCATCTCTCCCTACTATACCTGCTATCCCACAGTCACACTCCCTTTCCAGAGACTATTATCCACTGTAACTATAGGCACCATCTCTCCCTACTATACCTGCTATCCCACAGTCACACTCCCTTCCCAGAGACCATTATCCCACTGTTACTATAGGCACCATCTCTCCCTACTATACCTGCTATCCCACAGTCCCTTCCAAGAGACTATTATCCCACTGTTACTATAGGCACCATCTCTCCCTACTATACCTGCTATCCCACAGTCCCTTCCCAGAGACTATTATCCACTGTTACTATAGACACCATTTCTCCCTACTATACCTGCTATCCCACAGTCACACTCCCTTCCCAGAGACTATTATCCCACTGTTACTATAGACACCATCTCTCCCTACTATACTGTACCTGCTATCCCACAGTCACACTCATTTCCCAGAGACTATTATCCAACTGTTACTATAGGCACCATCTCTCCCTACTATACTGTACCTGCTATCCCACAGTCACACTCATTTCCCAGAGACTATTATCCAACTGTTACTATAGGCACCATCTCTCCCTACTATACCTGCTATCCCACAGTCACACTCCCTTCCCAGAGACTATTATCCCACTGTTACTATAGACACCATCTCTCCCTACTATACCTGCTATCCCACAGTCACACTCCCTTCCCAGAGACAATTATCCACTGTTACTATAGGCACCATCTCTCCCTACTATACCTGCTATCCCACAGTCACACTCCCTTCCCAGAGACTATTATCCACTGTTACTATAGGCACAATCTCTCCCTACTATACCTGCTATTCCACAGCTACAACCACTGGATAATGAGACTGAGTATCTATACCCCGATAATTATGTTACTGCCCTGTATAATAGGACTACGTGTCTGTACACTGATCTGTGTAATGGGACTGAGTATCTCCCTGTTGTGTATAATGGTGCTGAGTATGATATGCTTGCTAATAACAAGGCTGAGCTGCCATATAGAGGCAGAAGCACATGTTGATAGTCTGTGCATTCAGTACACATGAGTAGCGAGTGCCTTTCAGGAGCTGAGGGAGGGGAGAGGGAAGCTTGGGGAGTTGTGAGCAAGAGAAGGGGACAGAGTGAGTGAGAGGAGGGGAAAGGCTGGCACATTTTCACAGGACGCACTAGGGTTAAGTAAGGTGAATGCTCAGCCTCATTTGAACTCTGTAGGGTTGGGAGAGACACACAGGCTGTGTATATACATAGTGATAGAGAGAGGGGACCGGCAGCGAGACAGGAGCTGGGGAGAGTTCAGCACAGGAGAGAGAGGCAGGGAGAGGGACAAAGAGACACTTAGCAACAGGGATCAGCTTGGGAACAAGTGAGAAGCAAGAGCAAGTTCTGCTGCCCATTCAGGTACAGTATAACCTGCAATCTGCATGCAACTGTCATATACTCACACTCCCACCTCTCTTCTACTGCATATACACTGATAGCACAGCCTAGCCTGCTGAGCTTACACTCTAATATGCAGAGGGATACAGATACTATATGGGGACAAGGAAATATTTGGAGAAGGGAATCCTACCCTGCAGAGCTTACACTCTATTATACAGAGGGACACAGATACTATACAGGGACAGGGAACCAGTGGGGGAAGGGGATTTTGTCCTGCAGAGCTTGCACTCTAATATACAGAAGGAAACAGATACTATGCAGGGACAGGGAAATATTTGGAGAAGGGAATTCTACCCTGCAGAGCTTACAATCTAATATACAGAGGGACACAGATACTATACAGGGAAATATTTGGAGAAGGGAATTCTACCCTGCAGAGCTTACGATCTAATATACAGAGGGACACAGATACTATACAGGGAACCAGTGAGGTATGGGCTTTTGTCCTGCAGAGCTCACACTTTAATATACAGAGGGACACAGATACAATACAGGGAGAGAGAGCCATTGAGAAAAGGGAACCCTGTCCTGCAGAGCTTACACTCTAATATACAGAAGGAAACAGATACTATACAGGGACAGGGACAGGGAAATGTTTGGAGAAGGGAATTCTACCCTGCAGAGCTTAAAATCTAATATACAGAGGGACACAGATACTATACAGGGAACCAGTGAGGTATGGGCTTTTGTCCTGCAGAGCTCACACTTTAATATACAGAGGGACACAGATACAATACAGGGAGAGAGAGCCATTGAGAAAAGGGAACCCTGTCCTGCAGAGCTTACACTCTAATATACAGAAGGAAACAGATACTATACAGGGACAGGGAAATGTTTGGAGAAGGGAATTCTACCCTGCTGAGCTCACACTCTAATATACAGAGGGACACAGATACAATACAGGGAGAGAGAACCACTGGGAAAAATGAATCCTGTCCTGCAGAGCTTGCACTCTAATGTACAGAGGGACACAGATACTATACAGGGACAGGGAATTATTTGGAGAAGGGAATCCTACCATGCAGAGCTCACACTCTAATATACAGAGGGGCACAGATACAATACAGGAAGAGGGAACCACAGGGAGAAAGGAATCCTGCCCTGCAGAGCTTACACTCTAATTTACAGAGAGATACAATACAGAGCGAGGGAACCTTTGGGAAAAGGGGACACATCACATGGAATGGGAGCAAATAAGGGAAAGATTAAATATGAAAAAGATCATACATTAGTATATTTTTGCAGATAACAATAACTATATGGTATTTATTCCCCATAAGAAGAATGTATCCTATTTGTAGTGCAGATTTCTTTAGCCTGAAACAGACTGAAATAAGATATGAAAGTCATAGTTCACTGGGCTCACAGATCATTCCTTATCTGCATCTCTTTATTTATATGTGTGTATGAGTCAACTACACAATATATTTATGGCCACTAATGGTGCAATTCCAATAATCATTGATGTGACCTCACATTTAAATTAAATATCAGTTATTCAGAGCAGGATTTTTCTATTGAACTATAAATATATAGTTGATATTTTCCCGTGTAAGTAGCATATCCTCACATTGCACACCCCTCTCACCTGGGAGTGTGTGTTGGTATGCACCATGCTGACCAATCAGGAGCACTGCCTTCCAATCATTAGGGCAAGGTGCCAGTAGGCAGCCAATGAGGATGCTCGCTCCCACTGCCTAAACAGAGGGGTTGTATGTATGTATGTATGTGTGTGTGTGTGTGAGTGAGTGAGTGGGCTGCATAACAGCAGCTGTGTGTGCCATTAGTATAAATCTGGCAGAACACTGAGTACCAGAAAGGAAAGCCTATAAGACTCGTGCCAGTATATGTTTGGCACCCGATGTAAATATAACTGGATGTGTAGCTGTTTGTGTGTCCGTGAGTAATATAGTCACACCTATTAGTGTAAGTCTGCTGCCACTGGTGTTGGGTAATGTTTAGTAAGGGAAGCTTTGCGTCACGGAAGAAGCATATTGTAAACTAGAACTACAGGACTGGCACTGAGTATATTGAGTGAGTAGGCTGTATAGGTATGAGACCTGTTATCCAGAATGCTCGGGACCTGGGGTTTTACATATTATGGATCATTCCCTAATTTGGATCTTCATACCTTAAAGGGGTTGTTCACCTGTTAGTATGATGTAGAGAGTGATATTCTAAGACTATTTGCAATTGGTTTTCATTGTTTGTGACTTTTGAGTTGTTTCGCTTTTTATTCAGCAGCTCTGCCGTTTGCAATTTCAGCAGTTCAGTTTCTATGGTACAAATTACCCAGCAACCATGCACTGATTATGAACTGGAATATGAATAGGAGAGGCCTGAATGGAAAGACGAGTAATAAAAAATTAGCAATAACAATACATGTGTAGCCTTACAGAGCATTTGTTGTTTAGATGGGGTCAGTGACCCCCATTTGAAGCTGGAAAGAGTCAGAAGAAGAAGGCAAATTTTAAAAAAAACTGTAAAAAGAAGAAAATCAAGACCAATTGAAAAGTTGCTTAGAATAAGCCATTAGTGCACAGTTGCTGAATGCACACATATCAATGAGGTGTGAGCGCTGTGTTACAGAGTTGCCGAGTGTTTGCACTATTATCACATTATATAACAGTGTCTGTGTGAGCAGCAGCAACAGCTATTTCACTACAAGTGTAGTTGGACAAGTGTTTTAGCACAGGAACCCTGTGACATTACTAATGTTTGTGTGTGACACTCCCATCTGGATTCTCTGATCTTTTTTTTTTTTGCTTTTCTGCCTTCGCTTTCCAAGAAACGATTGCACAATTATAGCCTGGAGCCTCGTCACTTGTGCACAGTCTGAGTTTGTGTCAGGCCTTTGTGTTCCTTTACTGGCAAATACTCTTGTGTATGTTTATACTGCGTGTCACTGGCTCTGTCTGGCCATCAAACTACAGCTGTAAACAGGTATTCAGTCTGGATAATACTCTCTGTGATAGCAGGTATAGTAGGGAGAGATTGTGCCTATAGTAACAGTGGATAATAGTCTCTGGGAAGGGGGTGTGACTGTGGGATAGCAGGTATAGTAGGGAGAGATGGTGCCTATAGTAACAGTGGATAATAGTCTCTGGGAAGGGAGTGTGACTGTGGGATAGCAGGTATAGTAGGGAGAGATGGTGCCTATAGTAACAGTGGATAATAGTCTCTGGGAAGGGGGTGTGACTGTGGGATAGCAGGTATAGTAGGGAGAGATGGTGCCTATAGTAACAGTGGATAATAGTCTCTGGGAAGGGAGTGTGACTGTGGGATAGCAGGTATAGTAGGGAGAGATGGTGCCTATAGTAACAGTTGGATAATAGTCTCTGGGAAATGAGTGTGACTGTGGGATAGCAGGTATAGTAGGGAGAGATGGTGTCTATAGTAACAGTGGATAATAGTCTCTGGGAAGGGAGTGTGACTGTGGGATAGCAGGTATAGTAGGGAGAGATGGTGTCTATAGTAACAGTGGATAATAGTCTCTGGGAAGGGAGTGTGACTGTGGGATAGCAGGTATAGTAGGGAGAGATGGTGCCTATAGTAACAGTGGATAATAGTCTCTGGGAAGGGAGTGTGACTGTGGGATAGCAGGTATAGTAGGGAGAGATGGTGCCTATAGTAACAGTGGATAATAGTCTCTGGGAAGGGAGTGTGACTGTGGGATAGCAGGTATAGTAGGGAAAGATGGTGCCTATAGTAACAATGTGGGATAGTAGCCTATAACATAGTCAGTCTCTCTCTGTGTATTCCATTTATAACAATGTTCCTTTGAGCTTGAGTGTTCTTTTCCTCAGTGTGTGATTTTGTGGTATGTGCTACTGATCTTCATTGGGGAAATTACATTCTGTCTCTGTGATTGTCTGGAACGTTTAACTCTTGCAGATTATCTACTTTATCCATTTTGCCGTGCTTCCTAATTCCAACCCTTGTTTTCCACAGGCATCTGCCCTTTGACCTTCACCCTTCAACACCCTGGCTCAGCTTGGTGATCTCTCCCCTCCTGTCCTCTCCCCCCACCCGGCAATGAACGGCCCTGTTCCTTGTCCAACACCTGTGGATCCGCCAGCTCCTCCTCTGTTACCTCCCACATTGGAGGCTTATGCTCCACCTCCACAGAATCAGCAGCCTGAAGAACTTTCCCCATCAACATCTCTTATTTCAGGCTCTGGCTTACTCCTTGCTCGTTCCCTGCTTGGCTGTCGGAACACTTCTTCTACCCCTGCTTCATCTTCTTCCCCCTGCAATTCCCGGCGACGGCGGGAATTCACCCCAGATGAGAAGAAAGATGATAGCTATTGGGACAAGAGGCGCAAGAACAACGAGGCTGCAAAACGCTCAAGAGAAAAGCGCCGTGCTGGGGATCTTGTCCTTGAAGGCCGTATCATTGCTCTTCTTGAAGAAAATGCGCGTCTCCGTGCCGAACTCCTTGCCCTACGTTTCCGTTTTGGCCTGGTACGTGACCCCTGTGAAGAAACTCGAGGAACGTACTCAACACAGTGTGGCCTTCATGAGCCTCCACCTGCCAATCCTCCTCCACCTCCTCCTCTCCCACATTCAGAAGATTCTGGGTTCTCTACCCCAAGTGTGGGCAGTCCTGTGTTCTTTGAAGACCGAGTGCCGGAGCATGAACCTCAGCCAATGCCTCATTCAGCTCTGTCTTATTATGGTCCCATTAATGGAGAAACTGTAGAGAACCCCCGTGGAAGGCTGGAGACTCTTGGGGATTGTTATAAGAGCCTTCCACATAAGCTGAGGTTTAAGGGAGGCGCCTCTTGTGAAGAGGGGTTACATAGTATAATGCAAGTGCCAAGAGAAACAGGTGGCTTTGCCTCTGAGACTGCCACAGGGTTCTCACAGCAGCCTCCACCCTGTCCTCGTGGGAGATGGGTGGCTCACAGCCAAGAAGGAGTACCACCAGCTACCTCTGAGAACTCAGAGCTACGCTCCCAGCTTGCTTCTCTTTCCGCAGAGGTGGCACATTTAAAAAGAGTTTTCTCTGAGCAGGTAGTGACCCGCGTGGGTCATGAATGAAACCCTTCAGCAGATGGAGCTACACAGCAAAGTTGCCAAAACTGTGCCAGTGATCCCTAATGCTATAACAGTAGGGATACCATTTTGATACCTCACATGCTCTGAACATGTGCCAAGCATTACAGCATCGACTACCCTGTCGTATGCCATTCGCTGTTGTGTCATCATTTTCTAGACGACAGACAGGTAGCAATGCGATGAGCTCATGCAACTTCTCGGAGGCATTTGGCACCAGTGAACCCCGTTGTCTGTTAAGCTGCCAAGATACTTCAGCGGCATTACTGTGCTCCTGACTGAAGAATGACGGTGCCTTCTGTGCCGCACACTGTGACCTTTCTGCCTTCTCAAGGAACTCTTTGTTGTTTAGTTGCTAATGTGATATTGTCATGACACCGCCGCCATATTGGTGTCCCCTCCTGTGAGATGGAGGGTGTGTGTATATATTCCTACATAATCATTTGTACAGACTGATTTCTGCTGAGAGGGAAACACTAGCTTGAACACACTGGAGGTTATTTATTAAACAGATACATTTCGTAACGTGTAAACGCAAACAACACAACAATCTTCTGAACCAGAAACCATCACTGTGCTGCAACTACTGACACAGTAGTTTGGGCATAGGCTACCAGGGAAGGAACTGTCTCCATAGTAGTCTGAGAGTTACTGCCCTTGGTGGAGCCCTGTTACTTCTGTATGAAAGTAGTGAACAACACATTCCAACATTCAGTGAATGGAATAAGGTGGCTCTGAACTAGACAGTGTGAGGAAGCTGTTGCTCTATGATGTTTCTTCCCTGGAGTAACAGTGACCTCCAACAATTTCAGGCCAATGCAGTTACTGTGATGAGGTCCCAGTATTCATTTCTCTTACAGAAAAGCTGTCCATAGTAATTCTCCTATGGTTGCCTAAGGCTTGATTTGGTTGTCCAGTTGGATGTTACTAGATTGATGGGCTGCCTAGTTGGGTCTTACAAGACTGTCCACAGACTGCATCTGAGGAGGTTCCTTGGCTGTTGGGATGTTCCACCTAGTATGCTCTTATCTGACTTTGTGTAGAATGGTGATCATTTTAGAATTTGGTTCCATACTCAAACCAATACACTGCCAAATCAGTCACCATTGGCCAAGTCATCATATGATATCCATCCTTGTTTAAACACCTGTAGATCTCCTTCTGCTAGTGTAAAAGTCCTCAACCACTGGCTCGGGAGCGACATGCTGCTCACCAACCCCTATCATTCTGCTCCCAGTCGTCTCAAACCAGGTGCTTATTTTTGAATTCTTGGTTTGGAGGCAAGTTTTAGTTGCATAAAAACAAGCTGTATTGCCAAAGAGAGCCTCGTGTAGGCTGCTAGTCCACATGGAGCCTGACAAATAGATCATCACAGCTCTTATTTGGCACCTCCTGGAACTATTTTCGTGCTTGTGTTACTCCCCAACTCATTTTACATTTGAAAGTGGCTCATGGGTAAAAAAGTTGGGGACCCCCCTGCTAGTCTATGTCTGTGTTTCAGGCAAGTCCAGCTCAAAGAAATCCCTGACAAACTCAAAAGAAAAAGTTATAGATCAAGAGCACCTTAAGTCCATGACTGTTCTGAAGACTTCCCCAACTCATCTTTCTGCTGTCAGAATTGCATCTAATGCCCGGGCAGGAGACTGTCCAAGTAAAAGAACTGATCAGTAAATGATTTAGCAGTTAGATATGGCAGCAGGGCAAAGCACTAACCATGCACAACCTTCTTTCTCCTAGTAGATTTGTCCCAGCCTGGAGACCAACGTCTTCTGGACCCCAGCAGAGCACTACTTTGCTTTATCAGTCACACAATCACACACCAAACAATGAGCATCTCGTTTGTCAGAGCAGCAGTGCACCCCTGGGGCAAATTAATGTAAAGGAGCCTGTATGTGGCTAGACAGATCCAAGCTTGAGACCCAAGTAGGTGCCCAAATAACCTCTGAAACAATGCTCCATGTCAGTGCCACCAAACCTAAGCTGCCTGTTTGCCTCACACAACAGATATTTGGATGGGGGTAACTTGAAATAAAGGGTCTGAAGGGCCAGTTCACTATCCTAGGACCATAGCAGTATTTTATGTGACCTACTAACAGGTTTTTAGCGAAAATAGGTCTTTACAAGCCAGACAGAAATAATGAGGCTGAAGAAATGAAACATACCATTGTCTCGATTGTGGGGTAAAACACTGAGGGTATATAATCCCCACCCTTAGGTCGTTACCACTTTCTTTGTTCTGACCGTGACTCCCAGACCTTCATTGTTACACCTGAAAGCTCTTTAGCTTTGCCCAAACACTTGTTTCCCGTTATTTTTGTAAGCCCTACCTAACTAGTGGCAACTAATATGGCAGCATCTACTCATAAGTATGCAGGGAAGGAATGTTCTGAGCTAACTATGAGCTACATTGTCATAATGTACTGTCTATCTGAGGGAAAATAGATGGATCACATTAATAATAATAAGTGTGGAGAAGGGACGGGATAGCATTCATATAATCCGTCCTCTACCTTGAAAGTCCACCCTTGGGCTATCTCATAAAATAATGTTATTATTAATGCACTACTGTGCCACTCACATGACCTGTGAATTATTTTTATGTGTCTGGGGCCTTCGAGACAAAGTCAACAAATTCCTCTACTCTGTGTTTGCTGTGAGTACACATACCCACTGTGGCCTTTACTTAGAGCAGTTGGAAAAGTCCAAAGTCACATGAAAAACACTTGTGCCATTTCCAGTAAAGCATGAAAACAAATATCTATAGTCACTAATGTGTCTTTGTGTGGAGACCTGACAATATTCCTGCTGTCTCTCGCTCTCTGTGTCTCTCTCTTGCGCTTTTTGGTATTCGTTTTCTATGAATGACCTTCATCAATAAAGAAATTGTTTAAGGAACACCAGTTGTGGTTTATTTACCAAATTAGCAATGGAGGAGGAAGTAACTAGGGCACAAGGCTGGTAATGGGCAAAGAACGTAGGCACATACCTCAACTGCAAGCTTTGCAGAAGGTGAAGTTGCTGAACAGATTGGGGTGGTTGCAAATGTTGGGGGTGGATGATGACCAGACAATGTCGGACTGGGCCTGCGGGACACTGGGAAAAAACCCGGTGGGCCCCAGCCCTCATGGGCCCTGCCAGCCCAGTCATGGTCCTTACACGGAAATCAGAAGCAGCTTCCAACTTCTCTCCTTGGCCCCAGCGCGAAACGAAAGAGAAGGTAGGCACGGGGGCCTTGAGGGATGTTGCGGCTCAGGGAGGAAGGCCAGAGGGGTGTGGTGGTGGGCCACGGGCCGAAGCTGCGACCAGACCAGTCAGACTGGGGTATAATGGACCCACCGGGACTGCCACCTTAAAGGGCATGTAAAGGCAAAAATATAAAATCCCATTTTTACTTTCTTTAATGAAAAAGAAATCTATTTACAATATACTTTAATTAAAATATGTCTACAGTTTTTATCATAAACCTGACTGTATGCAGTGCAATTCCCCCTTCTTTTACTGCTGTGGATAGGAATTGTCAGATGGTCCCCAACTGCTGTGCAGGTAAACGATCATACTTTCAAATGGCAGGGGGAGCCCCCCCACCTTACTTCCCAGAACTCGAGCAGCATTGTTGGATTCCCTGTAGAGATTTGTATCCAGAGACGCAGTGCAGTCTCTATATTATGATTATTAATATATTAAAGATATAGATATTATAAGATATTATTTGACTTGTGCTGTTTTAATAATTTATGACGATCCCTAAGCTTAACCTCCCAACTGAAGCCCATACAACACTGAGCATGTGCGAGTCTTGATATTGCAGAAATGTCTAACAAAGTTACAAGATGACAGCCCCCTGCGCCAACTGTGAAAGCATAAATCATTTGTCTTATTAGGCTGCTGGTGCAGTAAGTTCATGTTTATATTTAGTATACATAATACAGCATTTCTAACATTATTCTATTTTAGACTTTAGTTGCCCTTTAAGGGCCCCCCACTTTGCATTGCATCACATGATACTGCATTGTGCTGCATTCAAATTAGGGATGCACACATATGCAAACTACGATTTGGTTCGGTATTCGGCCGAATCTTTCGCAAAGGATTTAGGGGTTCGGCCAAATCCAACATAGTGGATTCAGTGCATCCCTAATTCAAATTAACCTGTGCCTGGGGTGGGGCACCCAAAGTCCGAGCCAGAAGTGGGCCTGGGTCAGCACTGACAGGACCCACCTAGTTTTTCCCTGATTTCCTGCCGGCCCAATTCAACCCTGACCAGGACTTTGCCTTGGAGCCTTTTGCTTTTGGTCTAACGCTATGATTGGTTGCAGCTCAGACTCTGAGTTAAACAATTCAAATATAAATATTGATAAGTCCCAAACCTAGTGTACCCCAGTCCAGACAATCCGTTCTCTTCTACCTTTAAATGCCAAAATTCCAGAAGTGATTGCTGTATTCCTCGACAGAGGAGTTTTTTTGGGGGAAAAACAGAAAACAATATAGAGCAGCGATCTCAAAATTAGACGCACACCGTCAGTGCCTGTAAAGCCTTTACACAATATCTGTGATAGAAACACTTCACCTTTTAACAAACTTTCATATAGAGTGAGAGGTATTTCTATTTAGGTGATAGTAGAGAGGTAAGTATCCGAATATAGTATACACCCACGCTTTTACAGGTGTGGCTACTCCAGTGGTATATTGTACTCACAAACCCAAGAGTAGTCTCAGCGTATTTCCAAAACAACCCAAACACTTTTTAGAAAAACATAACAAATGTCCGAAAGGTCTCTGGTGTGGAATGGAAATAGTTAAAAATGATTGGAGGGGGGGGGGGAATCTGGTCACCAAAACTTTGCAAAGAGAAAGTTGGTGGATATATAAATTGAAAACTTTAGCACCACACAGTCTTAATGTGGACTTTAATCTAAGGGCTTTTTAGGAATGACTTTTGGCATGATCCTTTAGAATAATGTATGGAATGATAATGTGGATTTTTCAAAGGACTTGCAAAGGAAAAAATTACTTTTTCTCAGTTGGCATAGAAACCAATGTGTGTAGCAATAAAGTTTCAAAGTTCAAAATATGTGGGACAATAAAGAGACGACAGCTTAGAGAAGCGTCATCGCTCTTGGAGGAAGCCTGTCAGGCGAAACGCGTCAGTGGTGTCGAAAAAGTGCGGAAGTGAAGAGACAAGGAGTGGGGACTTGCGCAGTAAGGCCTGAGAGACGCCGAAAAACCTGCAACACTGCTACGGAGACCCTCAGTGTTTTTAAACAAGCGCTTACATGGAGAATCGTTGTTTTTATATATTTATTACAATATTTTATTAGCATCTCCGCACATATTGCTCATTATTGGGCACAAGGAGAAGAGAATACCGAAGACTGTTTAGATTGGGTTGTAATTGGAAAATACGCTGAGACTACTCTTGGGTTTGTGAGTACAATATGCCACTGGAGTAGCCACATCTTTAAAAGCGTGGGCGTCAGTGACGTAACTACCGGGGTAGCAGGGGGTGCGATTGGGCCAGGACCCGCATCCCCTCAGGGCCCCCCAGCAGCTCACGCGCCACCAATTCTGGGCTGATTCGCGGGCAGTTCCGGGTGTACGAGGAGGGCGAGGGGCCCGGCTGCGCGTCCCGCGCCAGGGCCCACCCCCTCTAGTTACTAGTAAATGTAGAAAAAGTGTGCTTCAAAAGCGGATAAGGCTCCTTGCAGCCCCGGGTGCAAGCCGTGCCCCCTGCCAGGGCAATGTATTCATATAGCAAAATAAAGCAGCAGCACTCCAGTATTTTTGAAAAATTGCAAAAACGTTACTCACATGCCATAGGCAACGTTTCGGACTACACAAGCCCTTTGTCAAGGCTTGACAAAGGGCTTGTGTAGTCCGAAACGTTGCCTATGGCATGTGAGTAAAGTTTTTGCAATTTTTCAAAAATACTGGAGTGCTGCTGCTTTATTTTGCCCCCTCTAGTTACGTCACTGGTGGGTGTTCACTATATTCGGATACTTACCTCTCTACTATCACCTAAATAGAAATACCTCTCACTCTATATGAAAGTTTGTTAAAAGGTGAAGTGTTTCTATCACAAATATTGTGTAAAGGCTTTACAGGCACTGATGGTGTGCGTCTAATTTTGAGATCACTGCACTATATTGTTTTCTGTTTTTTCCCCCAAAAAAACCCTCTGTTGAGGGATACAGAAATCACTTCTGGAATTCAGACTCAGAGTTGCCATGAAGAATCAAGGAAGCCATGTGTCACCCTGCCTTTCCACCTCTGGCACATTCCTACAAAAGGCCGGGCAATTGTCCTTTATACAAAGAGCAGTTTCATTGCAACAGTTATTTCAGGCAACCAGTTACTTTGCTCCTCCAAAGTTAGGGAATAGAGACCCTCCAATTGTTGATCCATTATCTTTAGCATCTCCCTTTCAGTTTATAGACACAGACCATTGTTAGATTTGACAGCTGTTGTTCAGAAGATCCAGCAGAGGGCGCACTCTCCATAGCCAGAGCTTCCAACAGTTAGGGGGTGCAGTGACCTCAGCCAACATACAATGCAATATTATTTTCCTTATAGTGTCTCGGTTTAACGGATTTGGGGAGAGGGGGCTCCTGGACCCCACCATGATCATAATAAAATCTGCTATTTTGATCTCTTTGGTACCAACAAGTGTGTTTGTGACAAAACAATTCTTGCATAACCCATAAGTATTGTGATATAACAAAGTGATATTCAGACTGAGCAGTAGAGGGAGCTCTCTCCCCATTCATACAATTGCAATGGCCTGTTTCTATTCGAATTTTCGGTCAGGGCCCCCCCCTTTTCTAATAATAATAATAATAAAGCGTAAAAACTACAGAATTTTTTTTATTCCCAGTATATCTACCCCAAGTGTCCATCCCGAATCCCACCATAAATCCAGGGGAGCAATTGGATTCCCTCAGGCTGAGCCCACCTTAGATGAGCGGATTGTGATTCATTGATATAAGGAGCAAGAGCATGTTGGATTCTTGCCTGCAAATCATGGAAAATCGCCAAAAATGTTGGAAATTCTTAGGAGTGACGGGAGACCAGTGGACAGAGAGCAAAATCTGGAAACTCCCCAAAAAAACACGGGAGGTTGACAGCTCTGTAATGGCCAGTAAAATACCAGTTGGGTGGCAACCCTAAGTAGGCAGCATCAGGCCAGGCCTGTTTTGAATCCCAGTCTGGGCCTGGTAGTGTAAAGGCAATAAATGATATATATTTGAGCAGGGCCACCATCAGCGGGGCACAGGGGGTACTGCTGTACTGGGCCTAAAGGGGGGCCGGCTCTGCTGCACTTTTCTAAACAGTGCCGAAAATGTTGCTGTCCCAAACCTCCGAATGTCCTGAAGAGCTGAAGTCCCAAAGAGCCAATAGTCCCAAAGCCGCGAAAAGACCCAAAGCCACTAAAGGAGCCAAAGTTGAAGTCCCAAAGCCACGAGTTCAGTTCTACTGAACACCAATGTGTTTTTTTTATTTTATTAAACCTCTACCCATTATTTTAATACATTATAGGCCCCTGCCACCAATTTTTTTCAAAAAAAATATCTCTCTGGGGCCCCAATGTTTCTTTTTAACTTGTAAGGGGGGCCGTGGCACCAATGTTTTTTTTTTAACTTATTAGGGGCCCTGACCACCAATGATTTTTTTAAAAACTTTTCTGGAGAGCCCTGGCTCCCCAGTTTTTTTTAAACTTATAAGGGGCCCTCACAATCAATTACTTTTTATAACTTGTGAGGGGGGCAGTGTCGGACTGGCCCACCGGGATACCAGGAAAACTCCCGGTGGGCCCAGGTGTCAGGGGGCCCTTGTGCTGCTAAATATTTGGCCTATTTCATGGCCATTCCCTATTTCTTTGAGAATAAAGATGCTAAATAGATGCTAAATAATAGATTATAGTATGTAAAGAATAGAGACCAAGAGAATAGAGGTTGAGTTAGGAGAGGAATAGTAATAGTACTGAGAGTGGGCCCCTGGTCTATGGTTCTTTGGTGGGCCCCTCGTCTAAGGTTTTTGGGTGGGTCACTGGTGTCCGAGTCAGACACTGGAGGGGGTTACCGTTTTTAGCACTGATCTCTGGTGTGGTGTGGGCAGGATCTGGGGCAAGGCTTGGGGGCTGAGGTGGACGGGGCCCAGAAAATTTTGTTGTATGGGGCCCCATGATTTCTAATGGCGGTCCTGTATTTTAGCTCTAACTTAGACCAGACAACACTCACAATCAGGGGCGTAACTGCAGATTTCCAGCCCCCCCCTCCACAAAAAAAACTATTTGGAGGGGTCCAGCACTCACAGAACCTTTGACTCGCCCCCTCCAAACTCGAGTGCCTCCTACTCGATACGAATGGATGCTGCACGCATATTTTCAGTGAAGTAGCTATAGATGTAGCTGTCCTGTTCCCCGGGCCCCCCGGGGTCTGCTTCTTCTATTGTTACTCTTCTGCTTACTCATTACTCACTAATCTGACCAGCGCTGATACTGGGGCAATAATGCTGTCCCCCCTTCTCCCACGCCTCACTTAAAACTAGGGATGCACCGAATCGAATTTTGGTTTAATCCGTACCCCCAAATCCTTTGTGAAAGAACCGAATCCTATTTTGCATATGCAAATTAGGGGTGGGATGGGGAAAACATTTTTTACTTCCTTGTTTTGTAAAAAAAAGTCACGTGCTTTCCCTCCCCGCCTCTAATTTGCATATGCAAATTAGGATTCGTTCTCCGGGCAGAAGGATTCTGAATCCTGCTGAAAAAGGCTGAACCCCGAACTGAATCCCGGATTCGGTGCATCCCTACTTATAAATTTAGCATTGGAAAGGGTCATGGGTGGGCGCATCGCTAGTGCTCAGAGCTCTACTGCTATTTCTGTTTTTAAATAAAGATCTTAAACTGACCAGAGGTGGCATTTTGCTGGCCACTAACTGCCACCTGAGTTATCTAAATCTAAATCTGACCCTAACTGACCTTTGTAGGGTTGCAATTTTTTTCAGCGTCTAAATCTGGCCGGCATCACTCCACCTGAATTTCCCAGGATCTCATAGTAACTTGTCTTTCAAACTTATTATGATGTTTACAGCAGCCACAAAAAAAATGGTTGTTCTTAAATTGGTTATGGGATACTACTCCATCATTGGCGAATACCCTGTCTCTCTTAAATCACCTCTGCTGGCAAGAAGCGATAAGGATTAAGACTGCTGAACCCCATCTTAAACAAACCTTTATCAAAACTTGGACAATAAAATCGACAAACTCATGGATTGTTACAGTTCTGCAATGGTTAACTCAGAAAGCTTTCCGTTTGCAATTATATAAGTGCTTCTATATCCCATTGAAAGACAGTATTCTACTTGATTAGTGTTTACTCTTCACTGAGCATTGTTAGGTTTGGTTTAGTTTGGTTGACCTACTTTAGATCTAATAACAGTTAGGGTGACATCTCCAACAATTATCTTTAATGTGTTGTCTTTCCCATAGCCACCTTAAAGGATAAGTAAACCTTTAAAATAAGTGAATGTAAAATTGATGGGGGTGCTGTTCTAAGCACTTTTGTAATTTACATTCAGTATTTATTTTCTTTAAATACCAAGATATTAAGGGATACATGTACTGTTAATATGAATGGATTTTGTTCCAACAGCGCCACCTGCTGGTCAGTTTCCCACCAGTCTGACCACCAAGTAGTCAAGGAAGTTGTCAGGAGAAAGAAAGAGGCTGCTCTGATGTTCTTCTGCTTAGGAAAGATGTGAGAGAGGTTTCTAATTATTTTCCTAATTTGGAAAAAACGGGCAGGCAGTTTTGACCCAAACAGCCTTTACAAAATCCGGAATGTCAGGGTCAAAACCAGACAGATGGCAACCAAAGGCCGTTGGTCTTGTCCCTGGTGCACTGCTTTGGGAGCAGCAGCCTCAGCGCTCTAACCATTGCTGAAATGAAAAAAAAAGAGAAAGATAAATCATCAATGAAACAGGGCATTACCCTTTAAAGGACAAGGAAAGTTAAACTAAAGAAGTAGGCTACAAACAGGGTTGCCACCTTTTCTAGAAAAAAATACCGACCTTCCTATATATTTATCTTTTTCCCCTATTAATAACATTGGAATCAGCCATCGTTCTTACCGGCCAGGTGGCAACCCTAGCTACAAATGTTGTCGATTATGTTTTGTGCTTCTGTACCAGCCCAAGGCAACCAAAGCCCTTTAGCTGTAAAGATCTGTGTCTCCAAAGATGCCCCAGTAGCTCCCCACTTCCTTTCGTTACAGCACTGCACATGCTCTGTGCTGCTGTCACTTACTGAGCTTAGGGACACATAGAATAGAAATGTCACAATATAAGGCTGATTAGTAATTAATACAGATAATTACTACATGGCAGCACAGAAACCAGTGCAATTAGTATCAGAATTTAATAATCAGCAAACCTGTAGCATCAGCTTATATTACAGCCAGGGAAGCTCATTTTCTGTTGGATAATTAGTGACGAGCCCTAAGCTTAGCTTCTCAACAGCCAATCAGAGCCCACTGAGCATGTGAGTGTCACAGACACTTTCCAAGATGGTGACCCCCTGTGACAAGTTTGAAGTCCTGGATCATTGCTGCTATTGACAAGCTCAAACTTTAGCCTCGTGCAATAATTTCACTATATAAAACATGCCATTTTTAGGTCTTTTAATTTTTAGGGTTTAGTTCTCCTTTAAACAACATGTTGCCAGATTGTGTTATTTGAGCAGTGACTGGATCTCAAGGGACGAGGAGACAAACCAGTTTGTTTTCATGGCACAGACCTGGCACTTGCTATAAATCTTTAGCCGGGCGTAGTAGCGTTGCTCCTCCCTCACAACTAGGTTACTAGGTCTTTGTGCTGCGGGGGGGGAGGAATCTGGGGCACGGTACAGTTTCATCACATCCCAATTTGTATTAAAGGAGCAGTAACACCCTTAAACAGAAAAGAAAATGATTCATCTGGCTTGCCATACATACTATTTATATCCCATGTGTGTAATAATGTTGGTGTCCCTGAAGTCCTGCCTTTCTCTTTATTTGTATTCTTCTCCTGGGAGCTGTAACATAGTAAGTTAGGTTGAAAAAAGACACATGTCCATCAAGTTCAACCTTTTAAGTCTATTTCAACCTGCCTAACTGCCAGTTGATCCCAAGGAAGGTAAAAAACCCCATTTGAAGCCATTTGAATTTTCCTCAGAGGGGAATAAAATTCCTTCCTGACTCCAAAATGCAATGGGACCAGTCCCTGGATCAACTTGTACTATGAGCTATCTCCCATAAACCTGTAGATTCATGCAAAAATATCCTGCTTTCTACATGCTTTTTTTTCTACTTCTCTTTATTTAGGTGGTGTTTCCCTTTAAGGGCATTTTTATTTCTTGGTGTTACAGGCCTTTTTGGTGGGGTGTCAAATTGTTAGACCCTCCCTCCAGCCCAGGGTGTCCTCTCCTGCTTTCCCGCAGAGCCCAATGATGTAACTCAGCTGTAAAGGTGCTCCTCGCCTGGTGCAGTTGTACCTCCCTGCAAGTGCATTTGTGTCACATAATTGTGTTTTATAGAGAGGTGTGAATTACAGCTCACAGCCAGCAACATGAGCTCCCAGCATTCACTCAGAAATCTTCCTCTCTTCACATGTCAGACTTGCAGGCTTACTGTTCCAGGCTGAGATCTTGTTTTGTTGAAACGGCAGTCTTTTTCCTCCAGCCCACTGGCATCATACAGGGCAACAGACAATAAAAAGTGCTAACAAGAAGTTTGTTTAAATATGAGGCCCTTTTTGTGTGTAACATAGTTAATGATGACCTATGGATACCGGAGTAGTGACATGGATGTTCAGGCTGACAACTGAAACTAAGTAACCAAGGAATTGTGCCCCCTCTTCACTTCCTCACCAGTAACATACACCCACCAACAGAAAAGAGTGCCCACTAGTAATCGCAGTTTCACGAAACCCGTCAACGCACAATCAGTCCATTGTTCTGCCCCATCTCTAATCTCTTCTTAAACTTTCCAGGAATAGGGAACAATGTAACTAAGGGGCCAGATATTAACCACTTCCAGACTGGTGTTTAAAAAGGGGGAACTAAAGAACTGGAAGGTTTGCCAGTAGCAGAAGTAGTACAATAGGGTGTTTATTACCGGCACAGCGAGAGGGAGCAGAACAACTGCATTATCAGAAGTGTCCCAGCAAACAAAGGGTCCCACATGGGTGCAGAGTCTAAAGCTGGCCACAGATGCAAAGATCTGATCCCGAGGATTTGTACGATCTTGGCCAGCTTAAGATCAATTGTTACTACAGTATGTAGCTTACAGTCACATATCACCGTGAATCCAGTGCAGGGTTTAACATATATATATATATATATATATATATATATATATATATATATATATATATATATATATATATATATATATATATATATATATATATATATATTATTCCCCTCTATAGCAGGAGATTCTGTTCTGTAATATGTGCCTTATACCCCCAGCCAATTTATCGTATAGGAGATGATAGGTTTCCGTTCAGTAATATGTGCCTTATACCCCCAATCAATTTATTGTACAGGAGATGATAGGATTATTCTGTTCAGTAATATATGTATGTATTAAAATAGGCTTCTTTGCAATATTATGTGCATTATACCCCCAGTCACCTTACTGTACAGGAGAAAATTATGATACTGAGAGACTGGCAAATTGCTAATGTGGTATTCAAAAAGAGATCCCGTTCTCAGCGTCAAAACTATAAGCTGGTTGGTCTGACATCAGTGGTAGGAAAGCTTTTCGAAGGGGTACTAAGCGATAACGTGACTTCATTGCAAATCATAATACTATGAGTATTTGTGCCAGCATGGTTTTATGTGTAATAGATCTTGCCAGACTAATTTAATTTGCTTTTAGAGAACAGAAACTTCGACTCTGTGATGGCAGTGGATGTGATCTACTTGGACTATATTAAAGCATTTGATACAGTGCCACACAGAAGGTTACTGGTTAAATAAAGGAATTTTGGCCTGGAACATAGTATTTGTACCTGGATAGAGAACTGGCTAAAAGATAGACTACAAAGAGTGGTGGTAAATGGAACATTTTCTAATTGGACCAGTGTTGTTAGTGGAGTACCGCAGGGCTCTGTACTAGGTCCCTTGCTTTTCAACTTGTTTATTAATGACCTGGAGGTGGCCATTGAAAGTACTGTTTCTATTTTTGCAGATGATACTAAATTGTGCAGAACTATAGGTTCCATGCAGGATGCTGCCACTTTGCACAGTGATTTGTCTAAACTGGAAAACTGGGCAGCAAACTGGAAAATGAGGTTCAATGTTGATAAATGCAGGTTATGCACTTTGGCAAAAATAATATAAATGCAAGTTATACACTAAATGGCAGTGTGTTGGGAGTTTCCTTAAATGAGAAGGATCTTGGGGTCTTTGTAGATAACACGTTGTCTAATTCTGGGCAGTGTCATTCTGTGGCTACTAAAGCAAATAAAGTTCTGTCTTGTATAAAAAAGGGCATTTTTGTGCCTCTTTATAGGTCCCTGGTGAGGCCTCATCTGGAGTATGGGGGCAGTTTTGGACTCCAGTCCTTAAGAGGGATATAAATGAGCTGGAGAGAGTGCAGAGACTAAGTGCAACTAAACTGGTTAGAGGGAGGGAAGAGTTAAATTATGAGGGGAGACTGTCAAGGTTGGGGTTGTTTTTTCTGGAAAAAAGGCGCTTGTGAGGGGACATGATTACATTTTACAAGTACATTAGAGGACATTATAGACAAATAGCAGGGGACTTTTTTTACCCATAAAGAGAATCACCGTACCAGAGGCCTCCCCTTCAGACTAGAAGAAAATAACTTTCATTTGAAGCAACGTAGGTGGTTCTTAACAGTGAGGACAGGCCAACTTACTGTACAGGAGATAGGATTCTTTGTATGGTTTTACCACCATATTACACAGGAGATACAAATAATGGGATTATTTGCAGAACTGTAGGCATTATACCCCCAGGCAACATTGAGTACAGGAGATACAATTCTGTGCATTATAATGGTTAATTTACCCAAAGCCATGATATTGTACAGAAGATTTTAGAACTTTATTAATTCAACAGGCTATATATAGGCTAAAAGCCATTGTCATGCTGTTATATAGGGTGCTTGGTTTTTTGGTTTCTCTCCTATTTCACTGCCCCCTCCGGCCTTAGGATTCCCAGCCTTCAGTCCTCCAGCAGTTACTGGACTCTAGTGCCCAAGTTCTGATGACAGCATTACAGACAGTCCCTGGGTCATGTACAAGATAGAGTCTGTAGGTTTGTTCTTAAGTTGAATTTGTATGTAAGTTGAAACGTATACATTTACTTATTACTTGCTGTACTGCAAGTTGGAGTTATATAACCCCCTCCCTTTCCCCCCAGCAGCCTAACAACAGAAGAATGGGAAGGTAACCAGATAGCACAAGATAACAGCTGCCTGGTAGATCCAAGAACAGCACTCAATAGTAAAATCCATGTCCCACTGTGACACATTCAGTTACATTGAGTAGGAGAAACAACAGCCTGCCAGAAAGCAATTCCATCCGAAAGTACTGGCTCTTTCTGAAAGAACATGACCAGGCAGCAACAGCATCACCTGCTGGTCAGTTTCCCACCAGTCTGACCAGCAAGTAGTCAAGGAAGTTGTCAGGAGAAAGAAAGAGGCTGATGTTCTTCTGCTTAGGAAAAGAATTAGAAACCTTTCTCACATCTTTCCTAAACAGAAGAAAATCAGAGCAGTCTCTTTCTTTCTCCTGACAACTTCCTTGACTACTTGCTGGTCAGACTGGTGGGAAAATGATCAGTGGTGCTGCTGTAACAAAATTCTTTCATATTAACAGTACATTTATCCCTAATATTTTGGAATTAAAAGAAAATAAATAATCAATGTAAATGACAAAAGTGCTTAGAATGGCCCCCTCATCAATTTACATTCACTTTTTTTAAAGGTTTACTTCTCCTTTAACATAGTATTTATTTTTACCTTTCTGTGCTCTGCAGTAGACAACACACACCAGAGGGAATTGGGGCAGGTGGTTTATTAAAGCTAAATGCTAATAAAAGTCAAGCTAACCATAGTTTGTTACTGTAACAGCCTCTGTATGTAAGTGTGAGTTGTAAGTCGGGTTTATGTAACTTGCGGACTCTCTGTACTCTGGGGAGATAATTCAGTAACATTAATTTTCATGTTCTGCTCATGCTTCTGTCCTTCCCCTCCCGACCCAGACGCACAGTCACCCTGATATCTGCACAAACTCTCCTATTATATTAAATAAGCGCCTCTGGAACTCCAGCAACATTCTGACCTACATTTCCAAATCCAGGTCAAGCGTGTGACAAGTGCTGGCAAACATCCCCACTGCCGACATCATGTATCACAAACACATTCACTGTACTGTGCCCTGTTCCCCCTGTATCCCCTCACCCACACCCAGTGCTTTCCTCTACTTATTGTATTGTATCTGTGTCCCTCTGTATATTAGAGTGTAAGCTCTGCATCGCCAGGATTCTCTTCTCCCAATGCTTTTCTGTTCCTGTATTGTATCTGTGTCCCTCTGTATATTAGAGTGTAAGCTTTGGAGGGCAGGATTCCCTTCTCACAATAGTTCCCTTTCTCTGTTTTGTATCTCTGTCCCTCTGTATATTAGAGTGTAAGGTCTGCATGGCCAGGACTCCCCTCTCCTAATGGTTTCCTCTCCCTGTATCGTTTATTTGTCCCTCTATATATGAGTGTAAGCTCTACAGGCAAGGATTACCTTCTACCAATGGTTTCCTCTCCCTGTATTGTATCTGTGTACCTCTGTATATTAGAATGTAAGCTCTGCAGGACAGGACTCCCTTCTCTCAATGGTTCCCTCTCTCTGCATTGCTTATAGATGTAAATATATAGGAGTGTAAGCTCTACAGGCCAGGATTCCCTTCTCTTTATGGTTCCCTGTTCCTGGATTGCATCTGTGTCCCTCTGTATATTAGAGTGCAAGCTCTGCATGGTCAGGATTCTTTTCTCCCAATACTTTCGTTCTTGTATTGTATCTGTGTCCCTCTGTATATTAGAGTGTAAGCTCTGAACTCCAGGATTCCCTTCTTCCAATGGTTCCCTCTCCCTGTATTGTTTATCTGTCCCTCTATATACACGAGTGTAAGCTCTACAGGCCAGGATTCCCTTGTCCCAATGGTTCCATGTCCCTGTATTGTATCTGTGTCCCTCTGTGTATTTGAATATAAGCTCTACCGGGCAAGATTCCCTTATCCTTATAGTTCCCTGTTTCTGTATTGTATCTTTGTTCCTCTGTATATGAGAGTGTAAGCCTTGATGACATGTGTATGTATGTAATTCTCATCAGTCCCTGCCCCAGTGGAGCTTACAATCTAATCATAGTCAAACACACTATGGTCAGTGTTATCAGGGGGGAGGGGCCTGTAACCAGGGTCACCATCAGGCAGGAGTCCTGTTAGAGATCCAGTCAAGGTGGGGAGTTGGGTTCCTGGGAAAGGGGTGTGGCTTGATAATATGGGGGCGGGGCTTGAGTAGGTCAGGGTAAAGTGGCCCAGGGGTGTGAGCAGATGAGTATCCAAACCCCTGGGATTGTTCTTGGCAAGCCTGGCTGTAACTGTGGGCTAGTGTGTATAGCAAGGCAAGATGGTGCTGCAGGATTGTTTGCTTACAGCAGGACACCTGTAGGCTGATTATAAATAAAGGGCCCCAAAGCCAGGGCCACATCAGCTCTAAGGATAACATTGCTGTCATCTCTATCTGTTCTTTGTCTCTATTGCCAATTCCCTGTGTTCTCTCCCTCCCCAGCCCCTCGCCCTCCCTCCAGTCAATCCCTCCTCTCCCCCCCCCCTCCCCAGACACACACACAGATTGTGACGTCGGGTTATGCAATGTCTGACCCACTAACACACATTCACACACACAGAGAAAGAGAAGAGAGGGGAGTGGTGCAGGAGTGGAGGCTACAGTAGAGGAGCAGAGAGGAGGAGGCAGAGGGGAGACAGATAGACAAAGTGCAGGACACACAGACAAAGAGCAGAGAGGAGAATGCACCCATCTGACAGGTCAGTACAACGCTCATTATCTGTGGCTGTGCGACACTCAGCATTTATTATGTATGAGATGATTATACATCTGTGCCGGGTATTTATACTGCATGTACTCTGCCTCTCATTCATCTATACTCATCATTCATTATACTCGTCTCTATCTGCTCCCTCCAACCCCTCACACACACATACAATCTAGACATGTACCATTCATACCCTGCAGAGCTCACACTCTAATATACAGAGGGACACAGATACAATACAGGGACAGGGAAACTATTCGAAGAAGTGGATACTGCCCTACAGAGCTGACACTCTAATACACAGAGGCACACACATAAAATAGAGGCACAGGGAGCCATTGGGAGAAGGAAATCCTGCCCTGCAGAGCTTACACTCTAATATATAGAGAGACAGATACAATACAGGGAACCATTGGGGAAGGGAATATTGCACTACAGAACTTACACTCTAATGAACAGAGAGACACAGATACAAAACAGGGAGTGGAAACCATTGGGAGATAGGAATCCTAGCCTGCTGAGCTTATACTCTAATATGAAGAGGGACACAGATCCAGTACAAGGAGAGGGCACCACTGGAAGAAGAAAATCCTGCCCTGCAGAGCTTACACTCTAATATAGATACACTTAATGGACATGCATAGCATATGGTGGGTGTGAGCAGAACATGTGAGATGATTTCCCCAAATTGTCACTGTAACCTGAACTTCCTGAAGTGACTTAAAGGGAAAGACATTGACATGTGAATAAGAGATACACGTGCAGCCAAATCTTTCCTCTTCCACCTCATTCCCCTTTCACTGTATCTCACGGCAAATAAGTCACATTGGCACATTCCTCTGATTGCCCAATACCCAGCGCTGTGCCAGAATGTAGGTTTCAGATTAACCTGCGCATTACTGGATTCTGCCTTTGCATCGGCGTGGATAGTAACCCCTCCCGTTTATTGTGGGGAATTCATTGGTGTTGGTTTGGGGGGGGGGGCTTAGCCTTCCCAGGTATTCATTAAAATGCACCTATGGGCAAATGATAGAAAGCTGTGCCATGAACTATGTATGTATGACTGAAATATATATATGGAAGATGGGCATTACTCAGGACACCGTATACCCTGCTGTAACCCATCGGCAGCTGCTAAGCATACGTATATGTGCCCAGGGCATCAAGTGGGTCTCTGGCAGAGAATATGTGCCCAGTGCATCAGTGTGTTACTATGTGATCAGGACTTTGTGCCCAGGTGGGTGGGTCCCAGTTTAATAATATATGCCCAGTGCATCAGGTGGGATCCTGTTTGGTAATATGTGCCCAGTGCATCAGGTGGGTCCCTGTTTGGTAATATGTGCCCAGTGCATTAGGGTGCTAGGTGTCTGGCAGGGATTATTTTCCCAGTGCAACAGGGCACTGGGTCTCTGGCAGGGTGCCCGCAGGTCTGTTTACCAAACGCTGACCTAGTTTTTGAGCCATGCGCAGGCAGCTCACATGTCTGGGAGAAGAGTCACGTGGATTCGTGGAAAGGGAGGGAGGAGAGGGTGTGTGCTCACATAGTAACACACTGACACATATATTTACACACACCCGTGGCAGCTCTGTGTCTGGGGGCAGGTAATAGATACCCGGGAGAGAGATGCAAGTAGTTACACAACCTGATTTCTATGGAGACAAAGATCACCAACCCTTATATTCTACCTGTGTAGCTCTTAATGGGAATCCTACATGCAGACCCCCTCATCTATAATATACCATGTCATTTCTGATTGGTTGTTGCTCTTCTTTAGGGACCCCAGTCATTCCAATATCCAGAAAGCTCCGAACTACAGAAAGGCCATTTTCAATAGACTCCATTTTATCCAAATTATCCAAATTTTCAAAATTGATTTACTTTTTTTCCTCTGTAATAATTAAACAATACATTGCACATGATCCCAACAAAGATATAATTAATCCTTATTGAAAGCAAAACCAGCCTATTTGGTTTATTTCAGGTTAACGTGATTTTCTAGTAGCATTAAGGTATGAAGATCCAAATTACAAAAAGATCCGTTATCCAGAAAGCCCCAGGTCCCGACCATTCTGGATAACAGGTCACATAGCTGTATTATATTTATATTAATTATAATATTACCTCTACATACCAACAGCTGGACATCTCCAATAAGGTTCTGGGCCCTTTGCTGGAAATCGCGACCTGTTTACAGATATAGTTGGAGTTTTAGACATTAAGAGGGGGATTGAGCTCTGTTTATACACGTGAGGGGTTACACTCATGTAACAGAACTAGAGATTGCCAAACTAATTAGTGCAATTTGCATCTAAAATAAACCAGGTCAAACGTGAGATGGCTGAGCTCCAGGGTGACATTATGTAAGAGGGCGGAGGAGCAGGACCTATTTCCAAACTTGAAATGTTTTGTGTTTCTCTCTCTCTCTCTGTGTAGGTGTGTCTCTGTGTGAGAGTAAAACCTGCTGGAGTCACAGCCAGGAGCTCAGTACCTGAAAGGAGAGAAAGAGAGACAGCACTTGGCTTCACGTGGTAAACTCTTGGAAAGATAAGCGCATGACTCTTGTGCCCTACCTACAAGCATATCTACTGAAAAGGAGACCCCATATCTGTCTCTGTACAATGCTCACACCGCCCAGTGGGGTCCAGCAAGTGATTCAAACTTCTACCCACTCTCTCAAGAGGCTGTGAGGCACCTGAATCCTCTTCTCCTGAACCATCTCAAGTCAACCACTCAGGCTACAGGACACGATGGAGTCTCCACTTCTTGCTTATCCACAAAGCGGTGGCGAGCAGAGAGAAAGGACAAGGCTCTGCTCTAGCTCCGGTGGAGGCCGCCGGAAAAGGGAGTTTATTTTAGACGAAAAGAAAGACGACAGCTACTGGGAGAAAAGAAGGAAAAACAATGAGGCTGCCAAAAGGTCCCGTGAGAAGAGACGCTTCCAAGACCTAGTACTGGAGGGAAGGGTACAGGCCCTGGATGAGGAGAATGGAAGGCTCCGAAGTGAGCTGCTTCAGCTCAAATTACGCTTTGGCCTTATTTCTGCAACCTCCTTTTTGGAGACAGGGCAAGGACTTGGGGGTCGTGCAAGTTCTGACAATGGGACTTTGCCGTGTAGGGGTGGGAATGGAGCCTACTCCACCGCATACCTGGGCATGAACTCTGATTCCTCTGAAGCAGACAGTGGAGGGGGTGCAGCAATCGATGGTTACTCTCCCCGTGGTTCCATCTCTGACCTCTCAGATCATTCCTCAAGGGACAGTCCAGGACCGAGCACCTATGGTGATGAAAGGTCCACAGACACTGAGTTTGCCCACCTGTGCCCTTCAGAGAACCCCAGTGCAGCAATACTAGCAACACAACGAGGCGGGGTGATTCTCTACAGGGTCGGAGGTCTCAATGTGGATCCCCAGCAAAGACAAGATTCTGGACTTCCAAGCTTTGCCACTCTAACCTCCAAGGAGCATAAATGCAGCCCCCCACAAATACGTCCCTCTATATTTGCACACACAGACCCTATACCTTCTCATCTGCAGCATCTGGTGAAGGCAGGAGAAGATGGCATCACAGAGGGACTGGATTCTCCTAAGTCTGTTGCATATGAATATCAGAGCGAGGAGAGTGGCAGTGAGGAGGGAGTCATTGGCTATTGCCCCCCAGAATGCCCACCTCATCACGATTCATCCCCTGGAGTCAAACTGCCTCACAAGCTGAGACTTAAGTGCAGGCCTCAAGGACAAGAGACTTAGGGGGCCGGAAGCTTTGGCTGTAGATAAGGACATGATGCCAAACATACAAGCCAAAGAGACAGTGAGAGCAGAGCACGCTGGATTCCGTGCTGACACATGAACTCAAGAGACATAACCCATCACTGTGACTATGTGACATGCCAGTTAGTACCATGTGCTGGGTAAGGGGCAGAGGAGGAAGAAAAGGGAGAGCAGAATTGTTACTGTAAATTACTCATGTAAATAGTAAAATAAAATCTCATGGTTATATCTAAAGCTCAGTTATTTTGTTATGGTACAGTTATAAGGGGGTACTAATAGGAGGAGTAATAAGGGTGCAATATGGTACAATAGGAGGAGTAATAAGGATACTATTTGGTAAATAGGAGGAGTCATAGGGGTACTATATGGTAAAATAAGAGGAGTAATAAGTATACTATATGGTAAATAGGAGTTATAGGGGTACTGTATGGTAAAATATGAAGAGTAATAAGGGTATTATATGGTACAATGGGAGAAGTAATAATGGTACTATATGGTACAATAGGAGGAGTGATAAGGGTACTATATAGTACAATATGATGAGTAATAAGGGTAATATATGGTACAATAGGAGGAGTAGTAAGAGTACTATATGGTACAAAGGGAGGAGTAATAAGGGTACTATATGGTACAACATGAGGAGTAGGGATGCACCGAATCCACTATTTTTGGATTCGGCCGAACCCCCAAATCCTTTGCAAGATTCGGCAGAATACCGAACCGAATAAGAATTTGCATATGCAAATTAGGGGTGGGAAGGGGAAAACATTTTTTATTTCCTTGTTTTGTGACAAAAAGTCACGTGATTTCCCTCGCCGCCCCTAATTTGCATATGCAAATTAGGATTCAGATTTGGTTCGGCCGGGCAGAAGGAATCGCTGAATCCGAATCCTGCTGTCCTGCTGAAAAAGGCCGAATCCTGGCTGAATCCCGAACCGAATCCTGGATTCATTGCATCCCTAAGGAGTAATAAGGGTACTATATGGTACAATAGGAGGAGTAATAAGGGTACTATATGGTACAATAGGAGGAGTAATAAGGGTACTATATGGTACAATAGGAGGAGTAATAAGGGTACTATATGGTACTAATGGTATGGTATTAATATGTGCCGTCCTAGGCCCAGGCAGTTGTGGCATTGCCACAAATCCAAGCTTAGTGCTGTGTTGTACAATATAAGCAGTTATAGGGGTGCTACATGGCACAATAGGAGGCATTATAAAAGGATTATAAGAGGGTGCTATATGGTAAATTAAGCGTTGTATGGTACTGTAGGAAGTGTTATAGAGGGGTGTTATATGGTACAGTAGAAAGTGTTAAAGGGGTGTGTTATATGAAACAGTAAAAAGTGTTATAGGGGTGCTGTATGGTACAATAGGAGCAGTGAATGTGGGGGTCCTATAATGTATAATAGGAAAATTTATAAGGGATTACTGTGTTGCACATTAGGAAGAATTATAAGAGGGTGCTATATGGTACAATAAGAGGAGTTATTCAATGAATTATATGGAGCAATAGGAGGAGCTATGTGGGTTACATAGAACAATAGGGAGGGTTAAATGGATCAGTGAGAGTCTTATGGGGATTCTGGGAGATGATCCAGATACAGAAAAGCCTTCATAGTCTCATATACATGCATCTCATAGACATAAATGGATTGTTTGTGTCTCTCCCAGTCTGCTTCCACCACCAAAACCTTAGTAGGTCAGGTACAACTGGGTCAGATTCCTGCCAGGCTGGCACTGTGCCCGTAGATAATCCTACAGCAACGCCCATTGTATCCATTTATGTTACAGACGGTCTAATGAAACAGAGAGAGAGTTAGCAGAAAGCACAAGTCGGATGTGAATGAAAACCAAAACAAACTGTACAGATGCTGAAAATACATGATTCACTGGTTCCATATGGGTATATTATAGACTGATTAAAACAGGGAACCATAAGGATAAGGGAATCCTGGCTTGCAGAGCTTACACTCTAATATACAGAGGGACAAAGATACAATACAGGGAGAGGTAATTACTGGGAGAAGGGCGTACACTCTAATAGATAGAGGGACACAGGTACTATACAGGAAAAGGAAACCACTGGGGAAGAGAATCATGCCTTACGGAGCTTACGGAGCTTACATTCTAATGAACAGAGAGGAGAAAATACAAAACAGGGAGTAGAATCTATTGGGAGAAGGGAAACCTGGCCTGCTAAGCTTACACTCTAATTTACAGAGGGACATAAATACAATACAGGGACAGGGAACCATTTGGAGAAGGGAATCCTGCCCTGCAGAGCTTACACTCTAATACACAGAGGGTCACAGATGCAATACAGAGACAGGGAAACATTGGTAAAAGGGAATTCTGCCCTGCAGCGGTTATACTCTGATATAGAGAAACAGACAGATACAATACAGGGACGAGAAAGCATTAGAGGAAGGGAATCCTGGCCTGCTGAGCTTATACTCCAATATACAGAGGGATAAAGATACAAGACAGGGGGTGGAAGCCATTGGGAGATAGGAATTCTGTCCTGCAGAGCTTACACTCTAATATACAGAGGGATATAGATACAATGTATTGTCAGTACCCAGTAGAGTTACACACATGCAGACTGCAGAGCTTACACTCTAATATATAGAGGGACACCTGTACAATAGAAGGAGAGGAAACCATTGGGATAGGGAATCCTGCCCTGCAGAGCTTACACTCTAATATACAGAGGGATACAGATACAATACAGGGAGAGGGAACCTTTGGGAGAAGGGAATCCTGTCCTGCAGATCTTACACTCTAATATACAAAGGGATATAGATATAATGTATTGTCAGTACCCAGTAGAACTACACACATGCAGACTGTAGTAGACATGGAACTGGGAAGACATTGTTGCTGCTCAGGGCAGTGAGAATTGGGAAGAAAGGAGGAAAAGGCAGTTGGTTCAGTCCGCACTGAATGAATGGTTTGCTTATTGCCCAGATCATTAACAGGATATTAATACACTCCTCTCTCTCTGATGGAGGAGGATATAGTTAGACACACGCACGTGAATCCGTCTCTCATGAGCTGAGGCACCTTGATGCCTACAAGCTGACTGACCTGCTTCTTATATGGCGGGGGAGGGGTGGAGAGGAGAAATAGGAGCGAGACAGAGGGATGAGTCTGAGGAAATGTTTATTTCATATCAGGAATCTCAAGCTGTTCTTCGGAAACTACAATTCCCAGAATCCATGGCTGTTGTCTAGTAAGCTGCAACTTGCTGTGATATTAAAGCTATCTAACCTCCAGCCTTCACCTGCTGCTCTGCTACATTTCTATGCACATTGGAGGGTTGCCGGCAGTTGCTGTTCAATGACAGCTGGTTGAAGTAAAAAAATCTCCTGGGGCCCTGCTACCATTAAGAACTGCCTGATAAGATCAGCTGAGCAGTTACACAACTGCCGACTCAGTAGCAGCACGAGGTGTCACCTGCCAAGGTACAACATGAACCCCCACATGCCAGGGGCTGAATTTGGCCAGTGGCACATGGGTTTGTAGGAGGAGAATAATCCCCTTGAGAAATAAGCATTAGAAAAACTTAATGAATGGGTGATGCGGACAGGTATGTCCTGCGCAGTCTGCTCACTAATATATTGTACCTGTTGCATGAAACTGTATACAAAGATTGGGAGTCCACCTCTGATTTAAACTTAGTTAAGCCCAAGGGACTCGCCCCAGTTCACAGGCAATATAAATATCAAAATTCCTTTTATCCAAAGATAGCTGTCCCAAGGCTTTCTTTTCCATAAAAAAATTTCTTTATTTAAATTATCATTAAAAGTTCAGTTACAAACAGACCCCACAGGCCCACCTTACGCGTTTCGCACCCTCCGGCGCATAGTCATAGGTGCTATGACTAAGCGCCGAAGGGTGCGAAACGCGTAAGGTGGGCCTGGGGGATCTGTTTGTAACTGAACTTTTAATGATAATTTAAATAAAGAATTTTTTTTATGGAAAAGAAAGCCTTGGGACAGCTATCTTTGGATAAAAGGAATCCTGTTGCATGAAAGGTATTCAGGGCAGTATGCATAGAACATACCTCCCAACTGTCCCATCTTTTGCGGGACAGTCCTATTTTTGACAGCTCAACCTGCAGTCCCAGGTTTGTTACTGAAATGCCCCAACTTTCTCTTTGATCTCCTGCGCTGAATAACCAGAAAAAGATACATAGTTTCTAAAACTAGCACCTGTACAACAAGCAGCAAAAAATTCCCCATGTCCCCCCCCCCTTCCCTCTACAATCTGCAAAGGACATAATGTACAGTATGTAGGTTTTAGTGATGGGATTCTATGTGGAAGAGTAATAAGCTGGGTGTGCAGGGAGTAGTACAAGAGGGAGGGGAAGGAGAGAGGCCATGATATATATCTGTGCCCTACTTATTTTTAATAAGCTCTGCCAGTGACTATTACAATTCCATAGGAAGAGCCAGAGAGGCGCAGCCCAATTGTATGAAATTAGCTCTAAGTATAAACTGTTATGCAAAAGACCGGCATTTGCCATTGCCTTGGAATAGCTGCCACTGTGAGATAAACATTCCTGCGCAGATTTCAATATGGCACAGAGTAAAACAAAATGGCTTGGAAGAATCAGTGACTCACCAGTGACCTGTTGCTGCTGGACATTTTTCTGGTGGCACTTCGTCTGTTCCTTGACAGTAAATATACATTCCAAACACCAAATTATTTAAAAAAAAAAACTAAAGCAGACACGACCGGTGTCTCTTCACATCAGATGTGGAAGAATTAGGCCCCAGCGTTCCATGTAAACACAGGCCAACAGGAAGTTTAGCATGCCATTTCCCAGAATTCAAGCTCAAGGGGAGGCAGCCATTGCCCAACTAATCTAGGCCACAAAGTAACTATAAACAGTGAGGCCCAGAATGCACCGCACACAGAGCACAACGAGGGAAAGTTCTGGCCCAGAATGCACTGCTTACAGTGCAGTCTAAATAGGGCCTATAATACTCTGGGCCTAGCCGGTAAAACACCTGCCAAGGCTGGGGCCGGTATTACAAATTTACCGGCAATGTAGCTGCCGGTGGAAACACTATCAGTGACCCCCATTTGAAATCTGGAAAGGGTCAGGAGAAGAAGGCAACTAATTAGAAAACTACAACAAATAAATAATGAAGACCAATCGAAAAGCTGCTTAGAATGGTCCATTTTATAACATGCTAAAGGTGAACCACCCCTTTAACTGGATCCTGTCACATGGGACTGGCCCAAAACATACACTGTGTCAAGGGTGGCCTTGCATTGTTTTTTTTGTGATACAATTACACACAGATTTAAATTGTATTTGATTTACTACATCTAAGAAGGCCTCCTTACCTCAGAGTCAGGGGGAAGCCATTTTGTGGTGCCCATCTAAGGCAACAAATCATGGGCCTTTACAAAGAGAGGCTAATGAGACACATGTGCCTTTTTCCACAGCGGATTAAGTACTAATTAGGCAAAGAAAGCCATTGTAAATAAATGAGCAGAAATATGCGGCAGAAAGGGGCACTGCAGTAAGCACGGCTGTACTCTGAGGGAAATAAGATTATGAAACATAATCATGTCATTAGAGTCTCACTTTAATACCTGGCATGTTTGTCATACTGACTGATATAATGAGCTGCTACTGAAGGTTTCTCCCCAGCACACGTGAGTGAGCGTCTCGTGCGGAGCTGTGATACCTAGTAACACCCTGACCTGATTATTACAAGAGGAACAAGTGGTAGAACAGGGCCCGCGGGCAGGGAACAGGGTGGGAGGGAGCCACATGAAATGAGGAGGGAGAGAGGGAGGGAAAGAAGAGGATGAGTAAGAGGAGAGACAGAAAAGAGTGGCAGGGGATAGAACAAAGGGAATATGGGAAAAAGCCTGAAAGGATATAAAAATGAAATCTGAAAGGAGCAAGTGGTTTTCTAGAAGAGGGTACAAGAGGCTGCTCACCCCAGGGCACCAGATATATAATGAATAAAGTACCCCCTATTGTAAAATATAGGGATATTATAAGTCAACAAGGAGTTCCATGACCATAAAAAATCATGAGGCCGAAGGCTGAGTGCTTATATACAGGTCATGGAACTCTGAGGTTACTTCTAATATCCTCATATTTTCCTACAAGGGCTACTTTAGTTATTATAATACACAAGTGTTAATGAGTCACGTGACAAAACAATTACATTAGTAAGCTCCGTTTATAACTGATGACAGGTTAAGGATATAATTGCTGGCTATTCATGGCTTTTGTGTATTATATATATTATATATATATATATATGTAAATATCCCACAGTGCCCGCACTCGAACTGCAAATAACCAGAGGTGCCAGATCAATTGTTGTGATTTATACTGATAAAGGATCAGCACACTGTGTAGATGGTGAACAAATGCTCTTTTATTTTCACATATAAACACAGCATCTTATCGGTCCCACGTTTCAGTCCCACTTGAGGACCTTTCTCAAGGACCTTGTGAAAATAAAAAGAGCATTTGTTCACAATCTATACAGTGTGCTGATCCTTCATCTATATATATATATATATATATATATATATAAATATATAAATATATATAGATATAGATATAGATATATATTGACTATCCTATTGTGTAATGATTGCTGGGTAGTATTCTGGGTCAGTATTAAAGTAGGTCAAACATGGAATCCTCAGCATGAGAGCAATGATACAGCTGTCAGTGAACTACAACTAGGGATGTAGCGAACTGTTTGCCGGCGAACTAGTTCGCGCGAACTTCGACTGTTCGCGTCCGCCGCAAGTTCGCGAACGTCGCGCGACGTTCGCCAATAGGCGTTCGCGTCAAAATCGTTCGACCATTCGATCGCTAAAATCGAACGATTTTCGTTCGAATCGAACGATCGAAGCCATTGGATTGAATGAAATCATTCGATCCAATGGCTTCGATCGTTCGATTCGAACGATAATCGTTCGATCGAACGATTAAAATCCTTCGATCGTTCGAATCGAACGATTTTCGGATGTTCGAAGTTCGCGAACTGTTCGCGAACTGTTCGCATTTTTTGCCGGTGTTCGCGAACGGCGTTCGCGAACACATACACGGCGGTTCGCTACATCCCTAACTACAACTCCCATTTTATACAGGCAGCAGCAGGCTTGGGTTCCGGGTTCCAGCAACATAGGGAGGGTCTGCACTTTGAACAACCCACTCCTTCTTGCATTCACAGCCTCCTTCTTCCCTTAAAGGGGTTGTTTGTCTTTAAATTAACTTCTAGTATGATGTAGTGAGTGAAATTCTGAGACAATTTGCAGTTGGTTTTCATTTTCATTTTATATTTGTGGTGTTGGCGTTATTTAGCTTTAAATTCAGCTGCTTTCCAGTTAGCAGTTTCAGCTATCTGGTTGCTATAATTCCCATAGCAAACATGGATTGATTTAAATAAGAGACTGGAATATGAATAGGACAAGACCTGAATAGAAAGACAAGTAATTAAAAAGTAGAAACAACAATACAGTTTTAGCATTTGTTTTTTAGATGGGGTCAGTGACAGCTGGAAAGCGTCATAAGAAGGCAAATCGTTTTGTAAACTATAAAAAAAGGAAACATTACGGAAAGTTGCTTTGAATTAGCCATTCTGTAACATACTAAAAGTTAGCTTCAAGGTGAAACATCTCTTTAATGTGGCTGGCCACAACTCCCAGCACCCCCATGATAATGTGAGTATGGGTAAGAAAACAATTCCAAACTCAGACTAGAGGAGGTAAGTGAGTAATATCATTTGCTGCATGTCCAGCTACCCCCATATGTAATAAAAGGCACTAGGAGCAGTAACTTTGTTTTTTTAAACAGGTAACCAGTAAATGCTTCCATCTGATTGGCTGCTATAGGAGATTGCACCATTTCTACATATTTTTAAAATTTTTATCTTATATATTTTTTCCAACATTTCATCAAAAAATTAGTTTTAAAAGGGGAATAGCAGGTGTGGAGAGGTTGGCTGTTTTTTTGGGGGTTTTTTTGCACTCAATGGGGCTTTAGTTATATCACTGGTCTGTTGTTATTCTCTGCACTGCTTGTCCTGACTATATGCGCAATGAAAACAAGGTGCCTCAGTAGGGCCATTTAGACATGGAAGTAGCCATTTTCTTTGTTTTGCACAAGATCTTTCTTTTGGTGACTGTGTAAGCGATCACAGTGCATTTCCTTTTTTATCCTTCCATAAAGTTTTTAGCTTTTTGTTTGGTGTTTCCTGGCTGTTTTGTAATAAAAATATCTACAGCTTTATCCCACTGCACCAACATAAACATTGCCTGTGTCTTGGGCTGTCCCTAGAGCGACCGGTTCTTCCAGGGAACTGTCTGAAGAAAGTTCCAGCAAAAAGCGTGACCTGATTATTGATATTTATGCAGATGTTGTTGGAGGGCAACAGGAACAAACTGGCAGAGCAAACATGGGGGTGTAGAGTTGCCAATATGTTATACATATACCTGCTATACTTTTTGAAAAAGGTTGACACAGCCCATCCAGAGCTTAGACATTCTGTTATCATTCCGTAAATATAGGTTAATAAAGACAGTTTACAGACACGTTTATGAATTTGTCTTTCAAACAACATAAAAAAGGCACAAAATGGACATCTTAAACAACATTTTCTCCTAACATGTTAAAAATGAAGTAAAGCTCAGTGCAACTGAGCGATATCAGGCTGATCCGATCATGCTCCCTATGATCAGATCAGAAAGGAGGCCAAATGGGCGGTTGGATCACGGGACCACATTAACGAATAGATGTGGCTGGGAACTGACTGGATTTATAACCCTGGCAGATCGAAAGTCAGACAGATATCGACGCCCGTCAGTTGGCCCCACACATGGGCCAATAACCTGCCAACTCGGTCTGTCCTTATCTTTTATCGGCCAGTGTATGGGGGCCTTTAGATAACTTGCTCTGCTTAGGTTCACCCAATCTTTATTTCACACCTCTTGTAGGTGCCCCATTGGGGAATTATTATCATATTAGCATTTTATAGTCAGGGCACAAGTTTCTGTGTAATCTTATAGGTGTAAAAGCCTCATTAACAAAACAAGTAAAACACTGATTAAACAAAAAAAGTGTATTTTTTACAATTTTATATGTAACTCACACTTGTGTTATTTTACTAGTTTTATCTTAATGAATGAGACAATATTAGCAATTTGAGTGGATATATTATCTAAAGGAAAAGTAAAGCCTCCCAGGCAAGTTTTTAGTTTTAGCCGCAATTAGACACTTGACCTAAGATAATAAAATAAAATTCTGATACGAATCCCTATATTATGCAAAACAGCATTTCTTGTATCTTGTTACAGAATTGGAATTACAATGGGGACAGTAGAGCAAGAAGGAGACAGTAATCTAAGATGGTAACAGTATGGCAAGATGGAGACAGTGGGGCATCATAGTAACAGTAGGGCAAGATAGGGACAGTTGGACAATATAGGGACAGTTGGACATGATGGGGACAGTAGAGCAAGATAGAGACAGTTGGACAAGATGGGGACAGTAGAGCAAGATAGAGACAGTTGGACAAGATGGGGACAGTAGAGCAAGATAGAGACAGTTGGACAAGATGGGGACAGTAGAGCAAGATAGAGACAGTTGGACAAGATGGGGACAGTAGAGCAAGATAGAGACAGTTGGACAATATAGGGACAGTTGGACAAGATGGGGACAGTAGAGCAAGATAGAGACAGTTGGACAAGATGGGGACAGTTGGACAAGAGGGAGACAATAATTTAAGATGGTAACAGTAGGGCAAGATGAACACCACAGGATAAGACTGTGACAGTAGGGCAAGATGGAGACAATGGGACATGATAGTAACAATAGGGAAAACAGGGCCAGGCCAGACCGGCCAGGCACCCTAGGCAACCTGGCCAGTCGCTGCGCCAGCTGAGCGCACACATACTGTATATGAGTTGGCGCACGTGTGAATTAGCGCGTCGGGAGAGAGTCGGGGAGAAAGGGGACTGGACTGGGTGACAGAGAAGGTACGTACCTGGCGCCCCCCAGCTTTGTTCCCTAGGCACGTGCCTACTCTGCCTACCCCTAGTTGTGGCCCTGAGGCAAGATGGTGACAGTAGAGTAATTTAGAGACATTATTAAAGGAAAACTATACCCCCCAAACATACAGGACTCTATAAAAAGATATTGCATAAAGCAGCACATGTAAATCCTTGCTTCATGTAAATAAACCATTTTCATAATAATATAATGTTTTAGTAGTATGTGCCATTGGGTAGTCATTAAAATAGCCCCCTGGGATCGTATGATGCACGGTGCACACAAACAAACCAAACATGAGCCAATTAACAGACAGAGTTCTGTCTTTTGCTTCCACACTTCTTCCTGTTCCACTTAGAGCTGCAGTATTTCTGGTCATGCATACCTCCCAACTGTCCAGTTTTCAGCGGGACAGACCCACTTTTGACAGCACAATCCACAGTCCAGCATTTGTACTGCACTGAACAGCTGGAAAAAGATACACAGTTTCAAACTTAATTGGCTTTTGGCAGAGAGCCCAGAACAGGTGCAACTAAGATACTTTTGTAACAATTTTGAGATAAGCAAATAAGTAATTGTAACAGTTTAGATAAACAGGTCTCTTGAAAGAACTTACACTCACAGCTTAAAGGGCAATTCACCTTCATTAGCAAAACTGTAATAACACAGAAATATGTTCAAAGTTTTATAACCTGCCAAATTTTGTAAAAGGAACATGATAATCAGGGGGTGTGACCACATAAATGGGCGTGGTCAAAAAAATTGCCGTGGTATGGTCATGTGATCTCTGAGGCAACAAAGAGACATCAAGAAATGGTGGTTAAAGGCAAGCAATGTAAAAGGGCAATATTTACTTTAGAGGTATAGTTTTCAGTGACAGCGAAGTGGTCAGAGTAGAACAAGATGGTTACAAGAGGATTCTGCAACATACTCATATGCTATGGCTGCCCCCATGATATATTTAATATAAGGAGCATCAGCAGGACAAGGTGGAGTCAGGGGCTGATCATGGGTCCCCATTTCTCCATATGGCTCAGGCCCTGCGTTTCGAATGTGTGAAATGAATTCAGTTGCACAGTCACGGCAATCTCATCATTCCAAATGGTGTCAGTGTTACTCTCAACTCTTGCACAATTGCCTGGAATGGAGTTCTGCAGCTCGGTGCCCCATGCCGCTCTTAAAGGTAGTATATAACCTATTTTATGGTCAGTGTATATTTCACATCTCCTTTAAAACACGGCTTGGCAAACAGGGGGGTTGCCCATCTGGGGTTGGTTAAACAGCAGTTGAAGTGGTGGGATTGGTACACGGATACCAAAATCTGCTGGATTGGTGACCTCGCCAAACGAGAGGATCTTATCGTGTTTGGCCACCTTTAGGCAAGTGCCCACAAGGTTGCAGCTAATAAGAGCTATTTCCAGCAAAAACAATTACAGTTGTGTCTGGATTATAAAAGGGAAGAGTTACCAACCCAAGTAATAATAAACCCAACCCAGCTGAATATTTTTCTTCATATGAATCTACTGGAACTGAAACCAATCAGGAAGGAAAATGCCGCCCTCTCCTGGTCAGTTTTAGAGATTGACAGACTTCTTGAATGTAGGAGTGAATGGCCCCTGCGAAAGCTACAGGATTTCTGCTGCATCAGCCAAGACCTGCCCCCAGAGTGGGATTTCATATGGCAGCGTCATCCCAATTTAGCCGCCTAGTACATGACTCAAGAAATACTTTTACTATTTTAGTAACTGACCAATGGATTTTTTTCTCAGTGTATTTTATGCTGTGATACCTAATGGGTATTGTGTGTAACAGTCTCACTTAATCGTCATTGCATGTACCTGGTGCTCTATTCTAGGATTCTCTGAGGATTCTGCATGGCAACTCCCAATGGGTATCTAAGCAGCTCTATTCGTGTGAGCACTGCTTATTTCAGTTGCCCGGCCCCTGAGCCCCTTATTGACCCTGTAACTCCTAATTCCACTAACCCCACCCCTGAGCCCCTTATTGTCCCTGTAACTCCTTATTCCACTAACCCCTCCCCTGAGCCCCTTATTGACCCTGTAACTCCTTATTCCACTAACCCCTCCCCTGAGCCTCTTATTGTTCCTGTAACTCCTTATTCCACTAACCCCTCCCCTGAGCCCCTTATTGACCCTGTAACTCCTTATTAGTCTAACCCCACCCCTGAGCCCCTTATTGTCCCTGTAACTCCTTATTCCTCTAACCCCTCCATTGAGCTTCTTATTATCCCTGTAACTCCTTATTCCCCTTACCTGAGCCCTTTATTGTCCCTGTAACTCCTTATTCCAGTAACCCCACCCCTGAGCCCCTTATTGTCCCTGTAACTCCTTATTCCACTAACCCCACCCCTGAGCCCCTTATTGTCCCTGTAACTCCTTATTCCACTAACCCCACCCCTGAGCCCCTTATTGTCCCTGTAACTCCTTATTCCACTAACCCCACCCCTGAGCCCCTTATTGTCCCTGTAACTCCTTATTCCTCTAACCCCTCCCCTGAGCTTCTTATTATCCCTGTAACTCCTTATTCCACTTACCCCACCCCTGAGCCCCTTATTGTCCCTGTAACTCCTTATTCCTCTAACCCCTCCCCTGAGCTTCTTATTATCCCTGTAACTCCTTATTCCACTTACCCCACCCCTGAGCCCCTTATTGTCCCTGTAACTCCTTATTCCACTAACCCCACCCCTGAGCCCCTTATTGACCCTGTAACTCCTTATTCCTCTAACCCCACCCCTGAGCCCCTTATTGTCCCTGTAACTCCTTATTCCTCTAACCCCTCCCCTGAGCTTCTTATTATCCCTGTAACTCCTTATTCCCGTTACCTGAGTCCTTTATTGTCCCTGTAACTCCTTATTCCACTAACCCCACCCCTGAGCCCCTTATTGTCCCTGTAACTCCGTATTCCACTAACCCCACCCGTGAGCCCCTTATTGTCCCTGTAACTCCTTATTCCACTTACCCCACCCCTGAGCCCCTTATTGTCCCTGTAACTCCTTATTCCACTTACCCCACCCCTGAGCTCCTTATTGTCCCTGTAACTCCTTATTCCACTAACCCCACCCCTGAGCCCCTTATTGTCCCTGTAACTCCTTATTCCACTAACCCCACCCCTGAGCCCCTTATTGTCCCTGTAACTCCTTATTCCACTAACCCCACCCCTGAGTCCCTTATTGTCCCTGTAACTCCTTATTCCACTAACCCCTCCCCTGAGCCCCTTATTGTCCCTGTAACTCCTTATTCCACTAACCCCTCCCCTGAGCCCCTTATTGTTCCTGTAACTCCTTATTCCACTAACCCCTCCCCTGAGCCCCTTATTGTCCCTGTAACTCCTTATTCCACTAAACCCACACCTGAGCCCTTATTGTCCCTGTAACTCCTTATTCCACTAACCCGACCCCTGAGCCCCTTATTGTCCCTGTAACGCCTTATTCTACTAACTCCTCCCCTGAGCCCCTTATTGTCCCTGTAACTCCTTATTCTACTAACCCAGCCACTGAGCACCACAGCCCAGTGCAGGGTCAAGTCGGCCAGGCACCCTAGGCAACCTGGCCGATAACGTCGCCCCCCCACTGCTCGCCCATGTGCAGAAGAGCGCAAGCACTGAGGCAGCGCAGGTGTGGACGCACTAGTCACAATGGTCCGAACTAAGGCGCCAGAAGAGGTATGTACCTGGCACCCCTCTATCCCTCTTGTGGCCTAGGCACGTGCCTCTTCTGCCTACCCCTAGTTCCGACCCTGCCACAGCCTCAACAGTTTGCAATAACATTTGAATGCACAGAAAGGGCAGGCCCCTATTTTTAATCATACAAAAGAAATGTACAATGAGGGGAATGTAGCAGTATCGATTGTGACATCACTAGCTGAAGTACAGCTCATACCATAGCACAGTGATCCCCAACCAGTGGCTCGTAAGCAACATGTTGCTCTCCAACCCCGTGGATGTTGCTCCTAGTGGCCTCAAAACTGGTGATTATTTTTGAATTCCAGGTTTGGAAGGAAGTTTTAGTTGCATAAAAACCAGGTGTACTACCAAACAGATCATCCTGTATTCTGCAAGTCCACACAGGGGCTACCATCAGTCAATTATAGTCCATATTTGGCACCCCTAGGAACTTTTCGCATGCTTATGTTGCTCTCCAACTTGTTTTTACATTTGAATGAGGCTCATGGGTTTAAAAGGATGGGGAACTCTGCCATAGCAGATGTTTGCTGGTTACAAAGGTTATTGCGGTCCTTCCTGAGTCCTCACACTGAGAGTATTCAAGTCCTACACATGGGAGTATTCAAGGTCAACCATTTCAAGGAAAGGAAAAGGACAGCTGCAACTATTATAAAAAGCACAACCATCTTTTATTGTACATGTGTGGAACAGAATTTTCACAGAGACTCATCACTCATTTACATCAACAAAGTCAGAACAGGCAGTTAATTTGCACCTAATGCGAGACGGGGAAGAACAACGGATTGAAAAAGCGCTGGGATTCCTACTAGTGATACCGTCATGCTTGTGCAAGGCACGCCAGCCAGTATCTAGCCCTGATACTCATTATAATGCTGGGGAGGAGGCAGACTGCTGGCATCTGGGGTAAAAACACACAATTTAGAACTTATTACAATCCATCCACCACATTTATTTCAAGACTTTAGAGAGAACGTTGGCAACCAGTTGTTAAAGGGAAAGTATACTCAAGCAAATAAGTCAGGCTAAAATCATGGACACTGCCTCAAAGCAAGGCCCCCCAGTGACCTACTCATCAATATTGAGTATTTCATGGAGCCATGAAACAGTGGTTGTCCTGAGCTTCCAGAGAAGGAATGACTTTCTTGGATAGCTCTCAAAGGCCATCCTGCCCTACCTTCCAATAGCCTTAAACATCGGATATGTCTGATCATGCTCATACTTACAGACAAGGGGCATCAAAATTCTACTGCTTGCAGGACAACTTCCACCTTTCACAACTCTTGTTTCAAGTGTCTTGAATTACTATGTGACCATGGCTTACTTTCATCCTTGGAAACCACTACTTTTTTTGTCGGAAAATTAGGTTAACATCGTAGGATCTTCTAACAACATAAGGCATCGATACAACCAAGTCCTGAGCTAAACTGAGTGTGATTAATAGGGCTATGTATTTGGGTATATAGGGATCAGCCATAACCTAAGCCTTCTCCACTCCCCCGTTTCAAGCAAAAAATAAAAACACAGTGCAATATAAATAAGGCCATCATCATAAATTATTCTGAATATTATAATATACCTGTATGTTGTATGCTGCACCTACCTTATATTATTTTGCTTTAAGGGAAATATGAAAATATTAAGAATAAATCATTTACCTCCCACTTAAACATTTTGTTTTTAAATTAGAAAAATAAATAAGGTTGCTTCATCTCTATGAAATAGTAAATAAATTATATATCCTCTAGCTGGGTTTGTGTAATTAGTATCCTTCAGCACTGGCCAACCGAAGACTAACAGTTCCACATCATTAAATAAATGTACCCCAACAATAAAATCTAAAATTGTTGGATGACATTGCTTTCCTTATTGTGATGATTATACTTCCCCTTTAAGTTTAGAACACCAAAAATAATTCTTAAAATGAAAAAAGCTAAAATATTAAATTCAAAACATAGAAAATTAAATCCAGGGGGGACCAAATCTTTGGAAAACAGCTAACTGCATGAATCCAAGCAATTTACATTTTCAGGGCGGAAAAATATGCAAAAAAGTTGATTTTAACAATTTCATTACAATTAAATTTATCTTTCTGACCTGCAACTATAAAACGTTACATTAGTCTAAAATAGAAATAAAACTGAAAATTAATGAATGCATGGGCATGATTGCAAGCAGTTTCTGGGGTAAAAAAAAAAGGGAAAATCATCTAAAAAAAACAAAAAATGTGTTAATCTTTTTTTCATCAAATTTTCATTATAATTAAATTTATGTTTGTCTATTGTAACAAAAAACACTCTATAAATAAAGAATTAAAAAGAAAAAAAAAGAAAATTAAAACCAAAGTCTTCTGAAAAAGAATGGATTAGATTGCAAACAGGTAAATATTTGCTGGGAAAAAAAGTGCATTTTAATATAATTATTTTCAGTTTTCTCTTTATAAAATGGTAAAACAATACGAATTATTAAATTAAATAAAACTATAAACTATATTAAATACTAGAAAACTAAATCCAGAGGGCACAAATTTTCCTCAAAAACACAAATTTTCTATAAAAAAAACAAAGATTTTAACAATTGTTAACTTTTTCATAAAATTTTCATTTAAAAATGAAACTATGAACCTCCAAATTAAATCCAGTGGATTTGAAATCTTCTGAAAACCGCACACTGTAGGAACGCTAGCATTTTCTGGAAAAAAATCCCCTTTAAAAAAAATAAATAAAAAAAAAACTGGATTTTAACAATCGTTACTATTTAATAAAAATTAATTGTTTTAATGAATTAATTTTCATTTCCACAAAATAAATAAAACTAGAAATATTAAATTCAGAGTGCATCTCCTGAAAACCACAAACTGCATGAACATAAGCAGTTAGCATTTTCTGGAAAAAACAATCCCCTTACATTAAAACAAATGTTCGGTTTTTTACCATCAAATTTTCATTATAATTGTTATCCTGTATATTTATTCATACACTTGATGAATTATACAAGTTGCATGGAGATTATGAAAATCATTTTATTTCAGGAGACATTTTTTGGGTGGTTCAGAGTTTTTCAAATAAGCCTAGCAATGGGTTTGATTTTTTTCCCTTGGAAATTTTTTTCAAGTGAAATAGCCCCAAAAATAATTAAAGGGATACTGTCATGGGAAAACATGTTTTTTCAAAACGCATCAGTTAATAGTGCCGCTCCTTCAGAATTCTGAACTGAAATGCATTTTTCAAAAGAGCAAATTGTTATATTTATATTTGAGTTTGAAATCAGACATGGGGCTAGACATATTTTCAGTTTCCCAGGTGCTCCCAGTCATGTGACTTGTGCTCTGAAAAACTTCAGTCACTTTTTACTGCTGTACTGCAAGTTGGAGTGATGTTACACCCTCCCTTTCCAACCCAGCAGCCTCACAACAGAACAGTGGGAAGGTATTCAGATAACAGCTGCCTGGTAGATGTAAGAACAGCACTCAATAGTAAAATCCAGGTCCCACTGAGACACATTCAGTTACAGTAGGAGAAACAACAGCCTGCCAGAAAGCAGTTCCATCCTAAAGTGCTGGCCCTTTCTGAAAGCACATGACCAGGCAAAATGACTTGAGATGCACCTACACACCAATATTACAACTAAAAAAATACACTTGTTGGGTTAGGAATGAAATTTTACATAGTAAAGTGAATTATTAGCAGTGTAAACTGTAATTTAGAAATAAAAACAACATCATAAAAATCATGACAGAATCCCTTTAAATGGCTATTAGCAGGAAAAGGGCAGTAATAATTCATTGGGGTGTGCTAGGAGTTTGTGGGGGGAAAGCGTGAAACAGGTAAGGGAGGAGCACAGCATTTTTAATATAAAAAAATACACGTTAATAAATTAAAAATACAATAATTCACAAAGTGCCCACTGCAGCGCCCATAATGAGCCAGGATGAACCCAGAGGCACTGATAGGGCAGCACTACCATAAATCTTGCATAGAAATAGTGGAGCCCCATAGACAATATTTATACTATATATTTATATATATATCTATATATATAGTGTGTCCAGATAAATATATTTCATATTTATGTATAGACGTATGCTTCTATATGAAGGTAAGACAGGCGTGGCATGACATAACCAGGTGTGGCACAGGCTGATGGCATTAAATCCCAGGAGATTACATCATAGGTTGGCCAGTGATGTCACACGCCACGAGAGCACAGAGTGATATCTCAGAGGAGAGGGGGGTGATGTCATGCAGAGGGTGTGTCAGAGACCCGCAGAGCATAGCTTTGGAAAAGTCACCCCTAATCTTCATAGAGCAAGACTCTGTTGCTAAGGACAGCCCTGCAGATAGTCGTTCTGTTTACCTCTTTAGTATCTAGCGTGTGTGCGGTTAATTTTCTCATACTAATTGACAATTAAGGCACAGCACAAACACACGGACACACAGATACACACAGACACACACAAACATGCCTGTGCAACCCCTGCTACTGAAAAATTCTGCTGGAGGGGGGCAATAAGGCTCAAATCAAGTATCCCAAAAGGGGGCAACTGCTCTTTCTATCCCTTTTTCCACCCTCCAGACATGGAGGAATAAATGAATGGGATCATTATTAGAAGCTCTCTTGCATCCTGATATCATCATGTTACACTGTCAGATTAAGAAGGGTGTTGGCTAGTGGGGGTGGGCACTCGATGGGTGCTGGAAGGTTTCTCAGAACACACCCTAGCCTGGGCATCACTTGGAGACCCACTTACTCTGATACTTGTAGGGGGTCCCTTAGATTGCTCATTTTCTTTCAATTGTCCATTTGTGGGAGTTAGTGAAGGTACCATGCTCTCAGACTGACCTCTCTGGTTAACAGCTGGAATATTGGGCGATGCCCATATCTGGACACTTTCTAATTGTCTCCCACCCTTATTACTCTGCGATGAGAACTGTAACTGGTTGCAGTCTGCTGCTTTATTGTTGAGAAAAGCGTTCGATGGTTGCTTAAGAGCTTTGTCAGTGCTACTCACTGAGGCAATAGTGATCACCTTTGCAGAGGCACTTTCTAGACCACTGACTCTGTCAATAGTTGGTGTAACAGTGGTCACCTTTGTCTGGTCACTCTCTCCTGCAGTTGGTCTGTTAACAGTCGGGGAGGCAGTTACTACTCTTTTGTCACCCTTTATTTCACTGAGTCTAGTAACCATTGGGGCTACAATGGCCACTTTTTTTTGCTCTTCTTCTGCTCCCCTTGCTTTCCTTGTATCCTGAGCTGAACTGAACATGTCTATCTTCTCCATCTCCTTATGAACCACATTACAAGCATGGCCAGTGGCAGCTCCATGTTTCTGATTATTTTGTGTTTCACTCAGTCTTTTAATGTTTGGGTCAGTCGTGGTCCCCCTTGTCTGGTCAGTTCCTTCCCTATTGATATTTACAGGTGAAATTGCTCCTTTTAGAGGAGCAGGTTCTTGCACCCCAGCAGTATGGTCAACTTTGGGAGCTTTTGCTAAATTGGCCTTCTCCCCCTTAATACTAATAAGCTTAGAATCTGGTGGTTTAATTGAATCATACTTTGTACCCTCTGTGCAAAGAATATGCCTATTTACTTTATCAGCCTCCAGCTTACTACTAGTATTTGGGGGTAGTTGAGTAGGAGTGCTTTTAATTGATGGGCACGAAGATGAAAAACCTTTTGGAAGGTCAATATTTTGCTCCTTGGCCAAATGAGGGAGTTCAGAGAGGTGAATAGAACCATTTTGCATTGGGTCAACATTTAGACCCTCCTTTACAGGATGAAGAGGAGTAATATGGCAGTTCTTTGGGTCTTGACCCTTTTTAAAGTCAGCATCTAACCATATCCCTTTGAAAGAACCAGGCTGGTCCAGAGTTGTACCTGGAGGGGGACAGTATGTGCTCTTTGTGGAGTCAGCCACAGCAACTTTACTCTTATTTGAGTGGGAATGGTAGATGCTAGAGTCTGCTGTGAGGTTAGAGGGAGTAGTTTTGCTCATAGCATGCGTGCTGCTTTTACCTACTGTAGTCAACTCTTCTACCACCTCTAGATACCATTGTTCTCTTGTTCTTCCTTGTTCCTCCTCATAATCCTCTCCTCTCTCTCCCTTTCTTCCCTCTCCCTCTGCTCCCCCATCCTCTCCTTCTCCTCTTCTCCCTTCATGCTCTTGTACTGGACTGAGGGTTTTCACTTGACACCGGCCTACCATAGCAAGGGAAGGGTCGCTTTGAGGGGGAAGGACTGCACTTGATGTGGCTGTGGGTTCCTGGGGAGAGAAGGGGGGAGTAGTCCTTGTTCCAACTCCAACCTTAACTGTTGCTTGGACTTTACCCTCACTACATTTCAGACTATCTCCTAGTGGTGATACTCCTATCACTCCTTCCCCCTCCAGCCTCTCAAAGGTCTCTCCTATCAAATGTTCCCCTCCACAAAGACTGAGAGGAGACTCCTGCCTACCCACTCTTCTTACTGGCTGACTTCTCACACCCAGCGCTTCTGCTAATTCTCCATCTATTGTTCCTCCTCCTCCTGGCTCTTGTTTTCTGGGTGACCCACCACTTCCACCCCCACCTAGTTTCTCCGCAGACTGCACTCTCTTGAGAAGTGGGGATCTAGGAGGCTCTGCACTCTTTGGGCGAGGACGTGACACTGGTGGAGAAGGATGCAGTTTTGGAGGAAAGCTCTGAGTGGTCAGGCTGCTGCCAATGATGTGACCTGGGAGGAGAGGGGGTGAGGCAGCGGCAGTAGGTGAAGGAGTGTGTGCAAGTGGTGAGAGTGGCATATTACCCGCAGATTTACAACGTGCGGAGCGATATTGACGGTGCAGTTTGGGAGATAAACCATGCAAAGTGCTGGGTCGAATGTGTGGGGAAGGGGGAGCTGGGGTAGTTGAAGAGGAGGCACAGGAAGAGGTGGAAGGAGGAGGTGGTGGCGCAGGGGAATTAGGGGTACTGGAAGAGGGAGAACTGCCTTGTGAAGAAGCACCTAAAAGAAGATTGTAAAAAAAAACAAAATTACCATAAAGAATCACCACATTATTAACATCTGCCCAAAGACTTTTTTCCTCTAGCAATCAAGAATGAACCTTTATATGCCTATGGACAGGGCCGCCATCAGGGTATCACAGGAGGGACAGTTGTCCCGGGCACGCAGGATTTTGTGTCTAAGGGGGGGGGCAGGCCATGTTTCACTTACTTGATTAGCTGGGCCCCTATGTCTTCAGCGTACTGCACAGCAGCTCTGTGCACAGAAGATTTTCTCCTATTAAGATTTCCTGTAACCTCATTGGTCCTTTAAGAATAAGTCCCGGTAAATCTGCATTTGGATCCCCTTATCCAATTCCTGTACAGCTTTACCGGGACTTATTCTTAAAGGGATACTGTCATGGGGGAAAAAAATTCAAAATGAATCAGTTAATAGTGCTGCTCCAGCAGAATTCTGCACTGAAATCCATTTCTCAAAAGAGCAAACAGATTTTTTTATATTCAATTTTGAAATCTGACATGAAATCTAGACATATTGTCAATTTCCCAGCTGCCCCAAGTCATGTGACTTGTGCTCTGATAAACTTCAATCACTCTTTACTGCTGTATTGCAAGTTGGAGTGATATCATCCCCCCTCCCTTTTCCCCCCAGCAGCCAAACAAAAGAACAATGGGAAGGAAACCAGATAGCAGCTCCCTAACACAAGATAACAGCTGCCTGGTAGATCTAAGGGTAAGGCCAGACGAGGAGATTCGGGGAGATTTTGTTGCCTGGCGACTTATCGCCACGTCTTTTGCACGACTATCTCCCCGAACTGCCTCAGCATCTTTTCCCCATAGGCTACAGCGCACTCCCCGAATCTCCTCGTCTGGCCTTACCTTAAGAACAACACTCAATAGTAAAAACCCATGTCTCACTGAGACACATTCAGTTACATTGAGAAGGAAAAACAGCAGCCTGCCAGAAAGCATGACCAGGGGCAGCTGGGAAATTGACAAAATGTCTAGCCCCATGTCAGATTTCAAAATTGAATATAAAAAAATCTGTTTGCTCTTTTGAGAAATGGATTTCAGTGCAGAATTCTGCTGGAGCAGCACTATTAACTGATGTGTTGTCAAAAAAACATGTTTTCCGATGACAGGATCCCTTTCAAGGACTACAAGGTTACAGGAAATCTAAATAGGAGAAAATCTTCTGTGCACAGAGCTGCTGTGTAGCACGCTGAAAGCAGGGGGGCCCGGCTAATCAAGTAAGTGAAGCATGGCCGGCCCCCCTTAGACACAAAACCCTGGCAAGCAATTTTTTTAAATATTTGGGGGATCTGGACAATTTTTTTTTTACTTGCAGGGGGGCCCCTGATCACCAATGGCTTTTTATAACTTGTGGGGGGGCAGGCATTTTTTACTTGCAGGGGGGCCCCTGATCACCAATGGCTTTTTATAACTTGTGGGGGGTCTAGGCCATCAATTTTATTTTACTTGCAGGGGGGCACCTGATCACCAATGTTTTTTTTAAAAAAAACTTTTATGGGGGGCCCTTGTGCCAATGTTTTTTTTAACTAATAGGGGACCCTGATCACCAATTATTTTTTTTCAATGTGTAGGGGGGCCCTGATCACCAATTATCTTTTTTTAACTTATAGGAGGGATTTAAAAACTAGTGGTGAGCACAACTTTCCCTTGTTTGTTATAGTTCTACAGGAGCAGTGACCAGCTCCATGTTGTAGCTCCCACCCTCTCCAACTATAGTCAGGTGATCCCACTGGTGTCTAATAAAAGGGCAGCCAAGTTTGGGAGTTTTACTTTGAAAGCAGCTAGTAAGTTGCAGGTAAAACGTATTCGTCCCTTTTATAAAATGTATAATTGAACCATAGAATTCTTAATGAATCAGATGAAAATTGAGCATAGGACTGGCCAGATATGGGATGACTTTGACGTAGTTGGCCAGCTTAAATATATTGCAATATATGGACAAACAATCCCTGTTTTGTTTAAAGGGTAAGGCATTTTTCAGTAGCAGTAGCACAAAATGTCTCTGTCTTAAATATATTGATAATTGGTTGAGTGCTGAGGAATCTTGTATTTGTCTAACTTATAGGAGGGCCCAGATCACTTATTATTTTTTTTTAACGTGTGGGGGGGCCCTGATCACCAATTATCTTTTTTTAACTTATAGGGGGGCCCTGATCAACAATTATTTTTTTTAACATGTAGGGGACACTGATCAACAATTCTTTTTTTAACTTATAGGGGGGCCCTGATCACCAATTATTTTTTTTAACACGTAGGCGACCCTGATCAACAATTATTTTTTTAACGTGTAGAGGGGCCCTGATCACCAATTCTTTTTTTTAACTTATAGGGGGGCCCTGATCACCAATATCTTTTTTAACGTGTAGGGGGCTCTGATCACCAATTATTTTTTTTAACTTGTAGGGGGGCCCTGACCAGCAATTTTTTTTAAAAAAAATTATGGGGGGCCCTGGCACCACATTTTTTTTTTAATTTATAAGGGGGCCTGACCATCAAAAGCTTTTTATAACTTGTGTGTGGGGGGGGCTACCTTTTTTAGCACTGATGTCTATGTGGTCTTTTAACTGTAGTGTGGCGTGGGCGGGATCTGGGTGGGGCTTGGGGGCCGGGTGGGCGGGGCCCTGAACATTTTGTTGTGATTTCTAATGGTGGCCCTGCCTATGGGATAAGGACTTTACCCCTTCCCTATAGCACTTGGTTACTACATTACCCATTCTACTGACCCCATGCAAACCATGAATAACCCTCTATAGACCATAACTCCACCAATGCACTTGGCACAAGACACCAGTAGAGTTCAAACTTACCAAGATAAGCAGAGTCCATGGAGCGGTGGCTGTGGGTAGGGGAGCGGGCCGAGAGGCTGTGAGTGGGTGATCCTGGAAGACTGTCACTTGAGGAGAGAGACCGGCTCAGAGAAGAGAGGGAACGGCTGGTGTGCAGAAGATTGGATTGCTTGGTGATCTTACGGAACAGAGAATTGCGCTTCTTACTGTTAGATAGAAGGGTGGGAGAACGGAAGATGCAAAGAACAAGGGATTGGTGAAATGAAGAATAAAGATGGATGTAAAGCCATAGGACAGAATACATTTAACCAAAGCCAGATCTCAGTAGTAAAAATGTAGATACCACCAGTTTCCTGCAGCATGACTCATCTGAGCACTTGTGCTCCCTCCTTGCTTTTTCTTACACCCTTTGTTAAGTGCAACATTAACCATAAATGATTAAAGGAACCCAGGCATACAATTCTTAGCTACAACTAATATCAGGCTTCACACTGCACCTATTCCCACATTACGGACACCCTATATAACTGGGGTGCTGTCTTCCAGGTCTTCTTCCATTCAACATCCCCTCACCTCTCCTGCCCCTCTCTCCCAGCGCTCCGCTTGTTCCTCCGTGCCATTTTGGATCGATAACTGCTTCTCCTAGCTGGGCCAGTTCGGATCGATGTGTTCTCAAAAGGGGTGGTGGTTACTAACACCTTGTTACCGCTCTACAGGAATACAACAGGGGAACGTTTCATTCATGGTGTGACTGGACTAACAAATTATTTCTACAGAATGCACGTGTGTAATTTAAGCTCTAGTCTCTAACAGGATTCTGGGAAAGCTTACCTTTAAAATCAGCTCCACAACTTCAGTGTGGACTAGGCCATGCACTGGCTCCCCGTTAATATGTGTAATGAGGTCCCCAGCACATAGACCTGCATCATGTGCAGGTCCTCCTTCTTCCACGTGCTAACAACCGAGAGGGAAGAGAAAAAAGGGAGACAACATTAAACAAAGGAGTTAGGCTATTCACTTGTCTATCTTTTTTATTTAAAAAATCTACATTTTCATTATAAAGCATTGACAGATCTATTATTACACAAACTTCTGCCAGGAGAGTTTATTTAAATATAAATAATGAGCTCTGTATATAAAAGTATGCTGTGTCTCAGATTTACAGGTCAGGAGGTGTTAATTATTCTCTTACTCACCCAGACAATGTGCTGCACGCTGTACACATCACTTTCCCCCATGTACACTCGGATGGCCCTCAAGGTGAAACCATATTTTTTCCCAGAGCGCTGGATACAAATTGGGGATCGGAGGCTGCTCACTGCCGGTGTGTAATCACGACTCGGGGAGGAATCTCGAGAGGAGGGATTGGATGAGAGTGAGCGGGGGGACATTGGGCTGACCAGAGGGGAGCTGCTGTGCTGTTCAACTGTGGAGGAGATTGTGGGTATGAATTAAGGAATAAATGTTGCTTGATTATCTGCCATAGAGACCAGTGTCGGACTGGGACACTAGGGGCCCACCATAAAACCTTAGACCAGGGCCCACTCTCACTACTATTATTCTTCGTCTCCTCAATCAACCTCTATTCTCCTAGTCTGTTTTCTTTACATACTATAATCTATTATTCCATCTATTTAGCCTCTTTGTTCTCATAGAAATAGGGAATGACCATGAAATAGGCCAAAAGTTTAGTAGAATGAGGGGCCACTGACAACTTGGCTCACCAGGACTTTTCCTGGTATCCCATTGGGCCAGTCCAACACTGATAGAGACAACCAGAATAATAAAAGGAGGCAGGTCTGGACTGGGAGTATCAATAGGCCCTGGCATTCCAATACAGAGAGGTCCAATCAGCTCCCCACCAGCCCACTAAATAGTGACTTTCAATGGCATCTTATGGCAGCCCATCTGGCATTTGCCAGAACCCACAGATTGCCAGTCCGGGCCTGAAAGGAGGTAACATGAAAAATATTCCCTTTAAAGTCATACCTGTAGGTATTATAACAGACAGTGCGGTGGTAGATGCCGACTTGATGACTTTTCCGCCAGTTCTCCTTCGTTCTGTATCCCCGGAAAGGTGTTGGTGTCTGGCTCTGCGCAGGACAATTTCATTCGTGGCACGAGGGGAAGAGTCCGATTCATGGGGGGGCTGAGCGTCGGCAGGTTTGTCTACTAGATAAAGGGATGGGGTAAACAGGCAAAAGACAGATTGAGAGGAAATTTGAGGCTTATGAACAATACTGTAACGATGAACAATACTCAGGGCAGTCATCAGGGGGGGACAGGGGGGAGAGTTGTAGGGGGCCCTGAGGGTAAGGGGGGCCCGGCCACGCCACACTTACTTGATTAGCCGGGCCCCCCAGCTGCTGACTTCGGAAAGGCATGGACGTGTAATGGCCCTGGCCACCAATTTTCTTATAATGTGGGGGGGGGAGCCTGGCCACCAATTTATTTTTCTCATGTGGGGTCCTAGCCACCAATATTTTTTAATGGGGGGGCATGGCCACAAATGTTTTTTTTTTATGGGGGGCCCTGACCACCAATATCTTTTTATTTTTTATTAACATGTGGGAACCCTAGCCACCGATATTTTTTGTTTTTTACTGTGGTGGGGGGCAGACCTGTGGGGTGGGGAGGGCGGAACTGTAGGTGGGGCTTGCGGTGGGTGCAGCCCAGGGGGCCCAGGAAATTTTGTCGTATGGGGCCTTGCGATTTCTGATGGCGGTCCTGACAATACTACATTGTCCCCATTCTGCCGTGTAACCTCTCACCTGTCTCCAGCTCTCCCAGAGGAATCTTGCTTTGGGTGGGCAGGGACACGCTGCTTCCCCTCACTCTGAACTCCACCTCACCTTCCAGGGGAGAAGTAAAGCGGGTTGAGTCCACCAGGGCAGAAAACCGTCGCCTGGCAGCCAGAGGGGGGCTAGATTCTGCTTCTGCAGCATCTGAGAAATGTTTCCTGCAACAGATGCACCATATATGAACAATCTAGAAAGTCTGAAGAGTAAAACCCATTCTCAGAGCAAGGGCCACCAAACTAGTGCCCCCACCGTACAGCCTTCTATAGGACATGTTACCAGCACAACCATGGAGGGCATATCAATTTAAGAGAGGAACCTGTCTATTTAAAGTGAGGGTTGGTTGTCATTCTGCAGGGACTAGGAAAACTGGGTCCATCCACCCAAGTTGACTGATGTCTAATGTCACGTGACTGTGTCCAGGCAGGGTGAGCACAAATAATAGAGAAGCTTATGAAAAAGAGAAGTTTTGAGTCCTCTCATTCTGGCCAGTTGGGTACATTGGTCAGGCCAGTATCTTTATTCATCATCAGAATTGGTCCTTGTCTCTCCTCACCTTTGCTAGTCTGTATCTGCCAGTAACTCAATGGGGTTTAGTGGGATCACTGGGAGCAAGAAGGGGATGAAGAATTACACTCTTACCTTTGATGGCAAAGCTCCTTAGCATATTAAACTTAAAGTGGTAGTTTACCTTTAAATTAACTTTTAGTATGTGCTATTTCTGCAGCTATATGGTCTTATTTACCCAGGCAACAAGGCAATGAATAGGAATAGGAAATGGCCTGAATAGCACAATAAGTAATACAATGTATTATTAACAATAAAAGTATAGCCTCAAAAAGCAATACTGTACTGGCTGTGAGGTCAGTGATGCAAATAATTAAAAAGCTATAAAGATAGAAAAAATGAAGATCTAATGCAAAGTTGCTAAGAATCGAAAATTCTATAACATCTAAAATTTAACTTAAAGTTGAACCATCCCTATAAATGAGAAAGGAAGTGTAAGTGACCAGAAGGAGATCCTTTTATTTCTTTGTGACTGTTACTCTATTGGGACCTCAGGGGTGGGGTTTATCCTGACCACACCAATGTAAAAATAGATCTGCACAAAGTGAAATCATGCCCCCCAAGCAGGATCCCTTGCCACAGTTCTTACATGGGCAAGAAATAAATGGACTCCAAAGCAGTCACATGACTCACATTTCAGGAGAGACAGTCCTCCAGCAGCGGTCTCGCAGGGTGACACCTCCTAGTGTCTCCCTCTTGGTCGACTTTTCAGCCCTTTCTTGTCGAGGAGGAGTGGGGGGTTTCTGCTCCAGCTGGGACAGCTGCTCCATACTACTATATACCTGCCACAAGCAAGATATGGACACTTACAAGGTAGGTCTCTTTTATTACAATGGATGGTAAATACTTCAATTCAATGAACCCACTGGCGATGGCAACAAGGCCCTACATACAGGATTTGAGCCTATCAGATGTAGATGATGTAGGCTCGATTACATAATTTTTAAAATATAGCAGAATGATGGTGTCATACACACCAGTCTATGGAGCCCGTGGTCAGAAGAGAGCCATAAAATACTTTGGAGGCCCAAATCTAGCCTGATGCCTCCAGTTGGACAGCCCTGATCTAATTTTCTATTCTGACAAAGGTGTCGTGATATCAAACCCAGAGCAGTGTCAGGAGCACCCGATGGCGATCCCGTTGGATCCAAAATGGCGGCGCCCATGACCCACGTATTTTAAGATAAAAGCTCTTCCAGGTCACGGGTTCAATGCCCGATTATAGGATTTGTTTGGTTCATTGCTGGGTGCTTTATAATTCTTGTTATATTGATTCCTGGGCTTCTGACCCTGTCTGAACCTCGACTTTGCTACTAATCTGCCTGCCTACTGGACTTCTGCCTGGATATTGACTACGATTACGCCTGATCCTATTTGTTCCGCAAACTTGGACTTTAACCCCTAAGCTTCCTCCTTGTTCCAGACTACTCCCGCTGGCAGCCAATAGGCCCACTGACAAGCAGTTTGTAGAAAGAAGTCAGCCAATAGGAGCACAAGCATGGGGAGGAGCCACAGAACATCTCTGGTGGGAAAAGCATGCTCCTTCTCTTTCCTAAGGATACGGGGTAGACAGATGGATACTCACGGTGCCTACCTACAGAAGGAGGGACTTACTTTACTAAACCTTGGTGTGCAGGATGAAAACTGCCTGATCTCCACCGAGTCTTCATCATTTGTATCATCCTCATCGTAGGAGTTAATGTGCTGATACCGATCTGATCGAGCTGAGGAAAGACAGAGGTATCAGTGATTTCTTAGGCCTATGAAATATTGGGCATTTCAACAGCAATGGCACCAGGGTGGTTTAAATCCACAGGTCTGACTGGCTTTCAGAATTGGTCCCCTCCCTCCTTCTGCAGATTTGGGTCCCCCATGGTCAGCAGCTGCACTTACTGTCAAAGTAACTGGTGTCATCTTCTGCCTCCAAGTGGGGGATGAATTCAGCTTTCTGCCTGAGCAATCCATTCCAGTCCAAATCAGTGAAAAATCTATGAACTTTCACCTCGATCGCTCCCCCTAAATCAGTGACACATGAAGAGTGTAGGATTAATGGAACAGATTGAGGAGGGGGCATTTGTAAATGTGAGGCAGAAGTCCCTCGTAGTACTCTATAAATAGAGCTATTATCTGGGCAAAGCAAGATAATGTGGGGTCTGTTTGCAAAGGCTTACAGGTCTAGACCCACAGCAACCAATCAGATGTTCACTAAATAGCAGACCAGTATAAGTGACCTGTTGCTTGGTTACTATGGGTTACAAGAACTGGGTCTACAGTTAGCCATGGCAGGAGGAGTTGCCCAGAAAATGCTCAGATGTGTTTTTTCTGGGCAAATCCAACTTATAATGCCAGGAAAGAATACACTACCTGTGTCAGAAGTTTTAAGGTCACAGGTATCAGACTTACTGGCCTGTGCTTATTCTTACAGACTGACCTGTTCCAAGCCTTTGCAAGGGATCTGTCTGCAGGAGGCAGGAGATGAGATTTTGGGCATCGGTGGGAAGCGCTTCCTCTGCTTCTGGCCAGACAATGTCATCTATAGGATGGGAAGAAATGGAAAGTAGATGTGTAAATGTGTGCAAATGTGATATCAAAATGGGTGGATATTACTGTTGTTAATTTATTATTAAATGAGAAGTCAAATCTAAGTCCAGTGAGCCCGGGGTCATGGGCACTTCCAAGGTTTTAGACTTTTCCTTTAACCCATTTCAGCAACGCAGTTAGATATGAGGTTTGGTAGCGACATACAGTCAAGGAAGGGGTAGTTATAGTAAAGAGTGGGCAGCCTTACCACTGATCACCTGACCAAACAGCTCTTCTGGGGTGTCGCCGAAAAATGGCACGCAACCAACAAGGAACTCATACAGAATTATGCCCATCGCCCACCAGTCCACTGGCTTCCCATAACCTTGTCGAAGGATAACCTCTGGTGCAATGTATTCTGGGGTTCCACAGACCTGCAACACATTTGGAAGCTGTAACTATATGGGGCATGGGGTCTGTCCCTCCCACTGCAGGGTGATACAGTGACACAGACAGGAGGGAACTATGGGACATGAGTCTGTCCCTCCCACTGCAGGGTGATACAGTGACACAGACAGGAGGGAACTATGGGACATGAGTCTGTCCCTCCCACTGCAGGGTGATACAGTGACACAGACAGGAGGGAACTATGGGACATGAGTCTGTCCCTCCCACTGCAGGGTGATACAGTGACACAGACAGGAGGGAACTATGGGACATGAGTCTGTCCCTCCCACTGCAGGGTGATACAGTGACACAGACAGGAGGGAACTATGGGACATGAGTCTGTCCCTCCCACTGCAGGGTGATACAGTGACACAGACAGGAGGGAACTATGGGACATGAGTCTGTCCCTCCCACTGCAGGGTGATACAGTGACACAGGGGCTGAGGTGGAGGAAATAAGGGATCTATAATTTTCTTACCTGCTTGTCCAGGAATTCCCTTGCTTCACTCTCGATGTGTCCTTCATATAGATTAGTGGTGAGGTTCATAAGTCCCATTTTGGACAGGCCAAAATCTGTAAGCTTTATGTGACCCATCGAAGTGATTAGGAGACTAAGAGAAGAGAGTAAATAACAAGGAGACAAAAGTGAGGAGGAAATTTGAAGAAAGGAAAAGCATGCACATGAATGAGTTTATGAATGGAGCATGAATGTTTGAGTTCTAGAATAAAGGGAAGGGAAAGAATGAGCACAAATGAGGGAGTGAAGATATGTGTAAATGAATGAGTGAGTGTGTAGGTGTGCCAGGCAGTAGGTGAGTGAGTGAGTAAATGAGTGAGTGAGTGAGTGAGCATGGGAAGTAGAGTGAAGCAGAGAAGTATAGGACAGTATCAAAGAGTGAAGGGAAGATCATGTAGAAGCAGAATGGATAAAGGGACGTGCAAAGAAATAAAAGACATGTAGATATGTATCATGACATACTGATAGTGAGAAGAACAGAGGGGAAATAGTACAGCAGGGATAAAGTGCATAACTGGCTAAATATTACATCAGATACACAGTCAGATAAAATACAATACTGGGCACTGCAAACACATTCAGTTACACACTGCATTACATACAGAGAGGGCTGCTTACTTGTCTGGTTTCAGATCTCGGTGCACAATCCCATAATTATGTAGGTATTCCAGAGCTAGAATCGTCTCTGCGAAATATAACCGAGCCATTTCCAAAGGGAGAGCACCAATGTGCTTCAGTAGGGTGGCACAGTCACCCCCTGTTAGTGACAGGGAGGGAGTCGGTGGGACAACGGAGCAGAAGAGAGAGGGAGGGAGAGGAAAGGAAAGGAGGAAGGGGCACCAGAATAAATTAGTGACATGAAATGATTTGGTTGGATAACAGAGCGAGTGAGAAAGGGAAAGGCAATAAGGAGAAGTTAGTGGCATGGAAAAAACAGATGGGAAGAGACAAAATGAGAGAACAAGGGAGAACACAGGAGGAAAGGACATCACATAATACATGAGATGAAAGGAAAGAAGAAGAAGAAAGTACAGGATAGAAGAAGGGAGAGTGCGAGAGGAATCAGACAATAAATGTGATGGGAGGAATGGGTGTGAATAGAGAGCAGGGGAGACAAGAGGAGATTAACAAAAGAGGGAGTATAAAGCACCACAGAATACACGTCATGCAAGTTATGGATAACACCATGAGAGAGAGGGACAGCAAGAAAAAAGAAAGAAGAGAACAGACAGGATACATGACATGGTTATAAGTCATAGTGGGGAAAAGAAAAGATGAAGCATCATCAGAAGATACATGACGTGCAGGTTATGAGTGGGACACCACAGCATTAGAGTAGCAAGAGAGAAGGAGGGAGAGTATAAAGAATGGGGCATAAGATAAAAAGAGCCCAGGAAGGAATGGGTGGGAAAAGAGAAAAAAGAGAAAAAGGAAGAGGAAAGCAGAAAGGGGCATCAGGTAACATTTGGCGTAGAAGTAATTAGTAGAGTAAGAGCCAAGAGATAGAGGGAGGGTAAAAATAAATGAACATTTGATAATAAAAAAACAGGGAAGGAATGGGTGGGACAAGAGCAGATATAGAAGTACGATGAAATAGGAAAAGGGCATCAGATAATTAGCATGGAAGGTGAGGGGAGACAGAGCAAAGAAGGACAGAAGAGAAGGTCATGGTGAGAACAGAGTATATAATAAAAAGTGTAGAATGGAGAAGCAAGAGGCATTAGGGAATAAATTAGTGACGTGGAAGGTTTTGGTGGGAAGAGATACCAAGAGAGAAGAAAGGAGAGTAAAGAAGAAGGGACATCAGAGAAATAAAGTATAAACAGCTTACAATAAAGAAATCACCATTATCTGAATTAGGGATGCTCAGCCTGCAGCCCTCAAGTTGTTGCTAAACAACCGCACCCATCATCTTCCGACTGTCAAGAGTAACAGCCAACAACAGCTGGAGGACTGCAAGCTGGGCACCTAAATGAAGCAGACAAAGCTACACATATGCATACATATAAACAGTAGTGAAGCAATGTAAACAGAAGAACACATAAAGTACAGTGGGTTGTTATTATACCTACCTTCTACATATTCCATCACCATGCAGAGGTGCCTGCGGGTCTGGAAGGAGCAGAACATGCTGACCACGAAGGGGTTCTGGGCAAAGGTCAGAATGTCTCGTTCCACAAAGGCCTGGTGGACTTGTTTCCTCAGAAGCAAGTTCTGCTTGTTAATCTTTTTCATGGCAAAGCGTTGGCGTGTCTCCCTGTGACGCACCAAATACACCGCTCTAGGGGAAAAGATATAATCTCATTTGGGTAGCACATCTCATAAATCTAAATCCATGTTGCATCACCAATGGGGGGATCCTCTACATAAAGTTTAGCCCAGAAACTGCCTGAACCTGTCGCTGTGGTTCAGTTGTCAAACCCAAATACATACAACCTTAAGGTTTTGAGCTCCTCTCTAGTGATGGGTGAATTTATTCACGAAACTGGCGCTATAATTTGCCAGTGTCAAAAAAACGGATGCTGACGTCAAAAAAACAGACACAAAATTCATTGGGCGAAAAAACGCAAATTCGCCCATCGCTACTCCTCACTGACCAAAATCCACTGGTTGAAAATAGCACCTGGAGATCAATAAGGTCTTCTTCTGGCAGGTCTTGATTATTGGTTTCAATGTAGTAATGATTGGATCAACCTGATTTGGTCCACCTCTTTGGTGGCCATATAAGACAAAGTTCTTATTTGGTGACCTTTCTAAATAAGTGGATCTTCTCAAGTATGGACAATTTCAAGGTTCATATACATTGGGTAAGCAAAATCATCAGCTCATTTGCATGTGTATAGGAACAAGAATAGTGACCCCATCAGATAATTTCCATCTTTTAGATGTATATTAATATCCGGTTGGTTCACAGTCAATGAGTTTACATTGGTCTAATGGCTGGGACAATTTTAGAGAAGGATGTCAAGGTTTTGTCCTGGACCTCTAGTATAACATGAGCTACTCTTCTAATGGAATATATACCAGGAACCCCATTATGAACTGCACAACTGAATATACTGTTTATATTACCCATAGGCTCCATTACTGATGAGCTTTATTGTTTCAAAGTCACTTTCCTCAGGAGGTCTTATGGGTTTAGCAGCTGCCCCACTCTTTGCCTATAAAATTGAAAAGAATAGTGTAAAATGGTGAAAGATGAAATGAGAGGTGGCTACATGGGGAGGAATACAAATATATAGATGGAGAAAAGAAAACTGAGCATGGTGGGCTACAAATGATTCTTACCTCTGTGCTGTCCTCGGGTTCTGGGGTATGTGTTTCCACAGTCAGTGGTTCCTCAGGAGCAGCTACCTCTGTTAGGTGGACAAACATCAAACACATAGTCATGTTAGCTTCTTGTCCTTATGTTATGAATCAGTAATATGGAGAGGGGCTCTGTAGGTTACCTGGGAAGGAATCCCTGGTTAATCCCAACTGACTCAGGATGTATTGGGGTATATCTTTTGTCAAGTTTCCTTCCTTCACCTGGTCCTCAGCTACCTCCAGCATGTGATAGAATTCTTCAGGGTTAAATTCCTGCCCACAACATACACAAGTAATGAATATAGTATTGTATTAAACTGAACACTGTATATTTTAAGGAGACAATTCAACTGGCAGAAAGGGAATATGCAAAGGCTCCCCCTCATAACTTTACTAGGTCTCTATTTACTTGACAAAACCCAAAAGAAGAGCATGTACTCTATCTCATTTTTGAGAAAGGCAATAAATGGGGGAAGCTACTGCAAATCCTCTTACGGGGATCCCCTGCTCTCATTCCCAAGACAGAGGTGCAGTGGGATATCAATGAGGTCTTTGTTTAGTTGTATAAAATGATCTATACATCCATACAAGATGTACTTTCTGAGGGTTTCATGGAGTATTTAGACTCTATCTTCCTCTAATGAGAAACCCAAGAAAGGTGGTGACGAGCCACTAACTGTAACTGAACATCTTATTTCCCTAGTGGGAAGACAGGGGCTGGATGGCATCCCGATAGACTGGTGTAAGCTCAGATAAGGAAACCCTGGCCCCTAAACTAGTTCAACTTCATGACATAGCCTTGGAGGCTGGAGCATTACCCCAATCCCTCAGTGCTTACAGTTCTGTTAACTAAGAAAGGTGGTGACCCAGCAGACTGTGATGCCTACAGAACTATTTCAGTTCTTTTCTGGCAAAAACACTCTTACTGCCTCACCAAGGTCATTCTATCTGTAGTGCATCCTGACTGGTCAGACTTTATGCCAGGGAAGCAAATGATATGAATATACATAGATTATACACAAACCTTGATCTAGCTTGGATAGGGGGCCACCCCAGGGTGGTGCTCTACGTAGATATCAAGAAAGCTTTGATTCTGTTTATTGGAAGTACATGTGGGAAGTGATGGTTACTATGGGATTCAGTCCCACATTCAAGCTGTGTTAGGATGATATATATAATAGTCCTGTTGCTGGAATTTGCACAAATAAACTGATAGCCCTTTGCACTAGGTAAAGGTACGAGACCGGGGGTGACCGCTATCTTCCTACTTATTTGCACTAGCCATGGACATCTTAGCAACTTTAATAGGCACCAGAGGATGGCAGGGTGGAAGAGCCCCCTCTCCACATCGACCCCATCTGGAATGGAAATGTGTGAAGGTATTTAAGTTATTTTGGAGTGTAGGGATGATATAAACAAAGACCTGAACACTGATCTCATGAACTGTTCAGGCCTCCCGTTGGGGGTATATCAACCTAATAAAATATTTGTGCTCCCCAAGCTACTCTACATTTTATCTTATCTGCTCCTTCATATGGGACAACAAATAGCTGTGCATAAGTCTCAAAGCATTAACAGCTTCTAAGTTGAAGGGATGGCCAACACTAATCCATTTGATGCTGATCATTGGGATGGACTCACACACTTCTATTTACCTTAACGAATTGGTAGTTATGAGGTTCCTGTACGATACACAGAACATATGTTACACCAGCATGTCCCTCCAGAAGTCACTGAGGGGTACAAGGCTGCAGACTGAGTTATACAAGAACTCTGAGTATCACTCGTGTATTATAAGGGATTATGTACCCCCTACTGTAAATGATAAGGATATTAGAAGTCACTGAGGGGTTGTTCTGTGACCATATAAAGGCACAAGGCTGCAGGCTGAGTTATACAGGGAACTCTGAGCATCACTCATGTATTATAAGGGATAATGTACCCCCTACTGTATATTATAAGGAAATTAGAAGTCACTGAGGGGTTATATGTCTATATACAGGAGTTACACAGATCAGGGAACTCTGTGTATATTTACAGTTTACTGTTTCTCACCAGGCACTCCAGCAAACGAGCAGGTCGAGAGATGATGATTAAAAGATTCTTCATCAGTTGAGCAATGAAGGCAACTTCTGAGCCCTCAGAAGAACGTTCCACTGCCTGCAAGGGAAGTATAGGGCATGTAGAGAACTATCCAACTACTTTTCTTCTATACAATCCATCAAACCCTCTAAATCTTAACAGCGTGGCCGTCCCGTTGCCTTTAACTACCTTTCTGTTATACAGTACTTCATGTTTTCCAAAGGTATAGCAGATGAAGGCATCCTAGGCTTAAATAAATATAATTCCCAGATTGTTCCTAGAGAATAATACAGATGATTCACTGCTGGGAAACCCAACATATTTAGCTGAATTGTTGGACTACTCAACAACTCAATAATCTATTTAAACTTTTTATTGCAGTTTTATTGGCTTGCCACATCTCACCTATTACCTGGGTTGACAGGACCCACTTGAATCAAAACTGACAACACTGAGCCCACCAAGCCCTTCCATCATGTTCTGTCACAGAAAGGTTAACCATATTATGACTGCATCAGAGCAGCATACACTAACCTCAAAGTCAGCCATGAACTTCCATAAAAGAACAATTGGTACTCCTACAAGACTGAACTTAAAGGACCAGTAACATAAAAAAAAAAATTAAAAAAATTTGTTTGGATACTACGAAAAAAAAACACCAACATGTATTAAACTTTAAAATCGCAGTCTTTTTTTAGAAATAACTTACCGAATCTCCGCTTGCGCTCCTCTTCAGAAAAGGCGACAGGGAGACGAGCCATTGTGCAGCGCTCAATTTTTTCTCATTGGCTATCCCATATAAGGAAGGCAGGGAGGAGAAATCGAGCGCTGCATGATGGATCACCCGATCGCCTTTTCTGAAGAGAAGCGCAAGCGGAGATTTGATATTTTTTTTGATGTTACTGATCCTTTAAAGAGCTTAAACTCAGTCGGAGTAACAGGGAAATACAAGGACTTAACCCTTCCATGGTACCACATACTACTGAGGGGGGCAATAGTTCCAAAAAAATGCAATTCCGAACAACACAATACTTTTTTATACTTCCCACCCCAAGGCAAGCCTTAATTAGGTTATCTTGTGCATTGTCATTGGTTCATCTTTAATGGGATGCTACCCTATGTGATATAAGCTTACTTGCGCCCACTTCCCTCTCTACTCACTCTCTCTCTTCCATTCTGTCCCAAAATTCAGTATATCCCTTCACATATACCATTTCCCCTTCTCCCTTACATCATTCAGCAGCTTCTCCAGATTTCCCTGTAGCTGGTAGAAGTGAGCGGTTGTAATCATGCCTTCGATGCTCCTGTTCAGGCAGTCCCTTGCCAGCTCCACGATCTGATGGTGGATAAAGTTGAGGACTCCATCAGCCAGTGGTAGGACATTCTCGGGGGAGAAGGAGGAGATGAACATCCTTAGCCTCTCTTCCATCTGTGCCGTGGCCTGCAGGACACAACCAGAAGTATCCTCTGAATGTGTAGCATTGTTGACCAAGTTTTGATTTAGAAAACAATACAGGGTTTATTTACTGACATAGGTGCTAAATAATGTGCTATTGCCAGCAACAACCATTAGCTCTTGCCTAGAAGCCCCATAAGTCTTAGGGACATCTTGTGAGCATCTTACCTTGGGAAACCTCTCTTTATAAACATGGTTCATCATCACAATCTCGTTGTCATAGGAGGAGGGGGATCGGCCAGGACTGCAAGGGTAGAACAAAGACAATTCAATGTCAGATGGAGCAGGACATTCTGTTGTACTACCTAAAAATGACAAACTGAGGGAACAATCCCCAGTGTATGTGACACTGACAGACTGAGAGGACCACCTCTTGATGTGACACTGACAGACTGAGAGGACCACCCCTTGATGTGACACTAACAGACTGAGAGGATCACCTCTTGATGTGACACTAACAGACTGAGAGGACCACCCCTTGATGTGACACTGACAGACTGAGAGGACCACCTCTTGATGTGACACTGACAGACTGAGAGGATCACCTCTTGATGTGACACTGACAGACTGAGAGGACCACCTCATGATGTGACACTGACAGACTGAGAGGACCACCTCTTGATGTGACACTGACAGACTGAGAGGACCACCTCTTGATGTGACACTGACAGACTGGGGGAACAGTAATCATCTTCTTTGTATGTGACATTGTCTAGGAGAACCCTCTCCTGTGTGCATGGGTGACAATTTAAAACTGAAAGATTGGTGGAACTGGACTTCCAGGCCACAAACCGACCTTAAGCTGCGGGATCGCGGTCTGACCGCCGGTGACCTGCGCCCCTCATCATCGGGGATACTTTCTGTGCTGCCAAAATGTTTGGAGAGAAAGTGCAGCTCATCCAGTGTGGGCTGGAATGGGAGTTGATGCAGACGTTCCTGAGAGGAGGAGGAGGACTACAAAGGAGAAAAGACAAGAAGAAAGTAGTAAATATTAATATCACATGATGATGGAGCTTCCTTCTTTCACTTCCCATGTAACGTTACTCACCGACACTGTGGAACTTGGAGTATTTGTCCCATAGCCAGACGATGGGAGGGAGGCCAAGGACCAGCGACGGCCATCTGTTCTGCTGGAAAAGATGGCTTCCGTTTAGCCATACCCCACATTGGCATTCTTACATAGAGCCATGCATAGGTTTTACATTTACAGGATAAGACATCATGAAAGACAAGTTTACTGTGACCATCAAACATGGAATTAAAGTCGATGGAGAAATCTGGAATTGAATTAAGAGACAAGAGGGGGTATGTAGGAATATTTGGTGCCCTTTCCATATAGGAACCATTCCTGGGGGGGGGGGTTAGTTTACCTGAGTAACAAGAAACAGATTTCTTTTACATATGCGAAAATACAACTAATTTGGAAAGTCCCCAGTTTCCTGAGTACCCCAATACCAAATATGCATCGTTTTATAGAAATGTCTGATTTGTATTGATCAAAAACTCCCAGCAGAACACTATGAAATATTCAAAGCCCCACTCCTGAAATCAGCATACTTTAGATTTCCACTAACATTGTTTGCCTCAGAAAATCCATATATTTTTGGAAAGTGCACATTCCAATGCAAAAATTTGTAAATATGTCTTTCTTCTCCAAACTACTGCCGTTCTTTTCTAAAGTTGCCATTTTTTATAAAAATGTATGAAAATTCTGAAAAATTATCTCAAACCCACAGCAATTAAACCTTTAAAATAAGTGAATGTAAAATTGATGAGGGTTATATTCTAAGCACGTTTGTCATTTACATTCATTATTTATTTTGTATTGATTCCAAGACATTAAGGGATACATGTACTGTTAATATGAATGAATTTTGTTGCAAGATCGCCACCTGCTGGTCAGTTTCCCACCAGTCTGACCACCAAGTAGTCAAGGAAGTTGTCAGGAGAAAGAAAGAGGCTGCTCTGATGTTCTTCTGCTTAGGAAAGATGTGAGAAAGGTTTCCTAAGTAAAAGAACATCAAAGCAGCCTCTTTGAATGAACAGTTTGATCCCCAATATTCCTAGGTTTACCAAAGTATGTTTGTGTAGCGACTCCATAATGAAAATTGTATAAATGGTTGTAAATCGAGGTGCATTGCCCGCGTAATTGAGCCCCAGCAGAATTGCACAGATACAGGCCAAGTGTCGGAGCCATAAGTTCAGCTCACAGACAGATTATTATAGAATATAGATGTACAGTAGTGAGTGCAGCCACATAAAGCAGCTCCTACATTCATTCGCAAGACAGCAGGATCACTTAGCCTGGGCCAGACGTTCTAGAAAGCAACATTCAATGGGCAATAGAAAGCTCCACTAATAAAAAGGCTGAAGGAGTTGATGAAATGCCAGTGGCAAATCTTGCAGTGCGTCAGCAGTTTGGGAAACACGGCGTTATGAAATGGAAACGATTGATCTGTATTCCGACAGCCAGCAGAGCTAACACTCATGTTACCAATCTCTTTGGCGATGTTGGCATAGTTCTACAGTCCTGTACTACAACACGACATGGAATAGGAACTGCCAGGGGTATAAGGTGGATATAGGAGAGGCAGAGCCCCCAACAACAAATCTTTAAAGGGGAATTATCTTGTGCTGATTGTAAAGATTTCTTGACTGCAACAATGTCAAAATCTACCTAACTACACTACATGGCCAAAAGTATGTAGAAACCCTAATTATTGTAATTGTCTATTAAAGCCACCGTCATCATCGCCAACACAAATGCCACTACATCATCAATTCTGCGCTTCCTGCTTTGTAGCAACAGTTTCCTGTTTGAGCATAATAATGACTCCATGAACAAAGCCAGACCCATGGAGAATGAGTTTTCTACGATGGGAGAGGACGAACATGACTGAACCGGTCTGGACGGTAGAGCAACTCAAGTCTGTCCAGGGAATGCTTGGGTGCCAAAGAAAATTAGTTCCACAGACAATGTCTATAAAGATTCTATTTCATCCAGGTCATGATATACAGTATATACTACTCGTTGTAATGAAGGATATACCAAAACCCAGAACTAACACCAAGGTCCCAGTCACGGCTCAAGCTTCTGTCTATAACAGCCACCTTTCGCTTTGGGAGGAGTCCTCTTCTACTCGGATGCCACCAGGTCTTAATGTGAGAGGACCAAGGGGAGAGTTCTGGACAGGCAAGGGATTCAAACATCAACTAGAGGGATGGGGAACAGGAACAGTAGTCATGGAACAAGCCGGGTCGGACAGGCAGAGAGGTGCGAGATCAGGCACCAGAAGCATAGTCGGAGTCACAGGTCGAGGTCAATACCAAACAGACTGAGCGGTACAAAATCAGAAACCAGAAGCGTAATCAGGATAAACAGGCTGGGTCAAACCCAGGGCCCGGCCAAGGTATTTTGGCACCCTAGGCAAGAGCTTCAATTAGTGCCCCCCACCCGGTCCTACATTACCATTTACCACCTTACCATTCATATTGCCCCCTGTACCCGTGCCAGTAGCCTTTACGTTGCCCCATTTACCTGTGCCAACACCTATCATGTTGATCCCATTTTTACCTTTGCCAACACCTATCATATCACCCACATTTGTACCTGTGCCAATGGCAGTCAATCCCTCAGATTGCCCCCAATCTGTACCTGTGCCAGCATAAGACAAAACATCCATCATATTGTTACCCCAAGTCTGTAATTATGCCAGCAGCAGCCCAAAAAAAACCCATCATATTGCCTCTAATTTGTACCTGTGCCAGCAGAAGCCAAAAATCCATCATATTGCCCCAAACATCTGTGTACATGTTCCAGCACCTATCATACAGTATAACCTCCATTTGTACCTGTGCTAGCAGCAGCCACTCCCTCATATTGCCCCCAATCTGTACCTGTGCCAGCAGCAGCCAGAAAATCCACAATATTGCCCCCAAATATATACTTGTGCAAGCAGGAGCCAAAAATCCATCATATTGCCCCCAAATACTTATATGTGCCAGCAGCTGCCAAGAGGGAGGTGGGGAGTGCCCGCAATACAAATCAAGGGTAAGAGGGGGTTGGAATAGGTTTATAAAATTGAAAAGCAAAGCAGGGTTAAAAAAAGAAAACAAAATCCCCTTAGAAGTGTGCCCCCCCTCGCATCATGATTGCACCCTAGACGGGCGCCTACTCTGCCTACTCCTAGTTCTGGCCCTGGTCAAACCAATCAGTAACGCTGTACAGAAACAAGATCCTGAAGAATGATCATCAATAGGATAGGGTGGGGGCAGCAATACAACACAGGTCAGAGACAGGTAAGGGTCAGGGAAAAGATCAGACTTGAATAAGTACAATTGACAATTGCACTGCACAATTGACTGCCAAGTGAGATGACATCAGATGCAAACCTGCTGAATTAAGCCAAAAAGCCACAAGCGGCGCAAACCCGGAAGAGGCAGACAGCGTGTGTGAGGAGCAGCAAGCAGGAGGAGGCAGCAGGTACCAGGTTTTCTCACATTTGTCTTGAAAACATTTCATCACTCATCTGAGTAGCTTCTTCAGTTCAACCTGGTTAAACTCATCCGAATGGCTTCTTCAATTTAACAAATGTCATTCAGTTGCCTTTCACTTAATTCAACTAGATACTGTTCCTCAGCCAAGTTCCCCAGACTAAGAAACAGGCACAACTCAGTAATTATAGCTTTAGTCTTTGCGGTGGGGGCCAGTAATATCTAACAACCCCACTGCACTCCCTGAGGGTTGAAGTTACCCTCCCACTATGCCACATAATTGCTGCAGCACTTGGCTGAGACGTTTCAGATGATACCAATTAGTTTTGTTGGTAGGGGGCTGCAGTACTTTACACAAGGTCACATCAATTAGTTACACTAGTCCAGTGCCACAAAATGGTGCAGTAGTTGAAGAAGTGCCAGATTTTACATTTTTGAGCTACAAAATCCTCACGGATATTTTCTGTAGCTGTCCATTCTACGGGCCAAGAGACATCATAACATCAACAATAGTCTGTACTGCAGAAGAACCGCTTTAGGAACTGTGTCTCTGCAGAAAGCTATTGAGAAGACCTCAGACTTCAACAAGAACAAAGGAGTCAGTACTGGATGGAATTAATGCAGACTGCTCACTAAAAGGACTAATGGCACCAATACCTTGACCACATGAAGTCACAACATGACTCACCAGAGAAAAAAAGGAAAGATTAAATGTCAGAGGAAAATACAATCCACGTCATCATTGAGGTAATTGATAGAAATTAGGAGAAGGTTGGTGGGATGGTTTGTGACAAACTGACCCTGGAGAATTAATGTCCATATGGTCATAAAGAATCGAAGGCAGCAGAAAAATGAATATTGAGCAGCATGAACTGTAAGAAACACAGCTCAGGTTCATGAAGCCAGGGGTGAACCTCAGAATCGGGTTCTTAACATTGGCTTTAGAAAGGCTCCATCTATGATTGGTCCATGGTAAAGTGACAACAATTGTAATTACAGAGATCTGTTTAGAAAGGGTGTTTTGTCCCTGGAAGTTACCTAGGAGCCCAGGTACATTATATGGACAAAAGTATGTGGTTTTGCGAAAGGAATTCGCTATTAAAGGATAAGTAAACCTTAGAAAATAAGTGAATGTAAAATTGATGATTGTGCTATTCTAAGCACTTTTGTATTTTACATTCATTATTTATTTTCATCCTATATTTTAAGGGATACATGTACTGTTAATATGAGTGAATTTTGTTACAACAGCGCCACCTACTGGTCAGTTTCCCACCAGTCTGACCAGCAAGTAGTCAAGGAAGTTGTCAGGAGAAAGAAAGAGGCTGATGTTCTTCTGCTTAGGAAAGATGTGAGAAAGGTTTGTACTTTTTTTTCTAAGTAAATAACAAAAGTAAATACAAGTATACTAAGTAAATTACAAAAGTGTTTAGAATAGCACAATAGCACAATCATCAATTTTATATTCCTAAGGAGCAGACCAGAGTGGCCCTTTCTGTGATAAATGTATTGTCTTTTATTGGACATTTGATTGATTCTATATAAAGTATTAATTTAATTGCACCAAAGGCAGTACCATCATATTAAGAAGAGACTCATAGCAAGGTTGTGGCAAATTACTAGAAATTATTCATTTTTATGTACAGGAATAGGATCCGTTATCTGGAAACCCATTATCCAGAAAGCTCTGAATTACGGAAAGGCCGTCTTCTTATAGACTCTATTATAATCAAATAATCCAGATTTTAAAAAATGATTTCCTTTTTCTGTGTAATAATAAAACAGTAGCTTGTGCTTGATCCCAACTAAGATATAATTAATCCTTATTGGAAGAAAAGTCTATTGGGTTTATTTAATGTTTACATGATTTTCTAGTAGACTTAAAGGATACGTAAACCTTTAAAATAAGTGAATGTAAAATTGATGAGGGGGTATTCTAAGCACTTTTGTCATTTACATTCATTATTTATTTTCTTTTAATTCCAAGATATTAAGGGATACATGTGCTGTTAATATGAATGAATTTTGTTACAACAGCGCCACCTGCTGGTCAGTTTCCCACCAGTCTGACCAGCAAGTAGTCAAGGAAGTTGTCAGGAGAAAGAAAGAGGCTGCTCTGATGTTCTTCTGCTTAGGAAAGTTGTGAGAAGGGTTTCTAATTCTTTTCCTAAGCAGAAGAACATCAATTCTTACCAATATTTTTTGAAATTGTATATGAATTAGGGCCTCATGGACCCCTATACTTCCAGGGCCCACTGCAGCCGCAGGATTTGAACCCTAGGAATCAATATTCCTACAAAATCCAGGACCTCATCCGGCATTTGACCTTGGAATCCTTTGCAACCAGCTGTCTCTTAACACCAGAAGCCTCTGAATGAATATGAAATATGAATATGGGGATGGGAAATGGGATCAGGGCTATAAAGGGGATATTTGAGTCAATCGATGACAGTCACACGGGTCACAGATCATTCAATATGCGATTAAGATTTAAATGAATTGCAGAAAAATAAATAAAGGGCCTGGAGGGTCAGAATCGGCAGCTTATATTGGCATGAGACCATAAAAATATGTAAGAAGTAGACACATAAAAACATACATGCATACATACGTAACGTACCTGCGTGATGATGCAAATGAGAAGTGAGCAGCGGCGCTGGGGGAGAAATTCCTGGGACTGTCCATAGGACTTCCACCTACAGAGGAAACAGCAATCACGTTAGTGTAGTCCACCCAATGGTAGGAATTGGCCGCACAGCAGCGATAAAGTGTCCACTTACCTATATGCCCCGGCAGGGGAGAGTGGGGCCGGGGGAGAGTGGGGGAACTGCTGCTTGTTAGGATTAAGCTTTTTCTGTTGCTGCTTCTGCAACTGTGAATGAAAAGGTAGGTGAGTTACTTATAATATAATATTGCACCATCAGCAGGGGAAAAGGCCTGGCAGTAGAAGAGTGGGGTGCAGCAATAGATATGGCAGAGCGTGTCCTTTGGGGAACAGCAATTCATCTGAGAGAAAGCAAGAGACTGACACCTCCAGAGATTTACTCTAGTACACACAAAGTAATGCAGTATATTCATGCAATCTACACCCTGAACAATGCAAAAACCTACAGTACAATCAGCACTACACATACAATACAGTCAGTCTTACCCATACAGTACAATCAGTCTTACCCATACAGTACAACCAGCCCTACCCATACAATACAATCAGTCTTACCCATACAGTACAATCAGTTTTACCCATACAGTACAATCAGTTTTACCCATACAGTACAATCAGTCCTACCCATACAGTACAATCAGTCCTACCCATACAGTACAATCAGTCCTACCCATACAATAAAATCAGTCCTACCCATACAGTACAATCAGTCCTACCCAAACAGTACAATCAGTCCTACCCATACAGTACAATCAGTCCTACCCATACAATACAATCAGCCCTACCAATACAGTACATTCAGTCTTACCCATACAGTACAGTCAGTCCTACCCGTATAGCACAGTCAGTCCTACCCATACAGTACAATCAGTCCTACCCGTACAGTATAATCAGCCCTACCCATTTAGTACAGTCAGTCCTACACATACAGTACAGTCAGCCCTACCCATACAGTACAATCAGCCCTACCCATACAGTACAGTACAATCAGCCCTACCCATACAGTACAGTCAGCCCTATGCATACAGTACAATCAGTCCTACCCATACAGTACAATCAGTCTTACCCATACAGTACAGTCAGGCCTAGTAATACAATCAGACATATCCATACAGGGCACAGAAAACTACCTATACAAGACATTTAGATACAGATCTGACTAAAATCCAGAGACTAAAACCTTGCCAAAATAAGCATATTAAATATTCACCCATATCATCCATAAAAATCCAAAACCGGTCCACCGTGCCCAGTCTGTGCCACCAACTATTCCTTGATTCATCTGGTAACCCTGTAACCCATCTCAACTCAGACAAAGCAACTGAAATTCCAGTAAATCTTCTACATAAGGCCCAGTCCCACTGACTCCATCACAGCCTGTCATTAAACCCAACATTGTGCCAAAATGTGCCACCTTGTCCATTACTGGTCCTGCATTGTTTGCCTCCCAACCTGCCTATCATATCAGTTATAGTATTGCCTGCAAGGCTTTTCCCAAATTGTATTCTGTCCCTTTACACCTGTGATACAAAAAGACAGAGGATTCATATTCTAAAAGTACAGCAAATAAGAGACTGCTGAGACCTATGTGATCAGTAGGAAGAATCCTTGCAATGATAACAGGAGATCCTACTGAATAATTCATCATAGGCAATACATTATGAATGGGTGGTAATGCCTGATTAATCGGATTAAGGCCCTGGGTCACCCAATGAGAGAAAATGTATCATATATATATTATATATATTTTTGGTATCCAGAGAAACAAGAACCAATGAATCAGCTTGATTATATGGTGTTACGAGAAGCAGCAAACTGGATCAGGGCAATGCGGCTGATGTGATATAATAAGATTTCAATAATTTAATAATAACTTTTGATACAGCTCCAAATACCGATTTGTCCATAAAATGAGGCCACTGGGACTGAGGGAGAAGTCTTTGTACTTGCGGAGAAATAGGGGAGGAGAATTCCTATATAAGTAACATGTTACAACTAAAGAAATCAGTACCAAACCCAACCCATTCCATGAAACTCTAAATAGTTTTAATCTCTGGAGTGTAATACTGATACCTACATATAGCACTGAGGCAAATGCTTGGGACCCCAACCTAGCTCATAACCGGGTTACTGATATATAGAAACATTGGGGCAACAGTCACCCTGCTATAGTTCCAGGGGTACCCAGGGTACAAATAAGCACTCACCCCAAATCTCCCCCTAACTGACCTTCAGACTGGGCCCCCTTAGCTCATAACAAGGCAGGGCCGGCCTTAGGCCAATTGGGCCCCGCACCTCTGGGGGCCCCGCACCACAGGGCAGCACAGATAATATTTCCCTCAGCACATGATGCTGCCTGGCCTGCCCCCAACTTTGAGAGTCCAGCCTATCCCCCAACTCCATAGGTCTAGCCTGCCCCCAACTCTAATAGGCCCAGCTTTCCTCCAACCTTGATAGGCCCTGCCTGCCCCCAATCCAACCAAGCCTGCTCCCAAGCTGAATCGGCCCAGCCTGCCCCAAACTAATTGGCCCAGTCCACTCTCCTATTTCCTCCCTCTCTCTCTTACCCCGTGTGCCCCTATTATGTGCCCCTATTTCATCCCTCTATCTCTCTTACCTTGTCTGCCCCTTTCCTTTCTATTTTGTGCCTGTATGCCCTTATTTTCCTAAATACTTGGTGTGTCAGTAGCCAGCAACACTTTGTCTAGGGGCCCCGCCAACATGGTCCCAATTGGGCCCCACATTTGATAGGATCAGCCCTGTAACAAGGTTACAGTTTTATAGAAACATTGGGGTAACAGTCACCCTGCTATAGTTCCAGGGGTACCCAGGGTACAAATAAACACTCACCCCAAATCCCCCCCTAACTGACCTTCAGACTGGGCCCCCTTAGCTCATAACAAGGTTACAGATATATAGAAACATTGGGGTGTCACCCTGCTATAGTTCCAGGGGTACCCAGGGTACAAATAAACACTCACCCCAAATCTCCTCCTAACTGACCTTCAGACTGGGCCCCCTTAGCTCATAACAAGGTTACTGATATATAGAAACTTTGGGGTAACAGTCACCCTGCTATAGTTCCAGGGGTACCCAGGGTACAAATAAGCACTCACCCCAAATCTCCCCCTAACTGACCTTCAGACTGGGCCCCCTTAGCTCATAACAAGGTTACAGATATGCATAATGGAAGGTCACATCACACAAGCTCATAATAAGGGGTACCAGTTTTAACATGGCAATAATGGTAAAGCTTTACCATCTTAGTTTTTCCGGCCCCTCGTTCAGCCCAGAGAAGGTGTTGGAAAGGGTGCAATGGATCATTTATGAAAGCTAGCGGATGCTCTGTGTATTTATGTATATGTATGTGTATATATATGTATGAGTATTTATGGATGACATTGGACTGGTTGGTAATGGCTTTGTGCCTCTATTTATCAGCACATAGAGAACATGGAGGGCTATGGGCAGGCAGACAATAACTGGAACACTGCCTTGACGGCCCCTGGAGGCATTTAATTATTGTTTGTAGACAGGAATGCTCCAGGCAGGTTTATATGTGTCGGGTGCTGAAGGAGACGGCCTGCAAGATTATTTTGTTTTGTCGGATAAATTCCAGCCTGATCTTTTTATTGCTTGTGAGCCCAAACCCTGAGCCTTTTATTAGCCATTAGTGGAGCAATTACGCGTCTAACTGGCACTTAACTTTCCTCATCTGCAGCAACACAGCAGCACATTCAGCAGGGTCATTCCCTGCCCCTGGGTCTGGGCTTGGGCTTTTACTGCTATCTGGTTACTAGGTTTTGTTCATAGCAACCGAAAAGTGGTTTAGAAAGATATATTGTTTTCTGAGGCAGCCTTTGAAAACAACAGTGGGGAGTTGTAGTTTAACCGCAGGAGGCTTGACACTTGCCTGAATGCTTTCTTTTCTATTTTTATCTTCTTCCCTCTGACATTGAGACCATTGAGCTCTTTTAATTAAATAATACAAAAGAAACAAACATCATTTTAGGTTACTTACAATCTACACAACATACCAAAACCTTTTTCTTCTGGTTAACCTTTCCATTAACCCTACCCGCCGACCAGAATTAATATTTCTTTTTTTTAACCATGCTTGCGGCGTAAGCTCGAATGACTCTCCAGCATGTCGAATCCAATGTAAAGTAATAATTAAATACGTTTGCTGCTCAAAGGAATCATGAGTCATTTGCTGCGGCTGCATTGTGAGATGAAGAGCTCACGCTCATATAACGACACATGGACTCACGGCAGGGATTTTACACTTGCTCCACAGCAAACCCATATATCAAATATACACATATATATATATATAATGTCCTTGGTAGCTGCGGCAAGTTTGACATCCCATTTGCATTTGAACCAACCACACTGCAGCCATGTTGTTTAACCCTTTCCTCCCCCAAAACAAATCAGTTACCTCTTGGTGCGGCGGAACATGGCTGGTTATCTTCGGGGGTCGAGGACGGAGCCGTGGGGGACAAGGACATAGACGAAAGAGGGTCACTGAACCAGAGAGGGGATAGAAAGGAAAGATGGAGAGTTGGTGCAGAATTGGAGAGGAGAGAAAAAGACAAATAGAGATGGGGGAGAATAGAGAAGGGTTGGATGAAATGGAGTAGAAAAGGAGAAATTAGGGAGTTTGGGAGGGGGCAGAAAGGGTGGGAAGGTATTAAGAGGCAGAGGAAGGACAGGTGGAATGAGGAAGGTGATGGGAGTAGAGGAGCATTTCAGGTACAGGGAGTTGGGGGGAGAGGACAGGTGGAGGTGGGAGCAAAATCTCCCTGGTAGGAGCAACGGAGAGAAAAGAGAGAGAAATGGATGGAGAGAGTGAGTGAGAGAGAGACAAAGGCAGCGATGAGGAGAGAGACAGGGAGAAGCAATGAAAAGCAGGAGGGAGAGGCGCACAGACAAGGAGGGAAGACTCAGGGGGTTTAGAGGGAAGGGCACAGAGACAGACACAGACACAGAGACAGACACAGAGAGAACAACGGAGATAATGGGCAAGTGAATGGCAGCTGAGGAGCAGGAGCGGTATCTGCAGACAGGAGGGGGAGCAGACTGGAGAGAGAAAGGAGAGGTGTGTGTCTGCGGCTTTGCGTCTCTATATCCCAAGTGTGCGCCTGTGTGTGTGTGTGTCTTTGGCGTTGTGTTACTGTATATCCATCAGGCACCAACACTATGTGTCAGCCCTCTCTATGTATATCGATCTTATTGTACTTTATTGTGTGTATATGAATTACTGTACTCTGTAGTGCAGCTATAGTGTTGTACTGTACATGTATATTAGTGTATTCTGTGTGTATACCGTTCTACTCAATGCTGAGTGTGACATTGAATGGAAGTGTGAGTGCTCCTGTGCTGCTGTACAGAGGTGTCCGTCTGTGACAATTAAACACATGTACTGTATGTCTTTGCTCTCATTCAGTTTAGGGCTTCACCGTCCCTTTATTCAACATCCCAAAGCTTGGAGGCCCTAGTTCCACTGTAATACAGGCAGGGGATTCTGGTGTCGGCCCCATCAGTACACACACACACACACACACACACACACACACACACACACACACTACTAGAATGACACAATGTACAATCATGGAATAATGACACGGATCCACTAGGTGCCCCCTACCCCTCACCAACCCTCCTCCATTACCAGATTTAGTCGTTTTTAAGAACCTTTTTTTTTTTTCAATATAGGCATCTGACATCACTAGGGTTGCCACCTTTGCAGGACATTTTTACCGGCCGTGGTGGGGACGGGCACAAAAAAAGAGCTGTGATGAAAAGGGGGTGGAGCCATGGGGGTTGTGACACAAACAGGGGCGGGGCCATGTCGCACAATGGCCAGAAGGCGAAGAAAAGGTAAGTTTGGAGCGGACGGCGAAGGCATTTGTTAAGGGTATTACAAGTTTACCGGCAACTACATTGCTGGTAAATTTGTAATACTGGCCCCTGCCTTGGCAAGTGTTTTACCAGTTAGGCTGGTAAAATACAAGCTGGGTGGCAACCCTAGACATCACACCCCCTGAAGCTGCCACCCTAGCAGGCCTGGACTGGCAATCTGTGGGTTCTGGCAAATGCAATAGACACTCACTATTTATTGGGCTGCTGGGGGGCTGCTTGGGCCTTTGTGTACTTGGAATGCCAGGGACTAATGAGAATCCCAGTTAGGATCTGCACCCTAGGCACAGGCATAAGAGGTAAATACGGTCCTGCTTGCGGGACACGGTGCAGAGCTCTGCTCAGGGTTGGACTGGGCCAGTGGGACGCTGGGAAAAAAATGGTGGGCCAGCCCAGACCTGCTCCCCAGGCTGCATGCGCAAGACAACGGTGGCAGTTTGGAGTTCTAAAGGGGGCCCCGGGACTGCCAGTAGGGCACTTCATTTTGCAGCCCCGATGGGTCCCCAAGGCTCAAGTTCAACCCTGGCTGTGCCCCAGTGTAGAGTCCTGCGCAGAACCAGGACCCGACCCAAACCTGCAACCTGCATATTTACCCACTTTGATCCACTACCCGACCCGGACCCGCAACTGCCTTATCTGCAACCCAACCCACAACCCGCCGACCACCATCAAACAGGAAGTGCTGTTGCTGCAAACCGGAACTAGCGTCATCAAAAGTGGGCGGGACCGAAACAAGTTTTGTAAAACTTTAAAAGGACTAAAATATAGACAATGTTACATGAGATAAGAAATTTAGATGAGACCCACAACCCGACCAACAGACCCACATCTGTAGCCTCACCTGAAAATCCTCCCCTCATTCCGCACGGTGCCCCCTTTTTTTGCAGGTAACCGCGGGTACCACTGCAAGACTCTACCCCTGTGCAGTTCTGTGTAGCCCCGGAATGTGTTTGGACCAAATCCCCTCTGTTTGAACCTCCCCTTAAGTCCACGCCTCAAAAATGGAGGAGACCGAGGAAAAAAAGCTTAAACAGAGGCAAGAATGGTGGCCGAGATCTGTTTGGTGCGGACCTGGTCTCATTTCATATGTGATCGTTCTGATTTGTTTGCCTTTAAAGGGGTTGTTCGCCTTTAATTAACTGTCAGTATGATGTAGAGAGGGATATTCTGAGACAACTTGCAATTGGTTTTTATTTTTTATTATTTGTGGTTTTTGCACACCTCCCAACATTTTGGAAACAGAAAGAGGGACAAAAAGATTTGCCGTGTGGAGTGTGGTGACCACGCCCATTTTGGTGGACACGCCCCCCTAATTACCATGTTAATTTTACAAAATTTGGCAGGTTATGAAAGTTTCAGCACATTTCTGTGGTTTTTATGTGTTATTACAGTTTTGCTAATGAAGGTGAATTGCCCTTTAAGATGCAAGTCACAGTTTCCCCAAGAGACCTGCTTATCTTTTACAATTGTTTTTTTTTGTGTAGAGACCCTGAGGTTTGGGTACGTTGGATCCCTTGCTGGGTCCACATTAGTTCATGGAGATTGTCCACTAGGTGGCACTGTTTGATAATATAAAGGGGGTAGCGCCCTATGCTTAAGATTTTAGTTTGAGTAACAGGGAGTAGTGATTATATAACATGCTGTATCATTTCCTTTATGACGTTGTTACTTCCCATATTGGACTTTTTCCAGTTTTGGAATAGACCCGTAGTGTTTGATTTTCTTGTCTGAAACATGGCACAGTTGGCACCTATAGTGATGGGCGAATAAATTTGCCAGCCGCGACTTTGCAGCCAATCTCTGCATTTCACCACCGGCGAATACATTTGCGAAACTGTCAAGAAAATTCACGGCGAAAAACCCACCACGTCAAAAGAATTTGGGCGCGTCAGAAACGTCAGGCGTATAAAAATTGTCGAGTGTCAAAATTATTCGGACGCCCATTGACTTTAATGCATTTGGACACAACAGGCACATATAAAAATTGTTGCGGCCATTGAAATTGACGTGAGTCAAAATAATTTTGACACCCATTGACTTCAATGCGTTTCACCGATTTTTCGCCATTTCGCGGGAGAAATTCGCCCATCACTAACCACCCATTCTTGTACAAGGAATATATATATATATATATATATATATATATAATAGAAAAAGAGTGGAGAAATACCAACACGTTCCTACTTGTAATACTGTGTCTGCTTCTACAGATTTAGACACGTGAGGTTCCCCCCATGATTAAATCACATACCTTTAACACAATATCGCTACTGCACACACATCAGACACACATACAAAGTGTTCTTCTCAAACACTGGAACATAAAACAAAGAGCATCTCATTGCACACAGTATAACTGCACCCTCTTGTGGCTGGAAGTGATATTGCAACAAATTGCTTCTCGCACCCTATCTCATTAGATGCTCCCACTATTGTTAGCCCCAGGTCTGGAGGTGTTAAATCTATTTAGAGGGGGTTTCAAGCTCTTAGGTCAGCACTTCTTCCCCTCTCTCCCACCCCATTGCCTTCAGGTACTTACCCGCTGCTCTTCCTCGGCAGGGGCAGATCCTTCTGAAACAAATGAAAGAGATCAAGAGAAAAGCCAAAGAGCAGAACATCAAGAAGATCAATTACTCCCATGTGGCCTATAAGCTGTGTTTGAACTACGACTCCCAGAATTCTCTTTCCACCAGCCAATGGCAATTAAGGGATGCTGGGAGTTGTAGTTCAGCAAATGTCATTTCACATTACAGACATCAACAATACAGGCTCAATACCAACAGTATCAACAATGTCAAGCGGAATCTCTGCACTCATTGGTGGAACTGAACCCAAAACACTGATTATTTGCAAAGTTGTTCAGATTATAACAATAACAAACAAAACAGTAGTTATATTTTTATTCTTCTGCAGAGCTGAAGATATATGCAATCCATTAGCCATTACAAACACTGCTTATTATTTTCTGGCTACTAGAGGATATCTCTGCCTTCTGACTTCTAATATCCTTGTAATTTACAGTAGGGGGTACACTAACCTTATAATACATGAGTGATACTCAGAGTTCCCTGTATAACTCAGCCTGCCGCCTTGTGCCTTTATATGGTCACAGAACAACCCCTCAGTGACTTCTAATTAGGGATGCACTGAATCCACTTTTTTGGATTCGGCCGAACCCCCGAATCCTTCACGAAGGATTCGTCTGAATACCGAACCGAATCCGAACCCTAATTTGCATATGTAAATTAGGGGTGGGAAGGGGAAAACATTTTTACTTCCTTGTTTTCTGACAAAAAGTCACGCAATTTCCATCCCCGCCCCTAATTTGCATATGCAAATTAGGATTTGGATTCGGTTTCGGCCGGACAGAAGGATTCGGCCGAATCCTGCTGAAAAAGGCCGAATCCTGGCCAAATCCCGAACCGAATCCTGGATTCGGTGCATCCCTACTTCTAATATCCTTATCATTTACAGTAGGGGGTACATTATCCCTTATAATACATGAGTGATACTCAGAGTTCCCTGTATAACTCAGCCTGCAGCCTTGTGCCTTTATATGGTCACAGAACAACCCCTCAGTGACTTCTAATATCCTTATCATTTACAGTAGTAGGTACATTATCCCTTATAATACATGAGTGATACTCAGAGTTCCCTGTATAACTCAGCCTGCAGCCTTGTGCCTTTATATGGTCACAGAACAACCCCTCAGTGACTTCTAATATCCTTATCATTTACAGTAGGGGGTACATTATCCCTTATAATACATGAGTGATACTCAGAGTTCCCTGTATAACTCAGCCTGCAGCCTTGTGCCTTTATATGGTCACAAATGTCAGAGACAGGCAGCATTAATGTGGAAAGAGATAAATCACTGTACTTTGCTTATTATCTTTTCTTGCACTGGGAGAGCAATTACAAATAAATTATTTATTCCTGCCCCTCCCCTAGTGACTGTACAGATTGTTCGGAGAAATGCACAAAGAAACATTGCCCTACTGGTGCTGTTTAATAAAAACAGTGGGAAAAGGAGATTGTTGGAAAGCAAAGGCAAGGCCCTAAGCTATTAGTAATTATATGGGACTGGCGGCTGGACAGAGCAGTACAGAGTAAAGGGGATACAAACACAAAGCAGAGCAGTTTACACATAAACAAGAAGCACAGACAAACTCTCACAATCGCATAGTGTTCAGGAGCTTACAATCACCAAACAATAAGGTTCAGCCCAATGAAGCAGGATTTGTCTCGCTCTTTATATTCCCTGCACTGCTGCTTCTCACTCCTGCAACATTGTAGCAGAGGCCAGCTGATTAACTGACTTAAAGCAGAACTGACAGCCGCTACATTATGTGGAGATAATGAGTTGGATACAGGTATCGGCCTGAACCCCAAGAAAAGGACCAATGGAAAGGGCTGTCAGGGAATTCTGGGAATTGTAGTTCAGCAAGAGATGAATAGCAGCCGATTGCTGACAGCAAGACGAAGGGGAGGGAACTATTCGAATATTCCCCAATTCTCAAATCTCAGAGGTTGGTTACTACGGAGACCACAGAGAAGGATGGAAAATGGTTGAATACGTAAAAGCGACAATCAGGTCAGGCCCCCCAGAATGCTTTGCAGCTGCCCCACTGCTGACATCACCTAGCTCCCAGAATGCACTGCACACTATTACTGGAGTCTATGATTCTCGGCACATACAGGGTTAAAGCAGGATGTGGCAGCACCTGGAATGCAGAAGGTCTGGTTTCATTGGGTTTTCCCCCTCTCTCCCTTTATTATGATTGTTATCTGCACTGCTGATTGCCATCTCTCTATTTGCCCTTGTTTAGCTGCTCTCTCCCTAAGCGCATCTCATTAGCTGGATGATCTTACACTGCTGGGCAGCTTGGGCCCTTCTCCTCCCCAACATGAACATGAGAGAGCAGTGAGTCTGGCTGTTTATAGTCTCTGCACTGCTGGTTCTGACTCCTGAAACAATGTAAACGGCTTGAGGGAGAAGTGACTTCATATCAAACAGCACTGCCATCAGCTATAGAGTGACACCCGAGACACCACTAATCTCCACTCCCTTGTGTAGAAAGTCACACCTGTAACACAAACCAACATGACATGACAACTCCAAGTGCCACTTGTCTCACTGTCATAGCCCTTCCTTCTTGCCCGACATCACGTCTCTGTGGCCTAATATCAAACAATGAGACTACCAGGCTTTGTGCCATTTCCCCCGTTCTGATGGAGGCTTTGCCCTCCTGCAAGCCCTGGGGGTCTTCATTTATGATTTAGGTTTATCTTACATTTATTGCCCCCAGATAGTTGTCTCTGTAGCCTAAAGGACCACAACATTCCTACATGTAATTCAACTGAGTATGCATATAGTATATAGCATAGGTAACAGATACACCACTCTGGGACAAGAGCGTCACCTACTGTATATTGTAAAGATCTCATATAAAGACACAAGGCTGCAGGCTGTGTTATACAGGGAACTCTGAGTATCACTCATGTATTATAAGGGATAATGTACCCCCTACTGTAAATGATAAGGATATTAGAAGTCACTGAGGGGTTGTTCTGTGACCATATAAAGGCACAAGGCTGCAGGCTGAGTTATACAGGGAACTCTGAGTATCACTCATGTATTATAAGGGATAATGTACCCCCCTACTGTAAATGATAAGGATATTAGAAGTCACTGAGGGGTTGTTCTATGACAATATAAAGGCACAAGGCTGCAGGCTGAGATATACAGGGAACTCTGAGTATCACTCATGTATTATAAGGGATAATGTACCCCCTACTGTAAATGATAAGGATATTAGAAGTCACTGAGGGGTTGGTCTGTGACCATATAAAGGCACAAGGCACAAGGCTGAGTTATACAGGGAACTCTGAGTATCACTCATGTATTATAAGGGATAATGTACCCCCTACTGTAAATGATAAGGATATTAGAGGTCACTGAGGGGTTGTTCTGTGACCATATAAAGACACAAGGCTGCAGGCTGAGTTATACAGGGAACTCTGAGTATCACTCATGTATTATAAGGGATAATGTACCCCCTACTGTAAATGATAAGGATATTAGGAGTCACTGAGGGGTTGGTCTGTGACCATATAAAGGCACAAGGCTGCAGGCTGAGTTATACAGGGAACTCTGAGTATCACTCATGTATTATAAGGGATAATGTTACTTTAAAAGTACAGTGGTTTGCTTGTTCTGCCTCTCTATTGTTCTTACATCTTCCACTCTCACGTCTCCCCCAGCAGCAGTAAATGTAAATAATGGAGTGCAATTCAAGCAGCACAGCAGTGAGCACATACATGGTATTATTATATTACACATTGCTTTCAAGGGTAAGTAAAGGCCTTCTATTTCTTTTAATAACCCTCTGATTAATAGAACCCAAACATGCGCGCCTGCTGCACTGGGTGAGTTTTTGGCTGTACAGACATACACACTCTCCGACCTCTCACTACGGGGTCTTATTTCACCCCCTGTACTCGTATAAGGCTGTATGGTGGCCTAACCAGGACATATTTCCAGCAGTACAGCAGTCACAAACAATGAGAAGCGTGGCCAAGCCGAGCGTCACGTGACAACGCCTGCTACATGTGTCGGCTGCTGCCAGTGAGTCTGGGTATAGGGAATATGAATTGTGTGGGAGTTATTGAGAAGCAGAATCAACAGTATATTGTGATATATGTCATAATATTCAGCTGAAACAACCCCAAAAGTGCTGCTTCTTCCTTGACTGTTATTCTCCCTGATTGCATGGTAAGTGTCTGTAAGAGAGCCGCACTCTTGGCTGTGATTTTGAAAATAACATTAAACTTACACGCTGGGTTTACTTCCCCTTTAATTCACAAAGACTCATTTTAAGCTTTTATGTAGTCCACATGCCTCCAGAATCCATGTCTGCACAGGAACTGTCATATGGGGAGTGTAAAGTTTGGTGGAGGTCTGGGGCTGGGGTTGTTTCCATGGTTTGGGCCCCTGGTTCCAGTAAAAGCTTAAGGGCAGAGACTCACGAGGAAACTTCGGGCAACTTCGGAAAACGCATCCCGCCGGCGATTTTCATTCTAGTCAGCGGGAAAGGCAGTTTGGGGAGATTAGTCGCCTGAAGAAGAGGAGCTTTGTCACTGGGTGACTAATCTCCCCGAATCTGACCTTGTGTCTCTGTCCCAAGTCTACAGGGTTTAACGACATTCCTGTCAATTCTTTGCTTTCTACTTTGTGCCACCAGTTTGAGGGAAGGCTCTTTCCAGTTTCTGCACAATAATTCCCCCCCAGTAATGTAACTACCAGCTGCGCACCCCTCTAAAAGCGATTTTCACTGCGGCCCCTGGTGCAGTCGCACCCCCTATAGTTGCGCTACTGATGCCCCCCATGCACAAAGCCAGGTCCCTACAGAATAGTTTTGCTGAGATGGGAGGGGAACGACTTTACTGGACAGAGCCCGGATCTCAGGCCAACTGAACTAGTCATGTACTGACCAGCCTGGGTCGGGCGGGTTGAGACTGAATTTTGTGGGTCATGGGCGGGTTCAGGTTCACTATAGCAACTTCTGCTTGCGGCAGCCTCCATGCCACACCCACTTTTTGTGATGTCAGAGGTGGGCGGAGCGGGCTTGGGTCTATAATAGAAGTGCCAGTCAGGTTTGGGTCAGGCAGTTTGGGAGAGTGGGTGGAGTTCAACAAAAAAGTAAATAAACTGAACCCCTATGGGATGAATTGTCTGTGAGCCAGGCCTCATCACCAAAATCAGTGGCCAACTCTTACTGGCACAGGTTCCCACTCCTCCATACTCCACACTGGGGGCCACAACTGTCTCCCCCATGAGCCAGATCCAAGTGAAAGATCCAGAGACCTACCCGGCATTTCTTGTACTGGAGACTGTGCCGAGACCCTCCCAGAGCCTCCTGCAAACCCACTATCCTCAGCAGACAGACTCTTCATCCCTTTCTCATTCCCTTTTTTTAAAGGATAAGTAAACCTTTAAAATGAGTGAAGGTAAAATGGACGAGGGGGCTATTCTAAGCACTTTTGTCATTTACATTCATGATTTATTTACTTTTGATTGCAAGATATTAAGGGATACATGTGCTGTTAATATGAATGAATTTTGTTACAACAGCGCAGGGCCGGAACTAGGGGTAGGCAGAATAGGCGGCTGCCTAGGGCGCCATTACTGAGGGGCACACTTTTAATTGGATTTTTATTTTTTTTATTTTTTTTCGGTCTTTTTTTTATTCGTTATGCTTATTTAATAATTTATTTATGGCCGGGCACCGGGCGGAAATCATCTCCTCCCCACCCTCTTGCTGGCAAGTAATGGCTTCTAGTCCTGCCTGAAACCATGGGCGGATTTTACCAAACCTCCCTGCTACATAAAAAAAAAGAAGCATGAAAAGGGGATGTTAAAAAATATGTCTTACTGAGCGGTGTGGCTTATACATGGAGGGGGAAGCTGTGTGGTTTCTATCTGGCCCATACTTCCATAAATAAAATGCAGGCAAAGGAGGTGACATCATGCTTAAAAAGGGATACTGTCATAGGTAAAAAAAAAATTCAAAATGAATCAGTTAATAGTGCTGCTCCAGCAGAATTCTGCACTGAAATCCATTTCTCAAAAGAGCAAACAGATTTTTTTATATTCAATTTTAAAATCTGACATGGGGCTAGACATATTGTCAATTTCCCAGCTGCCCCTGGTCATGTGACTTGTGATTGCACTTTAGGAGAGAAATGCTTTCTGGCAGGCTGATGTTTTTCCTTCTCATTGTAACTGAATGTGTCTCAGTGGGACATGGGTTTTTACTATTGAGTGTTGTTCTTAGATCTACCAGGCAGCTGTTATCTTGTGTTAGGGAGCTGCTATCTGGTTACCTTCCCATTGTTCTTTTGTTTGGCTGCTGGGGGGGAGGGGTGATATCATTCTAACTTGCAGTACAGCAGTAAAGAGTGATTGAAGTTTATCAGAGCACAAGTCACATGACTGGGGTCAACTGGGAAATTGACAATATGTCTAGCCCCATGTCAGATTTCAAAACTGAATATAACAAAATCTGTTTGCTCTTTTGAGAAATGGATTTCAGTGCAGAATTCTGCTGGAGCAGCACTATTAACTGATTCATTTTGGAAAAAAAAAATTTCCCATCACAGTATCCCTTTGAGTCTTCTTAGAATACGGAAACATTGGTAAACGCGCTAAGTATCCCCTGCAGACCAAACCTTGCCCCTCTCTTTGCTGCAAAATGGTATGTCCGTGCCTGGAATGTGTCTATTTTTTATTTATTTTTAGGTGCACTGGGCCAGATGGGCTGTAAGAAAGTGGCAGCAACACAGTAGGGGCAGGTGGCATGGCTTAAGCTATTCACTCTTGTTTTTTAGGCTTAATTTAATTTTTTCTTGCAGGCTAGAAAAAAGGCACCATATGAGGGGCAATAATTAAAAAAATAAAGATGAAATCAATAAATGCTTATAATAAGCTTTCTACAATTTAAAATTGAACCTAAAAGTAAACTTCCCCTTTATCGTCCACATCGTTCATGTGATGTAAGTGGCCAAGTGACACAGCAATTAACCATTCATTTGGCAATTGTTAAAGGTTCACCTTTAAGTTAACTTTTAGTATGGTATCGAATGGGCGATTTTAAGCAACTTTTAAATTGGTCTTCATTATTTTTTAACGTTTTTTAGTTGTTTCTTCTGACTTTCAAATGGGGGTCACTGACCCCATGTAAAAAAAAACAAATGCTCTGTAAGGCTACAAATGTATTGTTATTACTACTTCTTATTACTTATATTTCTATTCATATTCCAGTCTCTTATTCAAATCAGTGCATGGTTACTAGGGTAATTTGGACCCTAGCAACCAGATGGCTGAAATTGCAAGCTAAATAACTCAAAAACCACAAATAATAAAAAATGAAAACCAATTGCAAGTTGTCTCAGAATATCCCTCTCTACATCATACTGAAAGGTGAACAACCCCTGCAAAGGGGATCTAACCCCCCCCCCAAATAAATGGCACTTCTAAGCATTTTTTACTTTAACATTATTTTTCTATTTCTAGTGGCTTCTGAGTCATTTGTGTTTTTAAGACCAATACCAGTGAGTTTGTTAACACATCAGTAACACTGGGGCATGTAGTAACTAGGGATGCACCGAATCCACTATTTTGGATTCGGCTGAACCTCCGAATCCTAAGCAAAGGATTCGGCCGAATACCGAACCGAATCCGAACCCTAATTTGCATATGCAAATTAGGGGTGGGAAGGGGGAATTTTTTTTTACTTTTTAAGTCACGCGATTTCCCTCTCCACCCCTAATTTGCATATGCAAATTAGGATTCGGATTCGGTTCAGCCAGGCACAAGGATTCGGCCGAATCCGAATCCTGTTGAAAAAGGCAGAATCCTGGCCGAATCCCGAACTGAATCCTGGATTCGGTGCATCCCTAGTAGTAACACTAGGCAATGCTGTCCTTCTGTTAGTGAATAAAGGCAATTTTTAACTTTATCCTGGAGTGCTGCCCATTTCGTTTCTGATTCCAGTAACACTAGGGTTAACTGAATAAAGAAAGTGCAAAATAGGCAGTTAGGGTCCCTGACACTCAAAGAAAGCTTTACAGAGAGCTGCTGACGTCTGTTATTAGTAGTTAAACTGTATAAACTGCTAAAATCCAAAAAAAAATACTTGACCAGTAAGTTCAATTACTTTTTTTTGGAGTTCTAAGTCAGTCCAAGTATAGCCACCTTTAGCCTCTCCAGACAATAAAATCACGCTCCGCTTATATCTGCCTCCTGCGCCTGCGGTGCGTTGGACATGCATCAATGACGTCGCAGGTAGACGCAGAGGGGGAGGCAGAGAACTGGCGGCCTAGGTAGGTGCGTTGTTGTGGTCACGCTCTGTCTCATCCACCTGAGTCTTGCATACGCCGTTCAGCTGAGCCTGCCCTGAACTGAAGGAAGATTTTCTTCTAGTAGTCTGTCAGTGGGCCGCTTCCAGGTTTGCTGCTGGCACAGTTACATAAATTGGGGGCAATAGCATTAGCCAATATGATGTGATATGATTTATTTTTGTCTGCTGCGCCTGCTGGCACAGGTAATGCTTAGGGGCAATATGTTGGCTGCTGGGCTTGTGTGCCAGGTACAGGGGCAGTTTGATGGATGGCTGCTGGCACAGGTTCTGGGGGCAGACGGAGGGGGGGGCACAAATTGAAGCTCTTGCCAAGGATGCCAAACTACCTTGGTCCAGCCCTGCAACATCGCCACCTGCTGGTCAGTTTCCCACCAGTCTGACCACCAAGTAGTCAAGGAAGTTGTCAGGAGAAAGAAAGAGGCTGCTCTGATGTTCTTCTGCTTAGGAAAGATGTGAGAAAGGTTTCTAATTCTTTTCCTAAGCAGAAATCAAAGCCTGTCATTGATTTAACTAGTGGGACACATAGGAATGGTCAGCTAAGGCACCACAAACAATACAAGAGGTAAATGAGAAGCAGGCCACTATTGAAAGGGCATAAACCCCCAGATAAAAGTTTGTCTAATAAATACAATTATTACAAATATTGACTGGTTGAGTGTAAATGTAAGAGCATTGTCTGCCTGTCCCATTCTGTTCTCTGCACTGCTGGTTCTGACTTTTGAAACAAAGCAGCGGAAGCCATCAGAACCACAGAGAGGTAGGGAAGTTAATGTAGGGATTGGCAGGTTTGGCTTGAGGAGAGCTGGATTCTACTACATTGTTTCAGCAGAGGCAGAGTCAGAAGCAGAGTCAGAAGCAGAGTCAGAAGCAGAGTCAGAAGAAGAGTCAGAAGAAGAGTCAGAAGAAGAGTCAGAAGCAGAGTCAAAAGAAGAGTCAGAAGCAGAGACAGAAGCAGAGTAAGAAGCAGAGACAGAAGCAGAGTCAGAAGCAGAGACAGAAGAAGAGTCAGAGGAATAGTCATAAGCAGAGTCAGAAGAAGAGTCAGAAGCAGAGACAGAAGAGTCAGAAGCAGAGACAGAAGCCGAGTCAGAAGAAGAGTCAGAAGCAGAGACAGAAGCAGAATCAGAAGAAGAGTCAGAAGAAGAGTCAGAAGCAGAGACAGAAGCAGAGTCAGAAGAAGAGACAGAAGCAGAATCAAAAGCAGAGTCAGAAGCAGAGACAGAAGCAGAATCAGAAGAAGAGTCAGAAGCAGAGTCAGAAGCAGAGTCAGAAGCAGAGTCAGAAGCAGAGACAGAAGCAGAGACAGAAGCAGAGAACAGGAAGGGACAGACATGACTTTGTAACCAGGGAAAATGTGGAAGTTGCTTTCAGCTACATTTTCCTCATTAACATAAAAGCTCAACGCTAACAAGTGATTTAGTTTATAATGAAGAACAGGCCTATAACAGATGTGTCCTATATACACTAAACACACACACGTTACCAGGTCTAATTTTCAAAACCAGTCACTACATAACCAGCCCAAAACAAGCCAAGAAGCACTTCAAAAGTAGCCCAAAAGTAGCACAATATGTGCAGTGAAAAAAAGTAAAAAAAAAAATATGTGTGAAAATACGCCTTTTTTCAAATTTTTGCTGTTTCGCTAATTTTTCCATGAAGCAAAATAGGACAGATTTGCCCGTCACCAGGGGAGTAGCTACAGAGGGGGCCCAGGAGATATAGGGGCCCCATAAGGCCTAATACATATACAATTTCAATAAATATTGGTAAAACAGGTCAATCTCATTTTGGGGGCCAGCTGATTTTTGCCCCAAGTTGTTTGAAATTGAAAATGTCATCAGAAAATCTGATTATGCTTAAAAGGGAGGGGAGACTTGGGTACAGAGCCTAAAATCTGGTAACTCCCGACTTCATTGCATGCTGGGTATTGTAGTCTTACATAAAACTTGGTAGTTGGCAAATTATCAAATAAAAACAACATTACCCAACATGCAATGGGCACATTAGGGCAAGAAAAAAAAGTTTGACTGGTTTCCAAAGTACAACCCCGCCAACAGCCCAAAAAGTAGCCCAAATTTGTACCTTGGCTAGTTTGTACTTTCAAAACCCACTTGGGCTTTAAATTAGTAGCCCAATTGGCTGGAAACCTGCCAACCTGGCAACCCTGACACACACACACACACACACACACACACACTAGCCTCTGCATACCCACCAATATATTATAGATACACTGAGAGCCAGAGATCCTAACAACTGAGCCAGCACTTACACTATGATACACCATGATACACCATGATACACTATGATAGGGGACATCTGCTATAACAACATGACCACACACATGACCTGCAATAATATCTATATATATATATATATATAGGGGCCAATAGGAGGAGGAATAGTGATGGAATATGATGAACAGGTGAGGGGTGAGGACCGGGAGGAGCTATAATTTTAGGGAGGGTCATGGAGCAATAGGAGGAGTTATACAGAGGGTTATATGGAGCAATAGGAGGAGTTATAGGGAGGGTTATATGGAGCAATAGGAGGAGTTATAGGAAGGGTTATATGGAGCAATAGGAGGAGTTATAGGGAGGTTTATATGGAGCAATAGGAGGAGTTATAGGGTGGGTCATATGGAGCAATAGGAGGAGTTATAGGGTGGGTCATATGGAGCAATAGGAGGAGTTATACGGAGGGTTATATGGAGCAAAAGGAGGAGTTATAGGGAGGGTTATATGGAGCAATAGGAGGAGTTATAGGGAGGGGTTATATGGAGCAATAGGAGGAGTTATAGGGAGGGTTATATGGAGCAATAGGAGGAGTTATAGGGAGGTTTATATGGAGCAATAGGAGGAGTTATAGGGTGGGTCATATGGAGCAATAGGAGGAGTTATACGGAGGGTTATATGGAGCAATAGGAGGAGTTATAGGGAGGGTTATATGGAGAAATGGGAGGAGTTATAGGGAGGGTTATATGGAGCAATAGGAGGAGTTATAGGGAGGGTTATATGGAGCAATAGGAGGAGTTATAGGGAGGGTTATATGGAGCAATAGGAGGAGTTATAGGGAGGGTTATATGGAGCAATAGGAGGAGTTATAGGGTGGGTCATATGGAGCAATAGGAGGAGTTATACGGAGGGTTATATGGAGCAATAGGAGGAGTTATAGGGAGGGTTATATGGAGCAATAGGAGGAGTTATAGGGAGGGTTATATGGAGCAATAGGAGGAGTTATAGGGAGGGTTATATGGAGCAATAGGAGGAGTTATAGGGAGGGTTATATGGAGCAATAGGAGGAGTTATAGGGAGGGTTATATGGAGAAATGGGAGGAGTTATAGGGAGGGTTATATGGAGTAATAGGAGGAGTTATAAGGAGGGGTTATATGGAGTAATAGGAGGAGTTATAAGGAGGGGTTGCATTGAGCAATGACATTTTAGTGGCATATTTATCAAAAGTCTGAATTCTCATTTTCACCCATTGATAAATATGCCCCTAAAAAGTCCATCCAAAAGCAACAGAGAGGATTAGAATTTAGATCTGGTGAGCCATAATGAGCTCTTACTTGTAAAAGCAATTCCAATTCTTCATTTTATTTATAGATTTGCTCTGTAATAATAAGACAGTACCTTGTACTTATATATATATATATATATAGAGAGAGAGAGAGAGAGAGAGAGAGAGAGAGAGAGAGGGAGAGAGACAAACACACAAGGGCCAGGAAAGATGCCACTATAAGGAATTGTTAGTACAGAGGGTTAAATAAAGAATTAGGCCCAGTGGGTGTGAAAGAGGCAGGTCCAATGGAGCAACATTAGGTGCAACAGGGAAGGTTACGGGGAGCAAGACCAATCGCAATTAAAGCGAGCAAGAAGTGTTACCTGTAGGGATTGCATGCAGCAGTGGGTGGAGCTACAGGGAGGGGTTATACTGGGTGACAGCACTGATACCCTGAATTCTCATACATTCATATATTGAGCCATAAACACGGAGGCATCTTATGCATAAATAGGAGCAATACTGCAAGGTGTGAGCAGAAGGACAAAGAGAGCCCGGGAGCCATAGCAGTACAGCCCAGAACATGCCAGTCACTCCCAGCAAGGAGCCATTGTGCTACATATAAACACAGGGACAGTAGTAAATATGTGAAATACAGGAACATAGAGGTGCGAGTGCCTTACCTGCAGCCTCCTGCGTCTAATAATGGCAGAATCATCCATGTCCTATAGAGAGTGCAGAGCAGAGAGAATGACTGGAGGGGGAGAGAGAAACAGGAGGGCAGGGGGGAAGGAGGAGACTACAGGGATATTGGGGAGGGTTAGAGGCAGTCGCTTAGACTTAGATGCATCATGAGAAGGGCTCGGCTACCTCTTACTGGCGGGGGGGGGGAGGAATAGACCAAGTGATAGGGGCTGACCAGAATGACAAGGGGATTAATGAGAGAGACAATGATCTGAGGGTGAGAGGAGAGACAATTACATTAGGGGGCTACATGGGAATCACACACAGACCAATAAAAAGAAGGTCACAGCAGGTGGAAACTGGGGGGCAGGAATAGATACAGGACCAGCTGATTAAGGGGTGTGTTATTAATTATTAAGGGGTGCAGTTCTCTGCCCAGCGTGTATGAAGATTGGTGAGTCTCTCTCTTCCTCTGTATAGAGCTTACACTCTAATATACAGAGAAACACAGATACAACAATACAGGAAGAGAAAACCATTGGTGAGTCTGTGTCTGACATCAATGTCTCTCTCTTCCTCTGTATAGTCCTGCAGAGCTTACACTCTAATATACAGAGGGACACATATACAACAATACAGAAAGAGAAAACCATTGGTGAGTCTGTGTCTGACATCAATGTCTCTCTCTTACTCTGTATAGTCCTGAAGAGCTTACACTCTAATATACAGAGGGACACATATACAACAATACAGAAAGAGAAAACCATTGGTGAGTCTGTGTCTGACATCAATGTCTCTCTCTTCCCCCACGACCTGCAGTCTAATCTGTCTCACTGACATCTGTTAAGTGTCTCCTGGAGTATGGATTGGAGTGAGAGCATCACTCAAGCAATATATATATATATATATCAGCTGTACAGGGAAAGCCTCTGGGTCACATTACTCATTTGTCTATATGAACTGGGATCAAAAAGGTCCTGCCCTCTATAGGTTACACTTACACAGGGACACAGAGACAGGAAACCATTGAAAGAAGGGAATCCTGCCCTGCAGAGCTTACACTCTGATATACAGAGGGACACAGATACAATACAGAGACAGGAAACCATTGAAAGAAAGGAATTCTGCCCTGCAGAGCTTACACTCTAATATACAGAGGAACCCAGATACAACACAGGGAGAGGGAACCATTAGTAGAAGAGAATCCTGTCCTGCAGAGCTTACACTCTAATATACAGAGGGACACATATACAATACAGGGACAGGAAACCATTGGGAGAAGGGGATCATGCTCTGCAGAGCTTACACTCTTATATACAGAGGGACACAGATACAATACAGGGACAGGAAACCATTGGGAGAATGGGATCATGCCCTGCAGAGCTTACACACTAATATACAGAGTGACACACATATGGCAAAAAGAGATATATCTGTGCTTTAGAGTTTGCATTGCAATTTACAAGCCAGAGAAATACTAAAAACAAAATGAACTATAAGGGTTAGTTACCCTTAGAGTATCACATGATCCCCAAGGCCATCCAATCCCCTTCCCCTAGTGTAAACACAATATACAGTATCTCTCGGGTGCAGAATCTCCTACAAGAAATATCTGGCTGAGTGATTATTATGTTGCTGCTGCTGCTGCTGACTTGGCATTTTATTGGTATGATCCCTAGATCTCGCTAATACGCAGACTATTAGTCATCCCGTGAGTGCTGTGCGGATTGTTTCTCAATCAGGCATATTGGTCAAAGGGTGAATATATAATTCCCACAGGGCTTCTTAACCATTTGGAAGGGGCATATTTATCCAAGGGCTGAAATAAACATGCCCCCAAAATTCAATACAGGTGACCAGAATACTGTGGGGTTCCCCTCTGGCAAACACTATGTTCACTCATACTCTGATATCTACATATTAGCTGAATGGTTGTATTTAGTAATATGAGTGTGAATTGCCATACTGCTATACTGCTAAGGGCTAATATTTCCTCATATTTACATGCAAAATATTCTTACAGTCTTGCATACTTTATAGTATCTCTCTATAAGGCTATGATACTGTGACTATGTGGGCTGTACCTGCTCATGTACAGGGAATACCTACACTGCTATAGTTTTATGGGATCTCTCTGTACAGACTATGAGCAAACTTAGGGGACTGTTCCTGCTGAATTGTGCTTAGTACAGGGAATACCTATGCTGCCATAGTTTTATGGGATCTCTGTACAGACTATGAGCAAACTTAGGGGACTGTTCCTGCTGAATTGTGCTTAGTACAGGGAATACCTATGCTGCCATAGTTTTATGGGATCTCTGTACAGACTATGAGCAAACTTAGGGGACTGTTCCTGCTGAATTGTGCTTAGTACAGGGGAATACCTGCACTGCCATAATTTTATGGGATCTCTCTGTACAGACTATGAGCAAACTTAGGGGACTGTTCCTGCTGAATTGTGCTTAGTACAGAGGATACCTACACTGCCATAGTTTTATGGGATCTCTCTACAGACTATGAGCAAACTTAGGAGCTGTTCCTGCTGAATTGTGCTTAGTACAGGGAATACCTACACTGCCATAGTTTTATGGGATCTCTCTGTACAGACGATGAGCAAACTTAGGGGAGGTTTCCTGCTGAATTGTGCTTAAGGGATCGGATCCTCACATGACCAGGGACAGCTGGGAAATTGACAGTATGTCTAGCCCCATGTCAGATTTCAAAATTGAATATAAAAAAATCTGTTTGCTCTTTTGAGAAATGGATTTCAGTGCAGAATTCTGCTGGAGCAGCACTATTAACTGATGTGTTTTGGAAAAAAAAAAATTCCCCATAACAGTATCCCTTTAGTACAGGGAATACCTATGCTGCCATAGTTGTATGGGATCTCTCTGTACAAACTCATTCAAAATATTGGACAAAAAAAATCAAATGACAGAAAAATACAATATTTTTATTATGAATTAGTAATTGAGGCAAAACAATCCCAATATATTGCAGGGGTGGGAAATTCCTAGAACATCATCCATAATTGTAATGAATGACATCCCTTTAAATAGCAACTCATTCCCTGATATTTTTAATAGAATGTTGGAAGTTTCTGTTTATGACAGCTAGAGGGCAGCAGCAGGTTACACATTAGCAATGCATTTCTTTGTTTATAGCTGTGTGTCAGTTTCTCTTCAGTGGTCTGGGAGAAGCCTGTCTGCCTGCAGTATATACTGTATTATCCTGGTGTTTCAGTACAGTCGGGACAGTGCTTGCAGTATATACTGTATATCCCGGTGTCTCAGTACAGTCGGGACAATGCTTGCAGTATATACTGTATATCCCGGTGTCTCAGTACAGTCGGGACAGTGCTTGCAGTATATACTGTACATTCCCGGTGTCTCAATACAGTCGGGACAATGCTTGCAGTATATACTGTATTACCCCGGTATCTCAGTACAGTCGGGACAGTGCTTGCAGTATATACTTTTTTATCCCGGTGTCTCAGTACAGTCGGGACAATGCTTGCAGTATATACTGTACATTTCCGGTGTCTCAATACAGTCGGGACAATGCTTGCAGTATATACTGTATTACCCCGGTATCTCAGTACAGTCGGGACAGTGCTTGTAGTATATACTGTATTATCCCAGTGTCTCCGTACAGTCGGGACAGTGCTTACAGTATATACTGTATATCCCGGGGTCTCAGTACAGTCGGGACAATGCTTGCAGTATATACTGTATTACCCCGGTGTCTCGGTACAGTCGGGACAGTGCTTGAAGTATATACTGTATATCCCAGTGTCTCAGTACAGAAGGTACAATGCTTGTATTATATACTGTATATCCCGGTGTCTCAGTACATTAGCTACAATGCTTGCAGTATATACTGTATATCCCGGTGTCTCAGTACAGTCGGGACAATGCTTGCAGTATATACTGTATATCCCGGTGTCTTAGTACAGTCAGGACAATGCTTGCAGTATATACTGTTTATCCCGGTGTCTCAGTACAGTCGGGACAATGCTTGCAGTATATACTGTTTATCCCGGTGTCTCAGTACAGTCGGGACAATGCTTGCAGTATATACTGTATATCCCGGTGTCTCAGTACAGTCGGGACAATGCTTGTAGTATATACTGTATATCCCGGTGTCTCAGTACAGTCGGGACAATGCTTGCAGTATATACTGTATGAGCCCTGTCAGTCGGTGAAGTGTTTGCTGCTAGGGAACTGTCTATGGTGCTGAAGCTCAGTCAGTCGCACCACAAAGAGAAATTTGGTGAGGAATTGCCACTTTCTTTACTATTCTTTATTTCTGCATTCATGCCAATGTCACAGAGCATAACAAAAATTATACATGATTCCCATCAGTCCCTCTGCAGACCCCATTACATTCAAGCACACAACCCCCGAAAGGGTATTTGACCTGGTCCCCCAGATGCAGAAGAGGCAATGCTGCTGTTGTAACTGTTTATAATAGCGATTGCCAAAGGTAAGGACCCCCAGTACTGCTGAACTACAACAACCACCACCCTCCCAACATAAGAACATCCACACAGTAAGAGCAGCCTGTAGCCTATCAGCACATTACAATGTTCTGAATTAAATTGTTACAAGAGTCACCTATGGCAAAGGGTCACAAAATCTTTTTGAAATGGCCATTTTTAGCCCAGGATTTTATGTTGTTCATTCAGTGAAGAGTCACTATAAAGCTGCCTGGGAACTGTCCCTGCTGCTGAACCACCGCTCCTAGTGGGCTGCCAGGAAACTGTCCTGGGTGCTGAATCTCACCCACTGTTCCTAGTGGGCTGCCAGGGCAATGTCCCGGGTGCTGAATCTCACATACTCCTCCTAGTGGGCTGCTAGGGAACTGTCCCAGGTGCTGAATCTCACATACTCCTCCTAGTGGGCTGCTAGGGAACTGTCCCAGGTGCTGAATCTCACATACTCCTCCTAGTAAGCTTCCACTAGTGACATGCCCCTGGTGCTTAATCACATGCCCTTTTCCTTGTGGGCTGCCAGGGAATTTTCCCAGGTGCTTAAACTCACATATTGCTTCTAGTGGGCTGCCAGGGAACTGTTCCAGGTGCTGAATCTCATGCACTGCTCCCTTGTACTTTCATTTTCTAATGTGTAGGAGACTAATTAATGCTACTAGTTGACGGGATGCCACTGGTCTGGGCAGACAGGGAAGGATACATTGTGATATAAGCAGCTTAAATGCCACGGCCTATGTATTCCATTCTCTATCTCTGTGTTAAAACAATCATTTTAGTTCTACAACAGCTGAATGATTGCAGATTGGATGCCCAACAACTACTTATTTCCCCTCAAAGTGTCTCAATCTTCCCCCCCCCCCACATTTCTCAACTCCGGCCATGTAATATAAAATATAGGGATGCTAGTTACCCTTTAATAGATACGACTCCCTGAAACTCCTTCACCCAGAAGTCATTTCGAAGCAACTTTGAGCCTAAATGGAGTCAGGAAGGTAATAGGGTCTTCATGTTGTGTTTTATAGATACATTAGTGATTCCCCACAGTGCACTCTCTGTTTATTAGACTTCCTTGCTACCCACGGGGCACAAACTAATGCACAGATGGTACATAAGCCATTATCATAAATGATCACTGACAGTCTGATGATGGTTAGCAATGCTGGTGGGAAACAAGATGGTGCCTAAGGCAATGCAGGAAGGCTGCCCCCAGAAAAAACCCACTATAATTATGTCGCCTGAGGCGTTGTACAACTACAACTGCCAGAAGCCCCAGCACTTATTATAGTTAGGTGTGTACATGTGACACTCACATTCCCGATGCCATTGAGAATTCTTGCTGCTCTGTAATTGCAGTTTGTTCCTGCTATAATAGCTGTAGTTTTTCAAAAAATTTTTTAACACTGAACACTTAGTAACAGCACTATGCAGGGTCTGACTGGGGGGTCAGGGCCCACCGGGGCTGCCACATTAGGGCCCTCGCAACCCCCAAGGGCCCCAGTCCTCCCCCCACAGCAAACCACCCTGTGCCCTCGCCCATCCCCCTCGGAGCATACCTACTTCATGGGGCAAGTAGGCAGAGTGGGCGGGACAGAGTGGGTGGGGCAAGCTGGCAGAGTGGGCGGGACAAGCAGACAGAGTGGGCGGGACAAACAGACGGAGTGGGCTGGAGGCTGGAGGTCAGGAGTGGGGGGGTCTGGGCCAGCAGGAGCCCACCCAAAAACCTTAGACCAGGGCCCACTCTCAGTACTATTATTCTTCCTCTCCTCACTCAATCTCTATTCTCCAGTCTCTTTTCTTTTCATCTATTATTCCATCTATTTAGGCTCTTTGTTCTCATAGAAATAGGGAATGGCCATGAAATAGGCCAAATGTGTAGCAGCATGAGGGGCCACTGACACCCGAGCCCATCGGGACTTTTGCTGGTTACCAGTGGGCCAGTCCGACGCTGACACTATGTCCTATGACATATGACCATGCGATGGCTGATATAGGAGTTGGTATATAGGAGTCCTTCATCCTTTCTTAATTAAAGTCTTAGAAAATACACAAGTTTAACCATGTATTCTCTTACATCTGTAATTATGATATATATATATCCTTAATAAAGGCCCCAATGTGGGCCGAAACGTTGGAAGCACAGTGATGTTTTAATAAATATTTTGGTGACTCTAATGAAACCGGAGTGCTGGTCCCTCTTGAACAATATACAGTTATGGGATCTGTTATCCGGAAACCTGTTATCCAGAAAGATCTCAAGCTCATGTCAGATTCATTTGTTAATCTAAGCCTATACCATTATATACATTTTGGAAATGAAAAAAGGGACAAAAAAAATTGGCGCACGTAGTACAAGGTACAATTCTGTTTGTGTTTATCAGTGTTTATTAGTGCCTATACCTGGACATATAGGGGCAGATTTACAGTTAATTAACCCTCGATATTCGACTGCCGAATGTAAATCCTTTGACTTCGAATATCGAAGTCGAAGGATTTAGTGCTATACCTATGATCGAACGAAACGATTAAATCCTTCGATTCGAAGGATTTTAATCCATCGATCGAAGGATTTTCCTTCGATCAGAAAATGCTTAGGAAGCCTATGGGGACCTTCCCCATAGGCTCACATTGGCCTCGGTAGGTTTTAGGTGGCGAACTAGGGGGTCGAAGTATTTTTTAAAGAGACAGTACTTCGACTATCGAAATAGTCGACGATTTTTAGTTCGAATTGTTCGATTCGAAGTCGAAGCCGAAGGTCGAAGTAGCCCATTCGATGGTCGAAGTAGCCTAAGTATTCCTTCACTCGAGCTAAGTACATGGGCCCCTTAGTGTAAGTCTTGGGTGCAGTTTTCACTTATTGTACTTCAGTTAAGTCCAGCAGGTGGCAGTAGAGATACACAGAAGAAAGTCAGGCACAGGGCTTTGTATAACCAATCAGAGATGCTGACAAGTCAGACTAATGCCAATATATTCCCTGATTACAGCAGATCTCTGTACTGTTATAACAGAAGTTGTTTCTGTGCGAAAGTGACAAGTCCAGGTGTTACTTGCTGTGATGACACAGGACCGGGCTGACTTATGGCAACTCCAACAGGTGCGGCTAACATTAAAGGAGACATTTTGTGTAAAAAATAAGAATGTACCAGTGCGTTATACTCATTTAGATATAGAAGAATTGTACTTTAAAAAGTAGCGTTTCAGGCTGATTTATTTCTGCAAAAACCCTAATAATCCCTCCCTTCTCTTCCACTTGCTGCTCCCTGAATTCCCAGGCTGTTCTCTCAGCTCACTGCACTGTAGGACAGGAACCAATCAGCAGCTAGCAGGACCTGATAGGGAACTGACGCATGTCTGTGCTTGTGTGACTGCAGGGTTGTGATTGGCTGTCCCCCTCCTACTGTGCTTCAGGCAGGGACCGTTAGGACACGCCCACCCCTCATTTGAAACCCTTTCTCCACTGCTGGTTCTGACTCATGAAACAATTCTGCTCCCACATTGCCCTCTGTATAGAACATTTCTGCCTTCTCATTTCTTCCCTATTGTGACATCTCTGCTCTTCCTCTTTTTATATTCTGCCTTTTTGCAGCTTTCTTAAAGGTATATCGTATTGAGTGATATTCTGAGACACTTTGCAATTGGTTTTCATTTTTTTTATTTGTGGTTTTTGAGTTTTTTAGCTTTTTATTCAGCAGTTTATTATTTCAGCAACCTGGTTGCTAGGGTCCAAATTTCCATAGCAACCATGCATAGATTTGAATAAGAGACTGGAATATGAATAGGAGAGGCCTGAATAGAAAGATGAGGAATGAAACATAGCAATAACTTTTGTTCTAAATATGCTTTAATTTTGTTTTTCCCTTTTTCTTTCAATGTTTATTTTTTCTTTTATTTATGATTTTGTTTATGTAACCATAAAACTGCTATAAATAAAGAGTTTTAAAAAGCAGCAATAACAATACATTTGTAGCCTTACAGAGCATTTGTTTTTTTAGATGGGGTCAGTGACCCCCATTTGAAAGCTAGAATGAGGCAGAAGAAGAAGGCAAATAATTCAAAAACTATAAAAATAAAAAAATAATGAAGACCAATTGAAAAGTTTCTTTGTTGCTTAGCCATTCTATAACATACTAAAAGTTAACTTAAAGGAGACATATTGTGTAAAAAAACAAGAACGTACCAGTGTATTATACTCATTTAGATATAGAAGAATTGTGCTTAAAAAGTAGTGTTTCAGGCTGATTTTTTGAATATTTCTGCAAAAACCCTAATAACCCCTCCCTTCTCTTCCACTTCCTGAATTCCCAGGCGGTGCACTCACTCCCAGCTCACTGCACTGTAGGACAGGAACCAATCAGCAGCTAGCAGGACCTGATAGGGAACTGAAGCCTATCTGTGCTTGTGTGACTTGCAGGGCTGTGATTGGCTGTCCCCCTCCTACTGTGCTTCTGGCAGGGACCATTAGGACACGCCCACAACTCATTTGAAACACAGACAGGGACCAGAGAACATCTATAGGGAGCTCCAATAAAGGGGCTATTTTTAAAGATAATATTAATTTATAGCACCATGTAAAAGCAACACCATATATTACTTATAATTGCCTACAAGATTAGTGTTTTTTTCACTTATCCTATATGTCTCCTTTAAAGGTGAACCACCCCTTTAATTGGATTGGCTGCGCAATATGTTGGCGCTATATAAATACATGTTAATAATAATTGGCCCCATTTCTCCCCTATTCTTCTATCGCCTTGCACTTTATCTCCCACCTCTCGCTTCAGTGTGGGGAGCTGGTTATTTATGGGCGAATAAATTCACCATGCACAAATTTGCGGGGAATTTCCGTGGACGCACGTCAAAATAGTCGCTTGCGTCAAAACTGTTGCGTGTCAACATTATTCGGACATCCATTGACTTTAATGTGGGTCTCAAAATCTAAGCGGGTGTCAAAATTTGCGTTTCGCAAATTATTCACCGTTTTGCGAATTCCGAGAGAAATTCACAAATTTTTTGGCGAAACGGGACAAATTCGCCCGAGACTGGAGCTGGTGCTTTGCTAAACCAGACATTTGGATTGGAGGAGGAACAGGCTCCCTTTATTCAGCTGGGACTTGTTGAGACCCAGAGTAAGAATAACATTCCATACAGTATCACTGATATTGCAGGTTTTTCCAGTTTGCTGATTTATTGGCCTAAAAGGTGAATGGGAACACCTGCAATCTGCACAAAGGCAACTAGAAGCCCCCAGGCAAGTCATTGTAGTAGGGATTCAATTATCCGCTGACAGACGGACTCACTGTACGTCCTACAGGTACAGAATTAGCAGGACGAGTCATTCCTCTGCTATTAGGGCAATACACCCATTGACCTGTTTTGGTTTCTTCCATACTGTAAGTGTGAATCTGAGCCGTCCATCAAACCCACAGTAACCAGGTCATGTACTAGGGAAGAGCAGAGGTTGCTAAAATGCACATTTGGCCACCCAAGGCACCCCCAAAATGGGAACTAGGGTGGCCCAGCGGTTTAGGTAAAAAATGGGAAACGAAGTGTTTATTTGCTGTGATATTTCAGGAAGTAGAACAAGGTGTAGAGTCCCACCCTGTGTTGTGTTTCCATGGAATACCCACAAATTGGTTTGGGTTTTGGGCCCTGATTTCCCAATTGTGTGGGTGGTACATCCATAGTACCCAGAAATAATTAGAAATAAAAGGACATTTTTTCGGTAGATCAACGTTTATCTCGATAAAGGTTCGAGATGTAGACCGAAACTTTGATCATCCCAATAAATGTTTCTTTTATGTCTTCACAAATCCTGGAGTGCTGGATCTTTCTACTTGCTATATATTTGGCAACTCTTGTTCTCCCTGGTGACTATAAACGGGTATAGAGTGGAGGAACAGCAATTGCAGCTTTGTACTATTAGACATATCTTGGGCTCTGACTCTTAAAACAGAGTAGCAGAAGTCAGTCTGTTTCACTAGTCTGAACCAGCAGTGCAGAGACTAGAAACCACCAGACAGATACTCAAGGCTGTATTTAGGTCCGATGCTGCCATTAGCAGCGAACCTAAATACCCCCCTCTTACGTTGCGTGCATGATTCCTCGCCACCCTACCCCTGACACCCCCCCAGCTCCGTCACCGGATTTCCTATGAGGGAATTAAAAAAAACGGAAAACAGAAAGATAGGGACCCGAGGGCCACCCCCAAAACCGCGTCTTTATATCCACCTGCCCTGTGTCTCTCTCTCTCTTTCTATCTATCTCTCTCTCTCTCTATCTCACTCTCTATCTAACTCTATATCTATCTTTCAATCTTTTGCTCTCTCTCTTGCTCTCTCTCTATCTCTTGCTCTATATATTTCTCTATCTCTCCATCTATCTATCTCTCTCTCTATCTATTTCGCTCTCTATCTATCTCTCTACCTATGTGTGTGTCTCTCTCTCTCTCTACCAATGTGAAATGGGAAACTGAACCTGATTAGGGTGAGAAGGGTTGAAAGGAGCCAAAAAATCCTTCACAAGCAATTACATGCATTACAAGTGAAGCCTTTTGAAATCAGAACACACAGCACTGCCTAGATACCAAAAATGAGAGTTTTGATTCTACCAATAAGGCATCATGGGTAGAGACATGCAAATCACTCATATTTCCCTCTATCTGTCTATATAACACACACATATATATATATATACTGGAGATAGCATAATATAAAATATATATATATGATACCAAATGGTTGAGTAGTCCTGCACCCATACATCACCCACCAAACAGCCACTACTGGATTTTCCCTGGCGACATATGTGACAGTGGCTGGGAGTGACTGGCCGGGAGAAGCAGGTGGAGGAATGGGAGGGATTCAATTGAGGGGGAGGGATTAAAGTGAGGGGGGGTTGCAGAGAATCTTTATCCATGCCCTGCATCATTGCGTTGTGAGCAGAGAGGACACAGCAGAGTGACCCAGTGAGGTGACAAGCCCAGGAGAGAGACACATCACATACACTGGAGGTGAGTGGAGGGAGGGCAGAGATTCACTGGGGGAGAGGATGACAGACACGGAGGAGGAGGACAGACAGACATTTACTAGCTGGAAGACCAATATATAAACATCAGGGAGGGAAGCAACTAGAATCAAATTGCAGGTCATACATATCCAGATAAACTGAGTCTATCAAATCAAGCTAATGCCCACAGGGGGTGCTGGGAATTATAGTAGAGAAGAGGATGGACATCTCCAGAAGAGTCAGGAACGAGTAAATACTCAGCACCCTGCCTCTCTCTCCACTGGTTACTGAACTACAATTCCCAGCATCCTTTGGAGAGAGAGAGAGAGAGAGAGAGAGAGAGAGAGAGAGAGAGAGAGAAAGAAAGAAAGAAAGAAAGAAAGAAAGAAAGAAAGAAAGAAAGAAAGAAAGAAAGAAAGAAAGAAGGTGGATATAAAGACTGCGCAGGAGAGGGAATAACATGTGCATGGGGCAGATCAGTACCAGTAGAGATGGGTGAACAGTGCAAGGTGATTGGGTGCAAACTTGGAGGCGCAGCATCAGTGTGTCTGTGTGACGGCAGGGTGAAGCGGGTAACAGCTTAAATATTTATATTTGTGAGGACAGACTGTGTGACTACCATATCAGTAAATGAAAGAGAACCATTGGTGCATAGGGAACATGGGGACAATAAATCACACAAGCAGGGACAGTATATTACATTCAGACCTATCAAGTAGTATAGGGGGTGTGCTTAGTGCAGCATGAGGTGTTGAACTCAGGGGCCGAGTTACTGGAATAATGAGTCACAGGGACAATAAGGGGCTCAGGGGAGGGGTTAGTGGAATAAGGAGTCACAGGGACAATAAGGGGCTCAGGGGTGGGGTTAGTGGAATAAGGAGTTACAGGGACAATAAGGGGCTCAGGGGAGGGGTTAGTGGAATAAGGAGTTACAGGGACAATAAGGGGCTCAGGGGAGGGGTTAGTGGAATAAGGAGTTACAGGGACAATAAGGGGCTCAGGGGAGGGGTTAGTGGAATAAAGAGTTACAGGGACAATAAGGCTCTCAGGGGTGGGGTTAGTGGAATAAGGAGTTACAGGGACAATAAGGGGCTCAGGGGAGGGGTTAGTGGAATAAGGAGTTACAGGGACAATAAGGGGCTCAGGGGTGGGGTTAGTGGAATAAGGAGTTACAGGGACAATAAAAGGCTCAGGGGTGGGGTTATTGGAATAAGGAGTTACATGGACAATAAGGAGCTCAGGGGTGGGGTTAGTGGAATATGGAGTTACAGGGACAATAAGGAGCTCAGGGGTGGGGTTAGTGGAATAAGGAGTTACAGGGACAATAAGGGGCTCAGTGGTTGGGTTAGTGGAATAAGGAGTTACAGGGACAATAAGGGGCTCAGGGGAGGGGTTAGTGGAATAAGGAGTTACAGGGACAATAAGAGGGTCAGGGGTGGGGTTAGTGGAATAAGGAGTTACAGGGACAATAAGGAGCTCAGGGGTGGGGTTAGTGGAATAAGGTGTTATTATGTTAAAGGGCCAAAAGTTTATATTTTACCTGTGAGTTAAATGTGACTTTTCTCCCCCTAGATGAGCATGCCGTCTCTATTCTTTTCCCTTTCCATCTCTCTACTCCTCTTCTCGCTCGCAAGGGGATCCCGAGACAGATGCCTACCGGGCAGGACACCTAATCTGCTTCCCAGAGCAGAAGCAAATTTGCTAGAGTGCCAGCAATACGCAGAAAGTAAGTGTGAGTGCAGGGGGGTGTTTGGTAGCTAAGATGGGGGTTAAAGCTTAGGTTTTGTGTAATTGTTGGACATCTGTAATACACCTCCGCCCACAAACATGTCACCTGTCCCTTTATCAATAGGTACCTCTCCTATTAAAGGCCTCTCTTAAAGGAAGACACACACAAAACTATCAGCCTGCTGATCCATTGCACTAACACACTGGCTGCCTCACACTATTCCTGCATCTCTCGCATTTATTTGTACTGATCCCTGCAGTCTCCTATCCAGATGCACCACATGCATCACTGGACCTGTGCAGCATTCTGCTGACCTCTGCTGTTCCTGTGGGCTGCACATAGAACCAGGACTCCCTCTTGCCGCTGAGAAGGAACTCATGCATAGAAAAGATTTGCAGCTCCTGCTAACCCTGCGCTCACCCCCCATGCACTGATCAGAACTGACAGTCAGTCTAACAAGCTGTGGCAAATGGCAGTAACACCGTTGGGGGGGCAACATATAGAGAAGCCCAATACAACACATCCCATAACTCTACTTATGCACCCTTTATCCAATCATGAATGGCACCCTGTAACCCTGTCCTATAAGCCCTGTCTCTCTACCCAACAACCTGGTACCGCTCACTAATTTTATCTCTCACCCGCAGAAGCCTGTTGCACTCAAGAGCAGATAAATGCCCACCCAATCACAAGCTTCCCATGGGGTCTTTGCGGACCACTCAGTTCCAGGTAAACTTGTTGCTATTTTTAAAGGGGAAGGAAAGGGTTCATCACTGGAGGCAGAGGGACCAATTTGTAAGGCACCTCCTATTCTGGGGTGGCAGTCCTCTATGCTGGAAGAGGCATGAGTCTGGGGTACTATTCTTAAATATTCCAATGGGGGTGCGGCACTCGCTAAAGTAGTTCCCCAGGCTGCTGAAAAAATACCACCAGCCCAGGGGCACCAGTGATTGACCCTTTTTTAATTGAATGCACCCCATTGCTGTTCATAACATTGCCATATATATATCTATGTCTCCCTCAGCTGTGAGAAGTACGTGAGCCAGGTCCAGTGCATGTATCTCTGCTCCCCCCATATCTCTGCCTTTTGGAACCCGGACTCGGACACTGGCATCCATAACTTGCCTTTATGCAGCGGCTTCTGTGACCAATGGTGAGTCTCTCTTACTATGTATGTGTTTATCAATGGCCACAGAAATATTTCAGAAGGTGATTAGCTGTGTAGTAGTTGCCTTTGCCTTGCTAAGCCTTCTTATAGTAATCGCTCTGCCAGTCAATCCCATTAATGGCTTAAAATACTGCAGCGACATTAAATAGAGAGCCTATGCTCTTTATATAGATTTGTGGAATTAAACCAAAAATGTAACTTTTTGAAATAACCGGTTTACGTTTATTTGTAAACAAGCAATGGTTCCGGGGACAATACTTTTATTTGACATGGGTTGCAACAATGTCAACCAACCCTCATGTAATTATGGTGATGATTTACTTGAGACATAGAGAAGCCAACTACCCTTTATACAATTAAGGATATAATGATCCACTTGAGGAATAGAAAAGCCAACTGACCCCTATATAATTAAGGAGACAATGATCTACATGGGGTATAGAGAAGCCAACTGACCCCTATATAATTAGGAAGACAATGATCTACATGGGGTATAGAGAAGCCAACTGGCCCCTATAAAATTAGGGAGACAATGATCTACATGGCGTATAGAAAAATCAACAGGCCCCTATATAATTAGGGAGACAATGATCTACATGGGGTATAGAGAAGCCACCTCACCCCTATATACTGTAATTAGGGAGACAATGATCTACATGGGGTATAGAGAAGCCAACTACCCTCTATATACAGTAATTAGGGATATAATGATCCACTTGAGGAATAGAAAAGCCAACAGGCCCCTATATAATTAGGAAGACAATGATCTACATGGGGTATAGAGAAGCCAACTGACCCCTATATAATTAGGGAGACAATGATCTACACAGGGTATAGAGAAGCCAACTGGCCCCTATGTTATTAGGGAGATACCTCTAATCACTATTTCCTCTTATCACTAAATGAAAACATAAAATAAAGTTTTGCAAATGCCCCAAGTAAATAATTATTGCCCTAAGGATATGGGGTTTGATGAAATTTTCAGAGGAATTATTCATCTCTTACTTACAAAATAAAATGACTAACTGCAAGAAGGACTTATCATTGCGACAAGTGGTTCTGGACTCTAAAGGATAAATCTGCACGTAGACTGTAGAGGGACACGGTGTCTGTTACCCATGGAAATATTTATATAGGGTTTTCATCTCTTGTTACAGGTTTGAGGCCTGCAAGGATGATTTAATATGCAAGCTGACTAATGAGACCATCCCAAGATGCGCAGATGCATGTGTTCCCTACAAACAGGTACATTCCATAAAAAAATTCCCCTCCAACAGTCATTGAAGAATCCCATTGTCTGTTATCTACTGTGTATCCTGTGATTGAATGGCTGCCCCCATGGCTACACCGCAGCTTGTTTATATAAACTATAGTAGTACTTATCTGTTATCTACTGTGTATCCTGTGCTTGAATGGCTGCCCCCATGGCTACACAGCAGCTTGTTTATATAAACTATAGTAGTACTTATCTGTTATCTACTGTGTATCCTGTGATTGAATGGCTGCCCCCATGGCTACACCGCAGCTTGTTTATATAAACTATAGTAGTACTTATCTGTTATCTACTGTGTATCCTGTGATTGAATGGCTGCCCCCATGGCTACACAGCAGCTTGTTTATATAAACTATAGTAGTATTTATCTGTTATCTACTGTGAATCCTGTGCTTGAATGGCTGCCCCCATGGCTACACAGCAGCTTATTTATATAAACTATAGTAGTACTTATCTGTTATCTACTGTGTATCCTGTGATTGAATGGCTGCCCCCATGTCTACACAGCAGCTTGTTTATATAAACTATAGTAGTACTTATCTGTTATCTACTGTGTATCCTGTGCTTGAATGGCTGCCCCCATGGCTACACAGCAACTTTTTTATATAAACTATAGTAGTACTTATCTGTTATCTACTGTGTATCCTGTGCTTGAATGGCAGCCCCCATGGCTACACTGCAGCTTATTTATATAAACTATAGTAGTACTTATCTGTTATCTACTGTGTATCCTGTGCTTGAATGGCTGCCCCCATGGCTACACAGCAGCTTGTTTATATAAACTATAGTAGTACTTATCTGTTATCTACTGTGTATCCTGTGCTTGAATGGCTGCCCCCATGGCTACACAGCAACTTTTTTATATAAACTATAGTAGTACTTATCTGTTATCTACTGTGTATCCTGTGCTTGAATGGCTGCCCCCATGGCTACACAGCAGCTTGTTTATATAAACTATAGTAGAGTTTTTGAAGCAAACACACCAGCTGTACCAGTGCAAGGCAACAATACATTCTATTGTAATTACTTTAAAACTTTATTTTAATGTTACTGTTCTTTAAGGCTTGGACATTAAATCCCAAGGAGATGGTCTCTGGTAGTGATGTGCGAGCAGGCCTGATAACCGCGGGTCAGACGGGCTTGGCCAACATCGCACCCCCCTTTCCGGGTCGCAGGTCCAGGTTGAGCTCTTCTGCCTGCTCTTCCCACCCGCGACCTTACAATGCTGACCTTACAACTTCCCAGTTCAAATTTTATAGACGCCCCTGCTCGCCCCGCCCCTTTTGTGATGTCAAGTCGGGCTCACCCATTATTCCATAGTCCATTTTCAAACATATATCTTTTTTCCATTAGATGTTTAAGTCTGAAGGCAAAGATCTTTGCAACGGCATTTGGGGCGACTCTCTAGTAGCATCGACAGAGGGCTGTACCTGTGTCAATCCCGTAGGAGAGGGAGAGAATCAAGAGAACTTCCACGAAAGAACTTCCGGCATCCAGTGTCCTAAAAAGCCAAGGAATTTCATATCCAAGAGGCGTGCGAGGAGGGATACCAGCAGTGATGTGCTGCCCCTGCAGGACGAGGAGGGAAGCGGAAGTGGATTCTGAGTGAGATGACAGTTGGCAACTATCTCCGCTCCATTTTGCAAATTCCCATGATAATACCCAATGCATTCATGGTTCCCACCGCACCATTTATACTTAGGCTGCCACACCACTAGTTCAAGCGTTTCCAACTAGAGTCTCATTGGGATTTCCCAGCAACCACAAGCAATCCTGGCACAGAAACACAAGCCAAGCTTAAAGGGATACTGTCACGGGAAAACATGTTTTTATCAAGTTAATTGTGTTGCTCCAGCAGAATTCTGCACTGAGATCCATTTCTCAAAAGAGAAATATTTCATATTTAATTTTGAAATCTGACTTGGGGCTAGACATATTGTCAGTTTCCCAGCTGCCCCCAGTCATGTGACTTGATAAACTTCAATCACTCTTTACTGCTGTACTGCAAGTTAGAGTTATATCACCCCCCCCCCCCAGCAGCCTAACAACGTAACAATGGGAAGGTAACCAGATAGCAGCTCCCTAACACAAGGTAACAGCTGCCTTGAAGATCTAAGAACAGCACTCAATAGTAAAATCCAGGTTCCACTGAGACACATTCAGTTACATTGAGTAGGAGAACAACAGCCTGCCAGAAAGCAGTTCCATTCTAAAGTGCTGGCTCTTTCTGAAATCACATGACCAGGCAAAATGACCTGAGATGCACCTACACACCAGTAAAATATAAATAAAAAATACACTTGTTGGTTCAAGAATGAAATTTTATGTGAATTATTTGCAGTGTAAACAGTGTAATTTAGAAATAAAAACTGCACCATAAAAACCATAACAGAATCCCTTTAAGCAATGGCCGCCTTAAAGAGAGCCTGCAAAAATCAACATATTTTTTCCATTAAAAAAGCTACAGATTTCTTATTTCTTTCAACCCCCTGCTTCATTATCACTACTTATTCTTTCACATGTTTATTTTTATATCCTTTTTACAAGCCATGACCGCCCAATGCCTGGGTTTCATAAGTTACTCCATGTGGATAATAACCCCATGCTAAGTGGGATGCACAATGATTAAAGACTCGCTGTATCTGTACCATTCAGTGACAATAAAAATATGTTTGTTAAACTACTACATGGAAGGCTGTTCTTTCAGTGACCCTGGTATTGTTGGTGTCAGGTTAAGGGATAGTAAGAATGAGTCAGAATGTCTTACTGACCCCGGACGACCTACAGAATCTCTCTAGGCCCAAGGCTGGAGCTTGTGTCTGTAGACAAAGTCTCATGTTTTCTGCTGGTGGAAACATAGTATAGTACTGGCCATGAGCAGCTTCCCGCAGGGGAATAGAATAGAAAGCATCATTCTGGGCTTCTGCACTGGGGATAGGGATCACACTTATCCAGGCTACATGATGAAAACCAAAGTATCTTTCCCATTCTGCATAAAATAACCCTCTTCTTGAGCCATGTGTCTCTTTGACTGTTTTGATGTGTTTAGCAATCACCGTGGCAAGACTTTGGCTATTAGTAATAATCAACTTTAAAGGGATACTGTCATGAGAAAGCATGTTTTTTTCAAAACACATCAGTTAATAGTGCTGCTCCAGCAGAATTCTGCACTGAAATCCATTTATCAAAAGAGCAAACAGATTTTTTTTATATTTCATTTTGAAATCTGACTTGGGGCTAGACATACTATATTCACTGCCAGACTGGGGGGCCCGGGGCCCACCGGGGCTGCTGCACCAGGGAGTGCAGTGCCGGCGTCTGGTGCTTCTGCTCGCGCCGCCGTGTCTGTACGCATGCACGCAACGCCTCGTTTGTGTGCATGCGTGCAGCGCTGTATTTGTGCGCATGCACAAGCACGCAGTTTTCTCCTGAACCGATAAAGGGGGTTGCGTCATTCATAGCCACATGTGAGTGCGGACCTGGGCCGGCGGGCCCACAAGATCCGGGGGCCCACCGGGTTTTTTCCCGGTGCCCCGCCAGCCCAGTCCGACCCTGGACATATTGTCAGTTTCCCAGCTGCCCCCAGTCACGTGACTTGTGCTCTTATAAACTTCAGTCACTCTTTACTGCTGTACGGCAAGTTGGAGTGATATCACCCCCCCCAGCAGCCTAACAACAGAACAATGGGAAGGTAACCAGATAGCAGCTCCCTAACGCAAGATAACAGCTGCCTGGTAGATCTAAGAACAGCACTCAATAGTAAAATCCAGGTCCCACTGAGACATATTCAGTTAGATTGAGTAGGAGAAACAACAGCCTGCCAGAAAGCAGTTCCATCCTAAAGTGCTGGCTCTTTCTGAAAGCACATGACCAGGCAAAATGACCTGAGATGCACCTACACACCAGTATTACAACTAAATACACTTGCTGGTTCAGGAATGACATTTTATATTGTAGAGTGAATTATTTGCAGTGTAAACTATGTAATTTAGAAAAAAATATTACGTTATAAAAATCATGACATAATCCCTTTAATAGCTCACTATAGTTTCATTAATTACCAAAGCACAATGGCTGACACACAGCCTTCTTCTAGCATCTCCATGACATTGACAATAGAAATGCATTGATTGATGCCACAGGACACATGGACCCCTCGTGCAGCTCTATGGTTTCATATATACAGACCACCGAAAAACAAAGCAAATCCCACAATTTAGCAGAAGAGACTGGAAGCGCCCAGTGATTCAAACAGGCTCCACTGAACCTCAGAGTAGGGACTTCATGTCACACCCTTGAAAACAACCAGTAAGCCAGGCCAAACTCAACATTGTAAGTCCTGCGGCACATGACCCACACATGGTCCTTAATTCCTAAAACTCCTTCAGAGGCTGACGGTGATGTTCCTGGAAGAATCTGTGGCTCTGGGGCTGGGAGACATCCCTTTGGTGCCGAGAAGAAAGACTGGACTGAGGATGTAGAAAATTTGCCACCTGCAGAGTCATCATCATCATCACCCCTAAAAAGATGCAACAGTCTTTCAGATGCATTTAATGAGACAATAACAAACTTCAGAGGCCACAAAGACAGCTGGGCAGCAAAACCGGAGCACTTCGTTTTCCGAAGTCGACAGAGGTTTCCTCGTCAGCCAACTTCAGAAAACGAAGCGATCCGAGTGCTATGTCCTCGGCGATTTCGATTCTAGCCGGCTGGAAGGCAGTTCGGGGAGATTAGTCGCCCGAAGAAGAGGTGATTTGTCACCGGACGAGTAATTCTCCCCGAATCTCCACGTGTGTCTCTGCCCTAAAAAGGGACTATAATAGAAGTAGTAAAACATTGGGAAAGTCCATTCAGTAAAGATCACTTAGCAAACCTGGGCCAAAGGGATAAAAGGACATCGTTAAAGATGAGGAGCAAGGACCATTCATCCCTTGGGAGGGTTTGTGTGGGAGAGATGGGGGCAGGGAGCAGGATGAAGATTAAAATCCTCCCTTAATACAACACAAGGTCTGTCTGACCTCTCCTCCCTCCATTACCCTGTATAATCTGACTTGGCTAATCTCTGCCAGCTCTGCAACTGTTGCTAGATACCAAGGCTACTGTGTGCTCAGACAAGAACTGCTTGCTCAGCCCCGATGCAGCCAGTACATTTTTATATGAGAAACTCTCAACATTCCTACAGTAACCCTCATGCACCAAATAACACAGATATTCCTACAGTAATCCACATGCACCAAATAACCCAGATATTCCTACAGTAACCCACATGGACCCTACCTCTCACTGTTATCTACCAAATTACTCCTACAGCCAACTATATGCACTCAGCGCTCACGGTACCTATTCAACACTTACCATACAGTAACCTACATGCACCAAGCTCTAACTGGCAATCTGTGGGTTCTGGCAAATGCCAAAGGGGCTGCTATAAGGTGCCATAGAAAGTCAGTATTTAGTGGGCTGGTGGGAGCTGTTTGGGCCTCTGTGTGGGCTTATTGGGCCTCTGTGTGCCTGAAATGCCAGGGCCTATTTTAATTCTCAGTCCGGACCTGCAAAGCACCTACCATATTAGTTCTCCATTAACTAACATGCAACCAGCTCTTACTGCACCTAGCCAGCACGTTATTACTTGAATAACACACAAGCACCCAGCTCCTACAATACCTAGCCAGCACATATCCTATTATTGCTACAGTAATCCTCATGCACTCGGCTATCAGTGGACCCATCCATTACCTGCTCCTGCTTTTGCCGCAAACATGCAGAAAGCTCTTAGGATAGGTACCCAGCAAATAACTTTCTATAGCTATAGTAACTTACATGCACTGCTCTCACTGTACCCCAAGAGAGAGTCCCCCTCCACATCAGCTCATAATTAGGACCACAATAAAAGAAGTATCTTGTGCAAGCCCTCCTCCCCTGACAGCACACACAGAGTTTGGTCATTGCACAAAACTCCCTATTCAATCCTCACCAGGCAACAGGGGTGGCCTTGTTATCCAAGATAGTCTGTGCCGTGCTCCAGCTGAACCTTACAAACTGTGGGTATCCAAAGACAGGATCCACATGTTGACAGAGCCACTCTTTGGTCTTGGGGTCTGTGAGAGAAAAGGGTGAGCAAAATACAGAAAAAAGCGGAAGGGGCACAAGGGTGAGTCTAGATTCAAGTAAAGTCCAGATTTGACAAGCATGGCAGTGGGTCCATGGAATAACCTCATAGAACTAGACAAAGTGAGGAGCCATTTCAAAGTACATGACGCAAGTAAAATGCACTATTAGCACCTTCAAATGGTCAGTTATATAATAAGGCAAAGCACAAAGCTGTTTGGGGGGAAGAGGGGAGTAGGGGGAAAGTCTAAGCTAAGGCTGCAGTAAAGAACCCCCTGCCCAAGGTACTACCCATCATGCCACTGACAGTACAACAAGTACATGTAATGTGGCCTAATCCCTCTGGAAACACAGCAGCAAGAATAAATCAGATATGCAGTGAATGCACAATGCAAACCCAGATACAGACTGGGCTGGTTCATATATGTTTTTGTGTCTGTATGCAAATGTAAATACCGGAGCAGATGGGTGAGCCAGCAGTCGGCTGTTGGGTGGGTGTAGTGACAGTATCAGTGGATAGAATGGAGTGTTTTGAGTCTGGCTGGGTGTGTCCGTGTGTAAGGGTAGGTGCACCTCCCGTTGGACCAGTTTGGGGATTAGACAGCAGCACACATTTAGGCTTGGGGTAGAGTTCATGTGGGCATACAGGTCTGGTCTGGGTACTCTGCTCAACCAATACAAATGACAAATAGTTACTCTACCCCCCCCCCACTCAGCCCCAAGGTTTCTATGAAGGTAAAGGTGGCCATAGCCAAACAAGCGGATCTCTCCCTGATATTCCACACACTGAAGTGGGCCCTAGGGCACAGCGATCGGATCAGAATGGAGGCCAAACGGGCAGTCGGATCGCGGGACCACATCAACATCAAGATGCGGTGGGATTTTTTTAGCCTGCGCGATTGGTATCTGCCCAACTGGTTTGGATGGCCCCACACATGGGCCAATAAGCTGCCAACTAGGTCTGTCATCAGCTTTTATCGACCTGTGTATGGAGGCCTTAAGACTGACTCAGCTGGCAATCACAGACTTGCACACTCAGCATTTGTCACCAATTTTCTGATTACCTTCCCCCGGGGGCCCCTTTTGTTAAATTACCAGTCATACAGGTCAATAATTAGAGGTCTCCAGAGCAGAAAAACTCCCAAGGTTTATGGCTTTGTCTCAGCCAGAGACCACAAGCTTTATTTCCCATAGCTCTGCCATGTGTTAAGCCCCCTGTATGGGGTTGCCGGCCTTCTGATATATTTAACTTTTTTCCTTATTAATAACATTGGGATCAACCATCATTTTTACTGGCTAGGCCGGTAATATACCAGCCAGGTGGCAACCCTACCCCCGTACAAGTAGCAAGCAGTGGGTATATGGTATGTGGTTATTGGTGGCATGGTCAGTCCGACAGAGAAGCAAATGGAACACTCCACAGCAGTGAAACCCCTTTAAATTTTCTTAGTGCTCATAGAGATACCCGAAAATGTTCTAAGCTCAATTCAGCAGGAACAGCGCCTCTAAGTCTGCCCATAGTCTGTACAGAGAGATTAATTTAAACTATAGCAGCATAGGTATTCCCTGTACTAAGCACAATTCAGCAGGAACAGTCCCTAAGTTTGCTCATAGTCTGTACAGAGAGATCCCATAAAACTATGGCAGCATAGGTATTCCCTGTACTAAGTACAATTCAGCAGGAACAGTCCCTAAGTTTGCTCATAGTCTGTACAGAGAGATCCCATAAAACTATGGCAGCATAGGTATTCCCTGTACTAAGCACAATTCAGCAGGAACAGTCCCTAAGTTTGCTCATAGTCTGTACAGAGAGATACCATAAAACTATGGCAGCATAGGTATTCCCCTGTACTAAGCACAATTCAGCAGGAACAGCTCCCTAAGTTTGCTCATAGCCTGTACAGGGAGAGATTCATTTAAACTATGGAACAATAGGTTTTCCCTGTACTAAGCACAATTCATAGCCTACACTTGCTCATAGCTTGCATACAGAGTATTGTTGCCACAGATCCACTGACCTCTATTTCTGGTGCTGTTAAAATGATTTACTATCTTGCGAGTCTCTCGGGCCAGGAATTTAAAACACTATCTGGCCGCTAGGATAAGCCTTTGTCCATTTTTATTACTTGCCTTTCTTTCAGTTTGTGCTGCTATTCATTCCTATCTTTAGTGGCTCAAGAGATATCAGACAGCAGTGTGTAGTATCACTCATGGAATTCAAAAATAAGCACCTGCTTTGAGGACACTGGGAGCAACATCCAAGGGGTCGGTGAGTAACATGTTACTCCTGAGCCACTGGTTGGGGATCACTGCAGTAGATGTATGCATTCCTATCAGTCAAAATGTTTCTCTTTCTTATAATATGTACAATAACAATGAAGGTTACTTCCAAACCTACAGCTTTTATCCATGATACAGTGCAATGCAAAGTGAACTTCCCCTTTAGCATGCTAAAATAAGCACTTTGTTCCTTCTCACTGCTGTGCTGTTTATTACCTGCCTTTGGAGAGACATATGTTCTACAGCAGCTGATAATTAACACTCGTGGGGCTGAGGCTTCATTTCTGTCTCATCTAGTTGGAGTTAAAGAGGATTCGGGATAAGTGGATTTTCTTCTTTGAAAATCTAACCATTTATTTTTGGGTGAAGGCTCTGGGGCCCATCCGTCTTAACTCCGGCAGCTCAATTCCTAATACAGGAAAGATCTTGCAAATTGGCTTGGGCCACTGGTGGGGTCTATTTATGCTGTGCCACCCATTCAATTGTATTCAGAGGGTAATCCTGATCCATGCACTCCATCCATGCAACTAACCTTGGACCTTATTTGTATCCTGGGTACCCCTGGAACTATAGCAGGGTGACTGTTACCCCAATGTTTCTATATATCTGTAACCTTGTTATGAGCTAAGGGGGCCCAGCCTGAAGGTCAGTTAGGAGGAGATTTGGGGTGAGTGCTTATTTGTACCCTGGGTACCCCTGGAACTATAGCAGGGTGACACCCCAATGTTTCTATATATCTGTAACCTTGTTATGAGCTAAGGGGCCCAGTCTGAAGGTCAGTTAGGGGGAGATTTGGGGTGAGTGCTTATTTGTACCCTGGGTACCCCTGGAACTATAGCAGGGTGACACCCCAATGTTTCTATATATCTGTAACCTTGTTATGAGCTAAGGGGGCCCAGTCTGAAGGTCAGTTAGGGGGAGATTTGGGGTGAGGGTTTATTTGTACCCTGGGTACCCCTGGAACTATAGCAGGGTGACTGTTACCCCAATGTTTCTATATATCTGTAACCAGGTTATGACCTTAGTTTGAAGGCCAGTTATTGTAAAATATGTGGCCGTAGAGAGAAGTCCATCACCTAAAACACCCATTAGCCACTGCCTAAATAATTGTAACATATTAAAGGAATTACATTGCACATGCATCTACAGATGGAAAGGATTAAGATTGGCTAAAACATGTTGATATTGGATTAGATCATATTTAATTAGATTTAAGATACGTTTGTTTCAGTCAAATCATTTCTCTTGGCAGCTTTTCCCTTATTACAATGGTGTTACGGGGCTCTAAATTGAATCTCATTTATTGTATTAGTACAATCACACAAACTGTTTAGATGTCTGGGTTTAAGTCTGTTAAAGGAGAACTAAACCCTAAAAATAGCATCTTTTATACAGTGAACTTATTGCACGAGGCTAAAGTTTCAGCTTGTCAATAGCAGCAATGATCCAGGACTTCAAACTTGTCACAGGGGGTCACCATCTTGGAAAGTGTCTGTGACACTCACATGCTCAGTGGGCTCTGATTGGCTGTTGAGAAGCTAAGCTTAGGGCTCGTCACTAATTATCCAGCAGAAAATGAGCTTCCCTGGCTGTAATATAAGCTGATGCTACAGGTTTGCTGATTATTCAATTCTGATGCTAATTGCACTGGTTTCTGTGCTGCCATGTAGTAATTATGTGTATTAATTACTAATCAGCCTTATATTGTGACATTTCTATTCTATGTGTACTGTATAGGGTACAATGCAGAGTTATCAATTAAATAAAATCTACATAAAAAGAGAAGAAAGATATAAAAGATTTCCCATACCTCCAGAGAGCCTGTAAATATGCAGAAATTGTAGCATGAACTGACAGACAGGTATTTAATCTTATAAGAAGCAAATCCTTCTGGGAAATTTATGATACTACTCACAAGAGAGAACATGGGGTTGATTGGTGCATCAGGAACAGTATCAGGTTCAGCACGGCATCTTTATGAAGCAAAACAAACCGTTTCGAATTTTTAAGTCTGCTCACAAAAAATGCCATGAATCAAATCTTGTGGGTTTCAGACACAGCAAAGATTGGTGGATCATTGGTTCCACCTAATAGTCGGCACAGTGCATTGCAGCTTCAAGTTACCAGGCATTATGCAGCATTATTCCATGTCCAGAGAGAGAGAGAAAAGGAAAAGAGAATGTATCCATTATTTATACAGCATCACTATATAGCACAGCGCTTTTCAAGTTAATCATTCACATCACTGCCTTCACCACTATCCACACTAGCACCCAAACTAGCGTCACATATATGAGTAGTAAATTACAGCTAGTACAAGTCTGGGATCAGTAATCCCTTGTCTTAAACTGGGAACATGATCTAAGCAAAATAAATCGGTAGTTTCTTTTAAATAATAAAATTGGGTTTTATTTTCAAATTCTATCTTTCATCTTTTTTCTAAAGGAACTTATTCCAAAAAAATCTTTTCTACGAGGACTTTTTCACCGAGATATACGAATGTTTGGATATGATATACACTGTTGTTAATTTGATGGGAGAAACATTGTTGTGAAATGTGGAAATGCTCCATTAGAGGTCACCGTGTTACAATGTATTTAAACCTGCACATGAGCTGCTGAGTTAGTTTGATAAAAGACTCATGGCAGTCGGAAACGTTGCTGAATTTTCGGGTCAGAGCCTATGTCCTAATAAAGACGTTTTAACCAAAGAATCTTGTGGCTGGTGCTGTCTGTGAGTATGCTGATCAGTTATCCGAAAAACTGCTGGTTCCAAGCATTCTGGATAATAGATCCTTATATCTGTAGTATATTTCTGGACTATAGAAGAATATATTATACAGAGAAGGGTACAGAGAAGGGCAACTAAGCTGGTAAAGGGAAAATCTTAGCTATGAGGAAAGACTGGCCAAATTGGGGATGTTCACGCTGGAGAAGAGGCGCTTAAGGGGTGATATGATAACTATGTATAAATATATAAGGGGATCATATAATAATCTCTCTAATGATTTATTTACCAGTAGGTCTTTCCATCTGACACAAGGTCACCCATTCCGATTAGAAGAAAAGAGGTTCCAGCTAAATATTGGGAAGGGGTTTGTTACAGTGAGAGCTGTGAAGATGTGGAATTGTCTCCCTGAATCAGGGGTACAGGCTGATACATTAGATAGGTACAAGGAAGGGTCGGATGCTTTATTCACCAGTAGCTCCTCCCAGCAGACAGGAGGGAGCCAATGAGATTAGAGGAGGGAAAGGGGTGTTACAGGGAGAGCTGGGAAGTGAATCAGGGGTACAGGCTGATACATTAGATAGGTATAAGGAAGGGTCGGATGCTTTATTCACCAGTAGCTCCTCCCAGCAGACAGGAGGGAGCCAATGAGATGAGAGGAGGGAAAGGGGTGTTACAGGGAGAGCTGGGAAGTGAATCAGGGGTACAGGCTGATACATTAGATAGGTACAAGAAGGGGTTGGATGGTGTTTAGCAAGTGAGGGAATACAGGGATATGGGAGATAGCTCATAGTACAAGTTGATCCAGGGACTGGTCCCATTGCCATTTTGGAGTCAGGAAGGAATTGGAGAGGTTTTTTTTTGCCTTCCTCTGGATCAACTGACAGTTAGGCAGGTTATATAGAGAGTTAAAAGGTTGAACTTGATGGACGTGTGTCTTTTTTCAACCTAACTTACTGTGTTACTATAGAGCAATAAATATATTAAAGTGGACCTGTCACCCAGCCATAAAACACTTTATAATAAATGTCCTTTTCAAATTAAACATGAAACCCAAATTCTTGTTTTTATTAAAGCATTCATAGCTGTTGTAAGCTCGTTTAAAAATCTCAGCTGTCAATCAAATATTGCCTGCCCCTCCTCTATTCCTTAGGCAATTACTTTCACTTTCCATTCAGCACTTTCTACATGTCACTGCTCTCACCACATTCCCCCATTCTCTTCACCATTTAATTGTGTAACCAGGACATGGGGATGGACATCAGGTCCCCCATTCTGGTGCACAAACAAGATTCTGAGATGATACAAGTCTTGTCTTAATAACAGTGTCCACAAAATGGCTGCTGCCTGTTTGTTATAATTATTAATTCCCAGACAGAAGGAAACGAGATTCAAATAATTGTTTTGAATTAAAGCTTATTTTGCTTGACTAACATGATAAAATAGGATTTTGAATTATTTTTTTAGGTGACCTTTAATCCCTGGTGAGAAAAAAAGGGATCACACAAAAATATCTGGTATAAAGTAAACACCCTGCTTCCACAAAGTGCCATTAGCTCTGCTGGACCTGACCAGACTAAAGATGGAAATCCAATTGGGGGGGGGGCTGTAGGCTGAAGGATCAAACAAGCTGGCGCACCATTTACATCTGTTTTTTGTTGCAAATTGTCTCAGGATATCACTGGCCACAGAATAGGAAAAGTTCATCTTAATGAGGACTGCATGCAGAAAGTATTAAACGGACCCTACTGTGTGTATGACAGGCACTTTAGATTGTAAGCTCCACTGGTGCAGGGACTGATGGGAATTATGTATAATCTCGTAAAGTGTTGCAAAAATTAATTGGTGCCATATAAATTAAGGAATGAGTCTAACTTGGAAGTTCATCCATGCGTCCTAATCATGCAAAACAGACCAATGAGGTGAACTATTTAGGGCAGTGATCCCCAAACAGTGGCTCCTGAGCAACATGTCGCTCTCCGACCCCTTGGATGTTGCTCCCAGTGGCCACAAAGCCGGTGCTTCTTATTGAATTCCAGGCTTAAAGGCAAGATTTAATTGCATAAAAACCACATATACTGCCAAACAAACCCTCCTGTTGGCTTTAAGTCCACATAGGAGCCACCAATTCCCAAGCACAACCCTTAGCCCAAGAATAGTGATGTGCGTATTTCTGAAACGCACCGGCGTCTCGTTTTTGATGCCGGCGTCCTTTTTTTTATGCCGACCCCCATTTTTTGACACCGACGCCTGTTTTTTGACGCCCGTTTTTGACGCCAATGCCCGTTTTTAACGCCGGCGTCCGACAAATATTTTTTTTTGAACTTTCTCCAGCGAATTTCCGCGCATGTTTCGCAAATTTATTCGCCGCAAATTCTCGCCTGACGAATAAATTCGCCCATCACTACCCAGGAACATTCGCATGCTCTCCAACATTATTTTACACCTGAATGTGGTTCACGAGTAAAAAACAGGTTGGGAAACCCTTATGTAGGGAGACATCAAATACAGCAGGTTCTGGTTCAGCAGAAAACTTACCATTTGGGTATCCAGAGCCGTATTCTGTATCAAGGTCACTTAGATCTTCTATAAATTTCCAGCCCTGCACCACCCGGTCCCTTGCCGCCTGAACAATAATCCAAATATATTAAAAGCAAAGCCCAGTAAGACATAACCATAGCATTCCATTGTCACTGACTCAAGCAAAAACGTGAAAACCCAGGAACACTGCCAATTGTATTACACAAACACACACAGAAAACAAATGTAATAAATCCATAACCAGACACAGAGGAATATCTAGAGGAGTCATAACCACCTTCTAATGGCCTGACCAAAAGCCAATAAACTTTTTAACACAAAATGATATGGAATGTCGGGACCAATTTACAATCATTTATGCAACAAGGATTTGGGAAGGTTGAGGGTATGGAAACAGGATGTTCAAAATTGTAATTATGGGCCATAAAGTTACAAGCCCTAACACTATAGTAGAAGGGGACAGTCCTAGGATGATGAATGTCCAGGTACAGCACTTTCTATCTGGTGGATTTTGTCATTTCTTTTTCACTTCCTTTCTGTTCCCCTTTCTGTACTGGCAGAAATTATAGTTATGTGTGTAGAAACTTGGGGGCAAATTCACTAAGATGCGAAGTTGCGCCAGGCGCAACTTCGCCGCACTTCGCCAGGCGTAGTTTCGCCAGCGCTCCGCAAATTCACTAAAATCCGAAGTTGCTTCGCTATATAAAACGAAGTTACGCTAGCGAAGGCTAATTTGCATACGTCGTGAAATTCAAATTTCAATGGAGGAACACTTATCTGCACTACAAATGCCTAGAAAACCTTCAAATCAGCAAATAAAAATGTTATTTTGCCCTACACATGTGCCCACTGTCTAGGTAAGTTGCCATGAGTCAGGAAATGTAGGGGGGAAGGAGGGGAGCCCCAAAAATATTTTCGATCTTTTTCAGCCTATCACCCATCATGTAGAAAACACGCCAGTGTTTTTTGGGACTTAGAAAAAATGTGACTTTTTTTGAAACAATCCCTATCTACTCTATTGCGCTTCGCCAGGTCTGAGGTGGCGAAGGAAGTCTAGCGTAAAAGGTAGCGTTCAGTACACTGCGCAAGTTAGTGAATTTGCGTAGTTACGTCGCTAGCGAAAATTCGCCTGGCGTAAGGGTGCGAAGTAACGCTAGCGAAACTACGCCAGCGTTCGTTAGTGAATTTGCGCAGTAACGAAAAATGCCAAACGCTAGCGAATTAACGCTAGCGTTCGGCGCTTCGGCGCTTAGTGAATTTGCGCCTTGGTGTCTGGAATCAGCGGCACCATCTACTTATAGACAAGTTATTGCATATAAAAAGGATATAAGATTACAATGTGCTTGACAATAGATAAAAAACGGATACACCGTTATACGCACAAAAATCTCACCTTTGCACAGATACTCGCTGCACTGACAACGGGGAACAAAGAATCAGCCTTGGGCCTTACAGTAACATCCAGCTCTGGAATATCTTCGTCAGTTTTTCTTGGTACTTCTCTACAGTGTCCACAAAAACCTGCACAGAATACGGAGTAGTTAAATTAAGGGCAATCATAACCCAGTCACCTTGTGCTTATAAACAAATTGCCCAACCAACCTCTGTCAGCTGTGCTCCTGCGTCCAGGGCAAACCCAATTAGGCCAATAGCTGTGTCGTGGGATAAAGCGTTCAGGTTGTATTTTGCCCTGGAACAAATAAGGCAAAATACTCATCTTGCAGAACAAATGACATTTTTGCTCCAGGTTTAATCAAGACACAGCACTCCAACCCTTATTAAAGAAATTGTACAGTATACAAATAAAGACTGGGTAAATAGATAGGCTGTGCCAAAGAAAAAATGTATCTAATATAGCTAGTTAGCCTAAAATGTAATGTATAAAGGCTTGCGTTTCAGCTCTCTAACTCTGACTTGAAGGGGGCCAACACGGGACATAACTTTTCAGTGAATTTTCATTACCAGGCAGTAACCAATCAGTGACAATTAGACAGTAACCAATCAGAGACTTGAGGGGGGGCACATGGGTCATATGTGTTGCATTTGAATCTGAGCTGAATTCTGAGGATCAATTACAAACTCATTGAACAGTTATGTCCCATGTGGCCCCCCTTATAGTCACTGACTAACTCAGAGTTAGAGAGCTGAAAAGCAGGAAGTAGTGTTCTGGCTATTATGTTAGACATCCAGTCACTCCAGCCTTTATACATTACATTTTTGGCTAACTAATTATATCAGAAACATTTTTTATTTTTTTGCACAGTCTATGTGCCCAGTTTTTATTTTTACACTGAACAGTTCCTTTAAAAGCCAGATAATTATGTTAAGAAGAGAAAGATGTTCTGACGCCCCATATATAAAACTACGGAGTGACGGGTTAGAGAGGAGGAGGAGGTTGGCTAGGTCGGGTGAAACTAAAAAAAGTGGTTGTTTTTATAGGTTTAAAAACTTTAGAGAATGGGAAAAGATACTGGTATATATTTATATTTGTACACCCATTGAATGCCTGTGAATGCCTGTGAAACTTTTGCCGTACAACAGGTAAATAACCTAGATAATCTAGACTTGTATCTCCCCCAATGTGTTCTCACCTACCCTTTGCCTCTTATAAGTCCTATGGTGATCCAAATTACCTTATCCACAAAACCCGAGTCCCAAGCATTCTGGATACCAGATCTCCTACCTTTATCCTAAGATGCATCCTGAGCGCCCTCTACTGTTTGGCTCAGACAGAAGAGCGAAGGCGAATATCCTGGCAACACACAACTCACTTGTACCTGATCTGGTCTAGCTTTGCTGTCACATTGAGTGCTAGACCCTGTCAATTAAAGGTTGAATAGATGCTTCCAACAGCTGGAAATGATCATACTTAAATGCTACATATGCAGCTCACAGCTGCCCAGAATATTCCATAGTGTAAAGGGGACTAGTCTCTACAAAGAGGGGTCTGAAAGCATTTACTTGGTTATGAGAAGATCCGATTAGCATCCAATCCAGGGAAAATAAAGCAGGGCTATGAGCTTATCATTTAGAGGACATGAACCCAGAATATCCCCTTTAACAAAGAGCTGTCATTTCTGTGAAAAGCCCCCTAAATACTGGGTTTCTGACTATAACCTGTCAGGTTTTCCTTCACCATGAACCAACATATAAAGCCCCCCAAATACCGGGTTTGTGACTATAACCTGTCAGGCTTTCCTTTGATATGGACCAGCATATAACATATGAAGGACTCTGGTAATTTAGGGACATGCAAGTTTATTATTCCTATAATCAATGGATACAATTACAGCAAGTCACCATAGTGTACATTAAATCTTATAATAAAAGAAGCATGCAACATACAAGGCTTATAAGGTATATCCTTACTACTCTAACCTAATGTCTTGGGATGCGTGCATATAGAGTTATGTCTAGGTGGCTATCCTTAAAGGTGTTTCTCCAGATACATCACCTGTTCCTTCTTCCTTGGTTTCTTCTTCTGTTTGTGCAATTGGAAGGGCTTCCATTTATATCCATTTGCCCTCCATGACGACCAGGCCCAAGCCACCAAAGTTTGTTTGTAAACGTCCCGTATCCGTAATGAGTTACTTTCCAGTAGATGTCACTGCATACCATGAAATAGTCTCAGTCCCATATGCATCCATGGATTTCCAGTAATGTTTGTACTGCATGTTATTCATTAGGTGTCGCTGTATACTGTGTTCCAGTTTACCCAATTCTTGTTGGACCAGTTTTCCTGGGAGGTGGTCAGCTTTGTTTATATGGATTCAGTTGGGGAAGGTGACTTCCTTTTGTTTGTTTTAGTGACACCAACTGTCTTCCAAAGTTTCTTTGTTAGTCCCAAAGGCTCCAACTGTTACTCAAGCTTTTATTCGTTTATTGTAACACAGAGAAGCTTGGCTCACCTGGATACCTATTAGATTGATGTTGTTCATTATAACAATTTCCAAATGGATTGTGCCTTTTGAACATCATCTAACCAGCAGTTATGTAAATTATTCATCCTCACATTATCCATTTAGCACTGCGCTTGTTCATTTATCCTCTTGCACTGTAACAGTTTGCCCAGGCATATTCATTCTTCCATCCTTCACCTGGCAGGCACAGCCTAGGCCAATACGGTTATATATCTTCATCATTACTGGTTTATTTTGACATATTTTTGCATTATCAACACTGTTAACACTAAGACCCAGTCCTCTATGTGACTGCTGGATTAACTCACTGTACGGTTTTATTTTTATTTGGGTATATATTAGGGATGCACCGAATCCAGGATTCGGTTCGGGATTCGGCCAGGATTCGGCCTTTTTCAGCGGGATTCGGATTTGGCCGAATCCTTCTGCCCGGCCGAACCGAATCCGAATCCTAATTTGCATATGCAAATTAGATGTGGGGAGGGTAAATTGCGTGACTTTTCGTCACAAAACAAGGAAGTTAAATTATTTTTCACTTCCCATCCCTAATTTGCATATGCAAATTAGGGTTCGGATTCGGTTCGGTATTCGGCCGAATCTTTCACAAAGGATTCGGGGGTTCGGCCGAATCCAAAATAGTGGATTCGGTGCATCCCTAGTATATATTGGCATGTCTCATAACGATGTGAATCTCAAAATAAATAAAATTAATAACCACGAATAATGGGTTGATGTTATTCCCATGTTTATTATGGGTAACTGCTGATGTGTTAATGCAGACATTTTTGTCAACAGGAATCTCATCCTCCATTATCTACCCTATAAATTATTTGCTTCCTTCTTCTAAACTCAATGGGGGTTATTTAATAAAAGGCACTAAGTTTGCCCAGGGGCAGTAACCCATAGCAACCAATCAACAGGTACCATTTACCAGAGCCGGGCCAACCCGACCAGGTGCCCTAGGTAACAAGGAGTTACAGGGACAATAAGGGGCTCAGGGGAGGGGTTAGTGGAATAAGGAGTTACAGGGACAATAAGGGACTCAGGGGAGGGGTTAGTGGAATAAGGAGTTACAGGGACAATAAGGGACTCAGGGGTGGGGTTAGTGGAATAAGGAGTTACAGGGACAATAAGGGGCTCAGGGGAGGGGTTAGTGGAATAAGGAGTTACAGGGACAATAAGGGGCTCAGGTTAGTGGAATAAGGAGTTACAGGGACAATAAGGGGCTCAGGGGTGGGGTTAGTGGAATAAGGAGTTACAGGGATAATAAAGGACTCAGGGGAGGGGTTAGTGGAATAAGGAGTTACCGGGACAATAAGGGGCTCAGGGGAGGGGTTAGTGGAATAAGGAGTTACAGGGACAATAAGGGGCTCAGGGGAGGGGTTAGTGGAATAAGGAGTTACAGGGACAATAAGAGGCTCAGGGGAGGGGTTAGTGGAATAAGGAGTTACAGGGACAATAAGAGGCTCAGGGGAGGGGTTAGTGGAATAAGGAGTTACAGGGACAATAAGGGGCTCAGGGGAGGGATTAGTGGAATAAGGAGTTATAGGGACAATAAGGAGCTCAGGGGTGGGTTAAAAAATGTTATCCCTATCCAAAGGTGCAGGCTAATAGAGCCCATACTCCTGTTGGGGGTAAACTTAGTCTGAAGTCAGAGATTAAGGGTGTTTTCACTGGGTCTAAACAACAGAGACGTCATTTTCCAAGAGGGGATTTCCAAAAGATTTTTATCCATTTTCCAGGCCCCATTACAGACCGGCCAAACATTGACAGAACTTATTATGCTTCAATCATGCCCCAGTCCAGTATAGGAATCAGAGTGGGGTTGATAGCTCTGATATAACGGCATGGACAATTGTTCCTTTCTGTTATCTATGGGGTGCCGTTTGTCCCAAATACATTCTGTATACAAAACTATCCCTAATACACAGAATGAATGTCTCTCATGTTATATAAGTATTTGTGACCATACACAGAGAAAACAAATATACAAAAGACGTATTTCTATTAAAGAATGAAAACAAAATCTGGTTAGTGCACAAAAGGATGTCATTATATCACAAACTCCATTCTGTACAGTTTAACAAGCAATCTGTCTCACAAATGTATAACCTCCATGTAACGGACACACTTATGTGCAAAGTTACTTACAGAATGAATTATGTAAAATCAAAGTTGGACATAATATATAATAGTGTAACTAACTAGTGCTTGTCAAGCTAGATTTGACTAACAAAATAGATATCTGTGATAGAAAGCAAGATTTTATAGCACAGGATTCATTCTTTCGACAAAATGACAGTTTTGTTTCATAAAACAGATAAAATAACCATTCTGTGAAGCAACACTGTCAGTCACATTCCTGAACCAATAAGAACAAAGCTTATTGCCATATACAAACAAGTTGAGAAGTGACCAGCTCTGCTCCACATGGCTAAGGCAAAGTATCTGGCCTGCTATAGAGGGCGCCCTCTAATGTCCCCTGTGCTGCATAGTAATAAACATGAACAAACCTTTCCTAAAAGAGCTGCTGTTAAACACTATAGGTTCATAAATGGAAGTTTTCACAAATGGCTGAGAAATATAATGCTGCACTTATAATGATTGTAGAGAAAGAAAAGTATGCAAAACTTATATAAATATGATCATTTTAGGTGATATGGCTATTCTTATTGTAGTAACCTGCCATTTGTGGCCATTTTGGTTAAGGGCATTCCTGCTGTTTTGCCATTATCTTATGACTCACTCCTGTTCCTCTTCCTGTCTAAGCTGAGAGCAATAATGGGACAGGCCACACCCACCTGCCATGTTGTATTAAATGTACCACAAGTTACTGTGCTTGTCTGGCTGCTTTGCCTGACTCTCAGAGTCAGTTATAAGTTTTGTATATGATAGTTAGACTCCAGTGTCTCCTCCTAGCTGTAATCTTGCACCAATTAGCTTGTAGTAGTCTCTAGCAGCATTATATTTCTCAGCCATTTGTAAAAACTTCCATTTATGAACCTGTAGTGTTTAGGAAAGGTTTGTTCATGTTTATTACTATGCAGCACAGGGGACATTAGAGGGCGCCCTCTATAGCAGGTCAGATACTTTGCCTTAGCCATGTGGAACAGAGCTGGCCACTTCTCAACTTGTTTGTATATGGCAATAAGCTTTGTTCTTATTGGTTCAGGAATGTGACTGACAGTATTGCTTCACAGAATGGTTATTTTATCTGTTTTGTGAAACAAAACTGTCATTTTGTCGAAAGAATGAATCCTGTACTATAAAATCTTGCTTTCTGTCACAGATATCTATTTTGTCAGTCAAATCTAGCTTGACAAGCACTAGTTAGTTACACTATTATATATTATGTCCAACTTTGTTTTTACATAATTCATTCTGTAAGTAACTCTGCACATAAGTGCGTCCGTTACTTGGAGGTTGTACATTTGTGCGACAGATTGATTGTTAAACTGTACAGAATGGAGTTTATGATATAATGACATCCTTTTGTGCACTAACCAGATTTTGTTTTCATTCTTTAATAGAAATAAGTGTTTTGTATATTTGTTTTCTCTGTGTCTGGTCACAAATACTTATATAACATGAGAGATATTCATTCTGTGTATTAGGGATAGTTTTGTATACAGAATGTATTTGGGACAAACGGCACCCCATAGTTATCCAGCATCACATGCCCTTACAGACTGCACAGGAGGAGACACTTCAAACAGCCTTTTTACACTTGGGAAGACTCTGTAATCCTTGAGCATTAAATACCAGGAAGTCATGAATGGCAGAATGGTCCCATCACTAAAGAGACATTATATTGACTGGTATTGGATATGTAGTGTGGATTTATGTGTAAAACAAGGCACTTTAATACCTTAGAGATACTTATGTTGGGATGTGCCCCCAAAATCTGCCTCCATAGACTGGGCCTTTGTGGCCTGCCAATAGGTACAGGCTTGGGGATGTCACTTGTGGTCAAAATAACATCAATACAAATGCCTCTAGTGACTAGAGTTGTGTAGTAGGAATATAGCTGTGTGGAAGTTGATTTTCTTAGGTAGGATATAGTAGTGTAGGTAGGAGTGTGTGCTTGTGTGTGATAACAGGATTTTTTTACTTACCGTTAAATCTGTTTCTCTGTAGTCGATAAGGGGGACACAGGGAACGATGGGGTTAAGCTCCATCCTCCGGAGGCAGGACACTTGAATTATTTAAATTGAATGGGCGTGCCCGAGCAGGCTTAACCCCTCCCACTGAACACAGTCTTCAGTTTGTTCCAAAGCCGCTAACGGGAACTATATACATAACAAAAAACTGGCAGAACAGATAACCAGGGGAGAAATTCAGTTTTGACTAAAGTCATGGTCGACGGCTCGCCGACGGGCGGGAAGCCCTGTGTCCCCCTTATCGACTACAGAGAAACAGATTTAACAGTAAGTAAAAAAATCCTGTTTTCTCTGCCGTCTCAAGGGGGACACAGGGAACGATGGGGACTTAACAAAGCAGTCCCAACACAACAGGGTGGGGTCGAGCCTAGACCAATAATGTAGAATTACTTAATCACTGAGTGTAACACCTGCCGTCCGAGAGAAGCCTCGGCGGAAGAAAAGGTGTCAACATGATAAAATTTGGCAAAGGTGTGCGTGGAAGACCAAGTGGCCGCCTTGCAAATCTGCTCTAGGGAGGCAGAGTTTCGCCACGCCCAGGAGGCCCCCACCGCTCTGGTGGAGTGGGCCCGGATACCGTCTGGTGGACTCTTCCCCTTTACTCGATAGGCATGTTTGATTGTCTCTTTAATCCAGCGAGAGATGGTCGTCTTAGATGCAGCCTGACCTTTGCGCGGGCCAGAAGGAAGAATGAACAACGACTGGGACTTCCTGAAGGGCTTGGACCGTTCAATGTACCAACGTAGGGCTCTGACCACATCAAGGCTGTGTAACCGACGTTCCTTGCTGTTCTTAGGTGCTGGACATAAGGACGGGACTACTATTTCCTGATTGACGTGGAAAGACGAGACGACCTTGGGCAGAAAGGTCGGGACAGTTCGAAGCACGGCTTTATCCTTATGAAAGATCAGAAAGGTGGATTGCAGGAGAGAGCGCCAAGCTCCGAAACTCTTCGAGTGGAGGTAATTGCCATCAGGAACACAACCTTCCAGGTGACCCACGTATCGGAGATCGAGCTCATGAGTTCGAAGGGGGGATCGAGTAGAGCCTCCAAGACCAAGTTGAGATCCCACCCCGCTACGGGTGGTTGGAATGGAGGAGCAATGTGAGCAACGCCTTGAAGAAAGGTACGTATGGCATCTTCGTTAGCCAACCTATGCTGAAACAACACCGACAGGGCAGATACTTGGACCTTGAGGGAGCTAGTCTTCAGACCCATCTGTAACCCGTGTTGAAGGAAAGACAGGACTCTGGGAATGTTGAGGTGAGTGAAGGGGAGTTCGGCAGCCCTGCACCATGTAGAGTAGGCATTCCACACTCTATAGTATGACTTGGAAGATGAAGTTTTACGTGCCTTGAGCATGGTAGGAATGACGTCTTCTGCTACACCCCTGCTCCGCCAGATGGACGCCTCAACAGCCACCCCGTCAATGCGAAGAGACCCGGATTGTGATGCACTATTGGGCCTTGCTGTAGAAGGTCTGGTCGGCATTCCAGCCGAATGGGAGGTGCGAGTGACATTTCTTGGAGGTCTGAGAACCAGGTCCTCCGTGGCCAAAAGGGGGCCACAACTATCACCACTGCCTGGGACATCTTTATCTTCTTTAGAACTCGTGGCAGCATAGGCAGAGGAGGGAAGACATATGCGAGCTTGAAGTCCCAGAGCTGAGTCATGGCATCCACCCCCGCGGCTAGAGGATCTCGGCAGCGAGCGAAGAACCTTGGCACTTTTCGATTGAGTCTGGACGCCATTAGATCTATACTGGGGCGTCCCCAACTCCTGACGAGTAGGTCGAAGGCCTCCGGATGCAATTCCCATTCCCCGGAATGCAGCTGGTTCCGGCTGAGAAAATCCGCCTTCGTGTTGGTCACGCCTGGAATGTGTATCGCCGACAGCTTCACTGCATTGCATTCCGCCCAATGCAGAACTTGGCTGGCCTCCGTCAGTGCCAACTGACTCCGAGTTCCGCCTTGGCGGTTTATGTATGCCACTGTGGTGACATTGTCGCTCTGTATGCGAACAGATTGCCCTTGAAGTTGACTCGTCCACTGATGAAGTGCTAATTTTACTGCCCTCAATTCGAGAATGTTGATTGGGAGGCAGGCTTCTTGCTGGGACCAGAGTCCCTGTGCTGACTGATTGTCCCAATTCGCCCCCCAGCCCTGCAGGCTGGCATCTGTGGCTATCACCTTCCAATCCGGGGTTGCCCAGGACTGGCCCCTGGCAAGATTCTCGTGGAGCAGCCACCAGCGGAGCGCCTCTCGAGTGGCCTGTGTCAACCGAAGTGGTCGTGATAATGCTCCCCCCTTCCAGGTGGAAAGAATGTTGGCTTGCAGGGGACGCAGATGAATTTGTGCAAATGGCACCGCCTCTATGACGGAAACCATCGTCCCCAGGACCTGCATCGCCTTGCGAACTGTCGTGGTTCGGTTGGATAAGAGGTATTGTACTTGGCTCTTTACTTTGGTCTGTTTGTCTGGTGGTAGGCTGACAATCTGCATCTCTGTGTTGAAGTCTAGTCCCAAGAAGGTCATTTGGCGACTTGGGTAGGGGTTGGATTTCTTCCAATTGATGGTCCACCCGAAATCCTGGAGCAGGAGGACTGCCTTGTTGAGATCCATCTCCGCCTTCTGCAGCGATGCGGCTGTCAGAAGAAGATCGTCGAGGTAAGGTGTCACCGATAGACCCTGGAGCCTCAGGGTCGCTGCAGTGACCGACATAAGCTTGGTGAACACCCTGGGAGCTGACGACAGGCCAAAGGGAAGAGCTACAAATTGGTAGTGTCTGTTCTTGAACGCAAAACGAAGATAGCGGTGGTGAGGAGGCCAAATTGGGACATGCAAATAGGCGTCCTTGATATCCAGAGACATCATTAGTTGATTCAGTTCCATTCCCCGTATTACTGACCGAAGTGTCTCCATTTTGAACCGTACATGTCGAATGAATTTGTTGAGACCTTTGAGATCTAACACAGGTCTGACGGTGCCATCCTTCTTCGGAACTGTGAAGAGGTTTGAGTAAAAACCGGAGAATCTCTCCGGCGGAGGAATGGGTACAATGACTCCTGATTGCTCCATCTTCTCTATGCATTGCAAGAAGGTTCTTGCCTTGGCAGGATTCGACGGAACCCTGGACATAAAAAAGGTTCTGGGTGGAACAGATGTTAAATCGAGATGGTATCCCTCCGAAACGATTTCGTTCACCCAAGCGTCTGATGAGTGAGAGATCCAGACCTCCCGGAATCGTAGAAGCTTGCCCCCGATTTTTTCTAACGATTCCGGAGGGGGTGCCCCGTCATGATGACGCAGGCTTGTCAATTGATGGCTTGTTGTAGGCCTTGTTGTTGTTCTTCCATGATGGGCGACCTTTCTCGTTACCTTTGGAACGGAAGTTGGAGCGTTGAGGGGGGCTATGCCGCCGAGAGAAACGTCCGGTTTGGCCACGAAAAAATTTTCCTCGCCTATGAGCTGTGGACGTGCGCCCTCTGGTTTGGGGGAGAAAGGTACTTTTACCTCCAGTAGCTTGGGAGATAATTTTCTCGAGTTCTTCCCCAAACAGTCGTTGCCCTAGGAATGGTAGTGAAGTTAAGGCTTTCTTAGAGCTTATGTCAGCCGACCAGCTTTTGAGCCATAATGTTCTGCGAGCTGCTATGGAGAGTGCCGAGGTGCGCGCGGTGAGTTGCGCGGCATCTAAGGTGGCATCGCATAAGTAGCTTGATGCCTCTGCAATGGTCTGGGCGGAAGGTAAAAGTTCATCCCGAGGAACACCTTCCTGAATGTCTCTGACAAGGGACTCCGACCATGCCAGGATGGCCCTGGACACCCAGGCTGACGCTAGACAAGGCCGTAGTGTAGATCCAGCTGAGGAAAAAATGGCTCTCAGAAAACCCTCCGACTGTCTGTCTGAAGGATCCTTAAACGCTGCTGCGTCAGTGACAGGCAGTGTAGTGGATTTGGAAAGTCTGGAAACTGGTGCATCCACAGTCGGGGGATTAGACCACTTGTCGACCAATTCCTTAGGAAAAGGATAAGACTTGGTGAACTTCTTGGTAGCCTGGAATTTACGCTCAGGAGCATTCCATTCGCTTTGGATAATACTAGTTAGCTGTTCATGGTCAGGGAAACAGGTTGACGACTTGTGTTGTCTTTTGAAAAGTGAAGACGTTTCACCGTGCTTCTTAGGCTTTTGGGATAAGTTAAGTACCTCGAGTACACCCTTGATAATGTTATCTATGTCGTGTGGGGAATCCTTATCCCTGCCTTCTTCCCTGTCATCTTCCTCAAACTCAGAAGACTCATCTGAGGAGGGGAGTGCACCCTCTGATGACAATTGCTCCTCGGCTGAATCATCAGAATGGGATTGAGGATTAACTGCTTTAGGATCCTCGCAGCGTTTTCGCTTGGCACCTTTCTTAGGTTGAAGGTGTGCTAGGGCCTTCCCTAGTGTATCAGCAATAGCTGGTAAACCCTGCAATGATGCCAGGGATTGGGAAAGCTGGACCGCCCAAAGAGGAGGTGGTGGGTCAGCAGAGGGACCAGGTGCCGGGTCAGGAGACAAGTCTGGTGCTAAGTCTTCAGCCTGTGGTTCTGAGGGCCCCCCAGAAGCAGCAGCTGCCCCCTGCCCCCTAGTGCAGGATAAGCAAAGAGGCTCCTTATGGCTCCCAGGCAACTTAATTTGGCACTTGGTACAGGCCAGGTATCTCACCTGTGTTGTGGAGGGAGCCCTTCCCCCCGCCCTTGTGAATGGCCCCCCTGTCCTACCTTCTGCCATTATAGTGTCAGTGGGAGAGGTTGAGCAGTGTTCAGTCTCGCCTGCAGTGTGAGAAACGAACGGCGCGAAGTCTAAAATGGCCGCCGGAACGCATGCGTTACTGCGCATGCGCGAATGCGCGAGGGAGACAGCCGCGCCAAAAGGAAATGGCCGCTGGAACGCAGATGCGTTCCACACGGCGCGAACGGCTGCGAGCGGCGGAATGGAGCCGCTCTCCCCCAGGCTGACAAAGGAGCTGTAGAGGGAATAGACCAAGGACCTTCCCAGGCCACTAAGCTGCAGCAGGCAAGACAGGAGGGCATTATTAGAGCCAGGTAGCGGGCACAGGCGGGGGGGGGGGGCGGGGGTGGATTTAGTAAGGGCAAGTGGCAGCAATAGGGTGCCCCCCAAGGCCAGAACCCATAAGTAAATGAGCCACTTACCCCTCACACCGGCCAGACCGTCTGCAATGAGGAAAACAGAGCAGGAATTCATCTGGGTGGTCGGTTATAGCCTGAGGGCTAGGGAAGTGACCCCGGTGGGATAAGTCCTCGTAGGGGGTTAACCAATGTAACGCAGGGAACCCTGGTTACGGTATCACCCCGGGTGTCAGCCAAAAACTGACCGAAGAATTCCATGTCTGAATGTCCTTCCTCCCGGTAGCAGGACACTTGAAAAACTGAAGACTGTGTTCAGTGGGAGGGGTTAAGCCTGCTCGGGCACGCCCATTCAATTTAAATAATTCAAGTGTCCTGCCTCCGGAGGATGGAACTTAACCCCATCGTTCCCTGTGTCCCCCTTGAGACGGCAGAGAAATCTGTGATACCTACTGAACACACCTTCCAATATGTAGGAACTGAAACATGTTGCATTTTATACTGTGCACCTAGTCATCCCAATAACACTACCTGTGAAATCCCACCCAAGTTCCCCATCCCATTTGGAATCCCTGAATTGGGACTTTCCCAGATAATTATGGTCATTTGGGAAATGAGCCTTTGAATAGTTCCCATAGTTACCCAGATGAGCCATACTATAGCCTTAGGGCATTTATCCTATAAACAAGTGACTCTACATTGGGGCAAATTAGGGGCATCCAGAATCCGTATGTTACCAACAGTGTTGCACTTGTGTTTGTTTGATTGGACATTAGATAGATATGTGCCTTTTATTCAGTTTCATCTACTATGTTACTCTAATACTATGTATTTAAGAAATAAAAGTTATAATAATCCCTATTAAGCAAATAAGTGTTTATTTTATTTTCCTTGGTACAGATTATATAGAGAGCCTTAGCCTCAATCACTGAATTCAAATAAGGTTCTGGGTTGTCTCCTAACACTGATTTATATGGGAGGCACTGCTCATAATGCATTTATACTGATATTTAATGGGAAAGGAGCAGAACCATGAAGCTTATGTGGGTCATGATACACAGGCAAGACTTTCCCGTGGGACCTGTGACTATTTTTACACAAGGGAAGAAGCCGAGGGGTGGGGGGGGGTCTTAATTTCCGAGTAGTAGAATTTGGAAGCCAGTTCTAGCATGAAAGGATTAATAGGCACATCCTGCTGACTATTGTGGGTGGAACAGCAGCCCTATCGTAAAAATCTAACAAGTTGTTAACCTTTTCCCGTGCTAAATGGTCCAGGTTTTGTGAAAAGCAACAGCACCCTGCAGCCAAAATAAAATAAGGAAAGGTATGCATGTGCACCTTTAGTCCTACAGCGCCCTCTGCTGACACCTAACTGCTGCAATCGCTATAATTCCATGGGCAACAAGCATGGACATTGTACTTGCATGGGTAACAATATCTCCTTACGTGACCATTACCTTCCCTTGGCTGGAATTCTTGATGGCAACAGCAGGATCAACAAACTAAGTTTAGCTCAAAGATCTGCTTCCCTTTGTGGGTAATATTGTCACATCTGCCAGTTTGTCTCTGGACCTTCTACAGGGGTCTCATGGGTTGATTATCTTGAACTTTAAAGGTGAAATGATTCATCTGTGGTTGACCAAGGGGACATGTCTGACCATAGCTGATTCCTCTGTCTTTAGCATCCTCCCAAAATTTACTTTACAAGCTGTCCTGCCATTTGTAGAACGTATTAGGAATTCATAGGTTCTTCTCCAAGTGAACAGCTCTGTAGCACATTCCTCTAGGTGAAGTCAATATCTTCTAAAGTATGTTTCTCCACTTCATGCCTGAAAACACAGGAATATCCTAAAGAACTGATCTAGACCCAACAGACTCTGCTCTTCTCTAGCATCTGATTAAGAGGAAAGTCATGTCAAGAGAGCATTTGGCTCAATCTAAAATGTGTTTCATGCCTGTTTGTTCAGTCCAAAGCATCAATTTTGTTTCCCCAAACCTTAGATAACCACTGAAAACCAGATAGGTAAAAAATCACTTGTTCCAACAAGCTGGATTATACGGCAGTGATCCCCAACCATTGGCTCGTGAGTAACATGTTGCTCTCTGACCCCTTGGATGTTGCTCCCAGTGGCCTCAAAGCAGGTGCTTATTTTTGAATTCCAGGCTTGGAGGCAAGTTTTGGTTGCAGAAAAACCATGTGTACTGCCAAACAGCGCCTCCTGTAGTCTGCCAGTCCACATATGGGCTACCAAATAGCCAATCATCCCATGTTTTGCACCCCCAGAAACTTTTTGCATAATTATGTTGCTGTCCAACTTCTTTTTTACATTTAAATGTGGCTCACAGGTAAAAAAAAAAAAAAAAAAAGTTGGAGAATCCTGACATACAGTATACTTTTCAAGGATTTTAAAATAAGTGAATGTAAAATTGATGATTGTGCTAGTCTAAGTGCTTTTTTTTAAAATTTACATTCACTATTTATTTTGTTTTTATTCCAAGATATTAAGGGATACATGTACTGTTAATATGAACGAATTTTGTTACAACAGCGCCACCTGCTGGTCAGTTTCCCACCAGTCTGACCACCAAGTAGTCAAGGAAGTTGTCAGGAGAAAGAAAGAGGCTGCTCTGATGTTCTTCTGCTTAGGAAAATAACTAGAAACCTTTCTCACATCTTTCCTAAGCAGAAGAACATCAGAGCAGCCTCTTTCTTTCTCCTGACAACTTCCTTGACTACTTGGTGGTCAGACTGGTGGAAAACTGACCAGCAGGTGGCGCTGTTGTAACACAATTCATTCATATTAACAGCACATGTATCCCTTAATATCTTGGAATAAAAACAAAATAAATAATGAATGTACATTGCTAAATTTCTTAGAACAGCACAATCATCAATTTTACATTCACTTAATTTAAAAGTTTACTTATCCTTGAAAAGCTCCCCATCTTCTTTTCTGCTGATTCACTGATTCACATGCTCTGTGCTGCTGTCACTTACTGAGCTTAGGGAGCCACTCACAATATACAGTACACATAGAATAGAAATGTCACAATATAAGGCTGATTAGTAATTAATACACATAATTACTACATGGCAGCACAGAAACCAGTGCAATTAGCATCAGAATTGAATAATCAGCAAACCTGTAGCATCAGCTTATATTATAGCCAGGGAAGCTCATTTTCTGCTGGATAATTAGTGACGAGCCCTAAGCTTAGCTTCTCAACAGCCAATCAGAGCCCACTGAGCATGTGAGTGTCACAGACACTTTCCAAGATGGTGACCCCCTGTGACAAGTTTGAAGTCCTGGATCATTGCTGCTATTGACAAGCTGAAACTTTAGCCTCGTGCAACAAGTTCACTATATAAAACATGGCATTTTTAGCCACATTCATTTTTAGGGTTTTGTTCTCCTTTAAAGACGAACCACTATCCCTTTTCAGTCCTACTCATAATAGGGTTTTCCTACTGGCCCTTCCGCACAGGTGTGCTGGCCCAATGACTGCTATATTGAAATAGCCAATTTCTTCATTAGCCATGTGTGAATCCAGGCTTGTGACATCAAGACGAGGGTCAGCCTGGGGGAATGATAAAAAAAAAAAACAACAACACTGGACTAAGATGGGTGCAGGTTGGAAAGTGGCAGTTCACAGTGGGGCATGGGTTTAAAATGTATGACCAGCTCATTACTGGCTAAATTCTATGCCTGCTTTATCAGACCTGCTTGTAATACCTACTTTCTCCAGCAGAGGGTGATATGACTATATCCTAATTTGTCTCTGTCTTTACAAAAGAGCACAGTCGGCTACCATTAAACACAAGTTCATTTTTTCATGATTCCAAAAAAAAAAATGTTTTCATGTCCACAAAGTAAAATAAATATATAACCAGCCAGTTTACATACATGTATTGTCTTAAGAAATGTCTTATTACAGTGGGCCTGCTGTATTTAGTTTTGTGGTTTAAGTTAACTTTTAGTATGTTATAGAAAGGGTGATGCTAAGAAACTTTTAAGTGGGTCTTCAATATTTATTTTTTGCCTTCTTTTGACTCTTTCCAGTTTTCAAATTGGGGTCACTGACCCCATCTAAAAACAAATGCTCTGTAAGGCTACTCATTTATAGTTATTGCTAATTTGTATCACTTCTCTTTCTATTCAGACCTCTCCTATTCATATTCCAGTCTCTTATTCATATCAGTGCATGGTTACTAGGGGAATTTGGACCCTAACAACCAGATGGCTGAAACTGTAAACTGGAGAGCTGCTGAATAAAAAGCTAAATAACTCAAAAACAACAAATAATTTAAAAAAACAATTGCAAATTGTCTCAGAATATCACTCTCTACGTCATACTAAAAGTTAACAACCCCCTTTAACCATTATGTCTGTTGTTAATGTACATTCCTCTTATTAAACTTACTCTTACGATCAACAGCTCAGGCCTTGGAAGTTGGTTCCTCAACCTTATAGGATAAGTAAACCTTTAAAATAAGAGAATGTAAAATTGATGATTGTGCTATTCTAAGAAATTTAGCAATGTACATTCATGATTTATTTTGTTTTTACTCCAAGATATTAAGGGATACACGTACTGTTAATATGAATGAATTTTGTTACAACAGCGCCACCTGCTGGTCAGTTTCCCACCAGTCTGACCAGCAAGTAGTCAAGGAAGTTGTCAGGAGAAAGAAAGAGGCTGCTCTGATGTTCTTCTGCTTAGGAAAATAATTAGAACCCTTTCTCATGTCTTTCCTAAGCAGAAGAACATCAGAGCAGCCTCTTTCTTTCTCCTGACAACTTCCTTGACTACTTGGTGGTCAGACTGGTGAGAAACTGACCAGCAGGTGGCGCTGTTGTAACAAAATTCATTCATATTAACAGTACATGTATCCCTTAATATCTTAGAATAAAAACAAAATAAATAATGAACGTACATTGCTAAATTTCTTAGAATAGTCCCCTCATCAATTTTACATTCACTTAATTTAAAGGTTTACATATCCTTTAAGAATATACTGCTTATAACACAGTGATGCAGCTCATAAAACCTTCAACCACACCAAAAATAAGTGGCAGTTGGGGAAGGATGTTGAACTGTGGGCAACATAAGGAGATGAAATGATATGGGGGGGGGATACGCTAAATGGTCAGCTTCTGAAACAGAGCAGAGACTTGAAATACGGAACATATGTATATAGGGGAAATTCACACAATAAGGAACCACAATAAAAAAAATGGAAGTCTGGCCGGCACTAGCAGAAATCTAATATATGAACCCGGTGCACTGCCTCCGGCTTATGGTGTTTCCTGTGCTGTGTGTGCGGATACGTTTGTCCCATGAGCTTGCTTGTTTCAACAGCGAGGAGTAATATTTCACAATCAGAGTGCAGCAGGGTCAGGGAGTGACGTACATAAATGTGTGTGTATAGGCAGTAGCTTCGCCCATGTTAAACACACATACACCCGCATGGAAACTCCCTTATATCTAATTAATACATCAGAGCTGCCCAGCCAGAGGGACAACTGCAACCCCCAATAGTCTTATTAGCCTCATACACATAGGGGCAGATTTATCAAAAATGTGAGTTTAGAATGAACCACAATAAAACTCACTTTCTATTCAATCCTATGGGATTTTTAAAAGTGTATTCATCAAATTTTTAAAAGTGTATTTATCAAATAGTGAACTCCATTGAAGGAATAGAAAGTGAGTGAGTTTTATTGTGGTTCGTTCTAGAGTCACATTTTGATAAATCTGCCCCTTATTCTACATAGAGCCTCATAGTCAGGGCTGTTACTACAGGGGGAGCAGACCTTGTGGCCTTGGGGAAAGTGGGTGAGAATTCAATAAGTGATTATGGGTGCAGCTTTGGGTTCCTGATTTTTTCATAAAAATTGGGACATCCCTTATCCTTTAATAATCAGCTGTGGGGGCGAGGGTGTGATGCATGCACTTAATATTAATGCGTCAATGAATCGATGCGTCATAGCTGGGATATTCTTATAGTTGGCCAGAGGTTCCCGAACACTGCTCTCCCCACCCTGAAGGAACCGACTGCCTTAATGATATTTAGCTTTAAAGGGATCCTGTCATGGGAAAACATGTTTTTTTCAAAACACATCAGTTAATAGTGCTACTCCAGCAGAATTCTGCACTGAAATCCATTTCTAAAAAGAGCAAACAGATTTTTTTATATTCGATTTTGAAATCTGACATGGGGCTAGACATTTTGTCAATTTCCCAGCTGCCCCCAGTCATGTGACTTGTGCCTGCACTTTAAGAGAGAAATGCTTTCTGGCAGGCTGCTGTTTCTCCTTCTCAATGTAACTGAATGTGACTCAGTGGGACATGGGTTTTTACTATTGAGTGTTGTTCTTAGATCTACCAGGCAGCTGTTATCTTGTGTTAGGGAGCTGCTATCTGGTTACCTTCCCATTGTTCTTTTGTTTGGCTGCTGGGGGGTGATATCACTCCAACTTGCAGTTCAGCAGTAAAGAGAGACTGAAGTTTATCAGAGCACAAGTCACATGACTGGGGCAGCTGGGAAACTAACAATATGTTGAGCCCCATGTCAGATTTCAAAACTGAATATAAAAAAATCTGTTTGCTCTTTTGAGAAATGGATTTCAGTGCAGAATTCTGCTGGAGCAGCACTATTAACTGATGAATTTTGAAAAAAAAAATTTTCCCATATGTTTAGGGGCCACATACAGCTGACATGCGTATAGTCGTGCTTTTTGGTAAGTGCTGCACTTTATATCAGTATACCATGAAAATAAACCAACTAGACTAATTAAACTTTAAAATTGCACAGCCTTTATTGAGTAATAACTTACCGAAACGCCGCTTGCGCTCCTCTCCAGAAAAGGCAATCCATTGTGTGGCGCTCCATTTCTCCTCCCTGCTTTCCTTATAGGAGACAGCCAGGCAGGAGAAATCGAGCGCCGCATGATGGATCGTCGCAGTGTCGCCTTTTCTTAAGAGGAGTGCAAGAGGAGAATCGGTAAGTTGTTTCTTAATAAAGGCTGTGCGATTTTAAATTTTAATTAGTCTTAGTGGCTTTTTTTCATGGTATACTAATGAATTTTTTTTAAAAAATATTTTGGTTACTGGTCCTTTAAATGAACTTTTAGTATTTTGTACAGAGTGATATTCTGAGACAACTTGCAATTGGTTTTCATTAATTATTATTTGGCATTTTTGAGTTCTTTAGCTTTTTATTCAGCAGCTCGTTTGCAATTTGATCTGGTTGCTAGGGTCCAAATTCCCCTAGCAACCATGCACTGATTTGAATAATAGACTGGAATATGAATAGGAGAAGCCTGAATAGAACAATGAGTAATAAAAATGAGCAATAACAATACATTTGTAGCCTAAGGACTCTTACATACGGGTGTTTTTTCATGCACTCCCCTGCGTTGCGCTTTGTTCTGTTCAGCCGCAGGGGAGCGCAGGAGTAGACGCACTCAATTATTGTGAAGGGGGTTGTACTCACACAGATGCAGGTGAAATGCAACATGCTGTGTCCCACCTGCATTTGTCGCTTAAATGCGTCTGTGTGAGTACAGCCCCCTTCACAATAATTGAGTGTGTCTACTCCTGCGCTCCCCTGCGGCAGAAGAAAGCGCAACGCAGGGGAGCGCATGAAAAAACGCCCATGTGTAAGAGACTTTTTCAGAGCATTTGTTTTTTACATGGGGTCAGTGACCCCTATTTGAAAGCTGGAAAGAGTCAGAAGAGGAAGGCAAATAATCAAAAAACTATAAAATAAATAAATATTGAAGACCAATGGAAAGAATGAGCCAATCTATAGCATACTAAAAGTTAACTTAATGGTGAACCACCCCTTTTAAATAATGGTACTGGATGGCGGCATTTGGGTGGGGCTGTTGTACACAGTCCCACACTGTGCTGCTCTAGTTGTTTGCTGTGGGGCCACATATCATCATCAATGTCTTGGTAAATTGAAGAAAGAATGGATTTGAACCCAAATATAGTCAAATTTGTCATCCTTATAATCTGCTGGGGGCATTTAATTGGCATGAAGCAGGACGGCAGCGAGTCAGATCCTTAGTGAGTCATTGGCTTGAGTAATACCCAGTGCTAATTTGCCTTGGGGAAATTGTATCCATAAATACACCTTACCATACTGATGGGACCTTCCACATGTTGTTTAACTATAACTTCCCAGTGAAAAAGCATCGCTAGGCCCTTAAAGGATAAGTAAACCTTTAAAATAAGTGAATGTAAAATTGAAGAGGGTTCTGTTTTGAGCACTTTTGTAATTTACATTCATTATTTATTTTCTTTAAATTCCAAATATTAAGGGATACATGTGCTGTTAATATGAAGGAATTTTGTTACAACAGTGCCACCTGCTGGTCAGTTTCCCACCAGTCTGACCAGCAAGTAGTCAAGGAAGTTGTCAGGAGAAAGAAAGAGGCTGCTCTGATGTTCTTCTGCTTAGGAAAGATGTGAGAAAGGTTTCTAATTCTTTTCCTAATTACAGTACATGTATCCTTTAATATCTTGGAATAAAAACAAAATAGTGCTTAGAATAGCACAATAATCAATTTTACATTCACTCATTTTGAAGGTTTACTTATCCTTAAAGTTGACACGGCATTGTGTTCTCCCCATATCATGTTCTTCTGCATATTGCCGGCATGTTCCCCCCAATGGGCCAGGTTTACGCTGAACACTCCTGAATCACAGGCCACCAAAGTGAAGTTTCCAGAAAGCAAGTGGGTTTTCACCCTAGAGCGTTGCTGAACTACCAGTGTAAGCAGCAGCACAATTGGGCTCTTTTAGTAATATTTATGGAGCACATTCCCTCTATATTTATAGTTGAAGCTTATGACAGGTCTAGTAACCAGTAGCAACCGACCAGCAGTTTAAAAACAAACTTGATTGGTTGCTATGGGTAACTAAAGCTGGCCAAACTTAAGTGCCTTTTATTACATTTTCCTATATATCATACCTCCCAACTGTCTCGTTTTCAGAGGGACAGTACCTCTTTTGACAGCTCAACCCGCAGTCCCTTGTTTGTACTGGAAAGTCCTGTTTTTCTGAACAGCCAGAAAAAGAAACAACGTTTCTAACTTAATTGGCTTTTGGCAGAGAGCCCAGAACAGCCGCAGCAGAAGATAAGATACTTTTGTAACAATTTTGAGATAAGCAAATAAGTAATTGTAACAATATAAGATAACAGGTCCCTTGGGAAAAGTTAGACTCACAGCTTAAAGGGCAATTCACCTTCATTAGCAAAACTGTAATAAAAAACACAGAAATATGTTCAAACTTTTAAAACCTGCCAAATTTTGTAAAATTAACATGGTAATTAGGGGGTGTGGCCACAAAGATGGGCTTGGGGGCAAAAAAAAATGTGCCGCACTACGCGGGGCAACTTTTTTTCTTTCTATTTCCAAACTGTTGGTAGGTATATGTGTGTGTGTGTATATATATATATATATATATATATATATATATATATATATATATATATATATATATATATATATATATATATATATATATATATATATATATATATATATGCCCCTTTAAAGGGTAACTAAACTTAATTAAAGGCCATAGGACTCCCAGCACAGGTTCCCCTCCAGATTATGGTCCAGCCACCCTATAAATGCCTTCCTAAAACAGAATTGCACAGTGAGGTTTGTGGCCCCATGTTTTGGTACTTTACTTCTGCTGCCTGATTCGCTGGCAGAACACGCCCAGGAGCAAAATGTGCAACTTGAACTCCCTGCTGTCACCTACCAATCTCTGGCGGTGCCAGTGGCCAGTACCAGATCCAGTTGCCAGTGCTGTTTTGAGAGCCTGTTCCAGTATGTTGGGGAAGTGGGAGGCATAAATCCTCTGTAACTGGTTTTAGTTGTTCTTCCCCTCTAAAAAAATAAATAAATAAATATATATATATATATATATATATATATATATATATATATATATATATATATATATACTGTATATATATATATATATATATATATATATACTGTATATATATATATATATATATATATATATATATATATATATATATATATATATATATCTGGTAAAAGGTAACACTTCTAGTAATATAGTCAAACCTCTCACTGATGGGGCTTAGATGCTGTGTGTGTTCAGGAAGGGGTTAATTTAAATGGACCTTGCACATCATTTTCTCTTGTGATTCCTTGTTCTAAAGAAGGGATTTCCTTTCAGTATTGCCCCCTACAGTTAGTTGTATGCAAATAGTTAAAGGGATTCTGTCATGATTTTTATGATGTAGTTTTTATTTATAAATGACTCTGTTTACACTGCAAATAATTCACTCTACAATATAAAATATCATTCCTGAACCAACAAGTGTATATCTACCAGGCAGCTGATATCTTGAGTTAGGGAGCTGCTATCTGGTTACCTTCCCATTGTTCTGTTGTTTGGCTGCTGGGGGGAGGGAGAGGGGTGATATCACTCCAACTTGCAGTACAGCAGTAAAGAGTGACTGAAGTTTATCAGAGCACAAGTCACATGACTGGGGGCAGCTGGGAAACTAACAATATGTCTTTCTCATGTCAGATTTCAAAATTTAATATTAAAAAATCTGTTTGCTCTTTTGAGAAATGGATTTCAGTGCAGAATTCTGCTGGAGCAGCACTATTAACTGTTGCGTGTTTTCCCATGACAGTATCGCTTTAAGGTATTGATGCAGGTACAGGTATGTGGGCCAATCAGTTGGCTGCTCACACATGATATCACCTCGCCCTTTACACACACGCCCTGTCCATGATTGGACCTGCCTTGGTTTTCCCCAGATCATTTATAAAGAGCTGGACAGACAGATGTACAGGCTGCCGCTCTCCTCTCTAAACTTGGAAATCCAGGCACAATGACTAAGCACCAGCCCATCACTGCTTTAACCCTTTCTATGCCGCAGCCCTTGTATCCACAGTGTTGGTGCTAAAGCTACAATTGTGCCAGCGCCATAGACACAAGATTTCTGGATGAAAGAGCAATAGCGCCCGCCACCGAAAGGGTTAAATAGAAAAAGTAGAAGGAATTGCTGCCACCCCTTAAAAAGTAATTTTTAAAAAAAAAAAAAAAAAATTCACAGACTGAATGGGTGCAATTAAAGGAAAAGTTCATCTTTCAAAAACTGTTATTCTGTCTGTCTATCTGCCTCTTTCTGTTTATTGGTTATGACTATTGAAAGAATGTAGCAGCTGAGTTCTCCCCCATGTCCAGCGTTAAACTGGGGGTCCAGGGCCTGCTGAAGCTGCCGCCTTGGGCCCACACCCCCTTTCTGCAGCCCAGGGCCCCGCTTAAAGGGGTAGTTCACATTTAAATTAATTTTTAGTGTGATGTAGAGGGTGATATTCTGAGACTATTTGCAATTGGTTTTCATTTTTTATTATTTGCAGTTTTTGTTATTTAGCTTTTTATTCAGCAGCTCTCCAGTTTGCAATTTCACCAATCTGGTTGCTAGTAGGGTCCAGATTCCCCTAGCAACCATGCATTGATTTGAATAAGAGACTGGAATATAGATCGGAGAGAGCCTAAATAGAAAGACAAATAATAAAAAGTAGCAATACTGCTAGCCTTACAGAGCATTTGTTTGTAGATGGGTTCAATGACCCCTATTTGAAAGCTGGAAAGAGTCAGAAGAAGGCAAATAGTAAAATAAAACTATAAGCAATAAACCATGAAGACCAATTGAAAAGTTGCTTAGAATTAGCAATTTCACCAATCTGGTTTCTAGGGTCCAAAGTCCCCTAGCAACCATGCATTGATTTGAATAAGAGACTGGAATATAAATAGGAGAGACCTGAATAGAAAGATTGATAATAAAAAGTAGCAATAACCGTAATTGTGTAGCCTTACAGAGCATTTGTTTTTAGATGGGGTCAGTGACCCCTATTTCATACCTCCCAACATTTTGGAAGTAAAAAGAGGGACAAAAATTTTTTTCCCGCACGTAGCGCAGCAATTTTTTGACCACACCCCTTTCTATGGCCACACCCCCTAATTACCATGTTTGTTTTACAAAATTTGGCAGGTTATGAAAGTTTGAAAATATTTCTCTTTATCTAAACTGTGTTTTTGCATCTCAAAATTGTTACAAAGTATCTTATTTGCACCTGTTAGCTGTTCTGGGCTCTCTGCTAAAAGCCAATTAAGTGAGAAACTTTGTTTCTTTTTCTGGCTGTTCAGTGCAGAGAAAAGAGGGACTTTCCAGTACAAATGAGGGACTGCGGGTTGAGCTGTCAAAAGAGGGACTGTCCCTCCGAAAAAGGGACAGTTGGGAGGTATGCCATTTGAAAGCTGGAAAGAGTCAGAAGTAATAAAATAATAATAATAAAAAAAAAACTATAAGCAATAAATAATGATTGAAGACCAATTTAAAAGTTGCTTAGAATTAGCCCGGGATTTCAGGAACTAATTCGGTTTGGGACACTGGGACCCACCAGCTTTTTTTTCCCAGAGTCCCACCGACCCAGTCCGACCCTGCCCACAACCTTTTATCAACCGGCTTCTGCTCCACGGTGTCATGAGTCATAACCGGCAGTGCAGAGAACATACACAGAGTTACAGGACTGTAATGTAAAGCCAGTGATAAGGAGGAGGAATTCGTGTCGATTGGGAATCTGCTGAGAATAATGTTTTCTTTCTATTCATTTCTATATAAGTAACATTTGTGGGAGGCGTTCCCCTTTAATATGATGGTTGTATCACAGATATAGATATATACACGCGGCTGTCTATCTATAACATCAGTTACCATTTCTCAAGTATCGCTCCCGAAAGGGGAAAACCCCTTCTCCCCACCACGTGACCTTCAATCTGGCTGCCCGGAAGTCTAGGGCGGGGATTCCCGGAAAGGTCTCCGACGTCACCGGAGAGTTTCTGCCCATATATGGCCCCTTTCCTGACAGGAGCCTTTTCCTGACAGGCCCCGCCCGCTTACGTACGTCACGGCCGGGAAGGGTTGGGTGCGTGGGCGGTGTCGGCAAACTGTTATTGGAAAGTGAGGGAGATTGAGCGCAAACAAAGGCTCGACCTTTCTCACAGTGTCAGTGTGTGCTGGGCTGCTTTTCTGTCACTTCAGGGCCCCACAGAACGCTTATTCCTGTCACAAAATACACCAGCAACACTTTGTCCCGTTATAGACTGTGGGGCCACTGCCTGGACTGGGGTTAAATACAGGCCCTGACATTTGGAGTAAACAGAGACCCTTCAGCAGCCCACTTATAGGGTTTGTTCACTGATAAATGAACCTTTAGTATGATGTACACAGGAAAATTCTGAGACAATTTGTAAATTGGTTTTTATTATTTATGTATTTTGAGTTATTTAGCTCTGGTTGCTAGGATCCAAATTCCCCTAGCAACCATACACCGATGTGAATAAGAGACTGTAATATGAATAGGAGAGGCCTGAATAGAAAGACGAGGAATAAAAAGTAGCAATAACAATACATTTGTAGCCTTACAGAGCATTTGTTTTTAGATGGGGTCAGCGAAGGGTTGCCACCCTGCCGATATTTTACTGGCCTAGCCACTAAAACACTTGCCTGGGCCAGTATTACATATTTACCAGTAATGCAGTTGCCGGTAAATTTGTAATATCCCTTAAAAAAAAAACCTTGGCCCGCCCCCAATTCGCTCAAAACGTACCTTTTTTCGCACAACATGGCTCCGAGGTCAGCGACCCCTGTTTGAAAGCTGGAAGAATCAGATTAAAGGAGAAACAACCCCATACTAGAAAAAAAACCCTACCCCCCCTACCCTGCATAGACCAACCTCCCTCCTCTCCCACAGCCTACCTCCCCCGGGCAAATGCTCCTCATTTTTTACTTACCCCAAAGTGGCGTTTTTACCTTGCATTTTAAAAAAGTTCTGACGGGCATAAATACGCATTCACGGCAGTACGACTGAAACTAATTGATAACGCACTATGGCAATTCTCACTTGCAAACCTGAAATCCGCCACGGGACGCCAGTATTGGTGTTTTTCATTAGAAACGCCAATACGTCAAGAAGTTACCAAATCAATAGACTCTATGGGGTCTGCAAGTTTGAAACCACACTTTACGTAAATACATAGCGTATATTAAATATGGCGTACAAGATAGTCCCCCCTCCCTGCTCCCACAAGCTCCGCTGCGCTTACTCTGCAGTCTCCTTGCTGTTAGGTGAGAAATATTATAGGGACACTTTCAGGGCTATTGAAGTATGAGTGGGGAGCAGGGAGGGGGGCTATATAGCTTAGTACGTAGGGGATTTTTTTAATTGGGGGGTTTAGTTCTCCTTTAAAGTTTAAACATCAAATTAACATTTAGTATGACATAGAGAGGGATATTCTGAGACGATTTGCAATTGGTTTTCATTTTTTATTATTTGTGGTTTCTAAGTTATTTAGATTTTTATTCAGCGCCTCTCCAGTTTGCAATTTCAGCCATCTGGTTGCCAGGATCCAAATGACCCTAGCAACCATGCACTGATTTGAATAAGAGACTGGAATATGAACAGGAGAGGCCTGAATAGAAAGATGAGTAATAAAATGCAGCACTAACAATAAATGTAAAGCTTTACAGAGCATTTGTTTTTAGATCGGGTCAGTGACCCCCCATTTGAACTAAAAAAAACTATAAAAATTAAATAATGAAGACCAATTGAAAAGTTGCTTAGAACTGGTCATTCTATAACATACTAAAAGTTAATTGAAAGGTGAACCACCCCTATAATATCATGTCAGTCAGACACTTGCAAGGCCCTTTGTACTCTCAATTTTGCTTTAGGGTAGGGCAGAGAAGGAATTTGTCCCGGGCCCCTGGCCTCAGAGGGGCCCTTGGGAGGGTTGACTGGAGATAAAAGTACAAAGGACATATTATATTGTGTAACAAGTGCGGCTCCCAGCATCACACCCTCAGCCCCTTCCTTCTCTCTCCCTATCTGAAGAGCAAATACTGCAAATCAGTGTGGCAGTTGGGATTTATTCGCAGCAAAACTGCAGCCCACCAACTTGCCAGTCTTTACTCACTTGCAGAAGTTTAGGTGCCTTTTATATACATATAATACACAAAAGCCATGAATATCTTGTAAATTATATCCTTATAAACGGTGAGTAGTGATGTCATCACTTATAAACGGTGAGTAGTGATGTAATTTCTGTCACATGACTCACTAAAATTTGTGTATTATAATTAATAAAGTACCCCCAGTTGTAAAATATGAGGATATTATAAGTTACCTCGGAGTTCCATGACCTGTATAAAAACACTCGGCCTTCGGCCTCGTACTTTTATATGGTCATGAAACTCCTCGGTAACTTATAATATCCTTATATTTTACAAGAGGGGGTACTTTATTCACTATATATATATTTCTTCCCTAAACCACAATTTACACAAGTGATAAATCTCTGGTTACATCTTTTACTTGGCCTTTAATTTGCTATTTCCAGTCAGTCACATACTTTGAGCAGCTTTTGTCTCTCCAGTAAACTCTCTGCTGTGGTTCCCTTTATTCTCACTCAAGCGATGCCACTGAGATTTTCTTGCAGTTAGTCATTTCCAGACTTAAGTACAGTACTGCACCCAGAATCATACCCTGAAGATCCAGCAATGCTCTCACTGACCTAAAGGGCCGGGAGGGATTATGGGAGTTGTAGTTCAGCCACATGGGAGAGGGGGAGAAAGGAGGAGTAGCAATGATACTGGAATTGTGAGAGGGAGAACAGAAGATGAAGTGGAATGGAGATTAAAGGGGAGATAATGCATGAGAAGAAAAGGAAGGGAGAAACAAATGAGAACAACTTCAAAGGAGGAGAAGTATGAAAGTTTGCCTATATATATATATATACACACACACACACACACACACACACACACATATGGGCCTGGCAGAAAGTGGGGGAGCAGAAGGTGAAAGCAAAGCAGAAGGGCGCACGAGCGTTAGGGGGCAATTATTAAAGCAGCCGATATGAACGACACTGGGCAAGTGTAAAACATTAAAGCGATTGTTGACCTTTAAGTTAACTATTAGTATGATATGATGTAGGAAGATATATTATGAAACAATTTGCAGTTGGGGTTTCATATTTTATTCTTTTTGATTTTCTGAGTTATATAGCTTTTTATTCAGCAGCCCTTCACTTTGCTTTCAGTTGCTAGGGTCCAAATTACCCTAGCAACCAGGCTTTGATTTGCGTAAGACTGGAATAGGAGAGGGCCTGAAAAGAAAGATGAGTAATGAAAAGTAGCAATAATAATACATTCGTAGCCCTTCAGTATCGGACTGGCCTGGCGGGACACCGGAAAATAAACGGTGGGCCCCAACCCTCATGGGCCCCCGCCAGGCCGCCGATATTCGGAAATGTACAAAAAAAATCTTTGGCTACATGAAGCGCCATCTGCGCATGAGCACTGAGCTGCGCAGTTCACGCAAGGTTGTTTGAGAGTCCGTAACGAGCGGCGCATCACAGTAGGGGGGCCCTAGACAGCAGCCCGGTGGGCCCCGGGCTCCCCAGTCCGATCCTGTAGCCATTAGTGATGTGCGAGCCCTTCCCAAAGGCTGCATGACCCATTGGTTTACCGGCCGCTCGGGCTGACTTTCACAGTACATCCTCGAGCAGGTTCAGGCTGAACTTTAGCCTTCATTCTCCCCACCCGCCTTTTTATATAATCACCCGCCCCTTTCATGATGTCACAGCAGGGTGGGCATGGGTATATAAAGAGGGGAGCGAGCCAGGTTAGGGGCGGTTGCAGGTTGGGATGCAGCGGATTAGGGTCGGGTGCGAGTTGAGTTTTTCTCAACCTGCACATCACTAGTAGCCGTAAAGAACATTTGCTTTTTAAATGGGGTCAGTGACCCTCATTTGAAAGCTGGAACAAGTCAAAAGAGAAAGGCAAATAATACCTATAAAAAATAAATAATGAAGACCAATTGAAAAGTTGCTTAGAAGTGGCTGTTAACATACTAAACGATAACCAGCTGGTGCTTCCCCTCTGCCCCCTTCTTTCTTCTGCTTTTATTCTTTACTCTCCTTATTCTCCTTATTTCCCTTTCAGAAGCCACAAGTGCTGAGCTCTCTCTTACATGTCGTAGCTGGGTGGGTAAAAAGGGGGGCTTGAGGGAAAAGCACTTGATCTGCTCTGATCTCTATTGTCACATTCAGGCCCCCTCCCTCCCGCTTACAGCATCATCTGGCTGGAATGTGCACAGCTTCTCTCCCCTGGCTTTCATGTATTCCCACAAGATGACTTTCTCTAGAACTATTGCAGAATTGCAGCCCAAGGGAGCCCACAGTGCGTGTTGGGGCCAAATTTGTGGCTGGATTGAAATTAACCCATTTCCAGCCATGCTCTCAGATCTAAAACAACTCTTGTGATTGCTGTAAGCTAAAGTCCCGAGGTCCAACCAATGTCTGCTATACTTTTTAAAGGGCAAGTACACCTTACCAGTAACTGTAAGTGGCCTTGTATTAAAAGAGTTGTTTACCTTAGCTATTAGTATGATGTACAAAGTAATATATTTCGTTTTTAATTATTTGTATTTTTTTTTAAATTTATTTTGCTTTTTAACCAGCAGCTCTCCAGTTTGCAGTTTCAGCAATCTGGTTGGGTCCAAATTACCTAAACGACCAGGCGCTGATTTGAAGAAGAGACTGGAATATGAACAGGAGAGGACAGTTAAGTAATAAAAAGAAGCAATAACGATACATCTGTAGCCTTACAGAGCATTTGTTTTTTAGATGGGGTCAGCGACCCCCATCTGAAAGATGAAAAGACTCAAAAGCAGAAGGCAAATAAAAAACTGTAAAAAACGGCCAATGGAAAAGCTGCTTAGAATTAGCCATTCTATAACATACTAAAAGTTAACTTAAAGGTGAACCACCCCTTTAATATTAAACGGTTTCGGGTTTTTTACTTTGCCTATTTAAATTAAGGGGAATTCCACTTTATGTGCACTCATATAGTTCTTTAAATGGAGGTTCTGAAGCCCCCAATTATTCCTAGGGGTCCATTATATTATGAGCATATATGTAATTTTGCAGTAAATGATGCGCTCTCCTGCCTGTGTTGAGGGCACCATGTACCCATGCCATGTGCAGTGGACGCTTTCCCTTTACGTCTTGCTGCCATCGCCTGACTGCAACTGTCAGTAACTATAGCAACTAGACAGCTCTGTCATTTCCTAACTGCAGAGCATACCAACTGCATTGGTAAAAAAAAGAGTAGAGAACCACAAAGAGCTGAATGCTGAGTGTACCAACCTAAGTATCTGATGGGGCAGTTTAATCACCCAATGAACTGGTTGCAAAGTATTAGAGAAAGACCTGACTGCACAGTTTATCAACATAACTGACTGACTTGGTATACCAACAAAAAAAAACTGACTGCACAAAGAACCGACTGAGCAGTTTAACAACAATACCTGAAAGAACTGACTGAAGATTTGAAAAAAAGTAACTGCAGAATATTTTCGCCTGAAAGCAGCAACTGCAAAGTACAACCTGACCAACTGAACCTGTTCCAACTGCGCAAGTGCCAAATACAGCGTTCCCTTACAGAAGAACCAACTGAAGAGTACAGTAGCCTGAAGAACTAACTGAAAAAAATAAAAACCTAACAAACTGACTGTAGTGTACAATTATGGGCAACAATGCAAATACAAAACTGCATGCTTCAAAGCATTAGGTTATAAATGCTGTAGATTATGTTTTGGGATTCAGTACCAGCCTTTAGTAGGGCAGAGCTGTGCCTCCAAAGATGCTCCGGTGAGTGGTATAAACTGCGATGGGACCCAGGGGGACAGGGGCCCACAAAGAGAGGGATCACTATGCTGGTAGGAAGCAGGGAGGGGGAGTAGTAGATGAGGCGTTTGTTATTTGGAGGGGCAGGTTTAGTTCTCCTTTAACAAACTGACTGAAGTGTACAGCTGCCTGAAGAACTAACTGTACTGCAGCCCAAACCAACTGAAAAATATACTAACCTAACAATCTGACTGTACTGTCCAGATGCCTGAAGAACTGACTGTAGACTATTCTAACCTAACAAACTGACTGTACTGTCCAGATGCCTGAAGAACTGACTGTAAACTACAGTATACTAACCTAATAGACTGACTGTACTGTCCAGATGCCTGAAGAACTGACTGTAGACTATACTAACCTAACAATCTGACTGTACTGTCCAGATGCCTGAAGAACTGACTGTAGACTATACTAACCTAACAAACTGACTGTAGTGTACAGCTGCCTGAAGAACTAATTAAAGAATATACCAACCGACTGGAGTGTACCGCAGCCTTACAAACTGGCTATAGTGTACAGCAGCCTGAAGAACCGGCTGTAGAATACACGGTACCAACCCAAAGAACTGACTGTAGTGTACAGCAGCCAAAAGATCCTAATGAATATATTAACCTACAGAATTGACTGCAACTATCAGTCTGAATAAACTGACATCATGAACCGGCTGCAAAATATACAAAGCTAAAGAAATGACTTCAGAGTATGAGAAATATACATTATCAGATAATGTCAGAGTAAAGTGCTAATTCATATGAACCCAACAATGGTTGAAGTGAATAGAGTGTAATTCCTATTCATGTGATACAAGGCAGCACTGTGGCACAATGACACAGCACACACCGGCTAAGAGCACAGTTTACAATCGTAAAGGGCACAATAGAGCTGGAACATAAAATTGCAGCACTGATCTCTAACATCCCTTCTCTCTCTCTCTCGATCCCCTGCAGGGCATTGTATCACATGAACCCCCCTCACACCTCCCCATACGATTTCACATCAAGCTGCGTGTGCCAGCGTGGTCTATAACTGGCAGCGCCTACACACCAACTGCCAGCTTGCGCAATACGGGGTGAGATTTTTGGACCACTCTCTACAGCTTACGTCTTTCCACCTACGGCCCTGCTGAATCTGAGCATGAAAACTGAACTGGCACTTTCATTTGATTGGCTTAAAAAAGTTTCTTTTTAATGGTTAATAATGATCAGTGCATGTGAAAATAAAAAATAATCTGCGGCAATGTTCTCATTAGCACAGCTTGTGCGTTTTCTTAGACACAGGCAATGTTTAAAGGAAAACTAAACCCTAAAAATGAATATGGTTAAAAATGGCATATTTTATATAGTGAACTTATTGCACGAGGCTAAAGTTTCAGCTTGTCAATAGCAGCAATGATCCAGGACTTCAAACTTGTCACAGGGGGTCACCATCTTGGGAAGTGTCTGTGACACTCACATGCTCATTGGGCTCTGATTGGCTGTTGAGAAGCTAAGCTTAGGGCTCGTCACTAATTATCCAGCAGAAAATGAGCTTCCCTGGCTGTAATATAAGCTGATGCTACAGGTTTGCTGATTATTAAATTCTGATGCTAATTGCACTGGTTTCTGTGCTGCCATGTAGTAATTATGTGTATTAATTACTAATCAGCCTTATATTGTGACATTTCTATTCTATGTGTACTGTATATTGTGAGTGGGTCCCTAAGCTCAGTAAGTGACAGCAGCACAGAGCATGTGCAGTGAATCAGCAGAAAAGAAGATGGGGAGCTATCAAGAACACTCAGGACCTGGGGTTTTCCAGAGAACAGATCTTTCTGTAATTTGGATCTTCATACATTAAGTCTACTAGAAAATCATGTAAACATTAAATAAACCCAATAGGCCGGTTTAGCCTCCAATAAGGATTAATTATATCTTAGTTGGGATCAAGTGCAAGCTATTGTTTTATTATTACAGAGAAAGTTTGGATTATTTGATTGGATTATTTGATTATAATGGAGTCCTCCGAGACGCCTTTCCGTAATTCTGAGATTTCTGGATAATGGGTTTCCTGATAACGGATCCCATACCTGTAGCATTAAGTCAAAGGCAACTGGACATTTAAGAGGTTTTTTTGTTGAAAACGTTTCCCCACTCATCTGAGTGGCTTCTTCAGCTCAACTGAAGTGGTAGGGAAGCTCCCGGGCATTTAAACCCTTGAGGGTAGTAAAGTCACAGACATCCAATCACATTGGTTCCATTGGACTTCAGGAAGGTGTTGGCTGAAACTCACAGATGTGTGAAAGTATGATCCAGTCACAATTGTACCATGTGATCCAGTCACAATTGTACCATGATTTTCATTGAGGCAGGCGGTAATCGTTCAGTGAACATGACTGGAGGTGGGAATTGTAGTGAAGCCACTGGGTTAAGGTTATCAAAGTGGCATTGTATGTTGATGACAAGTGATATCGCAGGCCCCTCCTCTGTTTAGGGATGGTTTTTCCCACTTTGGCCTCTTTCAAATCATGTCCCAAAATGTGCACATTGCTGTCCTCAAAGGAGCAGCCCAGAACCCATTGAGCATGTGCAGTGCCACTGACACCAAAACATGCATTATTAAATGGGTTGTTCCCCTTTAAATGAACTGTTAGAATGATGTAGAGAGGGATATACTGAGACAATTTGCAATTGGTTTTTATTTTTTGTAGTTTTTTACTTATATAGCTTTTTATTCAGCAGCTCTCCAGTTTGCAATTTCAGCCATTAATTTCAGCCATCTGGTTGCTAGGGTCCAAATTACCCTAGCAACCACGCACTGATTTGAATAAGAGACTGGGATATGAATAGGAGAGGCCTGGATAGAAAGATGTGTAATAAAAAGTATCAATAACAATTTGTAGCCTTACAGAGAATTTGTTTTTTAGATGGGGTCAGTGACCCCCGTTTGAAAGCTGGAAAGAGGAAATAAGGCGAATAATTAAAAAAGTATAAAAAAATTAATGAAGACCAATTGAAAAGTTGCTTAGAATTAGCCATTCTATGACATACTAAACGTTAACGTGAACCACCCCTTCATTTATCTCTCTAACATTGTATAAAAAGAACAGAGGCGCCAAAAGAATAAAAGGATATAAACGCGTTTAAAAACCAAAACTTGGTAATCAGAGGAGGCAGTAGTGGACTTACCTCCTCCAAGCAGACACAAAACGACTGTAATTAAGCAGTCAAAATTTATTAACGAACTCCAATCAGTGCAACGCGTTTCACGGGCTCAGACCCGCTTCTTCAGGCAATAAACATAGTTACAGTTACAGAGTTACAGCATCTGGCAGTAGTATACACACTTAGCGCCTCTGCTGTAACTCTTATGTTTATTGCCTGAAGAAGGGGGTCTGAGCCCGTGAAACGCGTTGCACTGATTGGAGTTCGTTAATAAATTTTGACTGCTTAATTACAGTCGTTTTGTGTCTGCTTGGAGGAGGTAAGTCCACTACTGCCTCCTCTGATTACCAAGTTTTGGTTTTTAAACTCGTTTATATCCTTTTATTCTTTTGGCGCCTCTGTTCCTTTTATACAATACTAAGTCCACCCTGGGTGGAGGGTTGATACCCTTTTTCTATCTACAGAGAGCAACTTCTTAATCCTGAGTGGGGTCAGGACAATCTCCCCACCTGCCTTTACAGTGGTTGCCTATTGGTAACCTTGGTTTGTGAGTATATGTTATCTACTCTTATTTCATTATCCCTTACCAATACATATTACACTATTGGGGCTCTTGGTGTTCCTTTTGTTTATTTCTTTGCTATCTCTCTAACATGTTTGTCTTGAAAACTATACCCCCAAAATAAATACTTGAGAAACAGTTATTATTAAAGAATTTTATCAAACAGGAATATATATTTAAGTGAATATTGCTTTTTTACATCTCTTGCCTTGAACCACCATTTAGTGATGGTCTGTGTGCTGCCTCAGAGATCACCTGAGCAGAAATACTGCAGCTCTAACTGTAACAGTAAGAAGTGTGGAAGCAAAAGACAGAACTCTGTCTGTTAATTGGCTCATGTGACCTAACATGTATGGTTTGTTAGTGTGCACCGTGAATTATACGATCCCAGAGGGCTGCCCTTATTTTTTAAAATGGCAGTTTTTACCCAATGGCGCATACTACTAAAAAAGTACATTTTTATGAAAATGGTTTATTTACATGAAGCAGGGTTTTTCATATGAGCTTTATTATGCAATATCTTTTTATAAAGACCTACATTGTTTAAATGTATAGTTTTCCTTTAAGCCCTGGGGGAATTCTTCTATGTGTCAGCTAACAAGTAGGACAGCTGTACTGATCCCCATGGACATCAATGACGCACAAATGCAGTTATTTCTCCCCCCCCCACGCCTGATGGACCCTCCTTTCCAGTTGCTGCTGGGTTGCCCATGTATGTCCTCAGCATAGTACCCACAATGCACTGCACATTAGCTCCCGTCTGCTCTTGTTCCTGTTCGGATGTGACCTCACTGCGAGAAATATAACAAAACTTGCTCGGAAAGAGGTAAGGACCCATTGGGAACTTCCACGGGAATCTATGCAGCACCCTTTGTGCAGCAACTAACACAAAACCTTTAGCTGCTTATTTAATCGTTTTTATTGATGGGAACAGCCGTGATGATTTGTTTAGAAGCCAAGAAATATGTAGAACAACTGTTTCCCCCAACTGATGTGGGATTTAATAGAAGATACGTGGAGGGGAGGAGTCAATAGATCCTACATCACTTGTATTTGCATAATGAATGAACTGAGACAACAGAGCGCAGGCTCAATTAGCCGACACCTTTGTGGAGGTGAAACAATTTTGCTCTGGTTGGTGCCCTTTAAACTTGACTTTGAGCCACAGCCTGCAGCTGGGGCATGTGATAATTTACCCAATCTCAGATGTTGTAGATCAAATGGCATTTTTATGTTGCACAACTCACACATGACTTTTTACATCCTTTATAAACTTCAGTGGGGGTGAATTATAGTTTCTTATGATCTGCAGCCTCGTATGGGAGGTTCAGCAATTCCCAGCCTTCCGCCTCTTACATGCATTTGCCAGATTCCCCTCCCAGTAAAAGGGACCTAGGATTAAGTATCGGAGGGTATGAAATGCGTAAGGTGGGTCATATGGCGTCAGTATGTACTATTTTTAATATGCTAACTTCATAAAAATTTTACTTTTTATAATTGGCAGTTCATGGGATATTTTTGTTAAATGAATATTTGAGGGTGCCCTGGGGACTGGGACAAAATCCTGGAACTTTATTGCCCTGTGTGGACTGGTAAATTAGACCACGCCCTTCACTCATTTTTTTTTACTTACATACATTTGGCAGATTCTCCTCCCAGTCAAGGGCCTTCATCCTTGCCATCAGATCAATATTGGCCTGCCAGGGTACCAAAGGATCTCCTAGTTGGCCCAGGCCTGAGTTTGGGAATATTCCAATTAGCCCTTTATTATTTCCATCATAAGACTTCAGGGTTGGACTGGGCTTTTGGGACACTGGCTAAGAAATCCTGTGGGCCCTGCCGAGCTAAACCCACTCCAACCCCCCAGCAGGACCCTTAGCTGCTCTAGCCCCGATCCCAGACTGCAGCCTCAAAAATGAAGTATAAGGTACATGCCGTGAGTGGGGGGTGGAGGATGTCGGGTGTCTTGAAGAGTTTGTCTGTAGTGGGGGCCCCTGAGGCAGCAGCTCCCGTGGGCCCGGGCACCCCAGTTCGACACTATAAGCCTATATAACCCACTGTCTCCATCTCATTATTGTGTGAGTGGCCTGTCAATGTCAGGTTGAGTTATATGTATATGATGTAAGCTAATAACTGTTAACTGTCATATAAGTAAAGTCTAATCCTGATGTGGATAAATATAATATATATATATATATATATATATATATATATATATATATATATATATATATATATATATATATATATATACACAGGTATTGGACCTGTTATCCAGAGTGTTCGGGACCTGGGGTTTGCCGGATAACAGATCTTTCCGTAATTTGGGTCTTCATGCCTTAAGTCTACTAGAAATTCATTTCATTAAATAAACCTAATAGGCTGGTTTTGCTTCCAATAAGGATTAACTATATCTTAGTTAGGATCAAGTACAAGGTACTGTTTTATTATTACAGAGAAAAAGGAAATAATTTTTTTAAAAATTTGGATTATTTGGATAAAATGGAGTCTATGGGAGACAGCCATTCCGTAATTCGGAGCTTTCTGGATATCGGGTTTCTGGATAAGGGATCCTATACGTGTATATATATATATATATATATATATATATATATATATATATATATATATATATATATATACATACACACACACCCCCTTTGCAAATACCTGTGCCCCATTTGATCAGACACGAGTAAAGAAATGCACCCACACGGTCACATGTTAGAAAAACAATATCATTTACTTAAATACTGAAACATGACACATATAAAATCGTACAGCACTGGTCCAGGTTCATGTTACATTCGCAGTATAAAAAACAACAGTACATTTCCCAACATTAAAAGATTTATATATATATTTCTTCTTTCGTTTTCCAAACTTGCGCTTCCAGGAAGCATCTATAAAATACCCAGACGGCTGAAAGTACCTTTTTTTTGTTTCATTAAATACATAGATGCTATATATATATATATATATATATATATATATATATATATATATATATATATAGATAAAATTATTTTGACGGGGGATTTTTTTTTCTGATACCGGCAGAAGAGAAATCTCATCCCGAAACACCACGAACTTCTAAAAATAACACTCTGCTCGAGTCGAAGTCAGACAATCGCGCTGCAATGATCTGCAGAGCAGCAGTGGCCAAGATGAATATATATATATATAATATAAATGTTTCTGTAAACTTGAGTTCAAAAATATGTGCTGCATTTGTATAGGCTATATCTATATATATATATATATATATATATATATATATATATATATATATATATATAGATAGATATATATCCATCCAGTTTTATCCCAATTCCACATATTGCAAATGCTTTATAAAGGAATGCATAATGTCCAAAAAAAAAGAAAAAAAGTCTATCAAATAAGAGTGCAGCATTATATCAGTATAGAGATACTTCGTATCATTATACAGTGCAACATGTTCAGTATCAGTGTAATAGGCACCCTTGCATCGATTACACAGACTTCAAACATTTATATTGGTCCCTTTTCCAAATCAACGCCCAATTCCCCCCCACCCTCAGCTCATAAGATGCAGTCACATGACTATTTTTAATATAACCGCCTTCCTCATTTTTCACATTATGTTGTTCTGTTTCTAATGAAGATAAATGTAAGTGCTGGGCTTAGGGACATCAATGAGGTTTTGTTAGAAGGGTCTTGCAGCAGCCCATCCCCCCACAGAAAAGTGTAAAAGCAATACATTTGCAAAGACACACATACGTGCTCATGTAATGAAACTGTGCAAATTTTCCCCGTTCAGTAACCCATAGCAACCAATCTTATTTGGTGGTTGTAAACAGACCACGGTAGGTTGCTGATTGGTTGCTCTTTGTAACTGCCCCGGAGAAAATGTGCATTACTACCTGAGCCTGTGTCACAGTTTATACTCAAGTTACTTCTTTTTTCAGAGATAAGTGCAAGTCCTTCTCCTAATAATTATTAGCCGGAGGAGCGGAAATAGAATTTGAAGTGTGGAGTGTTAGTAGAAGGGCTCCAATACTAGTCCAGAATGTAACAGCAGAATGTTTCAGGCAACTGCCATCTCATATCAGATGTCTCTGTGTAGGTCTCCTGTGCTTACAAATGCCTTGATTACTGGAGATGAACGGAAGGAGATGATCACCTACTAGGGAGCTCCAAGTCCATCTTTATTCGTTGCCTCCCTTCCTTGCACTAGCAGCCTCAGTCCACCAGGGTTCTCAGAAAACCTGATGCCCCTTCCCAGTTAGCAGAAGGTGGCAACCATGACGGGCATGTTCCCTCACCCTCACCTTCAGCTGCTCCACTTGCTCCCTAAGGGCCCCAGCTGTACCACTTAGGCCGTTGTTCTCATTCTTTAGCTCCCTCACCTTTTCTTCCAGCCGGGAGATTCTCTCCAGCTTTCGTTTGCGGCACTTGGTGGCGGCCAATCGGTTCCTTAGCCTCTTTCTCTCCACCTTGATTTTCTCCTGCTCCTCCATGTTGATGGGAGACATTGGTGCAGGAGACCCTTCTCTGCTGTCCACCCTTACTCCAGCAGTATCAGGGACAGTCTGTGGCTCCTCTTTAAAGGGTGAAGCCCCATAGGCACCATGAGCCTGTGGTAAATAGTTAATTGTGGCAGAGGGTTGGCGGTAGATGTTTGGGTGGTAATTGGCCAGGTTGGTGTAAACAGCAGTGTCCCCGTAGATGTTGCTACCAGCAGGGGAGGCAGCGCTCCCACCCAGAGGAATAGAGCCTCCACCTAACGACACATTGGGAGGACAATCACGGTTCATCTTGTGCAGGTCATCAAGGGCCTTAACAAATCCATCCACAAAGCCTTCTTGCTCCTCTGTTATGCCATTGCCACGGGAGTAGTAGAGTTGCCCTCCGCTTGGACCAGTTATGACCCCAGGGCCACTGTGAATGATCATTCTTTCAAGCTCTGGGGCAGCCATTTTCAGGCTGGAAGGTGGCGTATGATGGGAGGCGAGCGCCGGGGAGTCTTGGGTGGTATAGTAGGACAGGTGCCCCAGGGTGGGTTTCATGAGGCCAGCATCTGGCCGAGAGTAGGCTGACAACAAGGAGTCGTCGTGGTAGAAAGGCTGCTCCATCTTGGAGCACATGGAAGATGTAGGATGGAGCTGGTTCTCACAGAATAAGTAGTGGGACTCTGCTAGGCAAGCCTGGAAGGCAGTTCAGAGTCAGTCAGTCCTGTAGCCTCACACACAATAAAGGACAGGGCTGGAATCCCCACAATAGTGTCAAGTCCCCCTCAGAAAGAGACAAAGTGTGTGAGTCACGTGGGAGCAGGTAAAAGGACGAAATGCAGGCAGTCTGGAGCGTATACACCGAAGTGCCCTCTTGCTGCTCGTGGCTGGATCAGCTCCCACAGTCTCTGCTTTCTCACGACGGATCGTTCTCCTTCTGACAACTCTCCACAGGCGCCACACGCCTTTATACGCCGGCCCCGCCTCCCGGAAGGATCTTACCGGCGGCTGATTGGCCAGCTGTCTGTAAACGTCAGTCGTGACGTGGAGGAGAAAGGGAAAGGGGGGTCATGGGCGTGACGTCAGTGCCAGGAAGCTCGTGCTGCTTGTAAACAGGAGAAGTGGATGGGGGGAGGGGAGAATTTGAGGGAGACAAGGAGAGTTGATGGGGCCTGGGCGTTTGATTGATTATTCCTGGGCTCTTGTTCACGTTCATACAGCAACGTGGGTCCTTGTTATACATGATATACACGTACATAAAGTGAAGGCCTGCTGTAATTCTGTACAAACACTTCAGAAGAATGCCAAGAGCTGCTGTGACAGGATTTTAAGCTGAAAAATAATTAAAAACATTCAGTCAGCTGATTTTTCAGCATAGAATTGTTCACATGACCGTTTATATTCCCTTTTTTCTCCTGTTTTTCCTGTCAGACACGGTGTTTTCTACATCATGGGCCCCACATGCTGTGAGAGAGCTTAAACCAACAGCAATCGATCTATCATTTACTATTGATCTACCTCTATCCATCTATCTGTCATCTATATCTGTCTGTCATCTATATCTGTCTGTCAACAGCCTCCTACCAGGCCACTATATGGAACTTTCTATGGAACCATACAGCAGCCCATCTGGCATTTGCCAGAACTCACAGATTGCCAGTCCGGGCCTGTCTATATCTATCTGTCATCTATGTCTATCTGTCATCTATGTCTGTCATCTATATCTATCTGTCACCTCATCTATATCTATCTGTCATCTATGTCTATCTGTCATCTATGTCTGTCATCTATATCTATCTGTCACCTCATCTATATCTATCTGTCATCTATGTCTATCTGTCATCTATAGCTGTCATCTATGTCTATCTGTCATCTATATCTATCCGTCATCTGATCTATGTCTATCTATCTAGCTATATTATCTTGCTATATAGCCATCATCATCATCATCTCTCCCCCAAAACCGTTTAGCGTGGGACAAACCTTTTAAATAGAGTGAAATATCTAATATACTTAATAAAAGGAGATATGACATTCTAAACCAGTCCTAAGAAACCAGTGGCCCTGTGCTGATCAGTTCCAGCATCTTGCTTGAAAAAATAGCCTTGTAACAGTCTTTAATAAACACAACCACAGCATATTGCTACCATGGAGTGCTCTCCTATTATTATATGATATAATTGGTCAATGTCGGAATATCGCTATACCCGGAAGAGGATTTGATGCATTCTCAGTAAGCTAAGGCAGCGCAGAGAACTTTCTGTTTATTGTTGTATGTACTACCTCTGATATGTACAGAATATACAGAATAATAGCAATACAAATTCCAGCAGCACTCCAGTATAGTGAAAAATAATTTATTTCTGCAAATGAAGCAAAGTTTCGGGCGTAACCAGCCCTTTATCAAGCTGGTTACGCCCGAAATGTTGCGTCATTTGCACAAATAAATTATTTTTCACTATACTGGAGTGCTGCTGGAATTTGTATTGGAATTTGAACTGGACCTGGGCAGACAGAGTCACAGCCCGCACCCGACGCTACAAAAAGCAGTGAGATTGATTGTGTAGCACTACTCTTTATGTTTGTGCTCAGAATAATAGCAGTACAACATCACTAACCTGATCAATCACTGTTTTCTGGCAAAAAAAATTATAACAAAATAATTTACTACTAGTAGTAGAGTAGTAGAAAACCAACAGACCCAATTGTCATGACATGTATGCTGCTGAATCTGTCATTGAATTATTACTTGAGGCTTGTTCCAAATAATAGCAGTGTGGAGTTCAATTAGTAAACTCATTCATTCTGTGAAAAAACATGTGTCAAGTCCAGCCCTTATTTAAGGAAGGAGCAAATGTTGTGCTGCTGGTTATAGTGAATTTCTCTTTGAAAATCCGAGTAAAATGGGTCGTTCTCAACATTGTTCAGAAGAACAGGGTACTTTGATTAAAAAGTTGGTTGAAGAGGGAAAACATATAAAGAAGTCAGAAAAATGATAGGCTGCTCAGCTAAAATGATCTCAAATGCTTTAAAATGGCACCAAAATCTGGAAGCTGTGGAAGAAAACGGAAAAAAACATTGAAATGGATAGAATAACAAAAATGCTAATTAAAACTATTATAAGGATTTTGAGCTTTATTAATTTTTTTTAAACACACTGCTATTATTCTGAACACAACTGTATGTGTGTGTGTGTACACCATTCTTTGTATATGCAGCTCTGTATGTTTATACAGTGCACTAATAGCGCAGCTGTCGGAACAACTATTGCAATAAAAATGTGAGGACAACTTACCCTGGTGGTCTAGTGATACGACAGGGACGCCCGCCGCGTCATCGGCGAGGACGCCGACAACGCCATTGGTGGGGATACCCGCCACACCGATCCAGTGATCTCGGGCGCGCGCGGTGCACATCTTCCTTAGTTATAGGCGCATGCGCGCTGGCGTGACAACGTCAGCGCGCAATGACGCGAAATTCAAAGGGCTATTTAAAGGGACTTCATTCATTTATTCATTGCCTGTTATAGGTTATCTCATTGTGAGTTCTTGGTGCTTCCTGTGCTATTAAGCTTCTGTTTCTTGATATCTGATACCCGTTGTGACCCCTGCCTGTTTGTGATGATCCTGACTTCTGAAATCCTGACCCTGTCTGGTAACCGACTTCTCTATCCTGAATCCCTCCTGATTGATCTCCTGGTTTGACCCTTGCTTCCTGGCTACATTTATACTCTGCCTGCCTCGACCTGGCCTGATCTGACTACTCTATTGCCTAACGCCTTGTACCACGACCTTCTGCCCAAAGACTCTGCTTTTCAGTTGTGCCCCTCTGATTGTCCAGAACCCCTCGCCTTGCACCTCTCGTTATAAGACCTGGCGGCATCTGAGTATTTGAGGGCTCCTCCCGAGGCCAAAGGCGGTTGCTACAGGCAGAAGGACGAGCCAAGACCAGGGTGCTTGGCATCGGTTCTAGATTTAGGGTGCCAACTGTGACAAAATACAACAGGAGGAAGGAGGCCACTGATTTAGTATTGTTTAATTTGTGCTCAAGGAATCTCTAACCCCCATCTTTGGTTCTTAGGGCTTCCTGGGAACTGTACAGGCCTGTGGGTTCTGGCAAATCCCAGAGGGGCTGCTGTATGGTTCCATAGAAAGTTACCATATAGTGGGCTGGTAGGGGGCTGTTTGGGCTGGTAGGGGGCTGTTTGGGCCTCTGTGCACTTGGAATGGCAGGGCCTAGTTTGACTCCCAGTCCAGACCTGGAACTGTAGTTCTGAAGACAGTGAAAGTTGGGATTATTGTTCTCAGAAACAAAAACATAAGACGTAAACTTCTTTTTGTTTCCTCTCCAGATAGATGCTCATGAGATTACTCCGATATGCCACGTTTCCCTGACTGTTATTTTGTTAAAGAGGTCAAATGTCAGTGGCTGAAAACCCCTTTTCAACCAAACACCTTGAGGTACCTGTATACTGATATCTGCACCCCAGTAGGAGTGCCACTCTCTGCATCATGGACTTGACTATTAAAGGAACAGTAACACCAGAAAATTAAAGTATTTTAAAGGAATGACAATATAATGTACTGTTGCTTGGCACTAGTAAAATTGGTGTGCTTGCTTCAGTAACACAACTATAGTTTAAATAAACAAGCTGCTGTGTAGCCATGGGGGCAGGGGGGTGCTAACTTATAAGTAGTTTCAGTCTATGTTTATGAAAAAAAAGTCTCTAAGTTTATGGGGGTTCTAAATGATTTTGTTGCTGGGACTGAGTAACTTCTAGTTATGCCTCTGCCCAACATCACTCAGAGGACCCCGTAATGAGACGTGGGAGGGGTTATGTCCCCCTGTTTGCCACTCAGTAATATGCAAGGGTCAGCTCCAACTGTTCTGGTAAAAGATGTTACCTATCCTGGCTGCTCCTTTCCCTTGGGCATGTGACACTGCTTGGAATCCGGATGCGCCGCACCCTCGTTTGAAGCCTAATTATGTGCCAGGCTTTTTCATACTTGGCATTCCAGCACTGGCATCCTGTAGGACCGGCCTTTGCCTCCTGTCACCACCTGTCACACTACATTCAACTCAACGTCCCTGTCTATCTGCAGTATCTGTCAGTCTCGCCATTGGCTTATTGCTCTGCACCACGGGGTTGCTGTTTATCTACATTGTTGTGAAGTTTATTATAATTATAAACCTGTAATTTTTCCTCCCACATTACAGGAATTCCTCTCTACTGAGCTGGAATGAGATATCTTCAGCTCCGAGCTGTGGTTGAACTATAACTTTCAGCATCTCTAACAGTTGATTCTGCTTTGCCTTACTATACAGACTGTCTTGAAGTTATAACCCCTGCCTTCGAAGGAGAACCAAAGCCTAACTTAAGAAGTAGCTAGAAATGTTGTACATGATGTTTTGTGCTTCTGTACCAGCCCAAGGCAAGCACAGTAGTGAAATGTGGGTCAGGATTTTCCCAACCCTCCACCTGCCCTTCCTCCACCCGCGCCAGCAAAAGCCCAAATTTAAGTTTCCTTTTATAGACCCGCGCCGCCCCACCCCGCCGATGACATCACAAAAGGGGCAGAGGCACACGTCTATAAAAGTTCAACCCGGAAGTCGGCCATTTGTAAGGTCACAGAGCAGTCCTTACGGGCAGAGCAGTATGGAGAGCTCACCCACCGGCCTGCGACCCAGAAAGAGGGGTGCGAGGTCGGCCTGAACCGGTCGGCCTGAACCCGCCCGACCCCCCGGCCCACACATCACTAAACCACAGCCCTTTAGCAGTAAAGATCTGTGTCTCCAAAGATGCCCCAGTAGCTCTTTTCTGCTGATTCACTGCACATGCTCTGTGCTGCTGTCACTTACTGAGCTTAGGGAGCCACTCACAATATACAGTACACATAGAATAGAAATGTCACAATATAAGGCTGATTAGTAATTAATACACATAATTACTACATGGCAGCACAGAAACCAGTGCAATTAGCATCAGAATTGAATAATCAGCAAACCTGTAGCATCAGCTTATATTACAGCCAGGGAAGCTCATTTTCTGCTGGATAATTAGTGACGAGCCCTAAGCTTAGCTTCTCAACAGCCAATCAGAGCCCACTGAGCATGTGAGTGTCACAGACACTTTCCAAGATGGTGATCCCCTGTGACAAGTTTGAAGTCCTGGATCATTGCTGCTATTGACAAGCTGAAACTTTAGCCTCGTGCAATAAGTTCAGTGCATAGAATATGTCATTTTTAGCCATATTAATTTTTAGGGTTTAGTTTTCCTTTTACACCATATACACACTGTTCAGCCCCTTCCTTCGACACTGTCCTTACTATAAACACATTCTCCCACACATATAGCTCTCAACCCTGACAACATCGAAATCAGAAAACGAAATTATGTTTTTTACCTGAAAAGTTTGTTTTTTCTTATAAAACAGCTGCTAAGTCAAATTCTCACCCCCACACACACGAATTTATTTCACACTGTGGTTTTTTTTTCATTTAGAACTTTTTATTAATATGCACACTTTTTGTTTCCTGTTCTGTGCCAATATACTGTTGACGTGGATGTTAGTTTGTATCATTATATACTATGGGAAAAGATGGTTTTCTTTTTCACTCCAAACTGTTATTGGAAGCAGGGTCGGCCTGGCTCACTGGGATACCAGGAAAACTCCCGGTAGGCCCAGGTGTCAGTGATCCCTCTTACTTCTAACCATTTGGCCTATTTCATGGTCATTCCCTATTTTTTATGGGACAAAAACATACATTTTTTGCCCATTGGGTTTAGAAATGGGTAAATTCGTTTAAGACAAATGTGAGAATGTTTCCTGTTTGAGACTATTTGACAGAAGGGAATTTCCTGCGTGACTCTATAAGGTAACAGGGAGTAGGAGCAGGTCAGGGAGGAGAGTTTCTATAGTGCAGAGGGAGAGTTCACTGGAACAAGCTGATACCTGCCCAGGTTGCACCCACCTCCATGTTTATGTGCTGAGTTAGGAACACACCCTGTTCTCACACGGCAGTCTCACCTTGTCAGGGACGTGCGCTGATAGGGCGGCTGGTAACAACCATTACTGCAACTGGATCCTGCCAGTATTTTCTATGGGTAATACAGGGTCACAGACAGGTGGAGGAGGCTATAGCATTGTGGCCTTGGGCAAGTCATTTCAATCTTGCTTTACACTATCACTACACTTCAGATGGCAATTAAGTGACCAGTATTCGTTGGTATCCAAATGATCAGTCCGTGGGGTGAATGTACATAAACTGTACAAATGGTCATACACTGTACGGCTGCCTCTCTGTTGTTCCGTTCCTTCAGCCTGAACCATCAGAAATCAGTTAGTGAATTTATTGCACATGGAGTCTGTCCCTCCCACTGCAGGGTGATACAGTGACACAGACAGGAGGGAACTATGGGACATGAGTCTGTCCCTCCCACTGCAGGGTGATACAGTGACACAGACAGGAGGGAACTATGGGACATGAGTCTGTCCCTCCCACTGCAGGGTGATACAGTGACACAGACAGGAGGGAACTATGGGACATGAGTCTGTCCCTCCCACTGCAGGGTGATACAGTGACACAGACAGGAGGGAACTATGGGACATGAGTCTGTCCCTCCCACTGCAGGGTGATACAGTGACACAGACAGGAGGGAACTATGGGACATGAGTCTGTCCCTCCCACTGCAGGGTGATACAGTGACACAGACAGGAGGGAACTATGGGACATAAGTCTGTCCCTCCCACTGCAGGGTCATACAGTGACACAGACAGGAGGGAACTATGGGACATGAGTCTGTCCCTCCCACTGCAGGGTGATACAGTGACACAGACAGGAGGGAACTATGGGACATGAGTCTGTCCGTCCCACTGCAGGGTGATACAGTGACACAGAAAGGAGAGGTATATCAGATTGCTTCATTTATCCCTGAAATAGGGTTGCACCTTTTCTGGCAAAAAAAAACCAAAATCTTCCTTCTTATAAATGTGTCTTTCTTCCCTGTTACTAACGTTGTCATCAAGTAAAATCTTTACTGGCCACCCCTAGTCCCAGATAAAAGTCAGTAAATATATCAGACTGTTCTACTCCCAGTGCTTCTCCTATCCTATTTATATCACATGACACATTCAGGAAGTGATGGGGCTGGTGGGGGAGAATGAGCAGCAGATCGATCTGTTAACTCCTTCTTGTCTGGAAGAGGGAACATTGTAAGAGATCTCCTTACTGACATGATCAACCAATGCACTCCTGCTAAATAGCTATCCAGTGATTATATACATATACCTCCCAACTGTCCCTTTTTCGGAGGGACAGTCCCTCTTTTGACAGCTCAACCTGCAGTCCCTCATTTGTACTGGAAAGTCCCTCTTTTCTCTGCACTGAACAGCCAGAAAAAGAAACAAAGTTTCTCACTTAATTGGCTTTTAGCAGAGAGCCCAGAACAGCCACAGGTGCAAATAAGATACTTTGTAACAATTTTGAGACACAAAAACACAGTTTAGATAAGGAGAAATATTTTCAAACTTTCATAACCTGCCAAATTTTGTAAAACAAACATGGTAATTAGGGGGTGTGGCCACAGAAAGGGGTGTGGTCAAAAAATTGCTGCGCTACATGCAGAAAAAAAAATTTTGTCCCTCTTTTTACTTCCAAAATGTTGGGAGGTATGTATATACTGATGCCCCTCCCTATTCCATGCTGCTAGATCAATGCACATGTATTACAGAAATGATATTTATTATATGCTCAGCCTGTAGGTCCAACATGAGATTTTTAATTATATAGGCAGTCTAATCTGACCAGCTGTAGCACCACAGGCTGGACATGCTTGATTTTGTTTCTTCAATATCTTTGTTTTCTTCAAAATATGAAATAAAATCATTTGAAAAGCCTTACTAAAGCCTACCTAACAAGTTTCGACAGGCTCCATTTCTCTCGGTGTGGGAAATTACTAGGGACAGGCAGCTAAATGAAATGGCTGTCACATATCTAGCCATGTACAGGCATGGGACCTGTTATCCAGAATGCTCAGGACTTGGGGTTTTTCAGATAATGGACCTTTCCATAATTTGGATCTTCATACATTAAAGGGATACTGTCATAGGAAAACATGTTTTTTTTTCAAAACACATCAGTTAATAGTGCTGATCCAGCAGAATTATGCACTGAAATCCATTTCTTAAAAGAGCAAACATATATTTTTATATTTTATTTTGAAATCTTACATGGGGCTAGACATATTGTCAGTTTCCCAGCTGCCCCCAGTTATGTGACTTGTGCTCTGATAAACTTCAGTCACTCTTTACTGCTGTACTGCAAGTTGGAGTGATATCACCCCCTCCCTTCCCTCCCCCCAGCAGCCAAACAAAAGAACAATGGGAAGGTAACCAGATAGCAGCTCCCTAACACAAGATAACAGCTGCCTGGTAGATCTAAGAACAGCACTCAATAGTAAAATCCAGGTCCCACTGAGACACATTCAGTTATATTGAGTAGGAGAAACAACAGCCTGCCAGAAAGCAGTTCCATCCTAAAGTGCTGTCTCTTTCTGAAATCACATGACTAGGCAAAATAACCTGAGATGCACCTACACACCAATATTACAACTAAATACAATTGCTGGTTCAGGAATGACATTTTATATTGTAGAGTAAATTATTTGCAGTGTAAACAGTGTCATTTAGAAATAAAAACTACACCATAAAAATGATAACAGAATCCCTTTGAAGTCTACTAGAAAATCATGTAAACATTAAATAAACCCAAAATAAACTTCCAATAATTATATCGTAGTTTGGATCAAGTACAAGCTACTGTTTTATAAAAAGAAAAAATCATTTTTAAAAATGTGGATTATTTTGATAAAATGAAGTCTATGGGAGATGGTCTTTCTGTAATTTGGAGCTTTCTGGATAACAGATCCCACGCCTTGACACCATAAGAACACTACACTTTCGACGCCAGCACCAGAATGTGACATAATGACCACTAAGGATGATTGGTTGCTCTGGGATACAAGACCTGTACAAAATGTTACTGCATTTATTTCTCCAGCAGACTCGAACTACATTCCAAATGAGTCTTTAAACACTGGTTTAGCAAGTTTACATTGTTGGAGCCAAATAAGCATGTGCTGGTGATGAAGCACGGCAATAAATGATGATCATGGTACTTTAACTTTTAATGCCGAAGGACGTTGCCTCCCAAATAGAACACTCCCTCCAGATTGGGGTAACTTAATGCTGTTGCTTTGCCCAGAGAAGTGGCTTACACAGCACTGCGTATACAAGTAGCATTAATTCAAAATATACACAGAAGACATAATAAATAGCAGTTTATTAGTAGGGATGTAGCGAACGTCGGAAAAAAAGTTCGCGAACATATTCGCGAACTTGCGCAAAAATGCGAGCGTTTCGCGAACGGTTCGCAAACCCCATAGACTTCAATGGGAAGGCGAACTTTAACATCTAAAAAAGACATTTCTGGCCAGAAAAATGATTTTAAAGTTGTTTAAAGGGTGCAACGACCTGGACAGTGGCATGCCAGAGGGGGATCAAGGGCAAAAATGTATCTGAAAAATCTGCCTGTGTGTGCTTGGAAGAGATAGTGTAGGGGGAGAGCTGTTAGTGATTTCAGGGACAGATGATAGTAAGTTTGCTGGCTAGTAATCTGCTTGATACTGCTCTGTATTGGAACAAAAAAATAAATAAAAGCAGTCCTTACAAGGACTACTGTTATTGCAGCAGTCAGCAGATGAGATCAGAAGCAGGACAGCTGCCCACTGCAGCTACATACAGAGCACTGCAGTAGAAGGTAGATTACTAGCCAGCAAAGCTACCTAAGCTTAAATGTCCCTCAAACCCCTGCAGACTTCTGTCCCTCCAATAACAGAGCAGTATCAAAACGATTACTAGCCAGCAAACTTTCAACTGTCCCTGAAATCACTAACAGGCAGCAGCTCTCTCCCTACACTATCTCTTCAGCACACACAGGCAGAGTGAAAAAACGCTGCAGGGCTTCGGTTTTTATAGGGAAGGGGAGTGGTCCAGGGGAGAGCTTCCTGATTGGCTGCCATGTACCTGCTGGTCTGGGGTGAGAGGGCAAAAAAAAGCACCAACAATGGCGAACCCAAAATGGCGAACGTCGCGCGACGTTCGCGAACTTCCGGCGAGCGCGAACACCCGATGTTCGCGCGAACAAGTTCGCCGGCGAACAGTTCGCGCCATCTCTATTTATTAGTAACATCCTGATAGATACAATATGATTAGTCGTTCATTGAACAGCGAACCTCTTTGTTGTGACATGAAATATTTATTCAGAAACAGATGAAGGGCATAAGTGTTGTTCTGATGATGTATCATCGCTGCATAAATGTGTTCGCACCATAGAGAGAACAGACAATAATAAAAAAAAACAATTCTCCCACAAAGCAACAGTTCTGTCCTGCCTTACGGCTGAGTCTCTAGCTATTTTAGTTAGAGAGCATTCAGACAGCATACCTCCCAACTGTCCCTTTTTCGGAGGGACAGTCCCTCTTTTGACAGCTCAACCCGCAGTCCCTCATTTGTACTGGATTTGCCTCTCTTTTCTCTGCACTGAACAGCCAGAAAAAGAAACAAAGTTTCTCACTTAATTGGCTTTTAGCAGAGAGCCCAGAACAACTAACAGGTGCAAATAAGATACTTTGTAACAATTTTGAGACACAAAAACACAGTTTAGATAAGGAGAAATATTTTCAAACTTTCATAACCTGCCAAATTTTGTAAAACAAACATGGTAATTAGGGGGTGTGGCCACAGAAAGGGGTGTGGTCAAAAAATTGCTGCGCTACATGCGGAAAAAAATTTTTTTGTCCCTCTTTTTACTTCCAAAATGTTGGGAGGTATGAGACAGCAGTGGTCTGAGATCCTTTCTGAAATCCATTATTTACATCACATAATTTACAAGATTAAGAGAAGTGAGTGAGAAAAGGAAGCTTAGCATGGCAGGGGGAACTACACTATATCAGTTTGAAATTATTAAAAAGCAATGTATATCTATATATACAACCATAGGTACAACAAGTTGCACACATCAAAAGCTGACCAAAAGACCTGGGTGCTCAAGTAAAAATTATAAATAGAGAGTTTCCGAGTACTGGCACTTACAGGGTTTGCACAAGGACTAATGTTTGTCCTTGAGAAAGGTTCCTGTGTGGAACCGAAACGTTGGCTTAATAAACTTTTACACTTTTATTCATCAATTAATATTTTTCCTCCTTTTTGTGCAAACCCTGTGAGTGCCAGTACTCGGAACTCTCTCTCTCTCTCTATATATATATGTGTATACCCCCGAATCCTTTTTGAAAGATTCGGACGAATACCGAACCGAATCCAGGTTCGGCAGAATACAGATCCGAATCTTAATTTGCATATGCAAATTAGGGGTGGGAAGAGGAAAGATTTTTTACTTCGTTGTTTTGTGATAAAAAGTCTCACAATTTCCCTCCCTGCCCCTAATTTGCATATGCAAATGGAAATTAGGATTTTGTTTGGCCGGGCAGAAGGATTCGCCCGAATCCAAATCCTGCTGAAAAAGGCAGAATCCTGGACCAAATCCTGGATTCGGTGCATCCCTAAATGAAAGTATTTTAAAATACAGTAGAACCCCCATTTTACGTTTTTCAGGGCACCAGAAAAAAATGCTTTACAATCCAGGAAAATTTAAAATCAGGGAAAAGTATTATGCATAATATATAGGTGGAACCCCAAAACAACTATGTAAAATGAGGGAAAACTTAAAATCAGGGGATGTAAAATGGAGGTTCCACTGTAATTAAAAAAACAATGCACTGTTAAAAACTGTGTGTTTTCTTCTGTGGACTACTATAGTTTATATAAACATAGGGTCGGATTGGGGGGGCGTGGGCCCACAGGGGCTGCTGCTTCGGGCCAGGAGGTGCATGTGGGGTAAACATTTTAAAGACATTATCATTTCAAACTTTTCCTTCTGCTTTAATTTGATAAACTTGAATTTTTTGGTGTTACTGTTCCTTTAATTCACCACAGGAGGCTAAACACGTGCAAACAGTAACGTGAGACAGTGAGTAAAAACAGAAGATAAAAAGGGGAGTATGAAATGGGAGATGGACGAGCAGAACTTGACAGTAGATGGGGGATAAGGAGTGACAGAAGGAGAAAATAGGTCTGCCTGGCCAACTCAGCATCTAATGTTCTTCACATATAATAATACTAATAACTAGGCTGGGATATCATTTCCACAAATAGCAGGAAAGAGTTAATCCTGTGGTAATAGGCAGCAGGGTGAGGATAGTCTGATTCATCACCAAAATTCCCAGTCTGCACATGGCCTCCCCCACCGCACTGAGATCCGTATCACAGAAGGCCTGCAGGCGCTATTCAGAGGAGCGGCTAAGGGTCTGCCATTTTGCATGTGTTTGTGTTCCCTTAGGTCTTCACTCCTAGGGCAGGAACTGGGGCAAGTATTGAGCGCCAGGGATACTTTCATGATGGTTCTGATAGAAAGCTCTTATAGGATAAAACACTGAGAGCTGTAGGTGGTAGACTGACAGTATGTAGGTACAGTAACACCAAAAACTTAAAGTGTCTTAAAGTAATGACAATATAATGTAGTGTTGCCCTGCACTGGTAAAACTGGTGTGTTTGCTACAGAAACTCTACTATAGTTTATAGAAACAAGCTGCTGTGTAGCCATGGGGGCAGCCATTCAAGCACAGGATACACAGTAGATAACAGATAAGTACTACTATAGTTTATATAAACAAGCTGCTGTGTAGCCATGGGGGCAGCCATTCAAGCACAGGATACACAGTAGATAACAGATAAGTACTACTATAGTTTATATAAACAAGCTGCTGTGTAGCCATGGGGGCAGCCATTCAAGCTCAGGATACTATAGTAGTACTTATCTGTTATCTATGGTGTATTCTGTGTTTGATAGTTATTGAAGAGGTCCCTTGATCAGTGATGGAACTAACCAGGCCTGCACCCCCTAGAGGCCCACCAGATGCTCTGGCCGACAGGAATCTGGCATGAAAATTGGGTCCAGGGGGGAAGCCCGGCAGCCCGGCCTGCACCTGGGACTGGGTGAGCCAGTTACATTACTGCCCCTGACTGGAGTACCCCTTTACCCCACTGATAATGGCCCTGTTTGTAATTGACTATTGAGAGGACGCAGATGCAAAGTCTGTACCTAATCTAGTAACCCAAAACATCCAATCATATGTTTCCTTTCCACCAGCAGCCTAGTAAATACTTCTTGCTGTCTGGTTGCTAGGGCTGACGGCATATGGATCACAACTAATTTCTTTTTAAATATGGAAATATGAAGTTATTTTTCCAGTGAAATAGGGCAGTGAAATTTCCAGACTCAGACTGGCAATTTGGAAACTGGTGAATAACAGAGGAGCTGCTGTTCATTGTTATAGACCGGTATTTTATACTGGGATTGTGCGAGGCTGTTTTGGCCTCTGTATCTTTGAAATGCCAGGGGCTCTTTTGAATATGTTTTCCCTATTAATAACATTGGCATCAAGCACCATTTTTACTGACCAGGCTGGGAAAATATGTTCTAACTGGCAACCCTACCCACAAGTTAGACACACCTTATAAACAGATCAAAATTATTAATTAGTAATGTTGTGGAAATTCAGGAAGCGGAGATCACTTGAGGTGAAAGACAAAGGTTATTCCACACAAGCTCTGTGGATTCTCAACCCACAAAGAAATCACTGAGCTTTATAGATTTGTAAGAAGGGAGCTACTGGTGGGCGAACTTAGAGATATCGCTCCACAACACAGAAAAACCAAGAACTGCTCTTACCACCAAACAGATGGCCCTGCCCTCGAGGCCAGGGTACTAGTGACCTAGGCTAGCTTGAGAACAGAACCCATCCAAGTCGGACTCACAGGGGAATCTTCATACACAGAATTTTATTTTATCTCAGTAACTATGGTGACACAGATCTGGGTGCATTATCATCTTGAAAAAATTCCATCTTTACTTTGCGTAGGGTTGCCACCTTTTCTGGAAAAAATACCAGCCTTCCTAAATAATTAACTTTTTTCCCCTATTAATAACATTGGGATCAACCATCATTTTTACCGGCCAGGCCGCTAAGACCACCTTTTCTTGAAAAAAATACCGGGCTTCCTATATTTTTATGCATTTTCCCTATTAATAACATTGGGATGAAGCGATGGTGGTGGCAGGGGGGCCGGGTGGGTCCGGAGGGGGGCCCTGGAAAGCAGCCCCGGTGGGCCCCGGGCCCCCCAGTCTGACCCTGTACTACTGAAATTTTAGAAATACATTTAGAAATACATTTACTTCCCCTTTTTTCAGGGCCCGGTCAAATGCCTTTACTTGCCAAATCTAATACCAGCACCACAAATCTGTATATTAGCACCCCCCATCTCGTATTTCTGTTATCATTTAATTTGAAGAGGAATTAGGCTTTATTTAGGAACCATCTCCCTAATGACAGACGGGTTAGTCACCATCTCTGCATGTTCTCCTTCAGAAGGATTGTTCATGGGCAGTGTAAGAGCACGCTCATATGGGGAATTCTCTGCTAACCACTCTGGTCTGTTAACATGCATTTTATAATTCACTGGGGAGAGGGCAGAAACCCAACACATATTTTCTGTAAGTTAAAGGAAAAAAAACCCTAAGAAGCAGAGCTGGGAAGTCTTCACACTGATAATAACAGGTATTCTACATTACAATCTAAATCTTATATATCAGTTATTATCTGAATATTAACTCATACTGAGTTTGTTATTCGGAAACTTGGGAATCACGTATTTCTGTCCAGTTTGCAAATGATAAAAAGGATGCCCCCGTCTCCCAGCATGTGACTCACACACCTCGGGGGGTGACCTGTGTGTGTGTATGGGGGGTCAGTCCCTGAGAGGTGAGTCACATGTCCCAGACAAGGCAGGGTGTGTGTATTTGAGGATGTCTGTCTGTCTGTCTGTGTGCGCTGGGAAGGGAGGGAGTTGTGATTCCAGACACACACACATAAAAACATGTTTTCTTCCTGGAAAGGAAGTGCTTTGTCTGGGAGACACAGCTGGGATAAATATAAGATATATATACTATATATACAGGGGGAAAATATGTGTCTAGCGAGGGGAAGGTGGCAGCATCTGTACCGAGGCCAGTACAGTATTGTGAATTCAGGACATTCATTTAGCCTTAAGGTGGCCATAGATGTAGAGATCCGCTTGTTTGGCGATGTTGCCAAATGAGTTGGTCTCTCCCCGATATGCCCACATTGAAGTGGGCGATTTTGGGCTGATCCGATCGTGGGCCCTAGAGCCCAACGATCAGATCAGAACGGAGGCCAAACGGGTGGTCGGATCGCAGGACTGCATCAACGAAAAGATTCGGCCGCGATCCAATGGGATTTTCTAACCTGCCTGATCTGGCCAGATATCGATCAGGAAAGCCCGTCGGGGTCTCTACACATGGGCCGATAAGCTGCCGACTTAGTCTGTCAGCAGCTTTGCAGCTTTGGTCTGTCAGCAGCTTTTTACCTTTAGGTTACCACCTCATTCGACAGAAAGCAGTGCAGTCTGCAGCATGCATGTCAGTCACGCATTAACTTTATTTGAGATGTGTACCATAATGGTGCGTGATGTGACAGCTAATAGTGGTCATTTACTTATGCACATGTTCAATTTCAGGTGCAATTTTACCATTTATTTTTACAGATAATGCAACAGTTTATCACTCAGTTCCAGCGTAATTGACATTGTTGTGCCCAATACATTAAAACACAAGCAATTTTGATTGCATTTATTGATGCAAATCGCATGCAATTGTCCTGAAATTTACCTGGACTGCGACGGCGCAATTTCCAGTGCCTCAGTGTCAAAATGATGTCTATGTGTAATTCATAAGCGGCTCACTGTCATTACTGTCACCCTTAAGCTGACAGTAGCTCCGGGGGTTCACCTTAATCAATAGGCGCACTTGCCCACAATTCAGAACAGGAGGTGGGGGACACACGCTTTTGGGAGAGTAGATGATGTTGGGACTACACCTCCCAGCCTCCTCACCACCAAAACATGATTAAGGGTTAAAGAATGCTGATAGTAACATAACAGAATAACTATCTAGTATAGGTCAATCTAAAAACAACTGGACTTGCTGAGTAATCAATGAAGATGTTTCACTACTCATCCGAGCAGCTTCTTCAGTTCAACTGACTGGTGTGGGAAGTTCTCGGCATATAAACTCTTCCACTAAACCAATCACAATGGCACATTGTAACTCTTCAAAGAGGTGACATCTGAAGAAACTCACAGAGGTGTTGATTCTGTGTAGTTGTGATAGGATTATCAATGTGTCATGCAACTCCTAGATACAGGTGTTACTTGTTAGAGTTGCATGAATGGATGTGTGAAGTGTTCTGAAACCACCGGGGTACAGATGTTAGAACAGCATTGTATGTAGCAGACAGGTGGTGTCGAAGGCCCCCACTTCTGTTCAGAGATGGTCTCTCCACCTTGACATGAATCGCCTCTTTCACGCCTCGTTCAAACCAGCGGTCTTCTTTATCCAAGATTTGGACCTTGCTGTCTTCAAAGGAGTGTCCCTTGTCTTTTAAGTGTAGAAAGACAGCTGAGTTTTGCCCTGTAGAGTTCTCCCTCCTGTGCTGAGCCATTCGCTTGGAGAGCAGTTGTTTTGTCTCACCGATGTATAGATCTGTGCAATCCTCGCTACACTGGACTCTGTATACCACATTGCTTTGTTTTTCTTTTGGTGTTTGATCCTTTGGGTGTACCAGTTTTTGTCTCAGTGTGTTGCTAGGTTTGAAAAACACAGGGACATGGTGTTTGTTGAAAATCCTCCTGAGTTTCTCTGACACTCCAGCTACGTATGGGATGACTATGTTTCGCCTACTATGTGTCTCCGCGCGGTTATTTCTATTGGTGTTCCAGTTGGGCTTGGTTGCTGCTGTTTTGACAAAGGCCCAGTCTGGGTAGCCACACGCTTTCAAAGCTCCTCTGAGATGTTTTTGCTCTTTGTCTTTGGACTCTGTATCAGTTGCCACACATTCCGCCCGGTGGTGCAGGGTTCGAATGACACCCAGTTTGTGTTCCAGTGGATGGTGGGAATTAAACAACAGATATTGATCCGTATGAGTGGGTTTCCTGTATACTTCCGTCTTCAAGTTACCCCCCTCTTGGATACATATCAAACAGTCCAAAAAAGCAAGTTTGTTCTCATGGACATCTTCCCTTGTGAACTTGATGTTATTGTCCACTGAGTTAATGTGTTCTGTGAAGGCCGCCACTTCATTGGATCTGATTTTAACCCAAGTATCATCCACATACCTGAACCAGTGAGTCGGTGTAGTTCCCTGGAACGTAAGTAAGGCCCTCCTTTCCACTTCCTCCATGTACAAGTTTGCTACAATGGGAGAGACTGGAGAACCCATTGCACAGCCATGTTTCTGTCTATAAAAAAGGTTCTTGTACTTGAAGTATGTGGAGTTAAGGCACAAATCTAGCAACAAACAAACTTGGTTGGGACTGAGCTTCGTTCTGCTGCTGAGGGTGTTATCATGTTGCAGTCGATTTCTTACAGTCTCAATTGCCTCTGTAGTAGGTATACATGTGAACAAAGAAGTGACATCATATGATACCATTGTTTCTTCTGCCTCTAGTGTAACGCCGTGAATCTTGGTTACAAACTCTTTAGCATTCTGGATATGATGCACTGTATTGCCTACCAACGGGGCTAAGATGTTAGCCAAGAATTTTGCAATGCTGTATGTCACTGAATTTATGCTGCTGACAATGGGTCTTAGTGGGGCTCCTTCCTTGTGTATCTTGGGGAGTCCGTATAAGCATGGTGTGGCTTCCCTGGGATACAGACGGTGGTATAAAATTCGATCAATGGCTTTCTCCTTTTCAAGTTGTTGTAGGCAACCAATCACCTTTTTCTTGTAACCACTGGTTGGGTCTTTCCCTAAGGGTTCATATGTGTTGCTATCACTGAGCAGAGTGGTTATCTTGCAGTCATAGTCAGTTGTGTTGAGCACAACTGTGCATCTCCCTTTATCTGCTGGCAGGATAGTGATGTTCGGGTCCTTACTCAGAGAGCTGAGTGCTCTCCTCTCTTCTGTAGTAAGGTTAGAGGGAGGTGTTCTGGCACTTGACAAAGCAGCTGACACTTTTAGCCGGAGTTGTTCAGCTTCTTCATTTTTCAAGTTATTATTTTTGATAGCAGACTCTGTGGCTGTGATGAGTTCAACTACTGGTATGTGTTGTGGTGTCACTGCATAGTTTAACCCCTTGGCTAACACATCCTTTTCAGGCTGGGTTAGTACCCTATCTGATAGGTTCCTAACCCAAGTGTCTTTGGTGTTCTTTGGTGTCTCACCTTTAGATTGACCTATACTAGATATACTATGACCTGGATGAATGAAAATCTTCATAGTCATAACAGAATAACATTGGTGGAGTAAACACTGATCCTAGCCGATGCCGCCCAAGCTTGAAAATCCCTACATGAACATTTTAAATTAAACCCATCTATTGTACAGCGCTGCAGAATAGGTCAGCGCTTTATAAACAGGCGTCAATTATAATAATTTCATTCCAAGCAACTTCACCGTATACATTCATTACAAATGCCGCTATTGAAAGCAGTAATAGTCTATTCCTTTCTATTCTCTGCACTGCTGGTTTTGACTACTGAAACAATGAAACAGAGGCCAGTGGATTTAGGGCTCTTACACAGGGCAGTTTTTGCCTGCGCTCCCCTGCGTTGCTCTTTCTTTCAGCCGCAGGAGTAGACGCAGTCAATTATTTTGAAGCGGGCTGTACTCACACAGACGCATGGAAGCGCCAAACTCAGGTTGGGACGCAGCTTGTTGCATTTCACCTGCCTTAGCCACATACATGTGTCTGTGTGAGTACAGCCCCTTCAAAGTAATTGACTGTGTCTACTCCTGCGGCTGAACGGAAGAAAGCGCAGGCAAAAACGGCCGTGTGTAAGAGCCCTTAGAGACCTGTAGAAAAGCATGCAGAGCATTGTGTAAAATGAAGTCGTTGCTGCTGCAGAGCCGACTACATTGTTTCAAGAGTCAGAACCAGTTCCGAAGTGAAACACGAACAAACCTTCTTTCATTAACAATTCCATTTACAAGTAACTGTAAAGCCAACGCAAATTTGTAATTAATCTAAACAGGAAAGTTGCTTACAATAATATTTTCTTTCTTCCTGCAGAATTGTATTTTTGGCTTTGCATCCCCTTCGAAAAGGGGAGAGGGCAAACTCAGAACAAGAGCTTGAAATGTCTACTGAAAAGGGTTAATGACAAGAACCATCCACTAGATATTGCCTAAATGCACATACAGTCATTTTCTTGGGGTTTTCAAGGAGATCCATGGGCGGATACTCTGTAGGTCTGTGTTTGGTCAGTGTCGGCCTGTGAATTGGACTCCAGGGGACCGGGAGGCTGTAAATTCCCAGAATCCAGACAGACAGAGCTGGAGAGAGTCCCAGAGCTGTAAGGAAGGAAGGATGAAGCCTGTGGTAGAGGGGGGAGAGTCACTGGAGATGAGGAAGTGAAAGAAAGAGAAGAACAAAAAAGGAGGTGAAGAGCAAAGGAGGGGGATAAAAATAGAGGCAAAGGAGGAACTGGAGACAGTGACGGCATTGCCTCAAATAACCCAGTAGTGGTACGAGCAGAATTTCCACTTTATTATTGGCCATATATTGCTATTTCCAAGGCCTATTTCCCAATCACCTACAAGATAGAAACTGCCCCTAGACACAGTAGGTAATTAGAGGGAACAAGTAGGGTTGCCACCTGGCCGGTATTTTACTGGCCTGGCAACCCTAGGAACAGGGGGATCCATGTCTGAGTAAGCAGATCACAATCATTGGGGGGCAGTGTTGTGTTGGGGCTTTAGTTGTTTTATTAAAAACTTATCAGGTTGTTGATATTCTGAGCAGGAGACATGAGCTGACCAAATGGAGATGATCCAATAATTTGACCTCTGGTCCAATGAACAGATGGGAGAGCCGTCAGGAGAAGACAGCATCATAGATAAATGCAGTTTTTGCCCAATGGGATTTTCAAACCTGACTGATAGACATCAAGAAGGCCCCATATAATATCCAAAAAAGCTGCCCAGTGGGTCCGGAGGGCCTGAGTTGGCAGGGTACAAGTAAGGTCTGATTTGTGCATTTCTAATATTGTCTAGGTTGTAAAATAACAGCACAGAGCATCCCTGTTCCAAAGAGCTTACAATTTAATAAGATGTTCCTCCTCTAGAGTTACGCCCTGGGGCTGACATTGGAATTTAAACAAGTCCATATCTTTACCTACCTGTTACCCCACCCTCTATATGTAGCAACCATAGTACAAATGATCTCCTTGAGAGAGAGGGTGTGACAGAAATGGGGACAGCATAAAGAGATAATTACTGTTACAGGAGGACAAGGAGAAATACTTCTATACATGTGTGTCCCTATTAACATGGTAGCTTCCACTCCAGCATTTATTTATTTACCCTCTAAGCAAAACATAAAGATGAACAAATGGGAAGTGTCGCACGTCATTCTAATGATAGGTGTGCCCAAAATATATAATTATATGTAATTAGGTGTCCTCAGGAGGTATCTGTAAATATATATCCTGCTGGGTAAAGGCTGACATACGTGTACACTGAGACATCTGGGTATTGGTCTATTGTAATAAGATGCATAAGGGACATGGGACTATAGGGTGTTGTCTCTAAGGGACCCTGGTTCTGCAATAAGGTATTACAGTGACACTGAATTACCTGGGCTGGGTTACTGTAATAACATTTTAAAGGGGCAATAACGCACCCATGTGGCAGACTTACTGTACTAATAGGTTCTATGGCAATATGGTTCTCAGGGGTCGGGTTAGTGCAATAAGGAGTTACAGGGACAATAAGGGGCTCAGGGGAGGGGTTAGTGGAATAAGGAGTTACAGGGACAATAAGGGGCTCAGGTAAGTGGAATAAGGAGTTACAGGGATAATAAGAAGCTCAGGGGAGGGGTTAGTGGAATAAGGAGTTACAGGGACAATAAGGGGCTCAGGAAAGTGGAATAAGGAGTTACAGGGACAATAAGGGGCTCAGGGGAGGGGTTAGTGGAATAAGGAGTTACAGGGACAATAAGGGGCTCAGGGGTGGGGTTAGTGGAATAAGGAGTTACAGGGACAATAAGGGGCTCAGGGGAGGGGTTAGTGGAATAAGGAGTTACAGGGACAATAAGGGGCTCAGGGGAGGGGTTAGTGGAATAAGGAGTTACAGGGACAATAAGGGGCTCAGGGGAGGGGTTAGTGGAATAAGGAGTTACAGGGACAATAAGGGGCTCAGGGGAGGGGTTAGTGGAATAAGGAGTTACAGGGACAATAAGGGGCTCAGGTTAGTGGAATAAGGAGTTACAGGGACAATAATATATTCTCTAGCACAGATAATGGCATTTTTGTCGCCCCCCCCAAATAACAAATTTTTATTGAATGTCTCAGAGTACCGAGTGATTTTCACTTATATAAATGTAGAAAGATTAAACTAATGATATATGCGTGTGTGTGTTTAAAATTGCAATTATCACTCTGGGTCATGTTAGTTTCCCACAAAACCATTGCACTGGCTATACACATCTCTTCGTGCTTAATTTCAGAGAAACTTACATTTTTACTTAGAAGTCCTCTGATTTTTATCTGTGTCCTGTCAGGAGTGACTGTGCAGGAAACAGAGGTGCTCAACCACAGTGAGGCTGAAGGAGGTCCTAGAGTCTTTTTTTATCAAGCTTTGTGAAATTATTTTAACTGTGTAATATAAAATGTGTATTTATAGTGCCATGTATTTCTCCTTACCCATGATTTCATACTGTCACACATATATAAACATACACACAAATATATATATATATATATATATATATATATATATATATATATATATGTATGATCCTTGATAAAGGCCCCATATAAAAGAGATGTGATTTACTCAAAAATTTGGAGAGCAGTCATATGTAAATAATTGTTAGGGATGCACCAAATCCAGGATTCGGTCTTTTTCAGCAGGATTCGGATTCGGCCGAATCCTTCTGCCAGGCCGAACCGAATCCGAACCCTAATTTGCATATGCAAATTAGGGGCGGGAGGGAAATCACGTGACTTTTTATCAGAAAATAAGGAAGTAAAACATTTTTCCCCTTCCCACCCATAATTTGCAAATGCAAATTAGGGTTTCGGATTCGGTTCGATATTCGGCCGAATCTTTCACGAAGGATTCAGGGGTTAAAAATAGTGGATTCGGTGCATCCCTAATAATTGCACAATAAGATTTGATCCAGCACCCACAAGAGTTTTTGAAAATCCGGATCAGAGAGCAGCTGCCCATAGCTCATAATAAGGTTACAGATATATAGAAACATTGGGGTAACAGTCACCCTGCTATAGTTACAGGGGTACCCAGGGTACAAATAAACACTCACCCCAAATCTCCCCCTAACTGACCTTCAGGCTGGGCCCCTTTAGCTCATAACAAGGTTACAGATATATAGAAACATTGGGGTGTCACCCTGCTATAGTTCCAGGGGTACCCAGGGTACAAATAAACACTCACCCCAAATCTCCCCCTAACTGACCTTCAGACTAGGCCCCCTTAGCTCATAACAAGGTTACAGATATATAGAAACATTGGGGTAACAGTCACCCTGCTATAGTTCCAGGGGTACCCAGGGCACAAATAAGCACTCACCCCAAATCTCCCCCTAACTGGCCTTCAGACTGGGCCCCTTAGCTCATGACAAGGTTACAGATATATAGAAACATTGGGGTGTCCCCCTGCTATAGTTCCAGGGGTACCCAGGGTACAAATAAGCACTCACCCCAAATCTCCTCCTAACTGACCTTCAGACTGGGCCCCCTTAGCTCATAACACGGTTACAGATATATAGAAACATTGGGGTAACAGTCACCCTGCTGTAGTTCCAGGGGTACCCAGGGCACAAATAAACCCTCACCCCAAACTGACCTTGAGGCTGGGCTACCTTAGCTCATAATAAGGTTACAGATGTATAGAAAAATAAATTTTTCAAATATATTTAATTTTACATTTAAAAATCCCATAGAAATGAATGGAGAGAGGCTGTATTTCACTAACTTCCAACTTCACTCTTTGATAAATCTACCCCCAAAGCTCATATGAAATATGCAATATAAGGGGGCTTCCTTTCCTAGCAGATGTATCAGAGCTCACTCAAATAACTGATCCCAGTACAAACAAAATCTAACAAAATAACTGACTTTTGCACAAATCCTGCATGTAGAGAGACATGATGTCTGGTGAGTTTAATAGAGTGAGCTCTAATACATCTTCTAGGCAAAAGGAGTCCCCCTATAAGATATATTGGATCTAACTGTCAATGAATGAATCCAACTGTTGAATGAAGACAGAATGAAGAGAAACAGATGCTGAGAGAGGGATAGTGAAGATAAATTTGATTATTTCAGAAACAATGCAGAATGTTTAATTGATTGTGTATTTACAAAGTTTCTTATTTCAGTGTGATGAAGTTAATATTACATTTTCATTTTCCCAATAGTTCCCCTTTAAGCAAATGCTGCTTTCATTAGCAACTGTTTTTCATTAGCAACTGTATACGTTTACAATCTGCATATTATCATCAGACACATTTCCCTACATTTCATTTTCCCACAATGTTTATACAGTGCTGGGCAATTATCGTTTACATAAAGGGCAACAGATTTGATTATATTTTCAAGTAGGCAAAGGGTGGATTTGGTTTTGTTTCCATATTTCTTGCAAGATTGGGGGGCTTTCCTGTATGACGTCAACCACAGCTAGCAGCACACAAACCTAACGCTGCATAAAATAATTAAAATAATCTCTTTTGTCAAAGGGTTTACATGTCCTTTAAAGTTATATTAGGCTGGGCTAAGACATGAACTGCTCACAAACCATATGCAAAGCTGGGACCAGAGACATGAGCTTGTGTTAAGGTGAGGGGACAGAACCATGAAAATTATAAAATTATACAGTGCTGTTAATTGTTCATAAACATGGACAGACATATGTAGGGCTTCAAAGGGATACCAACACAATTTTAAAGGGCACCTGTTAGGCTCAAATGTTATTCCCAACCCAAGGAGTGGGCTAACAGAATCCATACTTTGGTTGGGGGTAACAGTATTTTTTTTTTTTTCTTTAAATTGCCCCTCGCCAGAGCTAGTCCACCCACGCCGGGAAGGAGCTCATGGTCCGACTGCCATGTTGGGGCACACATATGTGTTTAATAAATAAATGCCGTGACTTGCTCATTATGAGAGTGACATTAGGGGGCAAATTTACTTACCTGCGCAAATTCACCAGCACTGGCTTCGCACATTGCAACACTTCGCCAGGCGTAAATTCACCTGGACAACGCTAATACACAAATATCCGTAGTTGCGCACAGGGTACTGAACGCTTGCGAAGTTGCGCTAGCGAAAATATGATCAGCAGTTCGAAGTTACAATAGCGTTCGTAAATTTGCATACGGCATGCAGTTAAAGTACTATGGACGTATATGCGGCAGCAAATATATTACGCTACCAAAGGCCAGGGAACTTTAGTAAAATTATATAGAGTTGTTATAATGCCCTACACAGTTGCCCACAGTATAGTTTAGGTGCCATATGTTATCAAATGTAGGGGGGAAGGAGGGTACCCCAAAAAAATTGTTTGCTCCTTTTCATCCTATCACCCAGTAAAACGGAAAAGACGCGAGCGTTTTTTGGGGACTTCGAAAAAATTTCAACTATTTTTTGAGGAACTCCTATCTACTCTATTGCACTTCGCCTGGTCTGAGGTGGCGAATCTGGCACAAGAGGTAACGTTCAGGAAAATCTGCATCTTAGTGAATTAGCGTAGTTACATTATGTCCATTCGCCAGTGTGAAATTCGCCTGGTGTTAGAGTGCGAAATTGCGTCAGAGTCTCTCCTTCGCTAGCGAATTTACGCCAGCGCCCGTTAGTAAATCAGCAAAGTGGCAAAATGACGTAATGCTGGCGAAATTTTTGCCAGTGTTAGCCACTTCACCGTTTAGTAAATTTGCCTTTGGAGTAAGCGCAATTTACGACACGGCCACGCGTTCCGGGAGCTCCCTCCTGATGCACATGTCCCAGGGTCGGACTTGACAATTGAGGGCCCACTGGGTTCCAAACTTCGGGGGCCTCCGCGCGTATACCGACGATCTTTGTTTTGGGGGCTGGCAGATAAGGGGAGCAGGTCTGAGCCAGCAGGGGCCCTTGAGGGGCGGGGGCACATCTGTTTTTTTCCTGGTGTCCCGACGGCCCAGTCTGACCCTGCAATTGTTCAAGCACTGGCGGGGGCATTTAAAAAAAATATATACTGTTACCCCCAACCAGAGTGCGGGCTCTATTGGCCCACACCTTTGGTGGGTATAATATTTAGTGCCCTTTAAGCTCTCTGCTATGCCAACCTCATTTTTTCAAGGCTATGGCAGTCTGAATTCTAACCTGACTCACTGAGGAGCACTTTAGACAGTCAGACTCAGTGCACTTTCACATAGAAAAGATCAGCACCCCAAATTCCAGTTTTCCACAATTACTGTGGCAAATATGATTGGGAGCAATAGCCCTGAAAATAAGGTAGGTCCTTTAGGGCTGAACTCCATGGTGTGGCTTGGTCCGATCCGATGCGATGCGATGAGAGGAAGCGCATGCGACGGGATTGTTGCAGTGAATATAATTTAAGTCATAGAAATGTCGGACCTTGTAACTGGGTGCATCTGGACGCTGCCGACACAGTCGTGTTGGATGCACGCAGCTACAAGGTCCGACATTCCTATAACTTACATTATATTCGCTGCATCCCTCTTGTCGCATGCGCTTCCTCGCATCGCGTCGGTTTGGACTAAACCACCTTGGAGTTCAGCCCTTATACAAACAATAGTGCCACCCTGAGGATAAAAAAAGTGTCAGCCCTGTAACACGCTGCCACTCTCCCCGATTCTGTGCTTTGGCACGTTTGTTATAAAGATAGCCAAGCCAGCCATAAAGCAATACAGGACTGCTGTTTTATTAAAAGAAAGAAGCAGCCATAGTCATGTGAATACTAGTAAATATAAAGCTTTTTTGTGGTCCCACCAATTTATAATGCATTTCAATGGGTGCATTTTGTCCTGATGTTCCCAAAAATGTCTGTTTGTCCTGAATGTTATTAGTGAAATTAAGAGGTTTCAAATACTAACCAGCTGCATATTTTGCCATGGTCTATACACAGTCTATACACAGTACATATTATATTTCAAAGCAAAACTGGCTCCTGTTTTGTTTTTGTTTTTTTTTCTTAATTTACATTTACCCACAGTTTACATTAAGAGCCTTACTTATCAAACTAGAATCCACGATTGGACCTTATTTATTATTAAAAAAAGCACAATTTAATAGGATCGGGGATAAACAATAACATTGAGCAAAAAAAAGGGGAGTTTTTCCCCCCGAATCGCTCGATTTTTTTTGGCAAAAATCTGAACCAAAAAAAAAAGTCTGGCTTTTCAGGAAAAAGTCAGGTTTTTTCGGATTTTTGTCCAAAAAGTCCAAAATAGTCTAATTTTCCAGCTAATCTCAGCGCAGATGACAGAAACCTCTCCCATTGCTTCTATACAAACTCAAGTTTTTTTTCCCAGTAAAAATTCAGACTTAATAGTAAAAAAAAAAAAGTTTTTGGCATTTGGAGCTTAATAAATAACTGCCTACATTTTCCTGGTCCCCTATTAACCTCAAGGCTTCGCTGATACTGACACATACAAGGATGTATTCGCTAGTACTGCAAATCCCACATCCTGCTCTTTCCCCGTAATTTTTAAACTGACCAACCGAACATGAGCATTTTAATAATGAAACTTCCCGGTGATTATTAATATGCTTATATTTACCCATCACATCATCTTGCTCATAAATATTGTTATAGAAAAAATTGTTGTGGGAAATTATTATTTTACTATACGTAATGGGGATGGGGACACCTAATGGGCAGTCAGGGTAAAGACATTGTCTATGTTGGTTGGTTTCGTATGGTGGGGCAAGATGTTTTTTCACCAGATTTGTGTGTAGAGGCAGCAATAGAACTCCCATAGCTTGGGCTCAATCACTTGACTCCTAAACCTACACTAACCTTCCTGCACCACAAGTTTGGACCGACCTTTTCTATATTCTATTCATGCCACATAGTCTCTATCTCCTGTACATAGGAGTCAGCATCTGCAAATAATTACCAAGGCAGGGGGACTGTCATTTCAAAATTCCACTTAATTATGATATAATGTACTATTTTTACAGCAACTATAGCCCCATGGGTTCCATGGTGGACTGGGCCCAGGTTTAGCTGTACCCCCCTGTAGTTATGCCACAGTTTCCTTACACAGGGTTTATGTACTTTCATGTTTACTTTTACTATGTTATAGAATGGCTAATTATAAGCAACTTTTCAATTAGTCTTAATTTTTCTTTTTTTTTTTTTTTTATAGTTTTTGTGTTATTTACCATCTGCGTCTGACTTTTTTCAGCTTTGAAATGGGAGTCACTGACCCCATCTAAAACACAAAAGCTCTGTTAAGGTGGCCATAGACTCAAAGATCCGCTCGTTTGGCAACATCACCAAACGTGCGGATCTTTCCCCGATATGCCACTAACTGCATGGCTATATCGGGGGTAATTCGAACATTCGCCCGTATGGCTGAACGATCGAATTACGGTGCGCCAAGGGGCTCCGACGGGTAAAAATCCAACCTTCCCGATCGATATCGTGGCCAGATATCGATCGGGAAGACCTGTCGGAAGCCCCCATACACGGGCAGATAAGCTGTCAAATCGGTCCAAACAACCGATATCGGCAGCTTTATCTGCCCGTGTATGGCCACCTTAAGGCTACAAATGTATTGTTATTGCGACCGTCTATTGCTCGTCTTTCTATTCAGGCCTCTCCTATTCATATGTCAGTTGCTTATTCAAATCAATGCATGGTGGCTAGGGGAATTTGGACCCTAGTAACTAAGAAGTTAGCTGAATCCGCAAACTGGAGAACTGCTGAATAAAAAATAAAATCACTCAAAAAGCACAGATAAAAAAATCAAAACCAGTTGCAATTTGTTTTGGAATATCACTCTCCGCATCATCCTAAAAGTTAACGTAAAGGTGAACAAACCCTTTAAGGGCCATTACTCACGGGCGTTTGAAGCTGCGCTCCCCTGCGTTCCGGTTTTATGCGTTCAGTCGCAGGGGAGCATAGGAATAGATGCGCTGAATTCTTTTCAGTGCGGCTGTACTCACACAGACGCATGAAAGCGCCGAACGCAGGTTGGGGTGCAGCCTGTTGCATTTTTCCTGTGTTCGGCGCTTACATGCGTCTGTGTGTGTATAGCCTCACTGAAAAGAATTCAGCGCATCTACTCCTGAATGCATAAAACCGGAATCAAACTTTTTATAATTAATCAGATATGCAAATTGTATGATGTCACCACGTTATCTTTAAAGACTGCACTGCCTCAATTCCTAGTATGTCTGACAAAGGGGCTTGTCCCGAAATGTTACATCGCTTGTGTTTAATAAACATGCAGGGTTAGTCACCTTTGTTTACTTTTAGTATGTTATAGAATTTAAGTACATTTTCAATTGGTCTTCGTTATTTATTTTTAATAGTTTTTGAATTACCTCTAACTTTTTCCAGCTTTAAAATGGGGGTCACTGACCCTGTCTAAGGGTAGGACTCCACGGGCGATTTCAGTGATGAATTGTGTTGCACCGTTCGTCTAAAGTGACACGGCTGTGCGCTGTGCCAGCATCCGACAGTCGCGTTGCGTCGGTTGAATGCTGCAACGCGATCCGATATTTCCATCACTTACCTTATTTACGTCGCATCTCACCTTACGCCTGTGTTTTTGCGCAGCACGTCGGATTGCGCCGAAATCGCCGGTGGCGTCCTACCCAAAAAACAAATGCTTGTAAGGCTACAAATGTATTGTTATTGCTATTTTTTATTACTTATCTTTCTATTCAGGCCTCTCCTAGTCATACTCTAGTCTCTTATTCAAATCAGTGCATGGTTGCTAGGGTAATTAGGACCCGAAGAACCAGTTTTCTGACACTTTAAACTGGAGAGCAGATGAATTAAAAGCTAAATAACTCGCAACCCACAAATAATAAAAAATGAAAACCAATTGCAAATTGTCTTACAATATCACTCTCTACGCCAGTTTCCTTTCTGCACGCTGTTATATGTAGGGTTGCCACCTTTCTTGAAAATAATACTGGCCAGGATTATAAAATAGTGGCCAGGTGACATCACTATTTATGTTACCTTTAGAGCTCTGTGGGTTTGTTTTTTCAGCAGTCAAGGTGGTACAGGAATTGCTGTTGGCTGCTCAGACACTAACGGGGCCCTGACATCAGTCTAGGACTACAGATCCAAGGGCAAAAAAATACCGGGCTGTCCGGGTCAAAACCAGACAGGTGGCAACCCTATGTATATGTATTAGGGCCTTATGGGACTCCTATACCTCATGAGCCCCATTCTGTAGTTACACCCCTGGTGACGGCCGAATCTGTCCCATTTTGCTTCAGGGTGGAACTTCACGGTGTTGCTTGAGCCAACATGTCGCCATGTGACGCTGCGTTTTCATCCGACAGTCAGATAAATTTAGTTCTTACCTGCGATTTCTCCTTCACTTCCTGTACTTACAGAACATCCGATACGTCACATGTGTTTCATCGCATGGCGACGTGGCGGCTCGAGCCGCACCGCCAAGTCTTACCCTCAGAGAAAAATTTGAGAAACGGTGAAATTTTGAAAAAGGCGTATCTTCACAGATATTCATTTATCTTTTAGACTTTTTCCACTGCACCTATCGTGCCGGTTTAGGCTACGTTTGAAGTGCCCGTTTGCTAGTTTTGGGCTGGTTTTGTAGCCGACTTGTTTTGTAAGTTAGACCTGGCAACCCTGGTAGAAAATGTCAGGGTATGTGTGCATACCTCCCAACATTTTGGAAGTAAAAAGAGGGACAAAAATTTTTTTCCCGCACGTAGCAGCAATTTTTTGACCACACCCCTTTCTGTGGCCACACCCCCTAATTACCATGTTCGTTTTACAAAATTTGGCAGGTTATGAAAGTTTGAAAATATTTCTTCTTATCTAAACTGTGTTTTTGTGTCTCAAAATTGTTACAAAGTATCTTATTTGCACCTGTTAGCTGTTCTGGGCTCTGTGCTAAAAGCCAATTA